>OY757310.1:56600317-57800317 GCA_963583905.1 Stenurella melanura
ACTTTGTAAAAACGAATTTTTTCAAATGTAGAAATTTTCATAAGGAATACAACGCTAGACGATGCTCTATTATCGAATACACTTGGCCTCTGCTGTGATCGCCTCTTTTGAGCGCTAGAGAAATACAAGTGGAGTACAGTCATCATGTTACAGAGAGAATGAGAATGACACTATGTTACCCATATAAAGGGGAAATATATATATAATTGCTCTAATATAATCACATACACGATCGTCAAGTATTTTGTAAAAATAACAAAAATTTTTCATAATATGAATTTTAGTTTGTTTTTTAAATTTGTGTGTTTATTGACTATTAACTTAATTTTAGGTAGTAAAACATTAAAAAATGTTGGAACAAAGTATATCTTTGATTGGGGGTTTTTGTGACAAGAGGAATCGTTAATATTAGTAGATGTCGACCTAGTCTCATCGTTGTGGAAATCTGTTGGGAATAAATGTTTGATTTTAATAAATAATGAAGACAACAATGAACATATGGTGATCAAATATTTAATGTTTCGGTAATTTTGTAAAGTAATGCTGTAGAATATCTACGTTCCATTTTAAAAATAATCTTTAAAACATTATTTTGGCATATAGAAAGTTGAGCCCCACCCCAAACAACTATAAAGTATACCGTAAGACATACTCGATAAAAGCAATATACAAAATTTTAAGTAGATTTATGCTTAAAATATCTCTTATTTGGTAAAATTTGTAAAACAATTTACGAATTTTTTTCTACACATTATCGCTGCGGTTAGTCCACCTTAGATGCTGATCAATTATTGCACCTAAATATTTCAATGACTTTATTCTTTTTATTCCCGCACGCACATAAACAATCTACTGATTCATCTGCCAAGCAGTTATTTTGATGAATTTTTACAATATCTATATCAGGTTGATCAGCAGCGGAGGTGAAGAATGTTGCGTAGTTGGTTATTGTCAAATTAAGATTCAACATGCTGGAGTTTAGCCATGTCTGTACTTTCCTGAGTCCAACCTATACCTTTCTTTATACACTCTACGTTGCCACATCTGTAAATAATATAGCTGTATCATCACCATATGAGATAACGCTAGCATCTGTTAAGAAATTTCCAATTTCATTAATGTATGCAGGAAAAAGGCCAGGACCCAGCACAGTACCCTGTGGTATCCCCACGGGGATTACTCGGGATCCACTCAATGAATTACCAATTTTTACTTTTTATATCCTGTTGCACAAATAACACAGCCCCACAAGATTTTAAAAAATGATACCAGCGAACCAGACCCTTCTTGTATCGTTGAATCAGAATCCGAGATCAAAAAGAATTGCACACCCCCAAAATCATTAGATAGACCCAAAAAACACCCCTGGAATGGGGTAAAAAGAAGATTAAGCTACGAGAATAGTTGTTTTGTCTTAATCAATCTAATGATACGAATTAAGGTTAAATAGCAGCGTACATACAATAGATATGAAACACACCCCAGGGAAAGGCGATACCTACCCCCCATATATAAAGATATCGATCCAAAACAGCAGTGACTACTGAAAGAGCTCGAAATGTCTAAGTTTCGTTAAAGTGATAAGAAACTTCATCAGTTCCGACGTAATCTTCATAAACTGCCCCTATAGCTACCCCTAAATTTAAGGGATACGAGAAAAGCGTAAAATCCAACAGCAAATAGAACTAAAAACTTACGTACCATCAACGTCCTACAGTATCAAACCTCAGAGAGTGTGAAAACTACCCCTATGTAAGATTTAACTATATAAAGTTACAGTGACTTCTATAGAAATTCGAGACACCTGCGTTGTGTGGAAGTGAGAAGAAACTAGACTATTAGCCCGGGAGGCAGCGACAGATTTTTCGCGTTAATATCTATAAAGATAGATTTTTTTCCAAAGAGAGTTTAGATAGTATCTATAATGGAGGTGCAATTCTATCAAAGTCTTAGTGGTGCATAAATGAGTAAACAATTAAACAGCATGTTGTAAGAAAATACAATTACGAACAGAATGGGTATTTATTCAGTTCTTACTTTTGAAGAATTTACTTGCGGTCGTGCTAATCGACGACTTTTTTAAGTGGTTAACCGTTTAACCTTGATTTGTATAATTCGATTGACTAAGATGTAACAACTATTCTTTTAGCTTAATCTTCTTTTTACCCCACTCCAAGGGTATTTCTTGGTTAGCTAATGATTTTTGGGGGTGTACGAATTATTAATAGTTTTAATGAATCAGCCTTCACTCCAACCTCGTTGAGTCTGATTAATAATGTTTTACGACATTCTGTGTCAAATGCGTTAGCCAAGTCTAAAAATAGAGTAAGTGATTTTCTTTATTAGGTTTGTAAATTCCAAAACTGATCTTCTGTATTTTTATTTGATCTAAATCTAAATTGCCTCGCATAAAAAATATTGACTATCTAAAAATTCTATCAATCTTTGTTTTAGGCATTTCTCAAAATATTTTACCAAAGTTGTTGATAAGGGATATAGATAAAAAATTAGTCAAGTTTGGGCGATCTCCTGGCTTATAAATGGGGGTTACTATTGATACTGGCCAAGGGCTTTGATACCGTTTCTCATAAGATGTTATTAAATAGGATAGAACAAATGGGAATAAGTGGTATTTTGTCGAAAATTTTAAGAACCTGGAACACAGAACACAATATGTAAAAATAAATGACATCTCGAGTGAAGCAAAAATTATACGAACAGGTGTACCGCAGGGCACGGTACTTGGTCCAATATTGTTTCTAATATACATTGATAACATAACTAGAATAAATATAAACAGCAGAACTATATATCTATATAGAATTATATATCTTATGCAGATGATTACAGCAAGTACTTGGGATGAAATACAGACAAAATTCATGACGCTTTCCATCTCAAGCTCCTACCAGTGCAATAAAGAAGAATTAATCATACATACCGCTGAATATCTTGCGAGTGATATATATAACTGCAACAGTACTCAAATTATGCAACAAAATGTAAAATATCTCGGTATTGTAATCGATAGAAGCATGAAATGGAAAGCGCATATAGAATACCTTAATGCTAGAGTTAGAAAATATGTATCTTAGTAAGTCTATTGAAGATGGTATGCAGAATCAGTAATACAGCACGGTGCGGTTTGGGGTGGTCTATATGATAATACATTAAATAGATTAACTATGACTCAAAATACAATTTTAAGAATGACATATAAAAAAAAGGTACTCCACTAGTCAGTTATACCAAGATTCTAAAACTTTAATGTTCGTTTAAATCATCCATAATTTCCAAATTTCGTGAAATTTCTCACATATGTAATACACGAAATAAGGCACAGAAAAACTTAGTAACACAAACATTTTTTAACAGCTAATCCCAAAGATTTATCAATTTTTTTGTGCCTAAATTTTACAATATTTCGCCTCTTACAATTAAAGAAATTATTAAAATAAAAGTATTTATAAAGACTGTGACCAATTTTATATTAAAAAACACAAATCTCTTTTGTACTCACATCTAATATTATTATTATTATTATTATACTTTCCAGTCCTTAGGAATTTTGAAGGTTTGAAGAGCTAAATGTAGTATGAATCGCAATGGTTTTATTGCGTACAGATGCAGTTTTAATGAGTTGACCTGAGATAGCATCTGGACCAGAAGATGAGTTGTTTCTCAGTGCAAAGATACTCAAGATTAGCTCTTGCTCAGAAACTGGTAGGATGCGATACTGTAAAGTGCTAATAGAAAATAATCTAAAATACAGTCTGCATTTGTTCTAATTTATGAACTACACTTAGAATAAGAATATTCAAAAATGTATAATTAACGTGGAAATAGAACTACCCCTAAAATGACTCTCCAGCTTAGACTCACTCACCTGTCATTACTATTCTTCTTATACACATTGATCGGAGAAAGTGCAATTTAGAATGTTCTATAGAATAGTCCATAAGAAAATGTTTTGGAATTAAGACTGAAACACTCTGTATACTGTGATGTAGATTATACTAAGCATAATTTTACTTTTACACTTGCCAAAAAAAATGTAATCATGTATTATTATCAACGTGTTAAATAAGTAATTGCAATAAACGCTGACGTTAATACTGTCAACTAATAACAGTAACAACTTGTATTACTGTTATTACGCTAGCATTTTAATATGCATATTCATAAATTGCGTTATTTTAATGTCTGAATAATGTAAATGATGACTTAATATATGCGTATAAGCAAGACTTTTGTTATATTTGAATATATTTATAACATATCTAATAAATTTACATAATAGCGCATAATTTTCAAATATGTACATTGAATAATGCCAATAATATATTGATATCGCTGCGGTAATTATTATGTAAATGTGTATACAAGTTTGCCATATTTTAAAGTGATGCAGCGGTAATTTTTAAGGACGGAAACTGGACGGGACGGTCATTTAAGTCTGCTTAATTCAATTAGAGTAGAGAATGATGCACTAATAGTTCGATTAAGTTTCCCTTTTTAAGACTTAATTGAGTTATAAAGAGAATTTATATATAAATATTAAATTGTAAACAACTTGTTACTCGAACAAATATGCATAGAATGTATGCACCGGGTTGAGACTAAGATAAATTCGTCCCACAGTTTATATTAATATCTTAATAAAGGAAAGTCATGTACGCGATAATTACAAGAATTAAAATAAATTGTGTGTTTATTAGAATTCAATATTTTCTCTTTTGCTGAAAAGCAATTCGACTCTTAATAATAACGTTCTGAATGCTTAAAAAAATAGAAGTGGCTTTTGGGTTTCGGGCCATTTCTCTATTATTGTTCTTTATTGTTAGCAATGTTAATAAATACAGGAGATACACTGTTCTGTTTAGTTATTTTAAAAAAGAGGGAAGCCAGTTTAAGTTTTACCCCACAAATTGTTCGTTAATCGTCTCCACATAATGACGATTTGGTTTACGAAATACGCGTTGAAAGCAGCAGTGTTTCGTCAACCGCTTCTATATGAGAAAGGAATACTACATACTTCTTTTGTGCAAAGCAAATATAAACAAATAATTATTCGTAAGACTACATAACGTGATGGGAATTGGTCACTACATTGACCTGGTATTATTTCATGACATATGCTACTATTATTGATCTATAGTGGCTTAATTTTTTGAATTGCAAATCCATAAAAAATTTACAGAATTCTCCATCAAGAATACTTCCGACACATTGAAAATGCATGTAGTTATCATAAAGGAAATCGCGACAATTTTCTTGACTAAAGATGACGGTCTCGGATGATTAAAGGTCGAGCTTGAGCTTTTTGCCCCAATCATCGTTGTAGACCTGGACTGGTCTTGTAAAGGGTGGGTCTGCTTTTTCGCCCGCAAGTACGGCTGGTGCAGGCGATGTTAGCAGACTTCCTGGCTGTTGGACTCTGCCAGCTGCGTCGTTTCTTCTGGCGTTCTTCTGCCTTGGGCTCCTTTCTTCGCTGGTGGGTCGACTCCCGGGAGCGTATTTCGTCTACAGTGAGACAAAACGGCTGTTGCCGAGCCCTCTAGGAGTTTGGAGGGGTTTGAGGAGCGTTGACTAGCCGCAATCCCAGGGTGCCAATTATCATCATGTGCTCCGATTTCGTCGGAAGGAAGTGTGAAGCTCAAGGATTGTGCTCGGCCAAAGATGCTTACTTTAACGTCAGAGGCCGACCAGAGCTAGAGTAAGGGTACCGAGCTGGTTGATTGCTTGGTTCCACGGAATCGGGTGTTTTAGGTGCTTTTGGTCATTGTCTATGTGCGGCATAGTTTGAAGGTCGGGCTGAAACAGAAAAACAGTTAAGTTATACTTACCCGTTGTCCAGGATCTGGAGCTTCGGCCTCTTGTGCCTCGGAGCGTCGTTGGGATCGCAGTCAGTCGCCTGTCTGACTAGCGGATTCCCATGCTCTTCTGCACGGGAGTATAGATTCTTCACTCTGTCCTGGATGACTTCAGTTATCGGGATGCCCCTAAGTGCGATGTTTTCCACGGCTTATATCCTCTTCAGGTGGCTGACTGCTTGGTATCCCCGGGCAACAGAGGCACAGGTCAGAATAGGTGCAATGAGGACCCTGATAAGCGTGAGCTTGTTCTCAGGTTGAGCTGGCTCTGTCTACCTATCATAGGGTAGAGTCGAGTAGAGTCCTCCCCATCCTCACTTTCTGTATTATCTCTTCCGTATTCTGTCTCCACGTCAGGCTTCGATCCATAATAACGCCAAAGTCCTTGATGGTATCGTGCCATTGGATATTCTCGCCGTTCACGGGGACATGTTCTGTTGAAGTTTGCTTCCTGACTCTCTTGAACATAAAGGAAATAAAACAACACATCGCTGTAATTAGTTTTATGAACACAAGCGAAGATAAGAACAGTTAAACGTCGTAATATGTAAAACAAATTACAAATTTATGTGAAACTGAAAAAATACACAAAGTGAGTTAAATACTATATTGTTTAGAAACATAGAAAAAATGCAATTGACAACTTAGTACAAATACTTCAACACACTAAAGTAGTACGCAACGTAATAAGAATCGTCTGCAAACGTTCGGCAATGCTATTTAACAAATCCGAGCCCATCATACCAACTTCGTCCATTATGATAGTACCTACACCATGAATATCACAAAGCTCGGTCTATTATATCAATCCCGCGATGGGTATTCGTCGACGAGAACTGATAGACGTATGGAAAGCATCGTACCATCAGTTTTACGACCGCCTTAACCGTATGGCACAATCACCACAACGCTAGAATATTTACCTACCACGGTATTTAACTACACTCAATTAGCTGTCATGTTCTTTGGTACGTACACAAGAAATTTCTTTTGCACCTCGTTTGTTTTCGGCATAGCAGCACAATAATCGACATGTGACATAACGTCGTGTCACACAAACTGTAGATTATCGGGTTATAGGTTATAAGTCTAGTATCATAGGGTCCTGCTAAATTTGAAAACTCTTTATTCTTTGATTACTTAGGTTTACTGATTCACCGAATGGATGGTGGTATTTCTGAAAATTGATTTTTCTCCAGTAATATACAAATCAAGATGGCGAATAGAGTGATTTGAGAAAAATTCGTATATCCTGTCGTAGTTGTCCGATCTTTTATTTCAAAGAAAGGAAATACTTCAAATATGCCACTGACAAAACATTATTACATGGTTCTAAACCCAATATCTGAGACTAACAGGCAGTGTTTGTTTAAATAAAACAACAGTTAAAGTTCCACATTTTCATGCTTTACTATAAAAAATACAAGATCTAAGAATATTTAATATCTATCTGAAAATTTTGCAAAAATAGTAAAATTTTGATTTCATAACTTTTCTAAATATGTTTTATTTGAATAACAATAAGTTATATGGAAAAAACAGTTTAAACAAAAGAATGTGTAGAATTTAATGCTGAATGCAATAATGCTCTAAGATTTGAAACTTAAATTTTTTAGTGGCAAGGAATTACAGCTTTTTCAAAACGGCGGATTAAATAAATGTGTTTTTATTATTAATATTATAACATCATAAAGTGATAGTTTGACATAATCTCATATAATCTAACGACTTAAATTGCATTTTTAATTGTCTTCTTCGACTTAAAATAATTCTTAAGTTATCTACATGTCATCATCTTCTCAATATGTTAAAGTAAATACCACAATTTACCTGATTTATCTTCATATTCTTCCATGATCGATGGAGTTACTAAATCTGGGGTATTTGTACAAAAGAAGTTTCCTGCAGAACACTGACGACAGGCTTCTGTGCAAATTATTCAGTTTTTTTCAGGAACATATCATTGTTCCCCTTCTTGCAGCTAGATTTGACAAGGTTAGTTTTACAGCTCTTAAGGCGTGTGGGTTAAGCATGGAGACTGGCTCTAAATATTCGTGACTTTTTCTTCACCCACAGAAACTAGCACCTGGCAAATTTTGAATATTTTCATTCGCACTTCCAAATTGTCGTTGCTTATCGCCGTCATCGTTGTCGTATTTCTACAGGTACTTAAACTTTTATTGCAACACTACTAACTACGTAAATTATTATAGTGATTAATATAATTTCAACTTTGGTTTGCACTTACAAATCCTCAGAGCTGAAGTATAGTACTATGTCTGACGCCTATAGGGGGGTGAAAATTGTATAAATGCAGATGTGACAATTCTAGGGGCTCTGGACGACAATCCACAGACTGTTATTTTTTAAACGCGTGAACATATATTTATTTTTATTTTGTTATTTATTTGGCAAAGTTTATTTTGTTTGTTTGTTACTTTTGTTACAATTTGCCTACTTTTCTAAAAATGAAAAGAATGTAATGATTAATTTTTGGCGTATACTTTTTTTAAATTTTAATCATCTTTGTTCCTCAATAGGAGGGCGGGCCGAAAACGATTGAAAAAAAATTTTTTTTGAAATTTAATTTGGTATAGCAAAAAAAAGTTGTAAAATAACTTTAAAAATGTCCTGCATTTTTATAAAAAGTATTAAATGAAATTTGGCCGCGCCCCAATGGCCATAAAATAAAATTTTTGTAAAATTTCTATTCTGGATCTGGCATAGCCGTAAATACTTTTTAAATAATGGGTCTAAATAACCAATCAAATTTCATAATTTTATCTTAATATTTAGCCGCGCCCCAACCTAAAAACATTTTTTACGCTTCATCCACACTTATCCCGGTCCTGATAATAACTGCCTATTACGTCGTAGTTACGAGTGTCGACCTGTATGTATGTGGTACAATGCAAGTATAATGTGTTTATTTAGTTTCACGTTAAGTGAGCCTTCTGAAACCTTGGTTGTACTGACAAATTTTATTATGAAAGTCTGCTCGTCATTATGCCACTATGGAGCGGCAACATTTATGGAAATCAATAAGTCTATCCAGAGAATTTCCAAATGAAATAAAGAAGATTATTGACAGCGTTATTAGCACAAACGCTTATTTTGGACAGCCCGAAAACATTTTGTTAACCATGATCACAGATTTTCGGAGTCATGTAAGAGAACTTGGGATTTATCGCATTTTGAGGGCTAGGAATTCTAGAGATTCAAAAAATGTAAGAGTGTTTAAAATATCTGCTTTCAACTAGAATGCTAAGGACTATATCGATTTAATTGACTGGAACAAATGTACCGTAACCGAACCGCCTCTTACAATGACCATTTCTACCGACGATTTAATGACAGCACTTCAGAGCAAATCTGCCATCACTATTAAACAATTTCCATGCCACACTCAAGCTGTCGAGTGATGTGTAAAGATCACCACTGAAGCTTCAGGCAAAGTTTGTAGTCGTGACTCAAAAGACGGGTACATTCGCGTAAAATTTGGTGTGAGGAGTGATCTGCCATCATTTGAAACCAAACCAAAAATCTATACTACACTATAGATCCAAAAAAGCAAAGCTGAGTAATAAGTAAGTTAGATCTACGATAGAATAAGTACAAGTAGTCGAAAAAGGGAGGAAGGGATGGGAGGAACTTGGTAAGCAGCCGCCTCCTCGCGGTGAGTTCTGGGTTGAGTAATTGATAAAGCATGTATATTGTATTAAATAAATACAATCAATACAATAATATTAGGCAGCCTATCACTTACTCAAACGAAGAGCTGCTTTTATATATTTTAAGGGCCCTGGGGCGCGAATAAAAATTCTTTTATTTCTTTCATATTTTTTTTGATTACTGTATACATTGATTCCTAGCTTTTTGACACTATAACAAAAACAATATATGACCTTGAAAATTTGGCCCTTTTAAGGCCCATGGGGCGCGGCCAAAAATTAAGCGAAAATTAAAAGAAAAATTAAGCGAACCTGTCTTTATACCCTTCAACTTTTTATGACTATACCAAATTAATTTTCCGAAAAAAATTTTTTCGGCCCGCCCTAATTAGAAAATATACAACTATAAAAGTATGTATACATGAATACATTTGCAATAAAATACTCCATACAGTTTGTCGATTAAATCATTTTGTAAAGTAAATACGCCGCCATCTTGTTTCTTAATAAATATGGCGATTAATATTATTTTCTTAAAGTCTGGATTTACGGGGTCCAAATACGACTCGAATACGAAAGTTTTATGCCACTGACAAAACATTATTACATGATTCTAAACCCAATATCTGAGACTAACAGACAGTGGCTGTTTAAATAAAACAACAGTTAAAGTTCCACATTTTCATTTACATAAGAGCTACTTGACGTCATTTTTTTTCCAAAATATAAATCTGAAATTTCTAGTTGCAACATTCTTATTCGACTTAGACATATTCAACGATATGATCAAACATATAATACTGTTACCGAGCCTCTGTGTGTGGTATCGTATTAAATATGATCGTTCTACTTATCCACCTCCATCAAGTAAAAAGCGGTAACTCAACCAGATAACACGACAAAACTTAATAGCAAAGCCCGTGATGTTCACTCATAATAACTATAATGATAATGGCAACATGCGAATCTCGCAGTTGGTCACTTCCTGTTTTGTTAAACTCGATATTTACCCAGATTTACGGCCGTTAAAATATTGCGCGGATTTATTACACGAGTAAAATTGTTAATTACCACGAGCTACTGAAGATGATACTTAAATAATGCCTATTACATTCCTTATGTATAATTAATAAACTTTCACATGTGTTAAACATGCCGAAATCTTAGCTTTCTTCGTTAATGATGTGCTTAGTGTAACTGTAGTCAATAATTTATTTATTTGTTTTACCGTTTTTCAAATAAGTTATTACTTTTCTTTTATTTAACTGTACAATTACTCTTAAACTGAACATATGCATTAACGACAATGATTACATGCGTCGGAAAGAAAACCAAGATTGAAATTATGTGTTGGTGTGAATACCCGAAATCCGTTAGAATGCGAGCCAGCTAGTAAAAATGCGAAGGGGCGTTTAATTGTAACACAGCTATCCTATACAGAGACTTTACCTTCTAGCCGAAATTGAATTTTTATCCCCATGCCCATCTTTTTGGGGACATTATTGTCAACCTACACTTTCTTTGTCGTGATCGTGCTTTGTAAATTTACAATATAATTAATACCACAGGCACACAAGAAAAGTCAATTTTCTGATGTTTACCTACATATATACTCAAATGTATTTTTGACTGAATGTCAGTTTTACAAAATAAGGTCAGGATCTTTTGTTAACCACGAAAAACAGGTTAAAACATGCCAGAATAGGGTTTTAAATATAAATTAAATGTTTTAAATAAGTAGACCCAGGAGGGGCGGACTAAAGGGGGGGCTATAGGGGCTTAAGCCCAGGGCCCCGGATGATGAAGGGGCCCCCGAACGCTGAAAGCGGACTTAAAAACCAAATACTATATGATTATGACTATACTGGTGATCTCATTGACGGTATAAATAATAAATACAATAGTATATGTAATATTTTTTGCTCTTGTCTGCTTCCGCATCGCAATCCACAGTCTCTGTGCCAGCGGCTTCTCGCTACTCGCTATTATTAATATAGTTTAGTTCAGTAATTAGCTGATACTGCATTGTACTAGACTGAACAACAAAACAAATAAAAAGTATAATAGAAAAAAAATGAAAAACAATAAATAAATTAACACTTGCAAATATTAGATCTGTATTATTAAATAAATAATTATTTTGTTGTAAAGTCAAACTAGTACAATATAGTACTCTGTACAAAAAATAATGAATACATTTTTTTGATTTGAGAATTCATTTTACAGAAAAAAAGTAGTTCAAAAAATTCTTTCTCTGGCGGCCACTATCTCAAAAACATTTGAACCCACTACGATGTAATCTTGTACAAAGGGTTTCTAAAGATGCTGATTTAGAATACCTTACCAGTTCTTTTTTTTAAATCGCTAATAGTTTTTTTGAAAAATCGACTTTTCAAACCCCCTTAAAATTGCACGCTACTGACATGTATCACATATTACTAAGTTCAAAAAATCAACTTACCGATCTCTTCTTACCACCAAAATTTGAAGTTAATCGAGCATCAATTAACGGGTACGTATACATAGATGCATCGTATAGGTACAAGCTCCAAAGCATTAATAGCCCAGGGCCCCGCAGTTGGTTAGTCCGCCCTTGATTAGACCATGTATGTATTCAATGTATTTTTGACTGATGTCAGTTTATTTATCCTGATTTATTCTTTTCTGTGATACTGTACTATCTTGTCTTCAAATGATCTGTGAAATGATTTTCTTTTTCGTTTTATTCATTTTGTTTTCACATTCCTTTTCAATGTCCAACAATAGTCTGCTATCATATTGACATCCGATCGACCTTGATATCTACGATCCATTTCCTTTATGTCTTGGTGAAACATTCACTATACTCTTCACTATAATCACCTAAATGTTCTGGAAACTGGTCTATACAGGGTGTTTTATAAGAAACTGTACATACTTCCAGGGGCGGTAGAGAACCACTTGGGTATTCAGGAGCGGTTATTGAAATTTTCTTTTCTGAGATACAGGGCGATAAACTGATTTTGATCTAAACTTATTTTGTCCTTAACGTCCTTACTATTGATCAGATTTTGTTTAACTTTTAGGCACTTTATACGCATATCACAGTTGATGGATTGCTATTATATATATTTTTTTAAATTCCAGTGCCGGATTTTTTTAATTTGATTTTTCTGATTTCTGTAAAAAAGATCACCCTGTAATATTTTTTAACGTTCATGTGACAATTATAAAAGTCCATACACCACTAAGCATAAACATGTAATTATATGTATTGTCTCACCTTTGTTGATTGTTTTACAAGTAATTTTATTTGGCAAAAAGGGGAATTTGAAGAAAACAGCTTTATTTGCTTACATTAATTGTCCAAATAATTAAAAATGGTCAATTTAAACTCGGTAAATAATGTTCAATATTGACAGAAAGTTTAAAAACAAAGTTTTTTTCATTCCAGAGAAAGTGTTGCTAGGTACATTTTATAATCGGAATCGTTAAACAGTTTTCTTTTTGTTATTACATAATTATTAGTAGGCTTAGATAGTTTGACATTTCTTGTTTGTTGTCATAAACAGTGGAACTAGTGCACTTGGTTAACTTATTCTGCGAATAATTATGCTTTATAAATTTAGAAATGAGGAATGTGCCCATATTATTTTTGTTTATCGATTTTGTGATGGCAATAGTAGATAAGCCGTAGAGGAAAAAAATATTCGTTTTCCTAACAGATGAATACCAAATCATCAGACGTTTTCAACTGTGCTATGCACGGTAGTTTTCCATCATCAAAAGTGGTTCAAAACGTCGAGGATCAAGAAAATATCATTAACATTGTTCAAGAACGCCCTGAAGTAATTACCCGACGAATAAGTGTCCAATTAGGAGGTCCTCATGTGCCGGTTTGGAGGACTCTAAATAAAGATAGATTACATCCAATATTCAGCAAGTGCAAAGGCTTCAACAAGGTGACAAGTAAATAGATTAGAATTTTGCCAATGGACTATTCATCACAGACCGACTACATGTCGAACTTTATTCACATACGAGGCCCAGTTTACACTGGATGGCGTATTTAATTCAAAAAATTCCCATAACTGGGCCAAAAACATCCTCATGTTATAAGAGAAGCACATTCTCAACATGAGTTCTCGATAAATCTTTGGTGTGGTATGATTAACAGCAACCTAATTAGCCCACATATTGTTCCGGCAAGACTAACTACAGAGATTTATTTAGATTTCTTACAAAATGCTTTACCTGGTTTAATGCAATGTATTAATGTAAAAGACGTGATAGGGCTTCTCCTCATTTTAGTGTTGAGGTTAGAAGGCATTTGGATAATGAGTATCCAAACAGATGGATTGGACGTGGGGGACCTTATCTTTTCGCCGGCTAGATCACCAGATTTCGACTCCGTCGATTATTTTCTACGGGAATATCTCAAAACTGAAGTTTAGAGTGTCCCAATAGATACTAGAGATCAGTTACTTCATCTTTTTTTTTCAAAAAACTGTGTGTGGGATCTTAATGTACGTCTTCCTCTTTCAAATGCCGTTGAGTTTGCTTAAATATCTTTTTTTTTCGCTGAGATATCGCATTTTGAAATTCTCATGTTTGTGATTTTCCCTATACCTGAAAACTCATTAGGGACACGTGTATATCAAAAGATTGTTTTTTGTTATTAAGAAACGTAAGAAATATTTAAAAATCAATAACAAGTTAGCATTTTCTTATGTCAAAAGATCTGCTCGTTCAGAATCTAAGGTCAGATTTTTCGAAGGAAATATAATATGGCCGACCTGAGTTGATTAAAGTTACAATAGCTTATATGGAACTTTCATGAATTTTTTTAAGAAAGAATGGCGTCTTTACTTAGATTCTCTTAGTGTGTTAAAAACTGACCATAAAATTTTCGTATACCGAGAAATTCACGAACATGCAAATTCAAAAATACGATATCTCGACGAAAACAAAGATATTTGCACAGACTCAACAGCATTTGGAAGAGTAAGACCAGTACTTCAAGATGCTTTGTCTTGTTTTTTTATTTTAAAAAAAGTGACGATGCTACATAAACTCAAAAATGTAAAAAACAGTGTTTTTGCACTTTTAGGTTATAATATCTCAAAAACCTGACGTGGTATAGCAATTCTGAGCCCGAATTCGGTTTCAGCGAGGAAAATTACCTCGGAAACAATTATTCATTATCCCGGGGCACAAAATTTTCAAAATTTTGCAGTGGCGTGTAATTAATGTGACCATTTTTAATTATTTGGACAATTAATGCAAACAAGTAAAGCTGCCTTTCTTCAAATTCCCCTTTTTGCCAAATTCAAGCGCTTGTAAAAAAATCTACCAAGATGCGACAAAATATCTAGTTACATGTTATGTTTAGTGGTGTAACTTTTATAATTGGCACGTGAATGTTAAAAACACATCACAGGATGATTTTTTTTACAGGAATCGAAAAATTCTGATTAAAAAAGTCCGGTACTGGAATAATAAAAAATTAATAGCAATCTATCAACTGTGAGTGTATAAAGTGTCTAAAATTTCTTTTATAGTATCTTTTATAATTGGCACCTGAATGTTAAAAAAATATTACAGGATGATTTTTTTACAGGAATCGAAAAATTCTAATTAAAGAAGTCCGGTACTGGAATAAAAAAAATTAATAGCAATCTATCAACTGTGAGTGTATAAAGTGTCTAAAATTTAAACAAAATCCGATCAATCTCAGGATGTTCTGGATACAATAAATTGGACCAAAATCAGTTTATCACCTGTATCTCAGAAATTAAGAGCGGCAGAAAAATTTCAATGGCCGTTTCTGAATACCCAAGTGGTCATCTACCGCCCCTGGAAGTATGCATAATTCCTCATGAAACACCCTGTATGAGAATGCAGGAAATGTATTTTCAAATTCATTACACAACCTAATTTTCCGAATTTTTCTACCATGTTGGATACTATTTCTTTGTAGTTCCCGCTCTTATTGTTTCCCTTTAAAACTCCCTTTCCCGTATCTGACATTGCAATGATGAATTTCTTACCTTTTAACATTTTGTTTATTTGTGGACCGTTAAAAATGCCAAATTTGGATGACTATAGTGAAGAACATGGTGGATGTTTTCACCAAGACAACTGAAATGGGGCGTAGATATCCAGATCGATGGCATATTAATATGTAGGACATTGAAAAGGGATGTGAAAACATAAACGACTGAACTGAACTCGGTATCGTGTTCAGCGGTCAAAATACATCGAACACATAGTCTACTTATTAAAAACATTTAATTTATATTTTAAACCGTATTCTAGCCCGTTTTAGCTTGGTCTCCGTGGTTAACAAAGAAATCCTGACGTCGGGATCGTGTTCAGATTCAACAAAACTGACATGGAAGTACATATGTGAAACCTCAGAAAATTGACTTTTTTGTGTGTGCCTGTGTAATTCTTGTGTTTTCCTGTACGTGTTACGATACGTATAAGCGGGGAACTGTTTGTGTTGTTAGTAGCTCCTCAAGCTCATATAATACGGAATATTTATATATTATCCTCAGTTGGTCCCGTATATCCCAATCGAGGACAACACTCCTCAAGATATCCTTAGGATATCCCAATAAAATATATACTTCCTGAGAATATCCCAAATGGGGATATCCTAGACAAATCCCAGCAGGATGTCCTAGTAATATCCTGCAAAGATATTAAAAGCCTAACAAAATATCAACTGAAGGAATATCATGGGCAAGTCCTAGAGTCGTCCTATTATAAGTATTATTATTTAGGAGATTTCAACAACAAAAATAATGAAAAGTATATATATTATTTTGAGGCTCTTTATTTATAGTGTCTTTTATTGGTTTGTAAAATTTACTTCTAAAAACTTATTTGTTTGTTCTATTTAATAATCCCCTCCAGTATAAATAATTCATTAAAAATGTATATCTTATTTAAATAGCAGTTGTTTATAATTTGGTTTTAATACATTTACTGTGTTTTGAATTAGCCGCCTTTTTGTGACAGGTTGAAAGTTCTAAGAAATCTGCCGTTCGTCGATGTCTTTTCCACGTTCATTTTAATGTTCTTTCGACAAATAAGATTACGTTAAATATTTCATAAATATAATGCTGCTATGTTATATCTTTGTATTTATTATATTATCTAAAAGAGGAAAATGTGATTGGTTATTGTCCACAGATGTTATATTGTCGACGTAATCCTTTATACTTTTCTGAGCGAATAGATTTTTTTTAAATTCATTATAACTTCAGCACGCTATGATTTTTTAAAGTTGTACATATCATCCCCTATAAGTTTTAACCACCCTAAAATGTTGATTTTAATAATACGAAAAAAGGCAAGAGACCATTTCTATGTAACATTTCATGCTTTTACAATTTTTATTTGAAACTTTTTTTTACTATCTTTTACACATTTTGAGTAATTTTCTAAAAGCACTTCGTTATATTTTTTTTCGCCCCTTCTCGAAGTTGAAAAAGAAATTTCTTTCATTAATCGTGTTCAAATACTTCGAATATATCAAAAATTCAAGTATTTACCTTAAAATTTTGCTTTGTCGACCTATTTTATTGGTAGATTTGCTTTTAAAGCGATATAAGCCAATGGATAGATACAAATATGTGTATGGAGTTGTACGTAGACGTATCACATTTTTATTAGTCATTTTACCTCTGCCGTTATATAAAACTTGTATTGGCTCAGTTTATAATCTTATAAAATAATATGTATTTTTTGCTGTCTTTAGAAATATCCAATAAACCCTAAAAGAACTGGAGATGTCCTATATAAAGTCCAATCAATGTCCTCAGGTTGTTTATAGTAAAGCCCAGGCATAACCCATATAAGAGCTGATGATGTCCTGTACACACCCGTACTGATGTCCTGAGGACGTTATCAACAAAGCCCGAACTGTCCCATTTGGATATCCTACGGACATCCTAAGGTGATAATGGGATCTTCCCATGATATCCCATATGTCCTGAAAAGTTGTCCCCAGTATGTTCTCAGGATGTCCTTGTGCTGTATGGGCTCTCAAGTACCACCAAGGAGGTGGCCGACGGTCACATCAATAAAGTATTAACCGTTCCACCGAGAGTGTTTTCTAGTGTAGGTCTTCTATAAATATAATTTATTTAATATTACCAGAAAGATCAGTTGTTCATGTTAAATATTTTCCTTTTTACTTCCCCCAATTATATCAGTGTCATCATTAGAAGCCTTAACCTGCTCTTGCTTTACCCTTAGAATGCCCAGTAGCAAAGCCGTAGGTTAAATGACCTGTATTTCCTTTTATCGAATCATATATGGAGTTGCTCATTAAATTAACATTATTTATCATAAAGAAATAATTTACATCATGCCTATCAATAAATATAAATTAGTAAAACAATATTCAATGTATTCCAGTAATTAAAAAATTATTCTAAAAATGTTCGATCGGTGCCTACACAGTGCTGTGATTGTGTGCAATTCGTTTGTCGTTCTTTTTGACAATTGACAACAGATAGAGTCTACCAAGGGAAGGTAATATAATCATAAAAGGTCACCCTCCGAGATTTCGTCGGACTTTTACATTTTAGACTATGTAGGTTACGAAAATTAAGTTCTTTAAATTCTATCTCGCTCTCCATCTGTCCGTGCATATCTCTACCTGTCTGTCGTTGACACTGCATCTATAAAGTATTAGGTGGAAAAAATAAACAAAATCGTCGTCGTCGGCTCCGTGGCACAGTGCTTACGTGTTACGTGTTATCCACCCTCCAACCCGAATCCTCTTCCTTCCGCTAACATCTAGGTGTAGGTCTAGGAGTTGGAACCTTTTCTATAATGCTGCCTCTGAGTAAACATTTAAAAGCTACACAGGATTACTGTGACTCAACGCATGTTTTGCGAGCCGTTTTGGTGTCTTGTACTGATGTGTAAAACTAAATGGGTTCTAATTATTTCCAGATTATGCTACTTCACTGTTTATAGGATAATCCTGGAGAATTTAAATAGGAAATGTTTATTAACTCGAATTTCCTTCAATTTCGGGTATATTTCTATATAAATAAAATGTACCTAGATTTGCAGAGACATAGATACGATTTTCATGTCGAGATATGCTTCAAAATGCTGAGGCACCCCATTTAGCATTTCCTATTTCTGTCGATTTTCATCCTCTCAGAACTGGTCTAAGTATTTATATGTTTTTGAAAACTACTGCAAAACTAGTAAATAACTGTAAACGTTTCCTTTAGAACTCTCCTTTTGCAACTGTTCTTCCCTAAAGTTTAAATTGTGAAGAAGATTTTTTTGCTGATAACTTGCAAACTACTGCATCGATTATTATATAATTTGAAATAAATAAATAAAGTTTAATATAAATACATGCTTGTAAATTTTGGAGTTGTATCTTGTTAAGGAAAACAAGCTAACCATTATACTTTTCGCCGATTTACTGCACGTTTTATATAATCGTTGTATATTCTATAGACTACTCTCCGAATTTTTATTGTAAATATAAAAATATGCGATAGGCATAATAATAGTCTGTATTAGTGAGTTTAACTGCGAGATGACTGGAAGCCGCCAAAGCTTGGTCCATGATCTTATCGCATTTGTGGCATATTTATTGCTGTTAAGTTGATAAACATTAGGGACTATTGCCTGATTAGCCGATTTTGCAATGTAACAATATTATATAATATAAATATATAAATTTAAAGAATGCAAATCATTAATAACTTTTTTATTTATTTATTTATTTAAAAGCGGCGGACGGACGGACAGACAGACAGATGGACTGACGTTTTGAAAGTTTTTCAGAATTCGATTACCAAGACAGTGATGAAAATATTTTCCCTACGAGTCATATTACCGGTTTTAGAAATGAGCCGATCGAAGGCAATATACTCTTCGTTTTGTATTTTTGAAGAGTATAATGATACCTTTAGATACAGGTTATGAAAGATGCTTCTATTATAGAAAATCTCTTTCTGAAATCTTTGGGAATATTCAGTATTTTAAAATAATCATTATTGTTTCAGAAGTTGCAGCTCTAAGGGATTCCTCGTGTCCTAGGATATGTACTCAAAAGGCATATGGCGATCCCGTGTGTGGGAGTGATGGTATCATATATCCGAACATATGTGAACTGAGGAAGAAGACTTGTGGAAAAGGTAAGAAAATAAACCTTATATTAAACGAGTAACGTATAAAATGGCGAAGGATCCGATGATAAAACGGTAACTATACGAATCTAATATTTTACACGAATTTTTCGAAAAAGGAGGTGTAGAAAAAAGTGAAAAAATGCTAGTTTATTATATGTCCATTGCAAAGTTCTTACAGAAATTTGAATTACTTATGTTGAATAGTTTTGAAGATCTGCTAGGTTATATTGAAAAATGCACTACTTTATTAATGGATCTTGGCCATATCAGATTTAAATTCATTATATCTCAGAACATCTGCATCTTTTGTGAATAATATTTGGGTTATTCTTAAAACACGGATTTTTCGTTAGGTGGTGTTTTAAAATTTCGAAATTATTACAGAAAACGTGACCTTAGGCTTATTTGATTATTGCCCAAGGTATTTTAAAAAATATATATAAAATGAATTGATTATATAAAGTGTAAAAATGTTCAGAAATTGGAACTCTCGTGTTTCAAATAATAATTATTGAGTTACCAAACATAATATAAATAATATAAATATATAATATTAATGCAAGACTCAGATATAGCAAGGCGTTCAGTAAGTATATCCAGGGGTACACTCAAGTTGTTCTCAGCTTCTCAGCTTATTCAAATGTATTGACTTTGGGATAAACGGTAAAAGTGAAATAGGGTTTAAAAGTCTATTCTTAATCACTCTCAAATTAACTACGTTAATGTTCAATATGTGCTAATTTACGCTGATACACAATTTCATTATAATAAATATCATTCATTGTCCGAAAAGTATTTTTTTATATAATTCACTTTACCACTTTGGAATTATTACCAGAAACGTGAAATAATGCACATTTTGCCATTTTGCTCACGTAGACTTTAGAAGAATTTGAATCAAAATAAGATTTTTGTGAATTTTTCAGGTCAAATACCTCTGTATGAGCCTTGGCAATAGAAATGATGGATGGAGCAGAATTAGAAAAACTTAATGTGTTAGTTCTTAGCCTATGTATATGTATATTTTGAACAGATCCATACGTAGTTGCTTTTGCTTAGGCGACACCCCATTTAAAATTAAGATCATGGTGAGCATTTAATAAGGCTTTGAATTACAAAGTTGCATGCAGCCACTACTTATTTTCCGGCAGTTATCTCTAGTTTCCTTAATTATTGAACTAGGCTTCATGTTTTTCTAGTGTGTCTTCTCTTTTCGCTATGGAAGCATCATCTGCTAACGGCATGTTCAGAGCGTTAATATGAAATGAGAAATTATAACGGCAACAGTAAACATAAGAATATACAGAACTCTGCCGTCCAAGGTTAATATCGAGCATCTTTATTGATTGATTGATTGATTTGCCAACGTAAGGTGGGCATTGCTGCAGATTCCGGTGCTTGGAGATTTGTTTCACCACGCAGCCCGATCACCCGCCGAACGTCCATCTGCAGTCGCCCAGTCATCTATTACATATTCATGCCGACCGACCAACGGATCATCCCACTGTGTGCTGGAACAAACTCCCGGTGCTTCTATATATCGCCGGACCGGCTGCATACGCTGGATTGGACATTGGACATGCTTGTTGTCAGCAGCGAGAGCCGCATGCCGCATGGGGTAGGAGTATAGGATGGAGCGTGTAGATGTTTGTGAGATGTTTCTTCTTGTTTTTCTTCTGTCTTCATCGGATGGAAAGTGTAGGCGTTTGTGAGATGCTTCTTTTAGGTTTTCGTGCTTCTTTTTACTTTCAGGTTTTTGTGAGATGTTTCTTTTTACTTTCTGTCTGTGATCATCTTCTCTCCTATGCTACTTCTGAGTTTTCTGTTTCTTCTGTTTCTGAGTCTGGCAGTGTGTATATCCTTGATATTTCTTTATTGTATTCCGTTTTTTGTTGTGCCGATTTTTCCCAGTGTGTATAATCCTTTCCTAGCTTATTCATAATCCTCTCGATTGTTGTTAACCATATGTAGCATGGCCTCCCTATTTTCAGTTTGTTGCTGTTCAGTCGCAGCGCTTTCTTAGTTACAAATTTGATGTTCTTGTATAACTAAAATATAAACACACCTCATAATAGACAACCTCTGAATCCATAGACGAGGCTATCTGCAAGGCCTTACACGTTCAAAGAACGCAAGCACGCTACGCAAAAACGCGCAATATCCATTACGTACCTATATCTCTATGAGCTGGGGATCGAATCTACTACACGACAGATAGTGTGACTGTGGATGATCTTAGCCTCGCGTTTGAAGGACACGACAATATTTATACGTCGAAGGGCGCCAGAAGTGACCTCTATAACGGCAGGTTATTACTTTCAACTCTCGGGGTTATTATTTGTAATGTGTAAATACGCGAAAGAAGAGAAAAGGAAAATGTTTCGTTACCTTCGATACTGCTGTCTGCTCACCATCGTATATTGCTGGCCAATGATGTACTTCACTTCTCTAGTCTAGTCTAGTCGTCGCGCGCCTAGAGAATTAACACTAAGATGACATTCTATTAAACCATATGAGATTCTTTAAATTCAGTTGCTGATTTGAGATACAAAAGCGCACGGAAGTCATAAACCTTAAAGTAAGGACTCTATGAAAAATTCGAATTTAACTAATATTTGTATTTATTGATTATATAAATCAGTATGCGTACAGTAAGAAATATTCAAAACCTATCTGGATTTATTGTATATAAGACAACTTAGGTCCGCATAGCCACCCACGCATGCTGAGCAAAGTACGTTTAGAGAACGTACGATCACAACTCCATTCAATGGCGGATGATTGTAACGATCGACTGGCATAAAAAGATTCAGATTCCTGAAGGATATGCATGTAAATTTTGGACGGAGGGGTTTGGAGCTGACTATAATAACTGCAATGAAAATATTTGTTCACTTATGACAGTTATGACTAGCTTTAAATATCCTAATTTATGATTGTATAACTCATCAGGATCATACCTTTAATTGTTTCAAGAAGCGTATTTAAGTTATACGTAGCATTCTATCAGAAATAGATAAATCACATTACTATGTTTTTTACCACAAGAATCTGTGTCTGCAGTTTCAACTTACAAAGTCACTGTCAAGCAATTTATCAAAATACACAACTTTCCTACTTTCTTAAATATACTCACGAAACATAATCGACTATAGGAGATGGAATAGCCCATCTACATGCTGCTCCGAAGTCCAATTTCAGTGCAATTTTTAAAATATCAACTTTCATGGTAGTTTCCAAAACGTTCCCTTTTCTAATTTGATTTTGATCTTCTTGTTCACAACATCTTGACATATTCTTTATAGGATTTTGCAAACAGAAAAAATAATTATGAGACTAATAGAAAAACTATCTATAAAAATATAAATAAAGTCTTTGCATTCTTTCGATAACCTGAATTTTGGTTATGCTAGCAAATTGAAATCCTAAAATGAATTTGTATAATTTCTTATTGGAAAATTCTCGTTCAACAACTAGCATCCACACAGTCCCCTATTGCCATGCAGATTAAACCAGTATTTACATAACCCCCTACGGCCGTGAAGAGTCAGTTAAAAATGAGAACAAAGGCCTAAAATAAATGTATTTACCTACCTGATGAGCTCCAGAATAAGGGCGAAAAACGTTTCAAAGGCTAAGCATTTCCAAAAAGAGAATGATAAATTTTATGAAAATGAAATTCATTAAAATGAAAATTTTTTAAGACAAGGTAGGTAAATAAATTCATTTTAGGCCTTTGTTGTCATTTTTAACTGAATCTTCATGACCGTAGGGGGTAATGTAGATACTAGTTTAATCTGCATAGCCGTAGGGGACCGTGTGGATGCTACTTGTTGAATGAGAATTTTTCAATAATAAATTATATACAAATTCATTTTAGGACTTCAATTTGCTAGCATAACCAGAATTCAGGTTATCGAAAGAATGCAAAGATTTCATTCATAGTTTTACACAGTTTTTCTTTCAGTCTCAGTTATTTTTTCTGCTGTTTGCAAAATCCTATAAAGAATATGTTTCAATACCATTAAAAGCAAACAAATAATAATTCACTTTTAATCTTGACATGTGTCTTGTGGTTCACGTAATCTTCAACAGCATTCCGATTGCCTCACGCCATCCATCGCGGCTGCCTGTTAGGCGCTAGACCTTTCCAAGTCTTCCGCATTAGTTCTTTGGTGGCATCAGCCCAACGTTTTGGCGGTCACTCTCTTCTCCTCTTGCATCTGGTTTTGACTAGACAATCAATAGTTCGATTTTGGTCTCTCGCCGGTTGATGTGGCCAAAAAATGTAAGGATTTCGTTTAACACGATGCTAGATAGTCCCTTTGGGGATGTATTTCTTGGAGAATCGAACTGTTGGTTGTTTAGATTCTTAGAGGAGGCAGAGGCATACAGAAAGCTGGAGAAAATTTGATCATTAGCCACTTTGTGCGCTTCACGATATTCCTGTCATGCCAAATTTTGCTAAACTGGGAAGTTACCGATCTAGCCATCTGTATTCGTTGTCGAATTTGACACTCGTAGTTTCCGGCATTGTCCATAAAGGCTCTAAAACCATTTATTTTCTACCTCACAATCACCCATTCTCAACGTGATTTTGATAATACTCTTAAAACTTTTCTAAATTCGTTTTTACGTCCTTCCTCTACTGTAAGATTTCTCCAGAAAAAAGTTCTATGACATGACCAAACTTGTTCGCCATTAACACGGCTTAGACTGCTGCAGGTTTAACACATGATTTTATCCAGAAAAAACTGTTTATTCCTATTGTATCTTTATTAGCAAGATATCTATGGAATTGAAATGTTAAGGTGCTTATAGACTCTCCAAGGCGGTTTCGAGAGGTAGCCGCATGAGGCACATCTAGCATAGTCTGCACCTGTCTCGATCGAGCTGCTCGCCACTTAGTTACGTGCCGCTCACAAAGAGCGCATGTACAGCCTTTGTTAAGCGTGCGTCGCGTCGGGGATCTGTACGCAGCTAGAGCAAAATCAGAATTAAACGTAGCTGTGCATTTTTGTTATACAGGGTGTTTGGTGCATCGTGTGCCAAATGGAAATGGCCGACAGAAAGGGTTACCTGCTATCCTTTCAGGCCCCTTAATACTTCCCATGCCCTGCGGGATTTTTCATATCGACCTTTTATCTTTTTAATGAAAAAAATCCCAAATTCTACATTTAAATTCAAATTATAAAAAAAGTATTAGGCGTAGACTGCGAATTTCATTTTTATTTTGATGTGTATTGTTGAAGGGTTCTTTTAATTCCAAAATTACTGGCATTAGTCATCTAGTTGTTTTTTTATTCACTCGCAAACTTTCGGAATAGGTAAAATTTAAATTTAAACTTAGACTTTGGACGGCTATAAAAAAAACTCAGAGCAACCGGGATCTTCCAACTCCCTCAAAAATTCTCTAGTCTATCCTCTTATTAATGATGTGCCACATGTCATAAAAATCTTTTAATAACTTCGTAAATTCGCTAAATTAATGAATCGGGTCACATAAGGCTAATATTCAAAATTTCGAATAAAAAATTATTTTTGCTTAAATGATGCATGGGAAACAGGTAAAATCTTTTATCTCACTCTTGCGAAGTAAAATCTATCTTCCATCTCTTTCTGTTCATTGGTTTTCTTGAAATAAAAAAACAATTACATTTTTATCATTTATTAAAAAAATTTAAATATCTTGCTCAAAGTGCTGGTCTCTGTTGCGAATGCAGGCCCGACATCTGCTTCGTATTTCGACAGTTGTTGTATGAAGTCGTATTTCCTCCCTGATTGTACCGAAAGCCGTTTCTATGCGTTGGACAAGAGGACAAGTTCCTCCCTAGTCGCAACTTCCGCCGTGTACACGAGCTCTTTGGCTATGGTTCCCAGACATCCAACGGAGTTAGGTCTGGGGAACGTGGAGGCCATTGAATAGGACCATCCCGCCCAATCCACGCATTTGGGAACACATTGTCTAGATATTCTCTTACAATCAATCGCCAGTGCGCGGGACAGCCGTCATTTTGAAAAACTATGGGCGTATGCGTAGATTGGGCGGGATGGCACTATTCAATGGCCTCCACGTTCCCCAGACCTAACTCCGTTGGATTTTATGTCCGAGGTGGTGCCAAAGAGCTCGTGTACGCGACGGAGGTTGCGACTAGGGAGGAACTTGTCCTCTTGTCCAACGCATAGAAACGGCTTTCGGTACAATTAGGGAGGAAATACGACTTCACATAACAACTGTCGAAATACGAAGCAGATGTCGGGCCTGCATTCGCAACAGAGACCAGCACTTTGAGCAAGATATTTAAATTTTTTTAATAAATGATAAAAATGTAATTGTTTTTTTATTTCAAGAAAACCAATGAACAGAAAGAGATGGAAGATAGATTTTACTTCGCAAGAGTGAGATAACAGATTTTACCTGTTTCCCATGCATCATTTAAGCAAAAATAATTTTTTATTCGGAATTTTGAATATTAGCCTTATGTGGCCCAATTCATTAATTTAGCGTATTCACGAAGTTATTAAAATATTTTTATGACATGTGGCACATCATTAGCAAGAGGATAGACTAGAGAATTTTTGAGGGAGTTGGAAGATCCCGGTTGCCCTGAGTTTTTTTTATAGCCGTCTAAAGTCTAAGTTTAAATTTAAATTTTACCTATTCCGAAAGTTTGCGAGTGAATAAAAAAACAACTAGATGACTAATGGCAGTAATTTTGGATTTAAAAGAACCCTTCAACAATACACATCAAAATAAAAATGAAATTCGCAGTCTACGCCTAATACTTTTTTTATAATTTGAATTTAAATGTAGAATTTGGGATTTTTTTCATTAAAAAGATGAAAGGTCGATATGAAAAATCCCGCAGGGCATGGGAAGTGTTAAGGGGCTTGAAAGGATAGCAGATAACCCTTTCTGTCGGCCATTTCCATTTGGCACACGATGCACCAAACACCCTGTATATGAGAGTGCAATTTATAAATATATTGTAATACCTGAAATACATACAAAGAAAAATATTTATTTTTAGGAATAACACTATCATCAGACCCTAACTTCTGCCTGCGATCGGCAGGATCGAAATGTGAACACAAGTGTGGTGGTGAACAGGATCCAGTCTGTGGCGCGGATGGAAGAACTTACCAGAACAGGTGTATGCTTCAGGTGGAAATATGCAGGTAATACTAGTATTGTCCAAAAGAAATCAAATAATGAAACTTTTACTATTGAATACAGATTGGGAATTGGACTTTCACATCTAGGTCCATGCAATAATATTAGTGCTCACAGAGAAAATTGTCCAGTGGACTGTAAGCAAGCTCCACAGGATGGCCCCATTTGTGGAAGTGATGGAAACGTGTACAAGAACACCTGCCAGATGAAGTTATTAACTTGTGGGTACGTATACACTAACAGTGTTTAGAATATTAAACATTATGCTATTAATAGCACTTCCTTTCTTAATTGTACCTAGAAAATTCATTTAATGTTCCAATTATTGAAATATGTAGAATCAAGGAAGTTATAAAATTATGTCTCAGGGTTTTTAAAAGGATTATGATTTACTACAGCAGTAAGGAAAAAAAAAAGAACATTGCACTAGAGATATTAGTGCTCCAGTGCTTTGTTAGAAATTGGATCTAACGAAACTTTACAGAAGAATAACTAAAAATCAGTTATATTTCATAAATTTAACTTCGGCATCATAGAACACCATTGCTCCCTCATGCTCTAATGAATATAGGTATAGCAAATTAAATTCAAATTCAATTCAAATTTTTCTAACACCAGTTTATAGATTTTTTTTTAATTGGAGATAGGCACCTAAATGACAACATTTTCATGTGCCTTGATTTTTTAATTTGAATACATGTTACACTAAATACTAAATAATATAAGATTAAAGATAAACTAAAACTAAAACTAGGAACCAAAACTTATGAAGTACTCAGAGGATCGTACGAATTGTATTTTATTTATTATTTTAATTATTTTATTTTTCTAAAAAAAAAATCTGATTGAAACGAAGTTAGTACTTATAAAATGTCTACATTCTTTATTAAACCTTTTACGATTAATCAATCACTTTAATTGGTAATAGGTTATGAAATTTAGGGGCCAAGTATTGAAATGATCTTAGGCCAATATTTCTAGTTACAACAGGTATTTGTAAGCTTTTATGAACTTTACCCCTAGTTTCATGCTGATGAGATATGAATTTTTTTAAATGCTTATTCTTTTATAAATATGAGCAACAAGATAAGATGTACAGCAATATTTTTAGGATGAAGATTTGTATTACATTTAGCTGTTTTAGTGTATTGTTGTAAAGCTTTTGGAAAAGTCAAAACTATTAGCTGATGTTAATGAAAACCTAATGTGTTTTTTTTATATTTAATGATAATTTAAAAGTACTCAACCAATTATGTACTTTTTTTACACACTTTATAATTTTTTCTTTAACGAGGTTCCAAGAGTCTCGGGATAATAAGACTTTGGCATCAGGAAAAAAATATATAGTACCCTTTATATCTAAGCCAGTTAATGAGATTATATAAATTAAAAATAAAATTGGACCAAGCACAGTGCCTTGAGGAACACCTATTTGGATTCTCCTTGGTGAACTGATAGCTTCTCTAACACGAGTCTTTTCAAACCTGTTCGATAGATGGTTTCTAAAGACATTCAACACAGTACCGCGTACTCCATAATGATGTAATATATCTAAGAGCTTTTCGTAGGGCACTGTGTCAAATGCCTTAGCTAGGTCTAGCAATACTGCAATATATTTGTTATTTTGATTTAGATTATCAGTTATTTCTTTCGTCAGTTGGTATATGGCATCGCCTGTACTCAGCCCTCTTAAAAATCCATATTGATTCTTTGATAATAAATGATTAACATTCAGGTAGTTTATTAATCTGTCAAACATTTTTCAAAAAGTTGTTTTTATTAATTTAGCTGGGATTCCGTCAATTCCCGGGGAGCTGTCGTTCTTGAGCGAGTATATACGTTGGATTAGTTCATTAATGGTAATTGGCCTTAGAAACATGGACGAAATACTATTATAACTAATAGAATAATAAGTCTTCTATCGAATTTGCTTTCTTCTACTTAAAAAGAGTAATAGTAGTAGTAGTAGTATTAGTAGAGTATGTCTCAGCTTTTATGACATGTGTACGGCTCGAGGTACGCCTTGCTCTTGAGATTTTCTCTCACTCATATACATATCAAGCGGTAAGCTATTCTAAACCTACGACACTTATAAAGTTTCTACAATTATGAGTTCATCTCTCTCATTCTTTCATGCAGTTAAACTTGATAATGGGAAAAAGTTTGTGCTCACTCAATTAGCATAGTTGTGCGACGCGTTTTGACTAGTTGATCCGACACTGTTCATCCCTCGCTTCAAATCATCATAGATAGTA
Source organism: Stenurella melanura (assembly GCA_963583905.1). Classification (NCBI taxonomy): domain Eukaryota; kingdom Metazoa; phylum Arthropoda; class Insecta; order Coleoptera; family Cerambycidae; genus Stenurella; species Stenurella melanura. The sequence continues at coordinate 56,629,448 of OY757310.1, forward strand.
CGCTTCTCATTACGCACATGCCATAAACACTGAGACAGACTTTAACATGAAAGTTCTTTAAACGAGCCGTTTTATAAAAGCCACTAAAATTAGTAAATAGTACTAAATAAAATAAATAGTAAATTAGCCACCACCCATACAAAAACTAAAATTTGGTAAAGCAGCTGTGGTCAACAATAACAGGGTTAAGGTACCTAGGTTAGTTCGTAAATATGCAGTGAGAATATTTCACAAAATATGTCTAGAAATATGAGACGCAGAAGAAGGAAGAACCCGCCGATGTCTGAGGCTGTAGATTGCTAGTACTGATATCATACACTAATTAATAACCCAAACTTCAGCATAATTTGTCTTAGAAAATACTTCCAGAGCAAGCAACATTAGAGAATAATATATACTAAATTTACCACAACCTATCAAGAAGGCAAGAGGATAGTTTATGCCTATATAGCTTTGTTTCGTGCACTACCCTAAGTCTTTTGACAATTTGGACTGTGGAGTGGTGCAATCTATGGGCTGTATTATTAGAGATGAAAGCAATCAGAGATCTGCTCTTTATTATTGATCAACTGTATATTTTGTGTTTACCAACACCAACTTCGACAAGAGTGAAGATGGTAAAGTCCTTAGATTAATCACTAATTTTCTTTAACATCTGTAGTGAATACGTGTTGCGGTATGTGCTGAAGCACTTGCAAGGTGTAGAGTGAGTTGTGACCTTATTTATAATGTCCTAGTAGACGTTTGTGAACCATGAATTATTTCATATGGTCTACCTTTGCTGTATGGCACATCTAACCGTATGACGCCATTTGTCGAGGTTGCCTGTTGATCATAATAATAATAATAATAATAATAATAAACTTTATTGGTGTGATATACACGAAGTATTTACACAAGTCAACAATAGTACAGCGGAAAATATGAATATAAGATTACATAACACTGATATTTAACGGTAAAACAAAATGACTAGGTGAAATAAAATATTCAATAAGTCTACAATTAAATAATACAAGGTTGTTCAAGTAATAAAAAAATATCACTAAAGTTAAACGGACTTGTTCCCATCAGTCATTGCTAAGGTGCAATATACTTTTGATTTACTTAACTAAACTAAATTTAATCTAAATTTTGGGACAACACGTCCTCACACAGTTTGTGTTGAAATAGTTTCGGATATTTTACAAATACCTGGAAAATTAATATAATGAAAATGAAGCGAATACGTCACATTTTGAGAAATTCTTATTGAGTAATCAGTGGTGTATATAAATATGTTAAAGAGTTGCTTATTTATTGTAAATTATAAGTTGCCTATTGATAGGCAAAACTTAAATAATAAAGGCAGTCATTGAAAGATTGGATCAAAACGTGTAAATCATGAATCTCTTTGCTCCAAAAGTGGACGGTCTAATAATTGCAAAATCATCGATGAAGACTTGAACCCACCTTCTTTAAAACCTTAAATTTGTAGATCTCTAGGTAAATATTGATTTTTGCCCGCTGCGCTAGTTTTAATATATTGTACACTGGAGTAAATAACTGTAATTTTTGTAAGAATGTTATTACTAACTGTTTTAACTGTAACTGTTATTTACAGGCAAGGAGTTGTAAGAACAAATAAAAAATATTGTCAAACCACTCGCCATTGTAGAGAGTCCTGCTGGAGAAATGCGAAACCTGCATGTGGATCTGATGGAAAAATATATGCTAATGTTTGCAGAATGAAATCAAAAAATTGTGGGTAAGTTAAGTAAATGCAAATTAAATTGCTAATTAAATATATTATTCTGGAGAAAGATTAGTAAATTTTTCCATATATATTTGTGCAAAATTACAAAGTAAATTCATTCACAGCAATTTTAAAGGTCATGCACCATTATATAAAACGTAACATTATATAAAATATAATAGTTCCAATTTTCAATTTGAAAGGAAAATTTGACATATAAAGTTTGACGCTGATTTCTCGTCGAAAGTGGGTGCTAGAGAGCACAGTGCTCTAAACTGAATTTAGTTACAAAACTTGTCTCAAACTATATTCAAAAAGTTAAATTCAAAATAAAAAATAATTTAAACAAGAACAAACTTATGTTAATTAATTTCAATCTGTTTTCAGTGTCGATAAAGTTCACGTGTCCTACATAAGTATTTTTTTATTTCAGAAAGCACGTATTTGAAGTTCCAATGGCATACTGTGTTAGTCAGGAAAGAACCTCGCATAGTATCGGATGCCCAGCTGGATGTTTAAATGAAGTTGAAAAGCCGACATGTGGTTCAGATGGTTTTATATACAGGAGTGAATGTGAAATGAAACTACTAAATTGTGGGTAAGAGATGATCGTAAACTAAAATTCTTATACTGAAGGAATATTTGAATATTTCTTCATTCAGGGGGAATAGGGGATGTGGGGGTGAATGACGCGTATTTTGGTTGGCCAAGAAGAGGCAACATTGTATATTGGACCCCCTGTTAGATGAAATAAATCGGTTGCTATCATCGTTACAAACCAACGACCCTCGTATCTTGAATATAAATCTTACTGCTGATGATCATACGATAACGTAAAACTTGTAATAGTGCATGCTTCTTCTTATCTGTCTAACTGGTACAAAATGTGACGGCGCCTTTGACGATGCTTTAATGATCAAAGACCCCGACATATTTTATACCCAGAATAAGTCTGCAGTGAATTACAAGCACCTGAATTTCTAGAATTCCGGAAAATAATTTGCTTTACAATCAGTGTTAGATTAAAAACTATAATAATTCCTAGTAGCTATAAACGAATTCGAAGTTTTGTTGTTTTTGTTATTACAGTTCTTATCTATTAATTTATTTTTTATTAAAATGCTGTATCGCTGATTTAAGTAACGAGCTGGTGTAGCTATTGGAGTTGTATTTTTTAAGTTGTTTTATTTTTTTAAATGTGGTGAATATTATCACTGAAGAATTACATTTTTAGAAACTTGATTGATTTGATTGATTGATTGCTCGACCATCGTACAGTGGGCATTACTGCCACTTCCGGCTTTTTATATACCGTCGAACCAGCTGTATACGCCGGATTGGATGTGGGATATGCTTGTTGCCAGCAGCTAGAGCCACATGATACATAGTGTGGGAATGTAGGATTGGAAGTGTGGATGTTTGTGAAATGCTTCTTGTAAGTTTCCATTATACTTTTAAGTTATCAATCATCATCTTCCTGTTTATTCTTCTTCTAAGTCTTGTTTCAAAAATCTAGCAGTGTGTACATCCTTGATATTTCTTGACTATATTCCTTGGTTTGAGTTCTTCGTTCTGTAATAGGAAATGTTTCGGGTGTTATTATTTTCTGTTTTGTTGTGTCCTTTAGCGATCTTCCATTTTCGTTTGACCATGTGTGGGGTAATGTTTTTCCCAGGATGTTTTTATCCTCATGTACTTTGTATATGTAATTGATTTTCTGCGACCTTCATCTTGTTTAATTGTTCATGTTTATTATGATCTCATGGGTGATTTCTTCGGCATTAATATTTTCCTCGTCGCTCCTTTTATTTTTATAACTCATTGTTGACCAGTTAAGTTCTTCCCTTGTTAATTGTTTTCCATTTCCTCCAGGCAGTTCTACTTTATATTCTTTTTTCTACAGTAGGAACATGTTGCAAGTGTTATTTGGTGTTTTTTGTATTCTTTATGTACGTATTGTATATATTTCAGTTGGGACAGGATAAAAATGAAAACTCGGATATTCACCACTGCTTGTCTACAGTCCAAGTGGACTTGATCTGCCTTATAAACGTAGGCGGGATTGAATGCATAGAGTTTGATTTGTCAACTAAAAGAGATGCCGAGTTTACTTCTAAATTATATTTTTAAGCTGTCCCAACTAAGATCGTATATACTATTCTTTCAGTTTCTTTATCTTTAGTTTTCCATGTAGTATTTTATGGCCTGTGTTGCTTTTTATTGTCCTTTTTTGGTATGATATTCTTTACCCTATCCCTTATTTTTCTATCCACCAGGCTACAGTCTGGTTAAGAATTCATGTTTGCGTTGCTCAGCTGAAGAGCTGTGTGCCAAGTTTTTAGCAGGTTTCCATTTTTATTTAACTATGTCTGTGGTAAGATTTTCCTAAGATGTTCTTATCTGTATGCACTTAATCGTCCGCCTACGCGTTGAAGTCGCCTAACATTATGATAGTCATGTTTCTCTTCTTACTTTTTCTAGTTTCTTGAATAATCTACCTGAATAGTCGTCCTATCCAAGAAATATATTAGCCCGCTGTAAGAGGCCTTTATTAATAATAACTTTTCCACAGTAAATAAATATTTACATTGGAAGTACAAGAAAGAGCTCTGAGAGAATATATGAGACACTCTGTATACTGATCTACTAATGTAAAATAACATAAAAAAGTAAAACCTACAAGTACAAAAGACAAATCTAGGAGAATATTTGGGACACTCTGTATATTAAGCAGACCTTAATTATATTGACCTGAGGAATATGTTTAGTTATGGACCACGTGAGAGTTGCCAGTGAAATATTTCTATTGTGAGATGTTAATGTATATGTAAAAATTTCAAAATTAATAATGAACTTATCTTTTTCGTGGTCATTCTCTCATCGCCTCATTTCAACGCCTCAAATCCATTCCAGTTTGGGTTTTGTTAGGTACTACATGATAGCTTATTACAGACTTGACTTGATCTAGCACTGGTCTGGCCGTATTCTATGGTTTGTTGCTACTATTAAAAAAACATTACCAGTAATTTTCAAATATTAATTCCAAATGTACTTCGTCCTTCTATTATGGTACTTTTTTTTTAATCGCTTATTTAACGTCGGTCTATTTCCGCTACCAAGGCCAATCACCGACGCCAGGAGACGAGCTACCCCCCACCTGGAAATTTCGCCGAACCTCTTCTCTATCGAAGAGTATGGATCTTTTACTTGCCTAACATTTAATAGACAAGGGACCAACTGCTTTACATCCCCTCCGAAGGATGGGATATCCGCTATGTAACCCCCGCCTAAAGTTACATTCCTTCTACGCATGCGCTGATATACAAGCCGTTAGAGATGGGGCGAGAACGCTGTGTTTCCCTGGAGAGGCTTGCCCATCCAAGTACTAACCGCGTCTGACGTTGCTGTATTTGCGTATCGAAATGAGAGTATATGCAGACGTCTCTACGCTCGCTCCTATATTATGGCACTTTAATTTACGCAGAATTTTCTGACCTACCGGTGACTTAAATTTTATCTAGTATAAAGGAGTTTTAACTGATTATTTTCGCGTCTTCTTCGGGAGCCCTAGATGTTAGTCAACTACGGACCTCTTTAGAAACACTTCTCAAATTATTCGTTAAAAAACATCACATCCAGAATATCCAGAATGAACAGGTAGCAAATAAATAAGGAGAACTGTATAAACGTCACATCTTGTCTTTGCAATCCTCAATGGCCTTGAAATAAGGCCTTAAAAAAGTTTCACTATTAACACAAAACTTCCCTCTCCATTTGTTAGCTTCTATGTATTTTTTTTAGTGACGACCGTATTGCTTTTCACTAAAAGTGTATCATGGTTTCATCTTTGTATATAGTATTAACAGGAGCGAGCGTAGAGACGTCTGCATATACTCGTATTTCGATACGCAAATGCAGCAACGTCGGGCGCGGTTAGTACTTGGATGGGTGAGCCTCTCCAGGGAAACACAGCGTTCTCGCTCCGTCTTCTAACGGCTTGTATATCAGCGCATGCGTAGAAGGTATGTAACTTTAGGCGGGGGTTACATAGTGGATATACCATCCTTCGGAGCGGATGTAAAGCAGTCGGTCCCTTGTCTATTAAATGTTAGGCAAGTAAAAGATCCCTACTCTTCGATAGAGAAGAGGTTCGGCAAAATTTCCAGGTTGGGGGTAGCTCGTCTCCTGGCGTCGGTGATTGGCCTTGGTAGCGGAAATAGGCCGACGTTAAATAAGTGATTAAAAAAAAATATATAGTATTAACTACATTTGAGGTATTATTTTCTTTCACCGTTCATTAATTATTTTTAACCGCCTTGTGTATCTTTTACCGTCTTATACCTTATAGTGACCTATTATTAACATATCTGCAGGGTTTTCATTTGCTTGGTTCAAAATTATAATTTTCGTGTTGTTGTGGGTTATACCTTAACCGTAGTTAGAGCTTATTGTATTTAAGATTGCTCAGCAAATATGTGAGGTCATCCTCACTTGCTGCAAATAAGGTGGTATCATCTGTAAGTCTAAAGTTAGAAATTCTACTTTCACCTATAGGTCCATACTGCTAGTCCTCCACCGCATCACATGTTCACTACAGATGTTAAAGGGTATTGGCAACAGAACAAAACCCTGTCTGACGAATTTTGTCACCTTCCACCTAAGCAGAGTTTTCTTCATACAGTCTTGAAACAATAAAGAAAACATGCCTGGATGTCCTCACCTTCGATAATACAGACCACAGTTTGTCCTATCCTATATTGTCAAAATCCTTACGGTAATCTTCGAGACAATGATTCATAGGCCCGTAATTATCTGTTGTCTTCTTGATAAGTTGCTGCAAATTCAGTATTTGTTCTCTAGTACCACGTGCTTTAACAAAACCTGCTTGCTCAGGAGGTACCAGCAAAGACAGTCAATGCTGGAGTCTGGATTGAAGAATATATACATACAGTATTATTTTACTAGCGTCTGATATTAAGCCAACAATCTTTAGTTGTCACTGATATCACTGTCGTTCCATTCCTATGAACTGTGAAAATGTTTAATCGTCGAGTCAGACTTCTTAATTAACATAATGTGAAATTTCAAATTTCGAAGAAATCCCTGAGACTGGTTTCTTGCACCATTACAATAGATACTTACCTCTGGTAAACGAAGAAATGCAAAATGCGAAAAGAAATCCTATCGTAAAATGATGTGATTGAAATTAATTATTTTCAACGTGTTTAATGTAACCAATTACCTCTCGTTAGCAGTAGAATTTGACATACAGAAGATCTCAAAAAAACAGAATTTTTTTTCTCACGTTATAAAATGAAATAGCCAAATACGAATATTTTAAATCTATATATGTAAATATGTACAAATGTACATGTATTAGGTATGTTTTGATCTCTGAGAAAAACTGATTTTTTTCACTTATTCGACTTTTTCGTCGTATTACTCCAATTCTGGGGTTGATCCCCTACAAATCCTATAGTAGTGGTATTTTAAATTTAGCTCACAATATTTGTTTTCGCAGATCCAGCAGACGCATCACCAAGGTAGATTTTGAAAAATGTCGAAGCAAACTGACCAAATGTTTGAAAATTAAGTGCTCGACTGACTTCGATCCTGTGTGTGGAACAGATGCTAGGACTTACACCAATCAGTGTCAATTGAATTTAGCGACTTGTCTGAAGGGAGTACAGTTCGCTCATTTGGGAAATTGCACCAAGTTAAAGGAACAGGAACCCTGCCCTTCGAACTGTGAGAATGAAACCGACGAGGAACCAGTATGTGGGTCAGATGGCAATGTCTACAGGTAAGCGATTTAGTATTTTGTGAATCTATCTGAGTTTGATTGTGAGTATGAATGAGTGTGAGTCACCTGCAACGATGAAGCATCACTTTGCTACCCAAGCGATGGTGGTCGATTAACGATAAAAGCTGAAAGCTCGGAGGCCTGTTTCCTTTATAGTTGAACAACCATTATCCTCAAAAGCTGGTTAATCAAGACTCAAGTAATTACAGGTGAGGTACGTGTCTCAACATTATTAATTATAGACATTAACGTTAATGTCCAGAGGAAATCTAAATTTTACATACACGATAGTAGAAGTCACAATTGGAACATAACAATATTTATTACAGTAAAATGTATTATTTGCAATATTAATTACCTATATAACTACCTATTATAATGAAAAATTTTCTTTATAGGATTTTGCAAACAGTGGAAAGAAAAGCTATATATGAGAACTAAAGGAAAAACTATGTATAAAAATATTAATGAAATCTTTGCATTCTTTCGATAACCTGACTTCTGGTTATGCTAACAAGTAAAATTCTGATTTGCCATTCTCATTTTAACACTAGCATCCAACCTAGTCCCCTACGGCCAAGCAGGCTAAACTAGTATCTACATGATCCCCTACGATATGTAAATTCAGTTAAAAATGAGAACAAAGGCCTGAAATTAATTTATTTACGTACCTTGTCTTTAAAAATTTTTTCATTCAAATGAATTACATTTTCATAAAATCTCATTCAGTTTCTTGGAAATGCTTAGCCTTTGACTAGGTTGGATGCTAGTATTAAAATGAGAGTGGCAAATCAGAATTTTACTTGTTAGCATAACCAGAAGTCAGGTTATCGAAAGAATGCAAATATTTCATTAATATTTTTATACATAGTTTTTCCTTTAGTTCTCATAGATAGCTTTTCTTTCCACTGTTTGCAAAATCCTATAAAGAAAATGTTTCATTACTATAAGCAAACAAATAATAAATAATTCACTTTTAAATACCTATTATAATGTTAATGGATTAAATAATCAACTAAGAACCAGGACTTAAGCTACGGTTAGGTTATGATGAACAGCAGCAAAACTATACTACTACTACTACTATTAGGGTGGCAATTATCTACGGTAAAACTGGTAAGCGATTAATAAAACAGTAATATGGTAAGCGGTCGGTAAGCAATGAGCAATTAGTCAATGATGAAAAGCTGTAAAACGGACAGTAATACAGACAGTGTATGGATACCAGGAGTGTATAGGCATTTACGAAGTTGATACTTACGAAAAATGTTTCCAGTCAACACATAGCGGCGGCATTCGTGTTTACCGATCCCGCCAATACTCGATTCGATGGGAAAAGTGCCAGATTTTCTGTTAATACGTGGGACTGGATATAGTAATGTCCTGGTGCTTTGTGGCATATTGAGGAATGGTTTAATAATGAAACGCGTATTAGGATTTAAGATAATATTATACTGCTTTCTGTGTCACAATTATTTCCTAATAATGAGTTAATATTTCAACAAGATAATTGTTCCATTTATACTGCTCATACCATAACTAACCCGTTTCGAGACATTAATGTTCTTAACTGACCCAGTCATAGTCCAGACCTTAGCCCTGTGGAAGAAGTATTGGAACTACTCATAAAAATATCCAAAAACGAAATGTTACTTACACCTCAAAATGCCCAAGAATTACTGGAATTAATAAATAATGCCTGTGGAAATATTAGAATTATTTGAATTCTATGCCAAACAAATTAATGGAAGTTATAAATAGAACCAACCATAACAATAACCAAATATTAATAATTTGTCTTTCAATTTTTTAAATAACATTTGTTATTTCTTTTTCTTTTAAATTATAAACATAAATAGTGATAACATATTTTTTATTTCGGCTACTCATTATATATTCAACTAAAGATAGATGTACACTAGAAAAAATAAGTTGATCTATTATTTATTTTTCACGACAGTGCAGTGTGACCCCCCCCCCCAGATCTCACTTAATAAGTTGAGTTGAAAGCTTGAGATTTTGGGAATTTTCGTATTAATATTTGGCAGTTTCTTTTTCTTGGTTAATAAAACTAGTTGTGATATGAATAGTACTAGTCTGTGAGGATCTTACCACTGTCACTAGCCGTTATTTAGTGAGCATGTTCTTCCAGGTGTCTTCCGCCTGCTATTATTTATTCTACAATACGGTAACTAGACGGCTAATTAGATACATATTTTAACTGAATGAATTATTGTGTTGATACATGAATGATTTTATTAGTATTCCTTAGCTCAAAGGCAGCAGTCGTTTGAAACTTATTTCGCACATCTTTATCTATAACCTATTTTTGAAATATCCATTAATTATGAAACTCTCTAGGTGGTAGCCAACTGTTGAGGCATAATAAATCAAATTTATCACGGATGCGTCTTTCTAATTAAAACAATTAAAACGCAATTTATTTTGAAAGGAAAATTATAAGTCTCGCTCTTAATTTCCGCGTTGATATATAGTTGTGCTCAACCGTGCCATTTTGAGAGTTTTGATAGCGTAATTTAATATGTCATCCTGTTATTACATATTTTGAAAAAGTGAATGGTAAATAATGGCGAGTCAAATGGAACTTATAAAACATAGCGTCCATCTAAGGATAAGCAAAGTATAATTATAGAATGAATTTTGTTTAGTCTCTTGCTTTATTATGACAGGCACCTAATTTGAAAGTTAGTTAGACTAATATAATAATAATAATAATAATTTATTGTCCACGATATTATACAAATAACGATATGGGACATGTCAAGAGCAACAGTAAGTAGTATATTAACAAAACATTATAATGTATAGGTTGTAAAAAATTAACGCTATGAGATATAAAACATATATATAAAATGGATAAAATAGTTACATAAAAAATACAGAACAATGATATAAGTGTGAATATTTAAAATACATTAGCAGTATATTTTCATTCTAGAAAAAAAAACAGAACAAAAAATAGTTTTCGTTTTTAAATATTATCTAATTTGTATAATAACTAGGCTTGAGACTCAAGAATGACATTTTCGAATTCATAAAATTCCGTTAGACTGTAAAAATAATGTTTACAGAGGAAAGAGTGTAATGCCTTTTTATAGCCATTAAAATTATTTATCTGTTTGATATTTCTAGGTAGATGGTTATACATATCACTGCAGGAATGAATTGCGCTTTTTTTGGAAGTGGCTAGATTTATATTTTTTAAGTGTATATCATTTGAAGAACGAGTGTTATGATTATGGATGTCATTGTTTAATGGAAATTTATCAAAATTGTTTTTCGTAAATTTAATTTGAATTTCTTCAGGGGAATCGGCAGTTATGCAAATTGTGGTGTCGTCTGCAAACATAACTATAAGCATGTTTAGCTCCTTAACAACATTTTCTTCCAGGTCATTGATGAACAAAATGTAAAGAAGCGGAGAAAGTACGCTTCCCTGAGGAACTCCAAATTTTAAGGTGGAGGTGTTTGACAGCTGTCCATCTAGTTTAACACCAATTTTCCTATTCCGTAAAGAGTCAATTAATGTATTTGGGGTTCTCTAACTCCTAATGAGTTTAGCTTTTTGTCAAGAAACTTCTGTTAACGCAATCAAATGCCTTCGTTAAGTCAAAAAAGAGGGTTAGAGTTAGTTGCAGAATTTGTAGAATGACCGGGTCTAAAACCGTGTTGATGTGCAGAGAAAAGATTGTTACTGTTGATAAATTTATAAATTCTATTATAAATAATTTTTTCAAACAGTTTTGAGAAACAGGACAAAATTGCGATTAGTCTGTAGTTTTCAATTAATTCCTTGTCTCCTTTTTTGTATAGTGGAACAATTATTGCTAGCTTAAGCTGTTCAGGAAAGACTCCCGCTTCAATGCATAAGTTAAAGATATAACTTAGGGGATAAATCAAGTATTTTGAGATATACTTTATTACTTTAACAGGAACTTCATCGTATCCACTGCTAGGTTTATTTGGCATATTGTTTAATGTCGTTTGAATGTCTTCAGGGCTAATATAATAAAAAAATAATGAGGTACAACAATTTATTCCTAAAGTGCATTCACCATCTTCTAAGTTATTATAGGTCTCATTTAGCAATTTTTCTGGTATGTGTGAAAAGTAATTACACAATATCTCACAAATTAAAAATTTATCGTTTATACTCTATCACTGTGATATATTTGAGTAATATCCACTTGTTCTTTAGTTCTACCAAGTTATTGTTAACAATATCCCAAATCTCTCTTGTGGAATTTGGTGCATTGTCTATCTTATTTTGACAATAAATTTGTTTTTGTAAACTTATTTCATCTGGGTGCGCCTTTTTACTAATATTGTATTGTTTGTTAATTTCATGTGTATTTATATTTGTACTAAGCCAATATAGATTTTTAAGTATTTTACTTTCTTCCGCAATATTTGAGTCGACCCAACTGTTCTGTAGCCGGTGACCAGAAGTCTTTCTTTTAATTAACGGACAAGTTTTATCCAAACAGTACGGAAAGTTTTGCCAGAAAAACTCCCATGCTTCATTCGGATTTCTAATTGTGTATGATGCGCTCAAATCTGCAGAAGCAAGTAAAATATTCAAATTGGAAAGGTTTTAGATTGAAAAATTTCTCTTATACACAAATTTTGGTTTTTGGATGGTTATATATGCTTCTGGAATTTTAATAATAAACTTGTGACATTTATGATCTGTGATTCCAAGATAAGATTTTTACTTGATGTATCCTGAATATTTGTAATGGCATAGTCCACTGCTGTTTTGGAATTACTGAAATATCTTATTGGTTCATCTATAGGGCAATGAAAGGATTTCATTGATACTACTGAAAAACAATTCCTTCAAAACGACTCTTTCTTCCTATCGATAATAAAAGTAATATTTTTAAAACCCATGCTAACGATAAATATGAGTTCATATGATTCCGAATGACGTATTCTGCTTGCCAAAGGAACCCCTCATAGTAAATTTTATTAATTAAAAAAAACTAATCTTTGCACCTTAAAGATAGACTATTGCGTGAGAGTAGACAAGTGTACCTTAAAGCTCTTATAGACAATAATGGGAATTGCGAATATGATATTCGACGAAGAGTACAGATGACAAGATTGTCAAATTTGACAGATGTTTTTGCTCAATTTCTTGGTCTAAAATATTTATGAACTTTTTGTTTGGGCGTGCCCATAAATAAATCTCAAGGGATCAAGTAGGGTGACCTAACTGGCTACATGGTGAAAGAATTCTTTACACCGATCCATTTTGCAGGGAATTGCGTATTTAACAAATTTGTGTTTTCTAGTGGATCATCATGTTCACTCCAAATAAAAATTTTTCATATCTTATGTGATTACACATTTGGAAGATTATTGGTTATAGGAAATCAAAAACGTTTCAGCATTCAAAGATTGGTAAAATGAAAATACTAATATATTTATTAATCGTCTATTAGCCCACATTTACTTTCTGCGAATATTGTCTTTTGCTGTCTATTATAAAGAGAAGAATATTGGCAATCCTATAATAGAGCAAAGCAGGCAACACTAGAATTAGTCATTTTTCCGTGCTTGAGATAAGGATGCTTCTTAAAACTAATTATAATACAGGTCTACAAAAAAAATCCGCCCCAAGGGCACGCTTTAAGTATTTCTGTATGCTGAAACCAAATTTTCAATTTAAAAAGTTTTCTACCGCGTAGATCTCAAGTTAGTCCCGGTTTTTATTGTCAAAGACGGTATTATGGCCAAGCACACAAAAGTACCTACTTAATTCAAGATAGATTTAGTCGTTGGAACCGAACATTTTTTTTGTAGACCTGTGTGATTGAACGTTTTATTTGTCTATGATGCTCCAGCTAATTTTACAATTTCCAAACCTATGTAGTTATAAATCCTACTATGGCTTTCAGTAAACTGATATTCGTAATATGGAAATTATCTGGACTTCCAAGTCAGCTTGAAAGATCGAGGAATTTCGAAATGTGTTCTTAAATCTGCATTTCTTGATAATAATTTTATGAATTAAATCTACAGAGTACTTGCTTCTCCATAGTCTTAACCTTAACTAACCGAAGTTTACCTTTTTCCAAATCATAGGTAGTAAATATATTAAACTATCCAATCTCTAATAAATCACCTTATTTTGGGTAAAAAATTTCCTACTAATTTTAAGCGATATAACTAAATACGCCCCAATTCAGGAAAACGTCAATTGTTTTCCTGAATTAGTGTAATTTTTTTTAAAGGATAGGCAATTTCATTCTTGATAGAATTTTGTGCCATTTTAATTAATTTGCATGCAGTTTACTTACTATTCTGATTATAATCATACAATTTATAATTGTTGTCCATATATAAAATAAATTTATATCTAATCTTGAGTTTCTTTGAATTTGAATACACTAGGAAACTATTATAAAGTAAAGTCTGAGTTCGAAAATTTAATAAATTACATATTTTCCAAAAGGTTTTTATTTTGTTTTTTTTTTAATATTGACTTTACACCCCAACTCTAGCAAACGGTGCCTAATTTACAGTTATGGATCTTGCGTAAGTGTTCAGAAAACAAAATTAGAAACTATGCAATGCTTATAAAGCAATGTGTGCTAGTTGGGATGAAGATCTATTTTGTAAGGCCATAATAATAACACAGGCCCACAAAAAAAAGTCCTGATACAGAAAGTTGAAGTACCTTCTGGTACGTTTTTCGGTGTGCTAAAAACGAATCTCTGGTCAGAACTGACCCATCACCCTTAGATTTCACCCCAGCACACCCTAGCACCCCCCAAATGGTCAAATTTTCACATCATATAAAAATTCAAAATAAGTATCTCATTCTACCTTTTTCGGTGTACTAAGAACGAATCTGAGGTCATAATTTACCCATCACCCTTAGATTTCGCCCCAACACCCCCGGAACCCGCCCCCCCTCCAAAGGGTGAGAAATGTTAGTTTATAAAAAAATTTGAAATAAATATCCCATTCTACATTTTTCGGTGTGCCAAGAACGAATCTGGGGTCATGATTTACCCATGACCCTTAGATTTCGCCCCAGCACCCCCCAGAACCCCCAAATGGTGAAAATGTCAGTTTATGTAAAAATTGAAAATACATATCTCATTCTACGTTTTTCGGTGTGCTAAGAACGAATCTGGGACCATGATTTACCCATGACCCTTAGATTTCGCCCCAGCACCCCCTAGCACCCTCCCAAATGGTCAAATTTTTGCATCATCTTATAAAAATTCAAAATAAGTATCTCATTCTACATTTCTCAATGTAATTTAATAGTTTGAATTTTGCTACATCTCCCCACCCTCTTCACCATATGGTTATATTTTGACCCTTCTAACGTTGTACCAGACAATTTTTCATTTCCATGCGATGAAATCAGGCAACAGAATCATTCCTAGTAAAAATGCTTCTATGTTAAAACACATAAATAAATTTAAAATGTTTGGAAGATATACTGTATTATCGGTGTCAATATGTGATCGTAGGTAATTACCTACGGTCACATATTGACACCGGTATAATATAAAGCAAATTTGTGTTAATTTTCTTGAATATTAAGTTTGCGTGCCGATGTTATGAAAAGATTTAAGTCCTTCGAAAATAAAAGTTTCCGTTACAGTAGAAGAAACTAGAAAAAAACAAAAATATAATTTTCTGAAATAAACAACTTTTTTACTTTAGATTTTCTGGGAAAATCAAGGGTTGTTTTTGAACAAGTTAAAAGTAAATATTCTCATACCATCGCACAGTGGGTCAAAATTCTTAAAAGCTGGCCAAAATTGCAAATTACCAACTTCTCAGAAGGTTCCCAAACAAGTTTTACCACGAAAGAAAAACCTCCAGAGCACACAATACAAAGGGTTCTATGGTGGTAGCTAGGCAAATTTGCCCTGTACAGGTAGAGGATTTCGTGCTATCGGTGTGTACAGTTCGCTACTTTAAGACAGGTTAACTTTCGCTGCCATGAGTGAATTTGAAAGACGTTATCAAATAAATTGAAGATGGAACATCTTCCCCTAGGTAAGTATAACACAGTATTACACGTATTTTAAATAACCTATCACTTTTAATTTGTCAAATGTGCATTAAAAGTACTTAATAGCGACGCTTTTAAAATTCACGAGAAGCAAAAGTTTCTGTTGAGTTACAAATCGAAACCCGCTGTACCCCCCTGGGTTTTTGACATCAATTGATCAGTGATGGAAGCTAGTATCTGCACACACAAAAATGGCTTTTAATACTTGCTATTCCGGGAGCTTCGATTTTTTTATGCAGCATTGACAATTTTAAAAATCAGATATGTTACGATTTTGTGGCGTATAGGTTTAAGTAGTGAGTAAAACATGTATTTTAAAACAGGAAATTTGGAATTACGTGTTGTTATGTAATTAAATAATAATGCTAACCCTAAAGTAATAATAACAATAATAATATTAAAACACTCAAACAATTATTTTATTATTTCCAGCAAAATAAGTAGCAGAGGTATTATTATAATCATTTTAGTAATTAATTAATTGTTTTTTTTTTTACAGAAAATAAATCCATCAGCACCAGAATGGAACTATTCCAAATTTGGCATGACAGAGCTGGACGCGAAAACCCAACTCGTAATCAACACAATAGTTTTGAGTCGTTTTGAAGACAACGAGTGTACTGAAGCCGATGTTAAGCTAATTAAAAAAGATTTAAGCCGATTTATCTATAATAAATTTAACTGGATGCATTTTATCTCTTTTTATTCCACAATGTTAACATTATATAATTTGTTTGAATCTTTTTCTAAAAACATTGAATAAACAATTATTTGAACTCTTACATATGACACCCAAGTACTTAAAAATATTTTCCTCATAAATAACTAAGTGCAATCAACACGTATGCCAAGTTTGAAAAATATCGTGGACTATTTATATTTTCAACCCTTGTAACTCAGCCCCAGGGGATCACATTTTTGTCCTTATTTTTCTTATAGAAATTTAGGTATAAACTGAGTGTCAAAAGATTGTTTATATTTTCCACCTCTATATCTCACTCTAAGAGGGTTTCAATTTTTTTAACTATTTTTCCCTTAAAGACTTATGCACAATAACTACACTTACAGAGTTTCAGAATTTTGGCTAGAAATTTTGGATTCTGGCCCACTGTGCATCGACACTTAATATTCAAGAAAATTAATAAAAAATTTACTTTTCTCTTTAGAACGCAATGGGCATTTTTTTTTAATTGGGGGTGATCATATCCCTCCCTAAGAGTGGCTTATTTTTTTTATTTCCTTTTGTAATCAAATGTCTTAAAATTTACTTAAGTAGTATACAGAATCTGCTGAGAATCGCAGGACTTTATTTTTACTCATTTCCATATGACTTACTTTTTTCTGCGGGAAATTTTTGAACTATTTTTCATCCATGAAAAAAATTCACAGATTTCGCAATCCTTGCAATCATCGGGGCATTGGAAATGATAACACCATACATAAAACAAAGTTTTTCAACTTTTTCAACTTTTTACGGACTCCACTTCGCCTCGTCCAGAAATAGCACGATCCACTACACCGCTGTATTTCCACCTTAAATGAAAACTGGTAACTTAACCCCCTGTGATATATGCAACCCCCGTTACATTTGCGCATATCAGCCGTTGCGTATTCGCAGTCTCACTCGACCGCGACACCGCTGTATTTCCACCTTAAATGAAAACTGGTAACTTGACCCCCTGTGATATATGCAACCCATAATACATTTGCGTATAACAGCCGTTGCATATAATAGTCTCAGTCGACCGCGACACATTACTTTGAAATAAAGAGATATTATTATTGTCACTCAATTTGTACAACAGACAACCTATATCAGTTATTTGCAATTCTAACACACCATTTATTTGCAAGCAGGCACCTATTTGTACCAAGCTGTACACTTTTGTGTTCTACCGTCAGCATCGCTGTACAACTTTTAGGTAATCTCCCGACGCGGTAGGTAATGTGATTGGCAAGCGCAGCAGCCTAATCGATAGTAGCGCGGCCTTTTCGGCAGCCGTGTACAAATTTTTTCTTGAATTAAAGTCATACATTTTCAGTCCACGACGTCAGACGCGGATGTTATGTAATAAATTTAAGTAAGGGCAGGTCAAATTTTAATTCGCTACTTATTGATTAATCAGTAAACATTAAATTCAATGGCAAAATAAATCATCTGCCAAGGATATCTTCGAACAAAAATAATTTAGTGTCATTGTAAGTGTTGGCCAGTTTATCAGCATTTTCTAGCTCGAGCAGCGTATTTGCAGATGAGCGTACAAATATCGGATGCGCAGTGGATTCATAAAATTAAAATTGATTACAACAAATCTCAAGAGTAAGTGAGCTTACTGATCTTCTCTATACTGTGCCGCGGCACCGCTGTCTTTTGACCTTGAACAAAACTGGTAACTCCACCATACCACATATACGAAAACATAAACATTTCCAATGTTAAAACTGGTGGATAGGCACAATTCTGATGCCAAATTTGGATTCAGCAGCTCAAAATACATAAGCGGTCTGATCAAAAGATTAGAAAAATTTGTTTTTTTTTAGTGGGCCTGTGTAATCAACGACATACCAAACAAAATAAGATAAGGCTCTCAATCGGGGCTAAATATTTTTACATTATGAAGTGTGCCTAAAAAATGATTCAACTTAAGCATAACACAAAGAAATCATAATCTTCTAGATTTCAGAAGAAATATAATCAAAATAAGCATTATATGTCTCCACATCACAAGAATACCTACTCAAAATTATTTCGTTAAAATAACAAATACTTTATTAAGGGAACACCTTGTATATGCATTTCCTTTAACATTCCAATGTTAAAAGTAAATTGATTAGAGGATGTAACGAGTATAAATTTTATTACGGTAAATAATAAATCGAGATACTTCAAGACAAATTCAATTACCTCTATTCATTCATTATAGCTGTCTGATAAATCCTCACGAAGGAAATTAGTCAAATACAATTTCATCAGAATCAGAGGTGTAAATTAAAATTAAATAAGTTGAAAATAAGTATAGTGTAATCAATACTTCCTTGGTAACATTTTGTGAACTTAAATTATAGGTGCAAATCTCTTTCATGTAATGACTGTCAATCATTTATTGCAATTGCAAGTTTTTATATCATATTATTTTCATTTGGTTGCAATTTTATTTTGATACTCAAAACATTTTAAACACTGTTACTGAAAAAAAGTGCGATTTTGAAATTATCATACTCCCTGAGAGTAGCTGTATTTAGGGGGGTCTGAGACCACATTTCCACATTCCACCTTCGAGCATTGCGCATGACCGCTGCAGACAAGAGCATGGGCTACCTAAGCTAGGGCTACGTCACCTAATATGGTTGCATATGAGAAAAAGCATGGCCGCCTATCAGAAAAAGCATGGCCTTGTATAAGAAAAAACATGGCCGGCTATAAGAAAAATATATAGCTGCTTATGCGAAAATTAAAGTATAACGTCGTGGATTCCTATATCATAAAGTAAATCCTACACAATCTCATGTACTAGAAAGTGAAAGCGTACCTAATTTGTGATAATGAGCGACTCGTTTGGTGTATGACGTAATAACTTGATGATATTGTTAGAGAATATAATCTTAGCATATTTTTCTATTATCAGAAAGGAACATGGGCTACGTCACCTAAAATGGCTGCATATGAGAAAAAATACATGGTCGCTTATAAGAAAAGAACATGGCCGACTATCAGAAAAAAACATGGTCGCTAATCTAATGTACTTAAAAAATGATGCTCCTCTGCTAGTATATAGAAAAAAACAAAGAGCTGCCTATTAGAAAAAGGATGGTCGAAACCGACTGTCTCAAAGAAGCGGCAATTGAAAATATATTAAACATAATATATAGGTAATAAACATAATATATAGGTGATGAAATGGAAAAACTGCCCAAAATTGAAACCGATTGTTTCAAGGAAACGACATACAGAGTGAGCAAACTATCCCTTCGGACCTTTTTGCTCATAACGCGCAAAAAATGATGATAATGGTGATAATAATGATAATGTTACCGCGAGACAGGGCTTTCCCCAGCAACTCCACCGTAGATGGTTATTTACTTGTGGAGCGGTTAATAAATAAAAAAAAAGAAAGGGAAAAGGGGGAAAAAATACAAAAAGAAAATAAAAAATGAAAGCTGCTAGATTCAGAGACACAAGAAGCAGAAAAATAAGGAGATGACGATAGATGGAAACTTAAAAGAAGCATGGAAACTGCACCACACCCCAGCCGATGATGACAAATGGAAACTTATTAGGAGCATGGAAACTTAAAGGAAGCATCTCTCAAACACCTACACTTCCCATCCTATATTCCCACCCCATGCGTCATACGGCTCTCGCTGCTGACAACAAGCATGTCCAATGTCCAACCCGGCGTATGCAGCTGCTCCGGCTATATATAAAACATCCGAGATATGGTTGCGGCACGCGGTTTAGCCGTCCGTTGGGCGTATTCGACGGACGACCAGGCTGCGTGTCGGAACGAACCTCCACGGATGCCCGGAATTGGCAGCAATGCCCACCATACGCTGACAAATCAATCAATCAATCAATCAATTGTCACCTAACCAGCATAAATTGACAGCAAACCGCTCAACAACTTTTGCTGTACTAACTTCCTAAATCATATTTACAAAGAGATCTTTACAAGATTAACTAAATTATGGTCTTGTTTGCATATTTATCGAAGACATTCGATTGCGTAGATCATGATACTTTATTGACAAAGATCGAAATAGATGTTTAATATTGAAATTCCCCAAGGCAATGCCTCGATCAACTCGTATTCCTATTACTTATTAGTGATATTGACAACTTTAGTTCCACTTTTTACTGTACTTTTATGGGTGGATGTCTCTGCTGTCATTAAATCAAGATGTTAATATAATGTCTGAACATCTGCAGGATAATCAGTCAGGCGATGAAAATAGGAAACGTTTTCAATGTGTTAGCGTCAAATACACATCTAATCCACTCATTAAACTTCAGTATAGAACAATTAAACAAGTAAAACACTTTAAGCTTCTAGACATGTATGTAGATTTGTAATTAAACTGAAAAGTACATTTATGCAAGAAGTATGCAAGTAGTGGTTTAGCTCTAAAAACATTATCAGAATTTACAAGTAAAGATATTTCATTATTCAAATTTTCAATCGACAATTAGGTACGGAATGATTTGCTGGGGTAGTGCAAGTACATCTAGTCGTGTATTTGTGCTGCAATAGAGAGACTACGTACTATGTACGATCAATGATCATAATAATAATTATAATAACGATAAGTTTCTCATTATCCCCATATGTTATAATATAATACAATAGTAACATTTCTACAGTTATAGTATATTATTGGATTAGGTACAACATCGGGAATCCTGCAAACAGATACAAAAAATATTAGCAACTTTACAATGTTTGTATGAACTTATCTTAAATATCAACTTTTGTAAAAAACAAATTTGACACATTCGTTTTTCAAAATAGGTATATCACATGAATACAATACACGTCATGGGGACAATTTACAGCGCTCACTTCTCAGATTAGAACTTATTAGATGTAATCCTTACTCTGTTGGTACGGTTCCTTATCATAAATTAGATATAAGAATAATAAAGAATTGTAGTTTTAAAAAATACACATCTTCTTTTAAAAATATGTTACTCACTAATGGCTTTTATTGAGTATATGAATATTCAGCGTGTTTAATTTGTTTTCTTCGTATAATTATGGATAAATGATAATTATTATTAACGTACTTGTCCAATCAATATTGTTTGATCTACTGGATTAATGAAATAGTATTATTCCCTAAGCATAATGAGAATAAATTAAATTCTATACATTAATGGTTTGTATTATATTCTGCCTTTGATTTTCAGATCCAACTGTTACATGCGAAAAGATACTTGTGGCCAACTAGTTATCCAAGTTCCTCTCCACCATTGCAGAACCACTGCTTTATGTAACGAGAAATGTTCAGATGAAAGAAATTTCGTTTGTGGATCTGACAATAAAATTTACAGGTCTGAATGTGAAATGAAAAGAGACAATTGTGGGTAAGTAGGCATTAAGAATAATTATCCCGTGTAAGAGGGCCGGCGTAAAGTGGCAAAGAATTAAGCGTTGCGCCAGGGGCCACTTGATTAAGATGTACCACAAATCAGTTGTGGAAAATAGGTGTATATTCATTTTTATCACAAAAACAACTTTTGCAACTTAATTATAACCATCACCATAATTTTACCTGAGAACAAAATTAGGCATTCTGTGCCAAAATCCCATGTTATTTGTTATGGAGGTTCATTCTGGTCATTTTGTCTGATTTTACCCCCACCACTTTTTAGGCTCCGCCTTCGGGAAGGTCCTACTAGTCGAGGAGATATATATGTATAGGTCTGAGCAGCTTTTAAAACAGACCTGTATACAGCAGTTTGTACAGGTTTTAAAACAGGGTCTCTATACAGACCTGTTTTAAAAGCTGTTCAGACCTATACATATATATATATATATATATATGCTTGACCAGTAGGACCTTCCCGAAGGCGGAGCCTAAAAAGTGGTGGGGGGTAAAATCAGACAAAAATGACCAGAACGAACCTCCATAAGAAATAACATGGGATTTTGGCGCAGAATGCCTATAGCATAACTACTAAAGACAACAATTTATGCCCTTTTGGGATTTTAATACAGTTTCTCATGCTAAATTTATAAGCCAAATTATACAATATATTTTGTCTCAAATA
Source organism: Stenurella melanura (assembly GCA_963583905.1). Classification (NCBI taxonomy): domain Eukaryota; kingdom Metazoa; phylum Arthropoda; class Insecta; order Coleoptera; family Cerambycidae; genus Stenurella; species Stenurella melanura. The sequence goes on from OY757310.1 coordinate 56,651,820, forward strand.
TTTAACAAAATAAATAACAATTTAAATTACTTTAAAGTCGCTTTACGACTGCATACGAAGTAATGTCACGATGGGAATAAAAAGTACATTTTACACACGCTTTCGTGTTTGTTTGAAGAATATTATTAAAGTAATATACCTGTGTAATCTACATCCATCCAGATTAGGTTAGTGGTGACATAATTCCATTACTTATTGAGTAGTATATGATAATGATACCGTTACATCTACAAGGATTCATGTATTGAGAGAACAAATCGACGAATTAAATTATTAGGAATTGAAAATAACCAGCTGCCAGTGAACCAAAATGTCGGCAGTATCTAATAGGCCTGCGGTTCATCGCAAGTTTACGTTCATCGGGTGACTAAATTAAAAAAAAAGTAATATGGATAAAACCTTTCGAAATTTGTTCCTTAGATGTTTCTGACAATGTTTATAAAAAAAATCGATTCATGCGTACCTTTAATTGTTATAAACAATTAATTTGTTCACTAAAAAAAGTATTTCTAATGACTAGAAATAATTACTTTAGCTAAAGTCGACCAAAATAAAACTTTTTATTCTTTATGATTTTTCAAAAAAATACTTCCTAAAAAAGTTATGGCCAATTTTATGTCGAAAAATCGCGAAATTTTTTTTTCTCGCTCATTTTTATACGTACAAGAAAATTTCCCGTAGTATAACGCAAATTTTTTTATTTTTTGATTTCATTAATGGAAGCATGAAAAAATTTCATTCAGATAACGCGAATTTTTATTTAAAATAAAAACTCGTTTGTGTGCACGTGCGCGCACGCCCATCTGCTCGAGCGGCTGTATGCATATTATATATTGTATGTATATATGTATATATATACTTTTTGCACACGTTCGGAATTTTTGCTATTTATTTCTTGAAAATTTGTCACAGTTTTTATGAAATATGGTACCTCTCTTGAATGAAACACTTAATATTCACTGTAAAAAACTCGGGTTATTTTATTGAAATTTTTTCATGCTCCCGTTAATTGAATCAAAAAACAAAAAATATTGCGTTATTCTACGGGAAATTCCCTACAATTCTGTTTGTTTGTTTTTTGTACGTGTAAAAATGAGTAAGAGAAAAATCTTGAATGTCGGGGAATTCCGCGTTTTGTCGACATAAAATTGGCCATAACTTTTTTAGGAAGTATTTTTTTGAAGAATCATAAAGAATAAAAAGTGTTTATTTTGGCCGATTTTAGCTAAAAAAATTATTTCCAGTCATTAGAAAAAATTCTCTCTTAGTGAACAAATTAAGTGTTTATAACAACTAAAGGTCCGAATGAATCGAAAAAATTTTTCCATATACATTGTCAGGGATATCTAAGGAACTAATTCCAAAAGGTTTTATCCATATTACTTGTTTCCCCCCCTTCATTTTCTAAGCGTTTAAATCGTGATGAACCGCAGGCCTGTAAGTAACTACAAATAAATTAATCAGAGATATAACAGACATACATATTAGTCTTATGTTTTGGTTTATAAATAAGCTACATTTTTAATTTTTAAATACATGGCTGCCGAAGATGCCGACTATGTTGGCGCAATGTATGTCAGTATAACACACAGTATGTGTTGTTTGTAGAAGCTAGTTGAGTCTTAGTATCACATTAAGAGCTGCAACTGTATTTAATTTTTTTTTTTAATTAATGAAAATGTTTTGTACCATTTAATAATCGATTTCTTTCAAAGGCAATAAAGTTTATCCCTCAGCTATCGGTCCGTCTGCAAGTAGCGTGATTAATGGCCGGATAGGCAGGCAAAGAACGTTTTGAAAGTTGTCCATTCGATGACACAATGACAAAAAGTGTTCTCTACGAGCCATATCTACGATTTTAGAAATGATTGAATGAAACATACTCTTCGATTTAGCATTTGCAAATAATTATTAAGTAAAAGAAACTTAACGTAAGTAAAGTAAACTTCAAATTAGGAAAAGACTATATGTACAAATTCTAATTATTATTATTCAAGAATGCAGTGTATTTGATTATAAGAATTATATTTTATTATACAAAATGAATTTTTAATAAAATCATTATCTACTTATACTTTAATATTTATAAAACGATTATCCTTGTTGAATTGTTAAATAATATGGCTATATTACTATTTATTTAGTTATCAGGTAAACAGAAAAACACATATTAAAACAGTAATCTAAAATAATTTAAAAGGCGATTAAAGCGACCTGCACAATATAGTTCATTGCGAATAATGTCTAATGCGAAACAAAGTCTCCCCATCGCGCATCACACGTAGTGAACGGATTGTCAAAGGCGGATAGTTAAATTTGGTTAAATTAACTGCTCTCAACTCCAAAACACTGAGATAGTCGTGTTCGAGATATTTTGGAACACTCTGTAGGTCTAGTATTTTGAAAGTGTATTCTTCTATCCAGAAAATAATGTACATTATATATTTGACTTATTAAGCTTATTATGCGTTAACGTATTGTTACAGTAGCCCTTAAACCGGACCTGTCTAATTTATTTTTGTGATATAATATACAAGGTCTTAGGGAAATAAATGCCCACAGCTTCTAATTTTCTGAGGTCAAACTGTACCAATTAAACTGAATATACCATAGCTTAGTCCAAAAGTGCCTCCTTAAAAAAATATATTTTGGATTCATTTCAGAAACCAACCTATTCACGTATTTAAATCAAAACTACTTTTTTACTTATTCTTATTTCGTTTATTTGTAAAACTTTACAAAAGGTTCTCAAATTGTGCAGCTTTTGCTTCACCATATTTTTAACAGCGTTTTCCCTTGTCTAATACAAAAAATATTATTTTTCATGTCGTTCCCTACATGCCTTTCTAATTTACACTTGCTAATTCTTATCTAATATTATTGGAGACTTAAGACATAAGGCCTAATAGAGAATCTAAAGGGTTGAGATCTGGGCCTTGCGGTAGCCAAAATGGCCAAGAGCGAACACTCCCACGTCCAGTTCACCGAAAAATGCTTGCTTAAATAGTTTCACATATTCCGCTCGAAATGATCGGGACTCCATCATACATAAACATAGTGACATCTACAAATTTAAAAGGATGTCTAACAAGGTGGGTAAAACATTTGTCAAAAATGAAGGATGTTCATGAGATCCTAAGAAATAATCACCAACAATGCCACCCCAGGTGGCAATACAAAATTCATATTGACAATGATTAGTTGTGATGGTCTATACGGATAGTCTTCCCTCTTTTTCTTTTAGTCTACGGCAATTAGACATTTTGAAAGAAAAAGTGGAGATATGCAGAAAACGCCTACGAATGTTCCCTCTGTCGGTTACACCATGCGATGAATCAAGTTGCTTCCATCAAGAATAAATTCGCAATCGATAGAACTTCCAGGCTTTTCAGAAATGGAGTTAAATAGAGGAGATTTCGCTGTACATGTTCCATTCTAATCATTCTGTACGTCACAGTAGCCGTTTTAGAGACATTCGCTGTGAAAAATAGGTCAATAATAATCTATATGACATTTTTGACGTAGAATTTAATAGAGAACGTTTTTTTCTATGCCTTTTCCCCGTCAGAATGACGGATTCGAAGAAGACGTGAAAAACCTTAGTTAAGTCCGCCCGGGGGTGGATTCTCGCGAAAAGAGGGTGGTTGCGCCCACGGATAGGATGGGAACTTTTCGGATCCTTATTTCTACTCCTATAATACAGTTTATTTATAATTAAATAGATATGTAGGTAAGGTGGCTTTGCAATATAAAACACACAGAATAATACAACAGCTGTTTAAACTGCTGCCCATTAACGTCAATGCACTTCTGAACTCGCATAGCTGTATTTCGAAGAAAATTTGCAGCATTTGAATAAAATTAACAAGAATTTTATATAATTTTAAAGACAATAAAAACACCGGTAAACCAACAAATGTTTGACAAGATAAATATTTCGTTGCTTTCATTGTTACTTTAGTTACTTCTTGCCTTATAATTGGGAAATTGTATTTTCTTTTTCTTTTAGGTGTCATTTTGATTTTATTTTTGATTATTTATTTTAGTTGGTACTAAGAAATGGCACCACACCAATATGGTTCCATTTGTGTTTTATCTACGCCCTGTATATTGGTTTGTTTTTGAAGTAATCAGTTTTAGTTTTAATTTCTGTTTCCGAAATACCAGTTAAATAAAACTTATCTGTTTCATTCACAATCTAAATATTAGTTAAGGTATTCTCTTAATTTTTCTTTCAGATATTCTACCACATTCTTCCTTCACTCCTTAAAACAATGTCCGTGGAATCTACAAAATAATACAATTAGTCAATTCATGTATTATTGGAAAATAACCTCTACCCTTAGACTTTTACGTCAAAGAAACAGTTAGAGAGTGTTTTTTGAAAAATAATTTAAGAATAGAAATAGTGTATTTTGCTGGCGTTTCGAAAACCCAAATACTTTATTGCAATATGTGGCATATTCTGTGTGTATTAGGTACACAGCTTTAAGAATATGTTATATTTAATATCGATACATACCTACTATAATTATACCGAACTGTTGATATAGTTTTATCAAAGATTAGAGAACTAACAAGATAGGATAGTCACACGGAGAAGACGAAGACAGTTGTGTACACCAATTTAAAGGGACACGACATCCAGCGGAAACGGTTTCGGCATTTATCGGTTACGCATTAAACGAATTTGACCAAGCTTACAAAAAGATAGGTTAGCTCATTAAAATCGACAAGTGCTACGTCGCGTATGGACCACGATGACAGCTGCGTGTGGATGTTTTTTTCCTCATTTTATAGAAAAAAGTTTCAAAATTATTCTTTAAATATACAATTCTATCCTAACCAAATAGATACCTTACATATAAACATAGAAGTACTTCATGTGACATATATTACAAAGCAACCTGTTTTTTTAGTGACCTTGGTTGCTGAGAGTCAGCTGAGTTCGGTCGTTTTATCAGGACAGTGTTATCCATTTTTCTCTATTGGCCTCTCTTTCTAATGTTACCTTCTCCGTCTGATTGTCACATTGTGGCAACTGCGCGAGAACTTCAATTTAAATGTCGAGGTCAATAACGCCATTGCTAAAAGATAAAAGGTTTTCCGCCGGCTGTCCTATCTTGTTAATTCCCTAATCTTTGGTTTTATTTTAAACAATGTTAAATTTGTTAAATTGCTTTTTCACATTGATAATCAGGTTGTACAAACATTTACGAAATAACTCGACATAAGCTGAATTTTACCTAACCTGCGCCAGTCCGTAATTCCTTATAAACCGGCCATCATGAAAATATAAGGGAAGGGATAAGTACGGTAAAATTCTCAGATCTTTTTAGTCTAGGGTATTTATTACTAAGACATGGTTTCTTTTTGAAGTAATTAGTTTTATTTTTAATTTCCGTTTTCCAAAGTCCGCATATTTTTTTATTTCATTACCTACCTTTTCAATTTATTTTTTTTCCAATTTAAATAAAGAAATAAAGACTAATAAACTAAACCACCAGTTAAACAAATCTTGTCTGTTTCATCCACAATCTAAATATTAGTAAAGCTATTCTCTCAATTTAACTCGGCACGCATTTATCCTCATTCAACAATATGATTGCTGATTCTTTAATTTTTCTTTTTATCTATTCGTCTCTTGTTGAAATTTTTGCGGAGTCCCAGTTTGCTCAAGGTCTATTAATTCTCCGTGCGTGTTCACAAATCTTGATCTCTGAATGTATACTTCCTAATGTAATTCTTATGTGTTCACCCAATCTTACACTGAAAGGTCTGGATGACTCGCCAACATAGTGTTTGTTACACTCACGCGGAATACTGCAAACGTACTTTTTTGAATTTTGCTCCTGATTATATATGTCTTGTTTCTGTCAAAATAGATATCAGTGTTGCGCGTTTGTAGTGCGGTCTGACATCAATTTTATCGCGATATGGCGTAATTCTTCAGATCAGTGTTTCTCAAACTGTGGTACGCATACTCTTTGTGGGTACACGAAAACAGAACAGAAACCTACATGAAATATATATAACAGAATAAAACATATAACACATATGGAGGTGAAAGATAAAGCTGCATGATTAATATGCATCCGAAGCTTAATTAAAACATGAATCTAAACTGCGAAGTGCAGTACGGACCTGTTCAAAATAGTTCTTTCTTCGTCGTCAAGAGGGCACAAGCACAAAGATATTTCGTATTACTTTTTTCAAATATCTATTCTGATCCTGTATCTACCATAGTCACTTAAATTATATAATATGTATTTTTTAGAAAGGGGTACGGATGATCACTGCACAACATAAAGGGGTACGTGAGATAAAAAAGTTTGAGGAACACTGCTTCAGATAATTCATATACTACATAAATCCTTATGTATACGTACCATAAAATATCGTTTTTACTATACTTGTTTCCAGTTTGATTGGTCATTTGGTTCCTGAAATAGAACCAAAACAATTTTTTAATTATAACAAAGCACTTGGGGCAAAGATAAATTTTGTTCAATCGGGCGGTATTACGCTGTCCTTCTGGACACTTTAAAATATCGTTTACACAACGAAATTAGTACCTAATATTTGTTTATTACAGAATGTTATAATATATAGGTATTATAATTTTATTAAGAGTTATTTAAATAATAGATCACAGTTTGTAGAAACAAGCAATGGTAAATCAAATTACGGAAATATATTGTGCTGAGTACCACAAGGATCAATCCTTGACCCGATGCTGTTTTGTATATACACGTGCAATATAATAAGCTGTTTAAATCATTGTAAAGTACATTTATACGCTGACGACTCTTTCATTTTCTCATGACGACCTGAATCGAGCAAATGATAGTATTAATAATGATTTGCAAAGACTAGTCGAAATATCAACACGTCATAAATTATCTATAAATCCAATGAAGTCTTCTGTTCTCATGTTTGGCAAACGTAAAGCTCAGTTGGAAGCAAATATAAAATAGTACAGTAGTATGTACTAAAGTGGCAAAAAATCTTGGTGTTGAGATGGACACAGACTTGCGGTTTAAGAAGCATATAAGTAAATGTATGCAAAAAGCTTACGCCGATTTAAAATGTTTATACCCTCATCGTCATTTACTCTCGCCATCTCTTAAAGTCAAACTTACTAATACGCTAGCGCTAAGTCGTTTCAACTACTGTGATGTTGTATATGGTCCCTGCCCCGATAAAATGGATAGTAACAAAATGCAGAAAATCCAAAAGGCATGTTTAAGATATATCTATGGCATTAGGAAATATGAGCATGTTTCGCATAATTTGAAAGATGCAAAATAGTTAAACATGGAATCTAGAAGAAAATTTCATTGTGCAACATTATATCCTAATATAGTCTTAAATATGTGTCCCCCATACTTAAATGATAAAATTAAATATCGTAGAGATGTTCATATCTTAAACTTGAGATTCAGAGGAATGATATAACCTCCACCTCATAGAACTGCTTCATACCGTAGAAGTTTCTCATATGATATATTTCAATTATATAATAATGTACCTCTTGCTTATAAAAATTCTGGGTCACTTAAATTCAAGATACTATACAAACAATTTCTTTTATCTCTGTAAATACATAATGAAATAATAATACCCCACGTGCCTTACATCTAGTTATTTTAGTTAAATTTGCATATAATAGTAATAATAATAATAAAGTCTTTATTAGAAAAGCATGTACATACAATACATCCAATCGCTAAGGCGAAGTCTAGCCAAAGCTATTCAACCTAACCTTATCTAACCTAAAATTCCTAATTTAATTTAATTTAATTTATTCTTGCAAGTTTCTTTGTTCTTATTTCCTTATCTAATTACTCTTTATTATATCAGTTTCCTTTTACGACCACGTGTCAAAATAATTTTTCACGGCGCTGAAACTTTGATCAATATTGTATTGTTTTTCAGTCCCCTTGTAGCCATAGTTAGATGTAAATATTATCCGTTAACAATATATTGTACACAATAAAAGTTGTTATTATTATTATTATTTTTCTCTCTCGACTTTGCCGTCGATTTCTTTTATGTTAATGCAAGCTTTCCTTTAGCCAAACACTAGTAACTATTATCTTATTATTAATATTATTATAATTATTATAAATTGTTTATTTTTTATTAAATTATTATTAATACTGCTCATTTTTACAGGAAGCATATATTCGTTGTACCAATGAAACGATGTATATCCGGATTTCAATTTAAAGGATGTCAAAAAATCTGTCCCACATACTACGACCCCGTTTGTGGAACAGACAACATGACATACAGTAATACCTGTTTCTTGGAAATAGAAAACTGTAGATCCAGATCGCTCGTCACGATGAAACACATGGGAACTTGTGCAGAACCAGTAAACGAAATTCCTAAAAACTATTTGTACTGATTTAGATGTTCCCTCAATACTTTTTCATTCGATCCTGCATGGGTTACTACTTTAAATGAGTGAATTCAAATTTATTATCGGAGGTGACATCTTGTATTAGAAAATTGAATGCATTTTTTCAATAGCGTTTTAAATTGTAAATTAAAGAGAGTAAGTAGGTATTCATGATTATCACTTCCGAGTTTAAGCAAGAGGCAAATGTGTCTCAGATCATTTTAGTATTCAGCTTTATTAAATATTTACATAAATAACTAGTTAACTCGTGTGTCCTATTTTCAAACCGTAGTCAATAAACCGTTCGTTAGTTAAATTAGAGATATAGGTCCTACAATATTTCGTAGCATTGTGTGTATTTTCTGAAATGAACAATATGCCTTCGGAATCATTAAAAATTGTGCCAATTTGCCCAGTTTAGCATATTTATAGTTTTATGATCCATAAGAATATTATACGATATTATTTATTACAAACTGTTTCGAGCATTAAAATAGATGAGCTGTGTTTTTATTTATAAGTATTATTTTTATATAAACGAACTATGTATTATTTATAATTAATAAATTATTTTCGAATATGGCTTTCATTCTACTTTAATTTACCCTAAAAACTGATTTTGCCTATACGCAATTCCAGTTCACTGATCACATAAAGAATGAGTGTCAATATTTTACAACTTAAATTATACACAAACTAGAGTAAACATTAAACTCTTCGCCAACTTACTGCACTTCTTATATATTTGTTGCACATTCTATAGGATACTCATCGCAGTTTTTTTTGTAAATAATATTAGTTTTAGACATGATTTGTTTAATTACATGAAAAATGTTTTTTTCATATTTAAAAAAATATTTTTTTTATTTATTCATCGATTTTGTTGAAAAACAATACGGCTCTTTCCCTAGCTAACTCTAACTTACTGTCTAAGTTTCAATACAATCGGACTTTTTGTTCTTAAGTTATCGTGCACACCTCTCCTCAACAGTTTTAAGTCTCATTAAAATATTCGTGGCATCTTTGCAAGTACATCAAAAATAGTCAAATGCAACTTTGCAGAAAATCCCAGCTGCTCATTTTTTCAAGATATCGACAAAAACGTTATTTTTTTATGAAAAAACTCTGAATTTGCGAATTATATGCATATATTCATTGTATTTATCGATAACATTAATTTATATTTAAATATTGTTGCGTGTTTCCGCCCCTTTGGGAAACCACCCCTACAATTTTCGTAGGTTCCAAATAAATTATACAAGGACAACCACTAACACTATTTAATAACTTCTCAGAACTACACAATACTTTTCCTTAACTAAAATATACTTCTACTGGGCTAAAACAGTCTTCAAATTTACACTCTGAATTTCTTCTCACTTTTCAACTTTTTAACATCTCTCTTCTGAACTTCCCGCCATGGATTTCGCCTTATATACTCTAAACACGCTTCCAACGTCATCTAGAAACAAATCGAGAATCTTCTCCTACTACACTCCAGAGAACTCGATCTCTTTCTATACATTTCTAGAAAGCATGCTACTGTTTCAGAGATGGCGTTTATGAATGAATCCAGGCTTTCTATTATTGGTTGCCTATAACCATTTCTACTTAATTTCAGCTAGTAGTAATCATGGGCGTAACAGTCTCCACTTCCTAGGTGGTGTAATGTATAATGTATATATGTCTAAGTGTACATACATACATGTAGGGATATATGGTTATTTCTATAAAACTCTCCCTTCTAGTACGTGATTCGTAATTTTGCTTCCAGCTATGTTAATATCATCTTTGATTTTTAAGCTGAAATTGGGGTAATTTGCATATGCCGATAATGAAAATCAATGCAAAATTTTTTGTATATTTCGATTCCGCCCTGGTGAATTCGATTTAATGCTTCCTCGCGTAAGAAAAAACAAAAAACAACGATAGGTGCGTGTTCTAAGAAATGAACTTTGCGTTTTTAGAGAGTTTTTCGTAGAGCTCTAAAAAGGGGCTTCTAAGGACGGAAGCAGAATCTGCGGACATTTCTACTTGAATCCATGTTACGTATTCAAAATATTTCATTTATTTATGTATATTATTCAGAAATTCTAGACATCGAATTCAAAAAAATTATTTAAATCAACCAGTTTATTAAGTACTCAATTTTAAGCTATCAACAGTGAACATTGAGCGATGAAATAAAAACTGTTCCCGAAGCACCTACAAAACAATCAAGAAATCTAAAAAATTGCAAAAATTCAAAATTGTTTTGAACGTGTTTTTCAAATAGTCACACTTAATTAAGCATAAGTTTAGTAAGTAAGTCATATTTAATCTGCTTCCGTTCTTGTAAGCTAATTTTAAAGCCCTCCAAAACGGCAAACTACGAAAAACTCTTTAAAAATAAAAAGTTCATTTTTTTAACATGCATTTGTCGTTGTTTTTTATTTTTTCTGGCGTCCGGAAGCACTGAATCGAATTCGCTAGGGCAGAATCGAAATATACGAAAAAATTTACCGGGACCCAACATAATGTTATGTATGACACCCCCTTGGGACTGGAGATTGATACGCCTATGCCTAATAGTAACTGGAAACTTGTAGAAAGAGATAGATTTTTCTAGAGTGTGGTAGGAGAAGATTCTGGATGGATCTAGAGGCAACTTCAGAGTATATAAGGCGCGATTACCGGCGCAGGATGGGAAGTTTTATAAAAGTGAAGAAGTTAAAAAGTGACGTTCGGTAACAAAAGTGAGGTTAAATATCAAGTAAACAAAGTGTAAAGCTTATATTGAAGTATTGTATAGTCAGTAAATTATTAAATAAAGTGTTAGTGGTTTACCCCTTGTTAAAATTATTTAGAACCCACAGACTCATACAGGGTGTTTCCTAAAAGGCGGAAACACGTAACAATAATAATCCCTATATATGTATTTCGTACACGAATCCGATATCCATTTAGCTCCGTCGCCCAAAATTTTTTTTGTAAATCGTGAAAATGACCTAAAAAATTAAGATTTTCGGTTATGTTCACGATTTGTTAAAATTGGTGGGTGATGAGTCTAAACGGACATCGGATTCATGTTCAGCACGTTGAAATACATAGGGATTACTATGCCACGTCCCGGTAACAGATCACTGTTTTTTGTGGGCCTGTGCACCGGTACTCAAAGAAAAATCTGAATCCGGGACGCCACATAGTAATCGACGTGCTGAATACGAATCCGATATCCGCTTAGTTCCACCACCCACCAATTTTTTGTAAATCGCGAAAATAGCCTGAGAAACCTGATTTCTTTAGGTTATTATCGCTAATTTACAAAAAATTGGTGGGTGATATATGGAGCTAAGCTTACATCGGATTCGTGTTCAACACGACGAAATACATAGGAATTACTATGTCGGGTCCCGGTAACACAGCATTTTTTGAGTGTGCCTGTGTTACTTCTTTTCTGAGGGGCCAAATTATACACTTTCTTCAGTAAAGGCTCTGTTCTTCCTGATAGGCAGAATGAGCAAAAATAATCAATAATTATTCCTGATATGTAATAACCAGAGCTCGGAATTACCTATCAGATTCCAGGTACGGCTATGCGAACGTTCCCCAGATGATTACATCTGGGGAACGATCGCACAACCGTAGTAATTTCTTCATAATTACGTCCGAATATTAAGTTATGACTGTAATAATTGATACCGACTTTAAAAGGGGAAGTTTTATTTTCCTATTACGTGAACACCAAATACACTATGTTATTAAAATTCGGTACATATTTTTCTTCATAACGACGGACGCCACTAGTGGGATTTTAAATATTTCGCTGTTACACAATCTCCTGATGGAGAAGTACCTTTCATACAAATTTTAAAAAAATCGCATTGTAAATAAGGGACCTGTGATATGGGAGTCATGAAAAGTGAGACATGCTGTATAGTGCTCTTTTAGCAGTGCAAGTACCATTTACCGACAATCCGCAGGGGGCGGTTCAATAAAGAAAAGATATCAATACTCCACTCCCAGATAGTACAAGTCGTCTTTAAGACGTCTTATCTGAGACATCTTTAAGACGCCGTAGTAACGATGTAAATATTATCTTTATAATAAGTATATATGATCAAAAAAAAATTTGTTCAACAAAACGCTTTGTATTTTACGATGCTTTTGTTTACTTTTATTTAGCAGGTTACTATTGTAAAACATGTTGTTTATTTTTATAGAAATCAACAAAAATCATTAACCGAGAATGTCTTTTCTATTTTACCATGGTCTTTGTCATATTTGACCTTCTGTAAAATATGTTGTTTATTTCTAAAGTTGGGAATTATTAAGCATATACCCATTTTATCGTTGAGTTACATTTTTAAGTAAATTGTTAATGGTTTCGTTGATACTATACATTTCATCTCAACTAAACATTTCATCAGAATACTATTTCCATATTTATTTGAATACACAGCTAGCTGGGCTTTCTGAACATGCCTTATTGTCATTACCCACTATTAAAATTCCGAACACATTTGAGTGTGTAAATATAGTGTCATCTGTCAATTCTGCAATTGAAGCTGTGAGTTGTCAGTCATTCAGAGACAAGACAGCAGGACAGCAGTTGTTATTATACTCTATGCAAATACAAAACGAAGAGTATATTGCATTCGATCGGCACATTTCTATAACCGGTAATATTGCTCATAAAGAAAAAAATTTCATATCACAGTGTTGGTGATCGAATTCTGAACATCTTTCAAAATGTCCGTCCGTCTGTCTGTCCGTCCGTGACATTTCTTGTAAGCACGATAACTTTAAGAACGAAAAGTCCGATTGTATTGAAATTTGGAAAGTAAGTGAATGTTAGGTAGGGGATGAACTCTATTGTTTTTGAACAAAATCGATCAATAAATAAAAAAATTATAAATTTTTTAAATAAAGAAAAAACAATTTTTACATAATTTTTTTTGTGTTTTGTAATTAAACTTAAAATGTCTAAAACTAATATTATTTACAAAAAAACTGCGAAGAGCATCCTATAGAATGTGAAACAATTATATATAAAATGTGCAGTAAATCGGCGAAGAGTATAACGGTTATTAGCTTGTTATATTGTTATAATATAATATTGTTATTACTATTTATTAATTGTTCATTCCGTTACCACTTCTATTTTGTGTGCGTGTCTCATCAGTTACATTATTTATTCAGGCCTGTTATTGTTAATTCGCAGTTTTATATTTTCGTTGTTGCAGTTATAAAAAGGTATGTTTATACTATACCATTTATATAGACCTGTACACTCACATTCTATTTATTTAGCATGGAGGCAAAGACGTGGACTTCGGTGTTATTTATTTACTACAAAAGTGTGAAAGCTGTTTCCTCAAACTGGATCCAGGGAAACTTTTGTCATCGGCCATCACTTGCTTCAGACAAATTGTAACAAACAATAAAAAAAATGTGAACCACTGAACATTTGGCCATATCCGGGCCGAAACTATTTTTTTTTTTATTAAAAAAGCTGATTTATTACGGACATTAAACATAAAATTGTAATAAATAAGAAATCAACACGCTTTGCAGAGCAATATGTACTTACATTAATAAAAACAATTTTTACTTCCCTCGCATACCGAAGGGAAGTATTGTATTCGAGAAAAAATCACCCTCCGAGATTTTTACGGATTCTGACGTTTCAGATCACGGAGATTACGAAAATATAGGTTTTTCAATTCCGTCAGTCTGTCTGTCTGTCGGTCTGTCTGTCTGTCTGTCTGTCTGTCTGTTGGTGCATTTACTAAAAAACTACTTGACGGAGAGCAGTCAAATTTGGTAGGTAGTTGACGCTACTGTCAGCGCAGAAATGGTAGAAATTTCACTGGAAAATATACAGGGTGGACCGTCTAAACGGAATTAATAGTGAAAAAAATTTTTTTTTTCGCTCAAATTTAACATTTCCACGTTTCATGACGCGCTAATCCTATTTCGGGAAAAAAAATTTTTGAAAACTTTTTTCACCAACATTTTTGAAAAAATTTTTACCAAGATGAAAAAAATTTTTTTTTGCTCAAATTTAAAATTTCCACGTTTCATGACACGCTAAACCAATTTCTAAAAAAAAAAATTTTGAAAATTTTTTTCACCATTTTTGAAAAAATGTTTACCACAAAAAAATTTTTTTCTTTGTTCAAATTTAAAATCTCCACGTTTCATGGCATTCTAAACCTATTTCTGAAAAAAAAAATTTGAAAATTTTTTTTAACATTTTTGAAAAAATTTTTACCACTAAAATAGATGGAATTTTTTTTCTTAAAATTTTAAATTTCCACGTTTTATAGCGCTCTAAATCTATTTAAAAAAAAATTGAAAATTTTTTAAAAATTTCGGAAAAAAGTTTACCACTAAAATAGATGGAATTTTTTTTTCTTTGTTCAGATTTAAAATTTCCACGTTTCCATGGCATTCTAAAATTATTCAAACAAATCTAAAAATGTTTTTGAAAAATTTTCAAAAAAATTTGAAAACATGTTTAGGTAATCTATTTATCACTACTATAGAATAGACGAAAATTTTTTTTTTTTCAAATTTAAAATTTCCACGTTTCATGGCATTTAAAACCTATTTCGGAAAAAAATATTTGCCACATCCTTTCACCATTTTGGAAAAAAATTTAACACTGGAATAGAGCGAAAAATATTTTTTTGCTCAAATTTAAAATTTTCGCGTTTCGTGACATTCTAAACCTATTCAAAAAATTTTTATATATTTTTTAACCACCACTATACTTCCACTCCATTACGTGAATGTGGAATTGAAAATGTGTCAGATGGCAATAATATTTGCCATATACACCTATTATATACTTTTATTGAATAATGGCATCCCAAGAAATAATTCAGTCATGGTGGACATTTGCAAAGGTGTTTGCGCAAGCCTTCCATATTTGGCACCTGTTATTTAGTATTGAACTTTTGCTGTTGGATGAGCACTCTGTATATTTTTTTGACCAAAAGTTATCAGGTTTTTTTGTAATAATAGCAATAACTATATTCCGATCTGTATTCTCAATGTCATTTCGTAATTAATATTTTTTTAGAATGACCGCCATACACAAATAACGAGGGAAGTTCTGTGTAAATAACTTTACCGATTTTTTTAACACCTATTTTTTTAAATGCATGTACCTACAGTAATACATTTGCCTAATGTAAATAACGAAAAACCTCTGAAACTACAAAAAAAAAATTGTACAAAAACAGACCTTATAAAGATGTCTGTAAGGCGTTGGGATTTCTAACATAAATTCTAAATAAAACGTTTTCCAGACGTCTGTAAGGCATACAGTTTCGTGAATGTCTAAGGAAGACATCTTTAAGACTTCTTAAAGACGTCTCTGTGCTACCTGGGTATATATAAGTGGAGTAGTCACAGAACGCAGCTTTACCTGGCGCCTTTGCCAACTTTACATTTGTCGGAGTTAGTAGTGTCAACATTTATCCAAGCAGAGTTTCCTTCATACAGCCGGCGAATACCGGAAACCAGATGTCTTGGCGTTCCCATCTTAATAAGACGCTCCATAGTTGATTCCATTCCACATTGTCAATTGCCTGCTATAAATAGTCCACGAAACAAAAAGTACATATAGGCACGAGACACATAATATTCTCGTGTCAAACCTTTAAAGAAGCTGTTCTTCAAGAGCCTTGATACAATAATGCCGCCTACTATCATTTGCCAGGCCCTGGCCTTGGTTATTACCCCCTGCGGGCCCTGCGTCAGTGGTAACATGATACAAATGACTGGTAATCCCGAGCTCGCGTGGGTAGGGACGTTCATTTGTTCATTTCTCTGGAGTAGTACTGTGTCTCTTCGAGTCAAGTCTCAAGAGATCTCCTGTCTACTACAAAATGTAAATTTAGCAAAATCCGATACTGAATAATATCTACCATCACGCTTCATAATACTTTCCGCACTATTTAAACTTATGTGAGTAGAAGACCTTGATACTAGTTGATAGTGATACACATCAGAGGAAGAAGAAGAATTAAATATTAACTTAACCTAATTTATATAATAATAATTCCCTCTTAGTTTAAATCCTTTAATATGTTACGAAATCCACTGAGAACATTATTAAAAAGTCTTTTTATTACGGAAAATAGTATATATAGTAACAGTCGAACAATATCTAATAGTGCTACATTATATAGAGATGTGGTGGACCGACGAGAAATGTTAAGATCTGTACCATCCACTGATGAGGGTACAGTAGGCGAAAGAGCAGTCGATGTTGATTCTGTTATACACCAGTTAGTATTACTTGGATAATGGTATTTTAAATTTCTAATTAATTTTTTCTAGGCGTGTCGATACATTTCCTACTGCCGACACCCCAAATAAACTTTTCAATGGGGTCCCTTTTAAAGATTTGCCAATTCTCAACATTCGAGTATCACTAAATAATACCATTATAAGTCTTACAGATGCAAAAGGTAATTATTAGATATAAGCAAGTTCTTTAAAGAGATAATGTTTACCGACAGATACGTCTGTGTAATTAATTTTAGTTTTAAGTTAAAAAATGTTTGGATTACAGAAACAGGTTTATATAGTTAAACCATTGCAAATAAATTAAAAATAGATAATTAATTATTATATTATTATTATAAGTGGCGCTAAGCTCTGTGCACCATCATAGGTTAGCAATACTTATGTCGCTTCCCTAGTTGCGTTTATTGTCACTGGAATGGTAATCAAATTGTTAAGAGATCTAACAGTTAAAACAAATAATGACCAATGTTACAAATGTCTAGCCGTCACTCCGGAGCACTCACGAAAGCATACGAAGACGAGTGAGTTCTCCGAGTGTGACGTTTATTTTAGTCTATTTGTTTTGTCTACGCGTTACACTCGGAGAACTGACTTTTATAACCTTACTTTCTATCGTTTGTTTTTATTAGTTACGTTTGCAAAAATGGGTGACTGTGCAATAAAGTGCAATATTTGTTTAAAACAATTTGCAAAGTGCAATTTGTCGAAACACTCAAAGGAAGTTCATATTGAAACAATTCAATTTACTTGTTTTGAATGTGTCGAGAACTTTATAAACAAATTTAATTTAACTCGCCACATTAGTAGGAAACATACGGCTGTTAACAAAGCTTTACCTCAGATTAAATGTGTAATGTGCAAAGAGTTTAACAAAGTAATGTGCAGTTATCATTGCGAGAAAAAAAATATGATAGATCATTATCATTATGTCCATGTATCGGACAAAACAGACTAACACCGCAGTTACTCATTATTACCGATGTCACCGTGATGGGTTGAAAGAAAGTCTGGAAAAAAATATTCGGCATTTAAAGTTGTTAGGCAGTAATAAAATAAATGGTTACTGCCCGGCTAAATTAAATGTATGTGAGAACAGAGAAACTGGATACATTTAAGTCAATTTTACAAGTACTCATGTAGGTTATGGAATGGATCTTGGGAGAACGACACTTTCCAAAAGCGAACAAGAAGAAATCGCTGCAAAAATAAGCCAAAAAACTCCATTTGACGAAATTTTAAATATGGTAAGAGATAGCATATCCGGAGATACTTTAGAACGGATCCAGAAAGTTGCCAAAAGTCACAAAAAAACTTTATATCGACAAAAAAGATAGTTGATAATAATGTGGTTTTTGATGAAGAATAATTTTAGAAATATTTTATAATGAATACATATTTTTTAATTTTGTTTTAAAAAGAAGAAATACAGTTTTGTTCTGTGATAATTTTTTATGTTATTAGCCCAATTTCCCGCTAAGTGCTCCGAGGTGATGTTAACATTATACTACTAGTTGCTGTCACACTCGGAGAACGCAGTTGACTTCGGTTACTTTCGTGCGTGCTCCGGGGTGACGGCTAGACGTTTGTACCAATGTTACTATTTGGCCGCCATCTTGAAAAAGGGGGTGTTAAACAGTTTTTCTGCAATATCTTGAGAACCCTAAGTCTCACAAAAAAATTTCTTAGACCTTTTTTGTAGAGAACTGACTTCTCTATTATCTTGGTCTACGTCTTACCATAAAATTGAAGCTGAAAAAGTTATAATTAAAAATAGACCAAGATTTTCAAGAAAAATATAATTTAAGGGTTATAACTTTTTTCTATTGATTTACTTAATTGAAAATACACATTAGATGTTTCTTGTACATCATTTTATTGCGAACAATTTTTTCTACTCATTTTTTAAATACTTATATTTTCTTTATATAGAAGTGTTAGGACATTGCAAATAGATCAAGTGCATCAAAAAGGGCATTGGACAATTCTGAAAAAATTTGAGAACATTCCGGGGATGATTTCAAACTCTTTTTGCCTTTCACAATTTTTGTCCAAACTTTTTCTTTTTCAAGTAAAAAAATAGCAAAGTCCTAAAATGTTGATTTTTCCACGCTGGGTAAAAAAAATGGCAATTTCAGAAAAAATATTTCGAACAAAAGTTGTATATTTTTAGTGACAATCCGAATTTGCAAAAAATAGCTAGAGGTTCTCATTTATAAAACCGAATTTGGCCTAGAATGACGTTAGCCTTTCAAAATCAACCAGTGATTTTTTTAACCTGAAACTTTTTCAGACCCAAAGATGTTGCTACTTCACCAATAAAAAATATTAATCGTATTAAAAAAAAACAGTCAAGTATAAGTAGTGACAGTAGTGAAGAGGTGGAGCCTAGTTCTTCAGTTTTTGTTATAATAAACATTTATAATTTTCTCCTCCATTTCATCTATAATGAGGCCAATTAAGTGTACTTGGTGCTCTACCTTTTACAGTGCATAATGAGCCTTCCCGTTTCAACTCCACATATCCAATAGCAGTGCATCACCATAATGTTCTCGTGATGAGCTGCAAATAAACATTTAATCATATTTTTTATTTGTGGCATTCAGATTTTCTTACTTTTTGTTGGGTATTTTGCCACTGAAAAATATTTAAAAATTTCGAATGAAAAAATCTGCGCCAACCGGATCAGTCAGAGCTAGGTTGGTTCTTGAATACTTGATTGTTTCAAAAAGTCTCACATCTAAAAATGTCTAGACTAGAACAAAGTTATAAACTAAAAAATGAAAATGAAAGCTATAGGCAGTTAACGTTTCGGAAGAAAATCTACTTCCGTTCTCAAAAACTTTTTGGCCGCTAACCATGACACACAGAGAAAAAAGTGTGTGATATTTTACAATTGTAGAAAATTGTACTCCAAATTGGTCTTAAAATGGTGACAGGAACAATTTGTGCAAATAAATAATACATTTTTGGGGCAATGATTTTGTACAGTTTATGCATTAACATTGTTTGAAATTTTTGTACAAACTTAAAAATCACATAAATTGAATTCTTTACAAATTTGAATTATGGTTGCATAAAAATACATAATTTTATTCCACTTGTGGAACAAATCTTTGAACAGATTAAGTTAGTTTCTACAATTTGTGTGAAATTTTTAAATATATTCTAAACAAACATTACCATCTCTTCATATGTAAAATATATTTACAAAAAATTGTGCTCTTAAGTGACACAATGTTTATAGTGTTTTTAGTTTTCCACAATTTCTAAATGAGAAATCCACAAATTGTATGTTTATTTTGTCAACTTTGTAATTCATTTTGCACAACATATACACTTAATTCAAAGAAGCTGTTCAGTAATGTATGAACTGGGGTTAGTTTTGCACAATTTATTACTCTATAGTCTCCAAATTATGTATATATTTTTTGGTTCACCGTGCACTCATTTCACACACTATATGTATCCACTTCATCTTAATTGTATTATTCTGTAACACAGATTGTGAAATATTATTTCAAAAATTGGAGGTATTCCTACTATGTTCACCAAGCCTTATGTTGAAAGGTCTAGATGATTCGAAAAAAAACCTTAATTAATTAAATTAAATTTATAATAGAAATAGAAAATAATAATGAATTACCTTTCTTAGATATTTTAATAAAAAAATTAGATCACACATACCAAACCAGTGTGCATAGAAAACAAAAAGGTACTTAAATTTCAATTCAAATCAACATATTAATGTTAAGAAAGGGGTTGTTAAGTGTTAAGTGTATGACAGAGCCAAAATTATTTCTTCAAATGATGTAATATTAAGGAACAAAGGCAATTTATAAAAACTGTCTTATTAAATAATCAATATTTCGAGAGTTTTGTTGATAGTCAGTTGTTGAACATTGGTAGGAGAGAGAATATACAATCACAACCTGAGGTATTTAGGTCAATGGCAGTAATTCCATATATACATATGGTTTATCAGATAAATTACGAAAAATTGGAAATAGGTTTTCTGTACGAACTGTTTTTCAAACGGGCTCGATCCACACTAAGATCGGTTTTATCAACAACCAAACCTCTAATTTTTACCAGAAGTGACGTCAAAATGGGAGGATGAGGGCAAATAAGAAGAGGCAGCCTATTTTTTTTAATAACTAGAAGGCTTGTACTTTAATTTTTTTTTAAATAATTCATGTATTCGATGACTTAAGAGAACCGAAAGAAAATACTTTAATCGAGGGTGTCTGAGTTGTGGGCAAATTAAACCTGGGAGCCCACTACAATCTCATTGTATGCCTCCAAATCTACATTTTGACGTAAGTTTTATTCATGTATTGGATGACGTCAGAATTTCATGACGCGGGCAAAATTTGCTAAAATGAAAAGTGGTTCCCTCTATGTCTGTGGTAGTACTTACTCACATAACGATTCTCATATATCTTATTCATAGGAAATCTATACAGCCGATTCTCCACCTACAATAAGATTGAGTTTTCGAAATCATTTAAATATTTGAATTTTAGGTCAATTTGTTCAATAAATATTTATTTTAATCTGATGTTATAATTAATATGAATGCTTTCATATTTATGTATTACTTCATATTAATGCATCATTTGAAGTGAATTATTATATAGTGCACCCTATTATGATGGATATTTAGCATAATTCTTTTTAGGTACACCAAAAATTATTAGGTCTTGTGGAATAGAAGGATTTAAAAATACAAGAAAAGGAACAAATATTGCAGCTCAAGCAACAGCAATAACGATTGGAACGGTAAATAAGATTTGAATAAAATTTTTGGTGGCACTTTAAAGACACACAATGCTACCATAAGGTATTTAATTTTAGGTGTTAAAAAATTTGTTCTATTTTTAGAAAGTTCTGGAGAGAGGAGTGAAAACCGTTAGGGTTCGTGTTCGAGGCTTGGGACCTGGTCGAATGGTATGAATTTTTGTATTGATGTTAATAAAAATTTTACTAAACTATTATTTGCAGTCTGCCATCAAAGGTTTGCAGATGTCTGGATTAGATATTATATCTATTACTGACAGCACTAGAGTGTCCTGGAATCCACCTAGACCAAGAAAGCAGAGGAAGTTATAAAATTTATTCATATTTGTCGTTGTTTTGTTAAAATAAAATACATTTAGTATACTTATGATTGACTTATAGAAGAAATTTAGACCTTAATTAATAATTTTATAGGAAGATTTTTTCAATTTCGATAGGAAAGTATTCAAGAGATGTAAATAGTATAGGTACATAGGATTCCACATTGACGTAGTAATCCTGACCTAATATGCTTTATATAACTCATGTGTATTTTGTTTCAAATATTATATGTGCAGAAGAGAACAAAACTATTGCAGCGGCCAAGCCAGTAAGGTCGCTCACAAACACAGCCACGTGTGGTCACCACCGGTGGCTGCCCCATGCTGCGGACAGTGTTTTGTATGATGTTTTAATGGACTCAGCGCAGACACAGAGTTGGCAGGTGGCTCGAATGATACGGCTGTGGACGTGTCTCGCTGCTTGTAGCCGACAACAGCCACTCGTCCACGGCGCGCACACAATCCAAATGTAGTCGCACGTGGCGGCCACCTGTAGCGACCACGTGTAGTTGTTTCTAGAAACCTGTGGCAGCCACCGGTGGCGGCCATGCGTGGCTGTGTTTACGAGCGGCCTAAGTAACTGCATGCTGTAGTGTTTATATTGGCTTCGTTAGGGAATGCTATTATTATTGCGATTATTGAATTGTAAATTTCAATGTAACATGTATTTTAGAAAAGTGTCCATTTTTTTTCAGTGTTGGAAATTCACAGTGCAAATAGTTCATTAGGTTTGTGTGCTGTGCCGTAACCTTTGCTGCGAAATGAGTAAAACATCTATCGGTGATGAACAGAAACCATTTACTCGTTTTCCGTAAAACATAATTTTGAGCAAAGAGAAAAGTTCAAATTACTTATAGTAATAAAATAATCCAACATTTCCCAATCCTGATAGATTTGGAACGAAAGATATCTGCCAAAAAGTTGAAAAAAATTTAAAAAGTATTCCCGTAACTATCGATTAAAATTTTATAATTTTTAAACATCAGCGGCATCTATAATCGCACTGGTGAAATCGGACATTCAACTCGGCATATGAGCGAATGTAAAATGACATTTTTTGACGTTTGCCAAATTTCACATGAAACAAAAACGATACACAGCAAAAACTTTCGAAATCTGCCACTATATGAACCCACGCGGGCCCTGGTGCTCATTCTACACGGAGTGTATAGGTTTGTTCCAACACACAGTTTAATCACAGTAGAGAAAACAACAACACCTTTCCTCTATTGTGGTTTGATCGTCCATTGAACGGTCAAATGGAGCTGCCCAGTCAGAGCATGAATATACCACAGCGAGTAAAGGATGTACTAATAGACTGAGCGACTGCTTTTGATTGTTCAACAGACGATCAAACTGCATGTTGGAACAAATTTTATGCAAAATGTAGTAATTTTTACATATCACTCTAGTCCCATATTTAATGTCTGACAAATTGAGGGAGTGAAAGGCCAGTGTGATCCCTTTATTTTGTTAGTAAATTGAGTATATTATAAGTTGAGATACTAGGGCAATTAGAAAAAAAATGTCAGTCAAGCTAAAAATTATCAACATTGATGTTTGTTAGTGCATTACGTGTAAATGTCTATTCGTACCCATGATTACTAGGCTGGTGCCAAAAGATTTTGAAGGCAAAGAAAAAAAAAATTACTAGTAGGCAAGGACTAGCTGAAACATTTAGTTAATTAAGTGAAAAAACAAAAATTAAACACGAGATAAAGTGAAATTGGGGTGCAGTTTGGGGGTTGAAAGTGGTTTTTTGCGATTTTTGGTGAAACATAATCGAGCGGAAAATGTCCTTCACAAAAGTTGTAGATAATAAATTAGGGTGACCAGATTTCTGTTGAGTAATTGCTGTACACTTCTGCTGGGGAGACTTCATGGTGGAGTGGGACCTTTTACTTCCACATTCACATAGTGGAATGGAAGTATAGTAGTTGTAAACAAAATTTCAAAAATTTCTTGTGAAATAGGGTCAGAATGTCACGAAACGTCGAGATTTTTTTGAAAAAAGAATTTCGGTCTGTAACTTTTTTGTGCACATGTTTTCTCTGGAACGGTTTAAGATATTGACTTGAAATTTTGTACACATATTATAACGAGACCTGGAACCCGATTGAATTTGGAACTTATATACGGTGAAGGGTTGGGGGTAAATAAGAGAAAACAAATAAAACAAGCTGGTAAGAGTACAGAAATTTGGAATTTAGTGTATATACTAGAAGCAAAGGCCTCAGATTTTTTTAGATTTTCCATCCCCCACTACCACCACTCTATCATTAAAGTGGCTGATAAAATATAGGTAATTGAGATACCTATTCACAATTTGGTACAGGTGTCTGAAACTAGATTATATTTTAAGATGATTCGGTGGGGGGAAAGCAGATGAGGTAAATAGGAAAAAATAAGTAATAAAGCAAGCTGGGATTTGCTGTATATACTAGAAGCCAAGGCCTCAGATTTCTTTCTAATATTTTTCGATGAACGAATAAACTTGTTGAGTTGAGATTTCAACTTATTATGTTGAAATTTCAACTTATCTTGAAATTTCAACTTAATTTTTTTTTCGCCGTGGCCTCGCAGTACGCTTCCGTAATAATCTACTTGCTGCAAGATATCATTCGGTATTTATTTTGCATATCTATATACTTTCTACTTTATCAACAAAATATTTAGCTACTATTCCCATTCCAAAATCAAATTAAAAATGACAGTCTACAATAGTGATAAAAAGCAGATATGATCCAAAGTAAAGCGCAATGCTGTACGTTTTGCTGTACATCAAAAAATGCTGTACACCTCTCATTAAAATTTTGGACAATACAGCAAAATTCCGTACATATGGCCATAAATTAATCTAAAAATTTCATGACATTTTTCAACATAACCTCAAATTTTCCGAGAAAATGGCGTGAAACCGATTTTTTGGTTCTTTATTATTTTTTCCTCGTAAAAATAATTCAGTTTACATGAAATTTTGTGAAAGTACTTTTTTACATTGAATAAGCATTTTTTTTTTTTTGAATCTGGGAAGCAAGTAAGTAGTTTCCGAGATATTTAGGTACATTTTTCGAAAAAAAAAAAAAAGTTTTGTTTTTTTCGATTTAAATATTCTATCCGGGTCTACTTTAAAATGATCTTATAAGTTGATGAGTTTTTCATGAAACCGCTTAAAGTTGAGAAAAACAAAAAAAATAAAAAATTTTCGGATAACGAATTTTTTAGCATTAATACAGTGTGTCCCACTTTTCACGGTAACACCTACATCATTGTATATGTATATAGACTACCTAGTAGTATAACCTTATGGAGATTTCGTTGGATGTGAAAGGACACTAAATGTAGATGGCATTATGATCGAGGGATGCCAGCGATTTAATTGGTAGAATGAAATGATTATTATTGGTTGAAATCTCTGGTCTTGACGTTCACGAATCTGAAAATACACAGGTCCGCATTTAGTTTCATTCTCCGTCCATTCATTTTGAGTAATAATAATATTCCATATGCAAAATTAGGTGCCTGTGTTAATATTTTCGTGTTTCGACTTTCTATTTAATGATCAATTTGTCTCAAATTTAGTTGAATTTGTGTAGTTTTTAAACTGATTCGATTCGATTTTATTAGCAAGTTTCGATATTTGTACGAATTATATGTCCGTGTTGCCACATGCAAAAAAAATTCTTTAGTAGGTATAAGATACCCACACAGCAATGAAAGGTTTTTATAACATGTTATAAACATTTTTCTAAAATATTGCAATATTTATATAACATATTTTTTAACATTGATAAT
Source organism: Stenurella melanura (assembly GCA_963583905.1). Lineage (NCBI taxonomy): Eukaryota > Metazoa > Arthropoda > Insecta > Coleoptera > Cerambycidae > Stenurella > Stenurella melanura. The sequence goes on from OY757310.1 coordinate 56,677,443, forward strand.
ATTTTTTGCATATTGTATAGACAATTAAATGTCCCACTGTTCCATGTCTGAAAAATGTTTGTACAACATTTCAACAAATATTAAAAAATATTTCTGCCACTTTTTAAAACATATATGCAATATGCCCCACACAACAATGAAATGTTCTTACAACATGTTATAAACATTTTTCTAAAATATTGCAATATTTATATGATATTTTTTAACATTGATAATATTTTTTGCATATTGTGTAGATACTCGAATAAAGAGCAAATTATATTAACTAAATATGCAGAAAATATTACAGAAATATATTATATACAGGTGGGGAAAACATAAATATGTAAAATTTTATGTTTTACAGAATCCACTCAATGTTACATTAACAAAAAATTCTGTTGTAGACATAATGGTTGTGTTTTAAGTGAAGTCTGCAACATAATTTTCTGTTAAAGCTAACATATTTTGAGAGGTTTCTGGCCCATAAAATAATAAGTACGTAAACGGTTCAGAATTAGTCAAAGGTGGTATTTTGGCCATTTTTTTCCTACTTATCTACTTGCTCATTTGGCAGATTAACCTCTAATTTGAATAAAACAAAAATATTAATGTTCATATTTATGAATATTAATAATTTTGTTTTATCCAAACTGGAGGATCAGTATTGATGCATCAGACTCTTTTGAAAAATTAGAAATTGATTTTAGAGTGAGCTATGCATAGCAAAGCGATCAAACTACAAAAATACATTGCTAACATCTAGTTTAAACACTGCAAAGGAATGATTCTTATATATTTGAATTCAAACGAATAAGAATTATATACAAATATTTTTAATACAGAAAGTTCAATCAAACCAAAAGATATAAATAAACAAATATATTACTAAAAATGTGAACAAAATGAATAACAAATTATTATTTCACTGAATTTAAACAAACAAAAATGAACATTTTTAATATAGAAAATTTAAATATAAATTTAAAAAAATATGAAATTCAAGCGATTAAAAGTGTATACTTTTATCATACATATATTTTTGTATAAAAATATATAAATATATTCAGGAGGTGCTCAATGTCCTATTCAGAGGTATCTCCATCTACATCTTGCTCATCGATTGTTACTTCACTAAAATAAGAAGTTTCATTGGATTAATTAGATTAATTAATTGTAGTCTAAAGAAATTAAAGCAATAATACATAAGAAATATAAAATACAGTAGCATAAAATAACAAGTTAGCATCTAAGGTATTTCTGCTAATTTTTAGTTTTGCTTGCAAAACGATGTTGCAGTTTGTTGAATGTTGAACATACAATACGGTGACCTTTATATTCCCACTGCTCACTATCAAATAGTTTAATTTATTGGTATATTTTATATGGCAATACTATTCACAATATTGAATTTTATATTTTGATTTAATAGATGGATATTCATTCATTCATGTTTTGCTGTATTTTATATTTCAAAATTTGTATTTACTAAGGTTTAACCAAAAGGAACCGCAGGAGATAACCTGTGTATGTGCTTTCAGCATGTTAGAAGGACAGTCTTATAAAATGGATGAGTTCCAGACCCTGCCAAACTAAATAAAGCAAAAAATGTATCCTCAATTTTTAAGCCGTAATAAAACAAATGAAGCTGAAGTGTCTAATACTGTGATATGACATTTAATATAAGATAACATTTTACTTTATGAGGAGGAAAATATATATTATACGTAATAAAGCTGGTCCTAAAACATATCCAATATTTTAAGAGCTACCTATTGCGGCAATTAGAGGCTGAAAGTAATTAAACAATATAACTGAAACTACTTTCTTGCTTAATTAATCTTTTAGCTATTCCGAGAGTATGGAAATATTACAACAGGTGCAGTTCGAATTTTTTCTACAAAATGCTTCATTAAATTGTTTGAATACTCAACCATATCTGATATTTTTGAATATGTATTACTACACAAAATAAAGGAAGCTATATGCAAGGTTAAAAAATTATTGTAATATTGTGTTTTAAGAATATTTTTAAAAACCACTGGTACAGGGTATAATAGCAAAAGTCTATTGTATTGAAGTAGGTATTCCAAAGTAATAATATAAACCTGAATCTAAATATTTAACATTAACAGTTTTAGGTGTATTTAATAATGTTCTGGGGTCTTTAGGTAATTGAGAAAATACACAACAATCCGTTTAACTTTTTAAAATTAACATTAGCTTTCGGAGACTGGAATGAGAAATATTTTCTTCTATGGCCCAAGTAGATAATTTTGAGTTGAAAGTTACATTTTCGTCTGGAGTATTATAAACACAAATATTGCCGTCAGAATGTATATCATTAAAAGAAGATATTATGCTACTATCTTCACTTGAATTGTTGCGTTCTTGGTCACCGGTGACTAGGTAATATGTTCGTAAACAAATTATTTGTAGAAATAGTTGACATATCAGCGTTAGGCAATGCATATTCTGGGTTTACTTCTACATCATTTAAATAATTTGTACTCTCAGGAATTATATTTGTGACATTAAATAATTTGTACTCTCAGGAATTATCTCAGGATCTAATTCATTATTATAAGGCATACAACCTTCGTCACGTATTAAGGCTAATGAGGCTCCAGTTTCATGAAACAATTTTCGATTGAAATTTCGAGATTTTGATTTTACTTTCGGCATTTTAAAATAATATATAAAATGGATAATGATTGAATATTTATAGGTTATGCTTGGATATTTGCTTAAATACCTATAATATAACCATATGATAGTTAAAAATAAAATATATACGTAGGTACTAAACTACAATTGAGCAAATGCTACTAAACTATAATAACAACTTTAGACTGTTATTTTACTATTTTTAAAGCAATTAATTGGCCTATCTACTGAAGTGCAACTATCGACTCAAACAAAACAATGGACTGATTGCTTGTTTTACTAGATTATCATATACCATAATTTTAGACTAAAATTTTACTTACCTTTTAAGAAATGATATTAACGTGAACGTGATCGAAAAAGTATGTAACTACCACCCAAATAAAACACATGAGGACATGAAGGCGCAAGAAAATCGAAGATCACGTCCAGAAACAAAATAACATTAGGTAGCTATTCTTTCGTGCTGAACAAAGTGAACACAATCAGTAAGCAACCAATAAAGATCAAGGATTTCAAGAATACCTCGATTTGATTGGATGTTTAGTGATTGCAATAAGTTCGTTTATCACGAAAGAACAGCTATTATAGTGAGACCCCCAAATACACGTTGGTCCATCCGTGACACTAGCGCACCCCTAGCTTCTGTCAGAAGCTAAGAGGATGGCGGGCAGTTTTGAAAACCCAGATGTATGAGCTGGCTTTAAAATTACTCGCTATTTATTGATAAATGGGTTAACGACGCACGATCCGTTTGCTTTCAATGGCGCTAGTATGGAAAGTGAAACGCTAGCGCAATCACCGACATTTAAGGATAGGATTTTGCAGAGGGAGAGGGAAATAGGTGTTTATTTTCGGTTTATAAATATTTAAAAAATTAAAAATGTTATAATCTTTAAAATAGTTTCAGGCACTTCTCATTGCTCTAAGGAATATAACCATTTACAGTTTTTATCATAAATTTTGTACATAGTTAAATGCCATGCTCTAATAATTAAATTAGGAACTATTTCCATTGTCAAACTACAATATTCAAGTGCAACAGAAATTTACAATAACGAATGTTACAAAAATATTGCATACATATTTCTTATTATAGAAAATAATACAGTAAAAATATTTGCAAAATATTTCGGAAAGGTTTTATAAACATCTAAATGATATATAAGAAAATATATTATTTTAGAATATTATATAAATATTGGCAAAATATTTTCAAACGAGGTACAGAAAACATTATAACAATGTTTGTCAAATATTTTAAAAATATGTTATAGACATTTAATTCATAGACAAAAAAATATATTATTTTCGGATATTTTATAAATGTTTCGGTAATATCGCTGAGTACACAAAACATTATTTGTACATTGGCAACATAATTTGCACATTGTTAAAACATTCCATGCTGTGTGGGTATACTTATGTTGGAAATTATAATTATAAATATTACCTAATTGCGTGTAAAATACAGCTAGAATTTGGTTAGGTAAATTCGAAAATGGAGGTGAGCATAATGCATGCCGTGTACAGCTAATATATAGCGATATATTGTATAAATTTTAAAATCAAGTACCTACCCACACAGCAATGAAAGGTTTTTATAACATGTTATAAACATTTTTCTAAAATATTGCAATATTTATATAACATATTTTTTAACATTGATAATATTTTTTGCATATTGTATAGACAATTAAATGTCCCACTGTTCCATGTCTGAAAAATGTTTGTACAACATTTCAACAAATATTAAAAAATATTTCTGCCACTTTTTAAAACATATATGCAATATGCCCCACACAACAATGAAATGTTCTTACAACATGTTATAAACATTTTTCTAAAATATTGCAATATTTATATGATATTTTTTAACATTGATAATATTTTTTGCATATTGTGGAGATACTCAAATAAAGAGCAAATTATATTAACTAAATATGCAGAAAATATTACAGAAATATATTATATACAGGTGGGGAAAACATAAATATGTAAAATTTTATGTTTTACAGAATCCACTCAATGTTACATTAACAAAAAATTCTGTTGTAGACATAATGGTTGTGTTTTAAGTGAAGTCTGCAACATAATTTTCTGTTAAAGCTAACATATTTTGAGAGGTTTCTGGCCCATAAAATAATAAGTACGTAAACGGTTCAGAATTAGTCAAAGGTGGTATTTTGGCCATTTTTTTCCTACTTATCTACTTGCTCATTTGGCAGATTAACCTCTAATTTGAATAAAACAAAAATATTAATGTTCATATTTATGAATATTAATAATTTTGTTTTATCCAAACTGGAGGATCAGTATTGATGCATCAGACACTTTTGAAAAATTAGAAATTGATTTTAGAGTGAGCTATGCATAGCAAAGCGATCAAACTACAAAAATACATTGCTAACATCTAGTTTAAACACTGCAAAGGAATGATTCTTATATATTTGAATTCAAACGATATAAGAATTATATAAAAATATTTTTAATACACAAAGTTCAATCAAACCAAAAGATATAAATAAACAAATATATTACTAAAAATGTGAACAAAATGAATAACAAATTATTATTTCACTGAATTTAAACAAACAAAAATGAACATTTTTAATACAGAAAATTTAAATATAAATTTAAAAAAATATGAAATTCAAGCGATTAAAAGTGTATACTTTTATCATACATATATTTTTGTATAAAAATATATAAATATATTCAGGAGCTGCAAAATGTCCTATTCAGAGGTATCTCCATCTACATCTTGCTCATCGATTGTTACTTCACTAAAATAAGAAGTTTCATTGGATTAATTAGATTAATTAATTGTAGTCTAAAGAAATTAAAGCAATAATACATAAGAAATATAAAATACAGTAGCATAAAATAGCAAGTTAGCATCTAAGGTATTTCTGCTAATTTTTAGTTTTGCTTGCAAAACGATGTTGCAGTTTGTTGAATGTTGAACATACAATACGGTGACCTTTATATTCCCACTGCTCACTATCAAATAGTTTAATTTATTGGTATATTTTATATGGCAATACTATTCACAATATTGAATTTTATATTTTGATTTAATAGATGGATATTCATTCATTCATGTTTTGCTGTATTTTATATTTCAAAATTTGTATTTACTAAGGTTTAACCAAAAGGAACCGTAGGAGATAACCTGTGTATGTGCTTTCAGCACATTAGAAGGACAGTCTTATAAAATGGATGAGTTCCAGACCCTGCCAAACTAAATAAACAAATGAAGCTGAAGTGTCTAATACTGTGATATGACATTTAATATAAGATGTGGTAATGATATACAGTGAGTTACATTTCACTTTATGAGGAGGAAAATATATATTATACGTAATAAAGCTGGTCCTAAAACATATCCAATATTTTAAGAGCTACCTATTGCGGCAATTAGAGGCTGAAAGTAATTAAACAATATAACTGAAACTACTTTCTTGCTTAATTAATCTTTTAGCTATTCCGAGAGTATGGAAATATTACAACAGGTGCCGTTCGAATTTTTTTCTACAAAATGCTTCATTAAATTGTTTGAATACTCAACCATATCTGATATTTTTGAATATGTATTACTACACAAAATAAAGGAAGCTATATGCAAGGTTAAAAAATTATTGTAATATTGTGTTTTAAGAATATTTTTAAAAACCACTGGTACAGGGTATAATAGCAAAAGTCTATTGTATTGAAGTAGGTATTCCAAAGTAATAATATAAACCTGAATCTAAATATTTAACATTAACAGTTTTAGGTGTATTTAATAATGTTCTGGGGTCTTTAGGTAATTGAGAAAATACACAACAATCCGTTTAACTTTTTAAAATTAACATTAGCTTTCGGAGACTGGAATGAGAAATATTTTCTTCTATGGCCCAAGTAGATAATTTTGAGTTGAAAGTTACATTTTCGTCTGGAGTATTATAAACACAAATATTGCTGTCAGAATGTATATCATTAAAAGAAGATATTATGCTACTATCTTCACTTGAATTGCTGCGTTCTTGGTCACCGGTGACTAGGTAATATGTTCATAAACAAATTATTTGTAGAAATAGTTGACATATCAGCGTTAGGCAATGCATATTCTGGGTTTACTTCTACATCATTTAAATAATTTGTACTCTAAGGAATTATATTTGTGACATTAAATAATGTAAGATTAGGATCTAATTCATTATTATAAGGCATACAACCTTCGTCACGTATTAAGGCTAATGAGGCTCCAGTTTCATGAAACAATTTTCGATTGAAATTTCGAGATTTTGATTTTACTTTCGGCATTTTAAAATAATATATAAAATAGATAATGATTAAATATTTATAGGTTATGCTTGGATATTTGCTTAAATACCTATAATATAACCATATGATAGTTAAAAATAAAATATATACGTACTAAACTACAATTGAGCAAATGCTACTAAACTATAATAACAACTTTAGACTGTTATTTTACTATTTTTAAAGCAATTAATTGGCCTATCTACTGAAGTGCAACTATCGACTCAAACAAAACAACGGACTGATTCAGTGTTGCGAACTGTGCTGAACCAAATTATAGCAAAGATGATGCTCAAATTATCGTACATTATCGCACACTTTTGCCGACTGATGGATCACAGAACAACTACTATAGAACTGAGACTGGGGTTGACCGACTTGGAAACATATTTTTACAGTTGCCTATGTTGGAGTGTATTGTTCGTCAACCAAGGGATGTCGCCACGAGTGACATATTTGCCGATTGTCAATTTCTGTCAGCACAGAATTTGTTCTGTGATATTAATGTCAGTTTTGACAGTTTTATTTGTTTTGTTTTTGTGGTGGTCGAGTGCGGACGTTTTTATTGTTGATATTTGCGTTGAATTTGTGTTGTTTTAAATGTTTTAATAAGATGGAATTCATCCCACTAGCAAAAGGGCCTTGCTGTGTCAAAGAATGCAAAGATGTGACAAGCAAGCGCCACCGATTTCCGATTTATGACACAAATCTTTTCGAGTTATGGGTTAAAAATGTAAATCACCCTCGATTCAAGGTTTTAACACGTCAGGAAATCTATAAGACGTATTATGTGTGTGACAAACATTTTTCTGAAGAATTTATCGTGCCAGGTACAAAGCGCGGCTTGAGAAAAGATGCAGTTCCCACAATTTGTATATCAGGATTGTCAGGCAAGTATATCCACATTAATGATCATAATGACAATAAAATGGCTAATCAATTAGCATAATAAAAATAATTTGTAACAACATCCTTATATTATAGATGTCAGCGAAGAAGTTAATGTAAATGAATCGTTAGGAGTCCCAGCACTGATTCCACAACCTTTCCACACAGTCATTAGTAGTGAACAAGAAAAAATGGATATAACAGGTACTTATTTACTTCTATACCAGTCACCCTTATTTTCGAATCAGTGACAACAAATACATTTAAAGTCAGTTAATTGCTTGACATATTTAACAATAAAATGGCTAATCAATTAGCGTAATAATAATAGTTTGTAACAACATCCTTATATTATAGATGTCAGCGAAGAAGTTATTGTAAATGAATCGTTAGGAGTCCCAGCACCACAACCTTTCCACACTGTCATTAGTAGTGAACAAGAAAAAGTGGATATAACAGGTACTTATTTACTTCTATACCAGTTACCCTTATTTTCGAACGAATGACAACGAATACATTTAAAGTCGGTTAATTTCTTGAGATATTTAACTAACTTTGGTACATACAATTTTTTGAGTTGTAGTATTTAGAAATATGAAAGTTCGTTTGCCAGATCAGGCATAAAAACGTTCATTTTGACTGTAGTATTCGAAAATAGGGATGATACAGTGATTTCCTGGATTGAGTATGTTTGTAATATTTGTACATTTAAATAGGGGAGTCTAATGACGATTGTGAGTATCGAAGGAAAAAAGATGAAAACCTACTCATGGAGATTACATCCAAAGAAAATTTCGAGGTCCCTGCTATAGCTTCCTGCAGCTTCATCGGTGATAGTAATCATGATGAAATAGATATCACAGGTACAATACTTTTTTTAATCTATTTTTCTCATACTGACAAGCCTAATATGATTACAAATGGAAAAATTGTGAAAAAATATATTTTGTTTTTGTATTGAAAAAAATTGTCAAGAAAAGTTGTTCAGATTCAAGTCAAGATTCACAATCAATTTTTGTCTCTTGAAATAGTGAGGCTGCCTGATCATAATTACATATAATTTGTATTAAAATGTCATATAAAACCAACCGTTTTAGTGTAAATAAAAAAAAGAAAGAAATTATCGCTGTATATATAATACCATGTATATATTTTTTTAGATCGATCAACTCCAACAGGACCTAGGGAAAATTCTACTCCCATCCCATTTCCCCAATTAAACAAAAAGAGAGGCATCTTACAAGAGGTTGGGGTTGCACGACAAAAAGATCTCACACCGAGATGTAAGAAATTTTACAGAAAAATTATTGATTGGGGGAGGAAAACAGCAAAATTAAATAGTAAAATAACAAACTTTAAACTGAGATTGCATAATTCTGAAAAAGTTGCAAAATCTTCCAGTTTCATTAGTTTACTTGAACATGTGAATGAAGCTACATATAATTTCATTATTCAGCAAGTAAGAAACCAAAAACTTAAACCTAGAGGGCGGCGATATACTCTAGAAGAGAAAATTTTTGCTTTAACTTTGTTGAAGAACAGTCCAAAAGGTTACCGATTTTTGTCCAAAATTTTTTCATTACCATCTCCAAGGACTCTTACAGAACTACTCAACAATATAACATTTCGAGCTGGGATCAATGATCACATATTTAAATCTCTAAAACGGAGAGTGATGAAAATGTCCGAAAAAGAAAAGTGTTGTGCCTTAATTTTCGATGAAATGGCTATAGAACAAAATTTAAGTTATAATAGCAAATTTGACTGCATCGAAGGACTGCAGGAGTTTGGTACTAGTCAGTCGATGAAGATTGCAGATCACGCAAACGTTTTCATGCTAAAAGGAGTATATAAACAATGGAAGCAGCCACTCGGGTTTACATTTAGCAGTGGACCGACTTCGGGAAACGATCTGAAAAAAATGATAAAGGAGATGATAATTGCTTGTCAAGAAGTTGGTTTTGAGGTTGTTGCGACAATTTGTGACCAGGGTACAGCTAACGCAAAAGCCATCAACTCTTTGATAAAAGACACGGGTGATATTTGTCCAAAAGGAAAAGCTCTTAAATTATATTTCAAAATAAATGATGCTGAAATAGTTCCTCTGTACGATGTCCCTCACCTTTTCAAGGGGATAAGGAACAATTTACTGACAAAACCCCTCCATTTCGAACAAGATAAGGTGAAGAAGATTGCCAAATGGGACCACCTAATCCAGTTTTATGTGCTTGATGCTTCAGATGATACAAGAATATGCTGTAAGTTGACGGACAGCCACATATATATGAAAAAAATGAATAAGATGAAGGTGCGACTTTGCACTCAAGTATTTAGCCACCAAGTAGGTTCTCTAATGAAGCGCATAAGCAAATGGGGTAAAGTTTGTCAATTAGAAATTTGACATCTTTAAATTTATATTTTAATTTTTTAGGCATTCAGGGTTTGGATCGACAGGCCAGTGACACAGCCGATTTTATTTTAATAATGGATGAACTCTTTGATAGTTTAAATGGGAATTGCAAGAAGGCGGCCACCAGCAAGCCAATGAAAGGTGGTGTCTCACTCGACTCACCTCATGAAAAATATTGGTGGCGCATATTACAAATTGTGGATACAATGAAATTTTACGATGCAAAAAAAAAGAAATTGGTGTTGGTTCCTTCCCTATATCATTTAAAACAAACCGTTAAAAGATTTATGTATTTAAAAGACAGATTGCTAAAAGACAAAAATTTCTCATATGTGCTGCCCCGAGCATTCAACCAAGACTGCATAGAAAACTTCTTCGCCTGCATTAGAAGTTATGGTGGTGCCAATACAAAACCCATTGTTCCTCATTTTATAGCCTCATTTAAATCACTTCTTCTAAGCAATTTGATGGCTCGACATTCACCTGGAGCAAATTGTGAAGAGGACCAAAGTGAAGTGTTGGACAACCTCCGATCCTTCTTAAGTAAAGATGAAGTTACTGCAGTTCAGCCCACAGAGAATGCTAATAATCCATCGTCAAATGTTGCAACAGTTCTATCTTATGGTGTCTCAAAAACAAAAAAAACGCGAATAGAAATCTGCACAATTAATTATGTGGCTGGTTATGTTGCCAAAAAAAGTATAAAAATAGTAAAAAATTGTCAAGTCTGCTGTAACAATTTGAAATTTTCTGATGGCCACCGAGACATGGATTTTGTTGAAGCTAGGACATACAGTAGTTCATCTTTAATTAAGCCAGGAACCTATTTAATCTTTGTAACCAACCAAGCCTTAAGTAGAATCTTCTATATATTGCCAAGAATTTGTCATAGAATGAATATTTTCTCTTTGATTCGTCAAATTATGGAATGTGAAATAAATTTCAGTGTTTTGAATTGTCCTGAACATGACTTGGGCCATATTGTAGCAAAGGTCATAACTAAATTAGTAATATATTTTTGGTGTAAAAGAGTAAATTTAATTTTAAGAGGAAGAGACGAAAAGTTTGCTATATTTATGAAGTCAAAGCCCAATCTACATCAAGTAGACCCAATGAAGCTCCATGCCAGAAACATCTACTTAAAAAGGATAAAAAAATCTTTACGGAAATAGTCATGTTATTTTCAATAATGTATGATAATAAAGTTTATTTTCTAACATAACTAATAATACATATACTTTTTTTTATTTCCTTTTAACATTCAAATTATTATTTAATATATATATATAAACATGCAAAATTGTGTTACTGAATTTATGCCTATGAAGTCGAGGACATATCGAAACTCCAAAATAGTCTTAATTTCTTGAAAAACAAAATGAGGGTCAATTTTCAAAAAGACAAAGTCCCTATCGATATCTGGTTGCCTGTGGCTTATCCACTGCGTAAAGTTTATTACAAAATTTTCTATAGAGATTAAAAACGAAAAATTTGAACTTATTTTTGAATTTTTCGTTTATAATATTTCCTGTGAAAAATTAGAGACTGAATACGTAGATATCGGTTGACATTTTGATTTTTTTAAATCAGTCCTGATTATGTTGAGACATTTTTTTTAGGAGGTTGAGATAAATTGAGGCGTTGACTACAAGAGTGGCCTATCTGAAAAATTTTAAATTAATGAAATGAAAAACAAAGGTAAAACTCATTCCATTTTTTTTATATTTGTTGATTAAGTTTGGTATTAAACAGCCACACAAGAAATTGGAATATGAATTAATTAAAATGTTTTTTCAATTCATCAATTTAAAATTTGTTGGTTAGGTCACTCTTGTGGTAAACGCTTCAATTCCGCTTTATTTAAAAATTAAAATGAGTTCAAATTTCCCGCATTTTTATTTAATAGTTGGTTCAATAGTTGACTCGTCAACCACCGGTCGCGCTTCTGTCGTTGAGAAGATAATTCTGCCTCCTACCATTGCAGTCTCAGTTCTATAGTAGTTGTTCTGTGTGATGGATTGACAACCGTAGCGGTGCGCGCTTGGCGTTCATTACTATAAACCTAATTTAAAAAAACATAGAACACCGCTTTTCCTTGTCCGAAGCATAGTCTGTTTTTAAACCAGGAGTAAACATGAAAGTTCCATTCACACCATAAAAGTAAGTAGAAAATACACTAAAACCTTTTTGGTGTTTTGGGCAACCAACAATACAAGACTGCAGTGTTTTTGTGTGTTTTTTATTACATTATAGAATCTATCGACCTCTATTGACCTCTAGGTATTTTATACAGTATCCATACCATTTGCGCAATATAAAGGCACCAAGTAATTAGTCACTTTTATGCAAAAGAGATTAAAATTGATACATAATGTGCAAATGACAGAATGGAAATTGTAACCAAATAATTATTGACATGAAATTAAAATTTTTACAATATGTCAAAATTTTCGACTATTGCCTTGTGTAAAACTGGCGAAGGCCTATCCAATCACAGACGTATGATTTAGCGTGTTAAATTTAAAATGCTCCTCCTGGTTTAAAAACAGACTATAGACATTGTAATACTGAAAACTGATAAATAGCTGATACAACACATATACGCTCTGTTTCCTTTAACTTTTAAAGTGTTGCGTACGCCACTGAGCTCAGTATGAATTTCGCCTATCACAAAACTTTTCAAAACCGGTTGGCCACTGCCAAGGGCTGAAGGCTGCCCCATCTATACAATAATACGAATGCAAGGAATGTAGAGGATAGGGATTTTTGTTACTTGTAACTGCTATTATCATTACCAACACAGTTTACCCTAGTGTTAAAGTACCTAACTTCAAAGATGACCTATATAATCTGTGAACACTTGAAATTATCGTATAAATCAGCATTATCGTACAGGCACTATCGTATATCGTACAACAGGTGAAATTATAGTACAAAAACGATAATTATCGTACAATTCGCAACACTGGACTGATTGCTTGTTTTACTAGATTATCATATACCATAATTTTAGACTAAAATTTTACTTACCTTTTAAGAAATGATAATAACGTGAACGTGATCGAAAAAGTATGTAACTACCACCCAAATAAAACACATGAGGACATGAAGGCGCAAGAAAATCGAAGATCACGTCCAGAAACAAAATAACATTAGGTAGCTATTCTTTCGTGCTGAACAAAGTGAACACAATCAGTAAGCAACCAATAAAGATCAAGGATTTCAAGAATACCTCGATTTGATTGGATGTTTAGTGATTGCAATAAGTTCGTTTATCACGAAAGAACAGCTATTATAGTGAGACCCCCAAATACACGTTGGTCCATCCTTCGAGCATATAGGGGAAAATAGAGTTGCCCTGCCTATCCTATAACAATGAGAATGTTTGTCTTTGAGACAGATGGATAAGGGACGCGCTCGGTAAAGGGGTTTATTTACATCTCATCCTTTCAACAGTGGCGTGCCACTTGTTTTTATTTTGTTATATTTTAATAATTATTATATAAGAAAAGAAGCCCATTTGTATTGAAATTTAGATAGTAAGCTAGTCAAACAACCTAGTTTTTGAAAAATATCAATCAGTAAATATAAATAAGGATATTAAACATTTTAATAAAAAAACGTTATAGGTATTGTGCAATTACACATAAAACATATTAATTTATTTTCATCAAACTGCGAAGAGTATAATGTTTACATCTAATTTTCATGTTCCAGAACATTTTCATATATTAAATTATATTCATGGTTGTGAAAATTTTAAGTGACTATATATATATTTAGACAGCTTATAGTTATAAGGACGTAATATCGGAACTAGCTATTTTACAATGCATAGAAAGAAAAATCATGTTTAAACTGTACGTAGTAGGTATAAAAGTGAATTATTATTCTGTAATAAAACATATTCTTTATAAGATTTCGCAGACAGCAGGAAAATTATCTACGATAGTTTTTCTTTTCAGTTCTCATAGATAATTTTTGCTGCTGTTTGCCAAATCCAATATGTTTTATTGTATGCAGGCCCTATCATGACGCATATAAAAAATCATATATTACATTTAGTGACAACTCAATATTGAAAATAAATTTCTAGCTTTATTATTCCTAAATTGATAGTATTACACATTTATCATTGAACCATTAATATAGAAAATGAGAGAAAAAAAAACAGTAGTAATTAATTAAATTTTATTAACATAGAACATGAAATACCACTTATTTTAGAGGAAATTTCTATAAATGAACTAAAAACTTAACGTAGTAGGGATAATATTAACAACTTATTTTTTACTATTTTACTATTCAATAAAACAAAAACAGAAACTGTACCAATAATCAATTTATTGATTTTGAAATAAAATTGATTTTGTTAAAACGCTTCTAACTCTATTTCCCAAATTGGACATTTTTGACGTCTCATGTCTCATTCTTATATTAAAATATTTTTTCAAAATAAGTTTCGTAAGATTAACATGATGATTATCTATTATTTCTTGTTCCAAAATATGATTGTTAAAGTTATCATATATATTTGGAGGTAAATTATGAAGTGTGCAGTTAACTAAATAGTCCATTTGATGCATTTTTTTATTTAGCCCGTCCATTTCCAAAGTTTTAATTAATAATTCTGCATGACTGCATATTTTAACAACATATTGTGATGCATTTGTGAGTGCACCATATTTCTTTCTTGCTTGCAATTTTGAGAAAGAAATATCAGATTCCAGTACATCACAACAATGTTTGCAAGTTATACATTTTTTTAATGACCTAACTACATATCCAGCAATATAAGAAACTACATCAGTAACGTATGTTGTCAGATGCCAAATGCTAGAAGATAAATAATCATGGTCGTTAATTTCGTTTGATATATTTATATATTCCGTAGACTCCATCATGTCTCCATTAAAATTTCTGGTTAAACTGCCGCTTCCTACATATAGAATACTAGTGGTATCCAAAGCTATGCAATTCCCTGTATCAGCTCCCTTAACTTCTGAATGGAGCAAAAGTCTTTTATATATGGCTTCAAACTGTCTTGCCGACGGATTATTGTTATGGCCTCCCTTGCTTCTCACAGCACTGAAGAAAATTTCTAAGTGGTCTTGAGAAAATTTATAGGTTAAAATAAATTTCAACAAAGGTGTTTCTATCTTAACATATTTTTGGTAGTATTTTTTTAGACTTTCTATACATATTAAAAATCCAAGAAAACCTGTTTTTCTTTTGGACTGTAAAATGGGCACATTATTGAATTTGAGTCCTTTTATATACTTTGAGCACTCATCTAAATAATCAAAAATGGTCTGTGCTGTTGCCGGTGACAAAGGTTTACCAAATTTTGCTTTACTCAGCCTATTTCTGACATTGAAAATGTCAAATAAATTATTAAAATACTTGCAAAATGTTCCGGTGGCAACGGCTCCTTGAAAATCGGTATGTTTTAAATCCTGACTTAGATATATCAGAGCATCTCCCACACTATTACTAAGAGTCTGTGCCGCTAATTTCACTCTCATTTTTGCCCTTTTCCAGTTAATATGGCGTTTTTTCAATTTAGTACCAGCAGTTAAACCTTCATCATATTGGAAGTCGTTCAATTTTTCAATATATTCCCATAAAATTTTATTTCCTTCAGAGTCCACTAAACATTTATATGATGCTAAACAATTTCTGACCAATTTTATATTGTGGCTGGGATCCAAAAATATAAATACATTTTCGTTAGTTATGGGATGCAAAAATGAAGTTTTTAAATTGTTATAATCTGTTATGTCAGCTCCTAGTTCTGTGCACATACTTAAATTTGAGCCCAGGCCATCAAATGTAAAACTAGATACTATTATGTCTGATTCATGCAGAAATGTTAATAATTTATTGACCAGATTTGTCTTTTCACTGGCATTTAGACCGTTTAAGAGGAAATATGCTACTGGTATCTTCCAATGGTCATTTAAACATACTAACATAAAAACTAGTGCTTCCTTAGCGAGAGCGACATCATCAGATTCAACTCCAGTTCCCATGTCAACATATCCTTTTATTTTTTCTCCTGTCCCTTCTACCAGACTCCTAATCGACATTTCATCCATAAGCAAATTACAAATTACTCTCTTGCCTCTTTCGGAAGAAATTAAACTTTTCTGCTTTAAAGCATTGAGGGCTTCTGTGGTAAAGCCCGGAGAAGCATCTACTGCTTGATACCACTTACTTATAGTTCGTGGATGAGGGAGGGTTTTATTAAATTTCTGTCTAACATAATTATATGCCTTGTTCGAGTAAAAATGCAAGGTCAAAGCGAAGCTCCTTAATTCTGGTGTGTACTTTCGATGTGAGGGGCCTTTCAGAAAGTGTGTCAAAATATTTCTTGCTTCCTTGCTCAATGAAGCCTGGAAACATAAAGGGTTCTTTATTAGATTAATAAATACTATTAAAAATGTAAGTGACAATCAATTATTTTTATTTTTGCAGGGGAGGGGGGTGAACAAGGCTTACTATGTTCGTTCATTGCTTTGTTAAGACTTTTTGCTTGAAATGTGAGATATTATCTTTCTAGACGTCGAAAGCACCACAATAGATGCATGGGGGTCGTGTTGCGGTGGGCAAGGCCAATCAGCCAGCTCCTCCTTCCTAATCTAGACGTCGAAAACAATCCAAAAATACCCCTGCCAGCATTTTCTGTCGTAAGGTATGGCCCTAGGGCCGAACCTGACGACAGAAAATGCTCGCATGATATTTTTGCATTGTTCTCGATGCCTTAAAACATACTTATATCACATTGCAAGCAAAAAGTCCCAACAAAGCATCGATGTGACATTTCAATTTGAATCAGATTACGTGACCGCTTCCACTGCCCGAACTTAGTAAGCCTTGTTTACCCCCCCCCCCCCTGCACCTACTGACAAATAGCAAGCAAAAAATCCAGAATGGTCACTTTCTGCAGCGACCGTTGGCTACTCCGTAATATCTAGTATAGTTGAATTCCCCTTGAAGAATTTTTGCAATACCTGTATAAATACACAAATCGAAAGATACAGCGAAACTTTATAAAAAGTAAATAATCCCATTGTGACCACATCATTTATACAAAATTTTTATGATAAACTTGCATGAATAATTCCTGTCACATTCTTATTTTTATCCTTTTGTTTTTTTTTAATTACTTACATTTATCATCGACTCTCCAGCGTCACTTATCATGTTATTTGTCTTGAAATAATTCATTAATGTCTGTAAATTATATATTTTATTCTTCAATCTTCTTTTCGCTACCAACAATGAATTTATCTTCTTACGTTGATCCTCTATTTTCTTTTTTGCCAAGTTCCAATTTCGTTTTGCCTTCACTGGGTCATTCATGTCATCACTTTCACAGTCTCCAATATATCTTGGATTTTGCAGTTTCTTCCTAAAATATAGTAATATTCATGTTTATTTTATTTTCATCATTCATACATTACTTACTTTTTTCATGGTGGTGGGACCATAAAAGAACTGGACGGTGAACTGGCAGTTGATGTGTGTTCGGGTGATATCCTCGGTTGAACACTAAAGAGACCAACGCTAGAAACAATTTCAATTGAATTGGATGGTGAACTTGCAGTTACCGTGCGTTCAGGTGATGTTTCCACATTTTCAACAGTATATTTGGGTGAACTGGCAGTTAACGTTGAACTTGAATGTTCAGATAATAATGGAGAAGATCTTTGTGCACTCTCGATTGCTGCTTTATAATCTGCCATGACAGATTGCCTCCTAGAAATAATAAAATAGGGAAAATATAAATCTAAATACACAATGCTATTTATTTAATACTAGTTGTAAAGGAATTCATGAATAAAATTCTTGTGACCTGTGGTCTTCAATCTTCATTCCTTTGTATATTTTATGGAAAGAAAATTGTGACGAGTACAACATAATAGACCGAGGCTTAGTGATGTGATATACTGATATCGCATCGATATACGGCTTGTCTTGTGTTATATCAATATGTACTTTAGCGTATCAATATGACATGGCTATAAGAAAGGAGACTACTTTGTTCCTATCACTGAATTTATTGTAACATATACGTTATTTCGGTACCCTAACGTACCATTTTCAAATGTTGATTCAAATGAATAAATTTGAATCAACATTTTAAAATGATGCGTTAAGGTACCGGAACTGCAGTAACATGTATGTTACAATAAGTGATAGGAAACAAAGTAGTCTCCTTTCCTGTATCGTCATGATTAAATATCACAAAGTAACGGCTTCCATAATCGACATCGATATATACTTGTCGTTAACAGAATAAGATTCAGATTTAAAAAATAAAACCTAATTTATTGTATAATATTTGCAGTCACATGATGCATATTCTAACCCCGTCGAATTTCTTGGAGCCCACTTTGTGAAATTAATGTACTAGATTTTAACATCCGTCATAAAAATATAGATAGTTTGACATAAATGTCCCAATACCCATAAAGTAGCTTTTGTGTTCTACGTACATTAAAAATTTCAATGTTCTAAACCTCGTTACGCTTGTTTCTTACAGAATGAAATAAACATTGATACACATCGATAATATTAATTAGAAAAATGTTACAATTTTACCATGTTATCTAACCAATATTATAAAATTAATTTGCTAAGTCGCTTTCTAAGATAAAATGAAATACGCTGTATTTTTAAAATTCTAGACTTATTACATACCTAAAATTTAACAAAGATGGAGATTCACAAAGCCTCGATGGAATCGCATCTTTTGTTAAATATTTCATTCCACTTGGTTTTGTTGTGAAATCACTTTCGACAAAGTGATCAGAACAAATATATGGATACTTTGGTAGATCCTTTGAAAGAGCCAAAGACATTATCCAAGTTTGCTGCCGTTCCAAATCTTTTGGAAATCTAGAAAGTAAATATAAGTACACACTAAATTATATTGTCAGTACCTAGTATTACGTAAAAAAACCAATGTTACGTCTATGGAATTTGTTACTTACGCATGAAATGTACGATTTTGATTTTTATCCTGTTGGATATGACACACTATGCACCTCTTGCTCATTGTTTTTTATTAATAAAATATGAAAAGGTCACAAAACCCAATAATCACACGAAATACACAAAAGCAAACAACACTCAAACAAGAATAAACGCCATATTGAAAATCACGATCTACGTAATACGTCATTATTTTGCGTCAACCAATGATATTCGAGGATTAATGTTTACTTGTTTACGAATGTGACTCGAACAAACAAAGAGCTTTTGCACGACCTCTATTTTCCCCTATATTTTCCCCTATATGCTCGAAGGGTCCATCCGTGACACTAGCGCACCCCTAGCTTCTGTCAGAAGCTAAGAGGATGGCGGGCAGTTTTGAAAACCCAGATGTATGAGCTGGCTTTAAAATTACTCGCTATTTATTGATAAATGGGTTAACGACGCACGATCCGTTTGCTTTCAATGGCGATAGTATGGAAAGTGAAACGCTAGCGCAATCACCGACATTTAAGGATAGGATTTTGCAGAGTGAGAGGGAAATAGGCGTTTATTTTCGGTTTATAAATATTTAAAAAATTAAAAATGTTATAATCTTTAAAATAGTTTGAGGCACTTCTCATTGCTCTAAGGAATATAACCATTTACAGTTTTTATCATAAATTTTGTACATAGTTAAATGCCATGCTCTAATAATTAAATTAGGAACTATTTCCATTGTCAAACTACAATATTCAAGTGCAACAGAAATTTACAATAACGAATGTTACAAAAATATTGCATACATATTTCTTATTATAGAAAATAATACAGTAAAAATATTTGCAAAATATTTCGGAAAGGTTTTATAAACATCTAAATGATATATAAGAAAATATATTATTATAGAATATTATATAAATATTGGCAAAATATTTTCAAACGAGGTACAGAAAACATTATAACAATGTTTGTCAAATATTTAAAAAATATGTTATAGACATTTAATTCATAGACAAAAAAATATATTATTTTCGGATATTTTATAAATGTTTCGGTAATATCGCTGAGTACACAAAACATTATTTGTACATTGGCAACATAATTTGCACATTGTTAAAACATTCCATGCTGTGTGGGTAGTATTATTTTAAAATGTAACCACATTATTAATTTTGAATTAGGTAAATAAGAAACTTTTATCAAAATTATGGGAACACATCAAAGTTTTGTCTCGGTTGTAAATATGTCCTTGAACGTAATAAAATGTGTAGTAAATTTCTACCTACTTGAATCCTTTGATGTGCCGCCCACCAATTAGAATTGTTGTCATCGGATAATCGGTTTACTGTAGTTTATTGGTATAATATAAAATACTCAAGTTTGGTAAATTGAATATAGATACATGCATTTTGGAAATGTTCTTGTCAAGTATGGTTTCGGTCTCAGTGATTTATATTTCTGTTGTTTATTGTGTTCCTTATAATTATTATCAACATTATTTTAGCGTGGTGCATAATATGAGTACATTTTATATTTGTTTTACTTTGTTTTGAGTGAAAACATGAAATAGGGTAAGTAGTTAGGGAAATGGCGTGCAAAATTCACGACGAAAAGTTACTGTCTGCCACTTGGTAATCGAAAAGAGCATATATAACTACAAACATTTTTTTCTCTGAAAATTTTTGGTATGGTGGGAGAATATGGAGAGGGGGGGATATTTTTTTTAAACGAATGTTTATCGATATCTGTCCCCATAGGTAGTTAGTCAAAGAATTTATATAAATAGAAGCAGATACACATTTACAAGTGTGTTGACAACATACCTAGTTTAGACATTACATTTTATAATCATCTCTTTCTTTATGACCAAAATTACCATAACCCCATCTTTGTTGCAACCACCGTCATTTTGACGTGGCAAATAAATGTAAATATAACCTTATTCACTCAATTTGCGAAGCATTTTGATCTCTAAATAAACAATTTTCAAGTGATTAGGAGCTAAAATATGACTTAAAATTGCATCAAATAACGTTTATATGCTGTTTCTATAAAGCGACGACAATTTAAAGACAAAATATGTATCGGTTGTCAACCAATTCTAAGCTGTATACCTACATATTTATTTTCCTAAAATTAACACTTTTATTTACCATCAAACTACAGCAATACAATTAATTTGAAGGGGCCATGGATTCGGAAAAGAATGTGTACTAGAGTCGAATTAAGTAGAGGTTGTTTCATTTAATAAGCCGATTCAGAAATTTGTTTACATTACTTACGAATCAGAAAAAAAGGAAGTAATTTATAGGAAATTATGCGGCAGTTCATTTCTTAGGATTTTAAGTAAATGACCCCTTATTGGTTCATTTATAGGCTCAGGTGCACTTTAGTTCGTAATAAGGTATTTGTTGTTTTCACTTCAATTCCATAACAATGAAGTACAAGTTCACTTACGAGTCTATTTAGGTGAGGATGAGGATCACAATTAATGGTTGAAATATAGAAATTTTTTTATATATTTTCACAATGTTTTTATATGTTGAATACGACTTCCATGTTGACAATTGACATTGTAACAGATTGCACCAGTTCGGAAATGTTCGTTGGTTATTTCGGATATTGTCGTTATTTCTATCTTGACATTTGCAAGGATTACTTAGATTGTATTTGTTCGGATATTTACATATTTCAGAGAAATATACCTTTTAAATTAAATTTTTCTTGCTTTTTTTTAATAAAGAACGGGGGGGTGCGGGGGGTGTCCCCCCGCCTTCTTTCACAAAATAATTTGAAATTAATTTCATTCTTTTCTGTGATTTCTTTAGGATAGGTTAGTACGTTTTTATTGGGATATCTAATTGTTCATATTTATATTTGCGCTGCAGGCACTATTACCGCCGCAGATAAAGAAAAGGGGGGGGGGGGTGCACTAAATCGTTCGAAATATTTCCGACATTTGCTATGAATATAGATTGTTGCGCGATTTTGTATTGCCTCTCTCGGGTTTTTTTTTCTCTTAAATTTATGGTTCATCCAACAATTTTTTTTTTAATATATTCTATTCATCTTATACTCTTCATTACCATTTAGAAAATTTTCAAAATCGCGACGAACTAAAGTGCACCAGACCCCTACCTACCAACTGTTCTTAACTCCTACAAGGCTGCTATAAATAGTGGATTTTCTAGTAAAATGGAGTTCTACCCGGCCACAAATTGTACTGAGAACTTAAGCATCTGCAAGCAGGAATGTTAAGGAGAAAGGGAATACTGTTCTTGGTCTTCACACATCCCAGATAGCATTTATTATTCCACGAATGTACATTTTGCATTCCTAATGTTCTAATTGCATACTGTACTAGCCATGTATGTTCCCCCAACATTCTCATATAAATAATATTTTCATATACAATATGAATATACAGACGATATGGATCGAACATACACAAAAGTTTATGTTCATAGTCGCATGTACTATGTATATATGTCAGGGAATGTTCTTCGTATATGTGTTCATGTACCTCGTATAAACGTTCATCGATGATTTTATCTGTATGATAGAGACGTGTACATTTTGTAGAAATATTTGGATCGCATGAACTAATAAAAATAAAACTGCATCACAACTGATGAGACTACCTATTGCTACTTTTATATAGTATCTACTTTAACTTTAATTATAATAAAAATAAATAAATGTTTCTCTATCCAGATTTGATTTAAGTACATTTATAATCATTCCCTGTCCAGTGGTAAATAACATCCATTTTATAAATTTTAAATCGTTGGCAAAATTGTAGATGTGAAATATGATTTAAATTTTGAATTCAAACTAGGCTTGTGATCGCGCGCCACGGTCCCTAGGTTAGTGCGCATGCTCAATATTCTCATTTCTCGCCGCTAGCGAGATTTTAGATTCCAGTTCAGTTCTCTCTCTGCTGTCAAAATGTCAAATGTCGATTTCAATTTGTTTATGGTTTGTGTTTTGTTTGCCTATGATTATTACTACATACTTAATTGCATTGCAGTAAGTATTTTACAATAATTATGTACAATAATACAACTACCACATAGTTTAAGGTCCCCTTTATTGTCATTTGCAGATATTTTAATTTATGTTTAGACACTAAAGTTGAATGTACTTACACTTACCTATCCCTTTGTACTTTTATCAAAGATTAGGTCTAATCTTTGCTTTTATTGTAATACGAATAATGATGTTTGTAGGCATCGATTTTTGGGGAAAAAACGGAGGTGGTTTAATTCGAAGTGACTCGTTCCACGAATGGTGGTCACCATTTAAACGGAAACAATTTGATAAATCATTGAAAAACAAGAGAGATCCCATATGAAGCGTGGACACTATAAATCTTGTTTTCAAGAAGGTAGGTTCGATCTATTTCAATATTAAGGAGCTTTTATTTATGTAAATCACAACCATCGGTCTTGATTGCAACATATAAGTTGTCATATTTGTACTAATTTGCTTTATACCTATTATAGAAGATTATAAGCTGCAGTTAAATTGAAAAGAGCAGAACTCACATCAGATATACAGAGTGAACAAAAACGAATCAAAGGACTATGTACAAAAAGCAAATTATTCCTCCCGAAAGATTATTATGAGATGAAGATAGTGATATCGAAGAACATATTGGAAGACGTCGACTTCCCAAAGTTGAGGGAAAATATGTTGTTCTTCTAATAACTTTGGTAGGTATTAAAATCACAAGTACAAATATTTCCGAATTCCAAAAAAATACCTGTTTTGTAAATTAATGATAATATCAATTTGTTTAATTTGTTTTTGATTATTTTTATTTTTTTCTGCAAGATGTTTGTAAGATGTTATATTTTTCAACTTTATTATGGCCAGTTTTTAAAGTGAAACAAATATTCAAATATGCTCTCGTTTCTTTTACAGTTGGAACTAGCATGCGTATCCCCACCTCCTCTAGACAGGAAGAGAATACCTTCTCCGAAAAATTGGAAAAGCCAAAAGAAAGTATTCAGCCAATGCCCAATAGGAGCAGTCACAGATCATGTGTTGAGAATGCCAAGTGGAGTTTCGCAATTACAAATATCAGCATCGGCAACATGTAGACACGTACTGGTTTTGGAAATGTAAGCCCTCCAATTTTTACTATTTTTTATTTACTGGCAAAACGTTGGTTATAGTAAAATATGACAGTTTATAAGTAGCAAAGAACAGTTTGTTGTTAACAAAATATCAATTTAAATTCTTGACACAATTGTTTTCTATTATTGCAATTCATATTTGTATAGTAGACGCAATCGTTATAGTGGCTCAACGGGTGAAAGTATAATAAAGACGGAAAATGTTATCCTTGTCAGTTAAACCTCGTCTTGTGTCTCACTCGTAGAGTCACTGTAACGATTGCATCTACTATAACAAAAAATAAAAATATATTTAAAGTAGCACTAACTGTTTTATTTATACCTCTTCCTATTTTATAATTCAAGATGCATAATTGTTACAACAATAATTAGTAGTTAATAGAATAGAATCATGTTTTGCTCTGGACAATTTAAAACACAATTTGAATTAGATAAAACTTTAAGCTAACGTAATATGATCATCAGAAATAATGTGTTAAATTTGATTTTAGAGTTGAAATTTTCAGTGATAAATGTTTGATGTATTTTAAAATTATTTTGAACAGATTTTGTATAAACGTAAAACTAATTTTTTTACAAATGATATTCTTGGGTGTTTGTACAGTACTGTTATAACAAATTCAGCATTTGTGTGCTCTATTCAAACAAAATTTGATCGATAAACCATGATTGACTTTAATTGAAAACTAGTGGTAAAAACAAATTTTCTGTGCATACATTCCACATTTACTTACATAATGTTCTTCACGAGGAATGTGTATTGTGGAAAATTAGAATAAGTAATAATTGACTGTAACAATTAAATACTAAAATTAGATACTGGATTTATTATATGCAAGTATTTCACTCATACCATGTATTCTCTTCGGAGTTTGATTATTATAATAATTTATTATTTATTGAAATCATAGATGAGTGGCTGCTTCATCATGAACATACTCAGAATGAAGCAGCGACTCATTGATTACAGTAAGTCATAAATTATTGTAGTAATTAAACTCTGAAAAAGATACATGGCATGAGTGAAGTATTTATAGCTGCCACTGATACGTAATGGTCATTCCTACGAAGGTAGTACGCGTATACCGTGAACGTGCAGTGTACATTATGAATGTAGCATGGACCTTCCTTCTATATATCTCATGTATCTAGCAATATTTCAATATACCTCTTTGGTTCATATCAAGTACCATTTTGGTTCATGGGAATGTTGTGGGAATCTTATTCGGATGTTGAGAAGCGGTCATCTGTACCGCTCTCTGACATTCAGATTTTATACATTACATGCAAAATGAATATTCATTCTTAGTTCCTTGGTACATAAAGTACATTCCGAGCACATGCTCTGAATGCAAAAATGCTATATGGGATAGAAAGCATATGTAAAAGAATTGCTTCAGTATGTTACTGTATTAATCAGTTACGAGATATGGTTGACCGGTCAGTGTTGGTTACTTACTATTATGCTCACTTTCATTCAGTGATTTCTTATGCCATTATTGCCTGGAGAGCTGCAAGTGATACTAACAGGATCTTTAAATTGCAAAAAAGGGCAGTTAGATTTATTGTTGGATTAACGAGGAGAGATAGCTGCAGGGATTTGTTTAGAAAATTGGGAATATTGACACTACCATGCATTTTCTTGTTCAATTTATTAATATATGCGAAAACCGAGTTAAGTACAAATACAATCCCAGATAGCACCAAAACATCCACAAAACGTCCAGAAGATGTCCGTTGATGACATTCAGGACGGACGAAGGATGTCCATTTTAGGTCGTCAAACGTATGGTGGACGTTCACAGGAGGTACCGTGTTACAAATTTGGACTTCCTCAGAACTTCCGATTTAGGGTCATTATAGGTCCAGATGAGGACGTTCAAT
This sequence comes from Stenurella melanura, assembly GCA_963583905.1. Taxonomy (NCBI): domain Eukaryota; kingdom Metazoa; phylum Arthropoda; class Insecta; order Coleoptera; family Cerambycidae; genus Stenurella; species Stenurella melanura. The sequence continues at coordinate 56,703,702 of OY757310.1, forward strand.
AGACACACACAGGCTTTTCAATTCAGACCTTCATAGTCTTAAGAAATGGTAAATGATTTGTTCAAGATACTTTATATTGGCTGAAATTTTATAGATAGTTTTTTCGTACCTGAAAAAGGTATCGACTATCTGGCTAACCAACCCCAGACCGAAGTCTACCCCTAATTTCTTTGAAATTAGGGATGCACTTCGGTTTTTCAGGTTTTTTTTTTTATAAAATTTCAGTTGGCTTAAATTACTTTGAAGAAATCGTTCACCAGCTCTGTGGCTATTGCTGAACATTTTTTTAAAGCAGCAATGGCATTTTTTATTTGTACACTGCATTCATGCAGTGGCATGGAATAAGAATACTAATTTTTATTATTTTCATTCTGTTGCTTCTATAGGTTTTATTGAATTTACCTATTACTTAGTTGAGAAATAATTAGAAAATATTGAAATATTGCAGCAAAATAAGTTATTAATTTTTATGTGGTACTAAATGATAAGTTTAATGATGGGCTAGGAAAAATCAACACATGGAAAAAAATATATAAATTCTTTAGGGAAGCAGGGCAGTTTATTTATTAGCTTTGAAAAGGTGTTAAACAAACTTTACCCAAGGAGGCAATATTTATAAAAATTTTATTTAATCTGGAGTTAAAATTATGTCACTGATACATCATTTACTACCATAAGTATATCTTATTCTTATTAGTTATTTTCTTCTGTCTTGAACAAAGGGAACACAATCAGAAAGTAACCAAGAGAGATCAAGAATTTTAAAAATACCTCGATTTGATTGGTTGTTTAGTGATTGCAGTCAGTTGGTTCAGCACGAAAGAAAATAGCTATTGTAATATCAAAAATTTTTGTGTGTATAAAAATTCAGAGGACATTTCTGCGTACTTTTTTTTCACCGTATTTAGTTATACACTACACGATTTTTTAACCAGTTTTCAACTTTTATTATTCTTTTCCTTCTGTATTTTTTAACGGCCCCACATTGTTAATTTGTTGCATTCGTGACAAAATGAATCGTGGTAGGCCAACGTGCGACCTAAAATGGACGTCCACAGAACCTTAATTTAGTGTATCCTAAAAACATCCGAAAATAGACGTCTTATGAACGGTCGTTTCACGTCGTCGGACGTTCGGACCAAGAGAGGACCTAAAACGGACATCCTCCGGAAGTTTGGTGCTATTTGGGATCAGTACTCACCATACGTATAGCACAAGAAACAGCTCAACACTCGAGATACCACTGCATGTCACCAAAATTTAAACAAAGCCCAAAATACTTGGCCATAAAGGCTTACAACAATTTACCTCCTAAATATAAAAATCTTGATCTCAGGCGATTTAAAGCAGGAATTAAGATACTTTTAACAAATAAGAGTTATTATTCTCTAAATGAATATTATAGTGATGATATAGTCTGTGATCTTGTTATTTCTTTTTTTAATTAATGTTTTATCTTTTGTGTAACGTGTTCTTTTTAATTGTTTTGTATGTTTTTATTCTTAATTGTACCCCCCATATTTTTAGTTATAAGTAACATGTATGTACTATCTATTTTATTTCTATTGCATTCTGCTATATGACTTATCCTATATCATGTAATGGTGATCAAGTGGATGAATAAAATTATTATTATTATTATTATTATTATTAATAGAACAATCGTTTACAATACTTATACCTATATTTTCGTACAAAAGTATTTGCACTAAACATGAAAATAATTTAAAGGTTGGTGAGTAATCATGAACAGCTGTTATTAATAACTAGATGTAGACATATATCTATGTTACTACGCTCATATACCACGGCCTTGACAGGCTGCAACAGAGATAGCGTTATAGGCAATGTTGTATCATCTTAGAACGAAATGGTGAGAAAAAGGTATGTTGGACATGTTGGCAACAGTGTTGTATAACTTTTACACTTTATCTCTGCTTCTATTTATATAAATTCTTTGAGAAGCGTCTAGAGAGACCGAAATGCGAAAGCTTAGACACGCCCAACACGTGATATCACTAGTTTGGACTATTTCTTCTTTGCTCTAGCGTTTAGTTCCAGCGAGATGGTTAGCACATAGGTTACGCTTTTGCTTATGGCGCGAGGGGTCCCGGGTTCAAATTCGTATGCCCACACAATTTTTTTAAAAATTCTGTAACGATTAATATATTTTTTTACAAATTCTTTTCTGATTTCTTTAGGTTTTCCTTCTTTTTATATAATAATTTCATTCTTTCGTGTGATTTCTTTGGGTTAGGTTAGTAGGTTTTTATTTTGATATCTAATTGTTAATAATTATTAGCGCCGCAGGCAGTATTAGCGTCGCAGACAAAAAACTGGGGGGTGCGGGGGGTGTCCCCCCGCCTTTTTTCCACAAAATAACAGGAAATATTTCAATTTCTCCACTTGCACGAATTTATTATACATTTACAAGGTAATGCGCATGCTCGAAGCTTTCGCATTTCGGTCTCTCTAGACTCTTGTAATTCTTTGTAGTTAGTATATGTACTTCACATGCCCCAGTTGCACCGGCAGACGAAAATTCCGCTCGGTGCGCGATAGAGGGTATTTTAAAAATAAATTTTTCTTCTCTTTAAAATCCCCTTACCTTATAGCGTTCAATCTTAGTACCTATATATAATAAAACGTTGTATTTCTCTTAATTTTAACAACTGTCTTGTGTTTTAATGTATGTATACATATCACTTTACTTTTATTTTATAGTTAGCTTTAAATTACAGACACATTCTACATATTTTGGGTATTGTATTTTTTTGTACACGTGAACTAGTAAAGTTTATCCTAATTCTAATTCTTTCAAATACTTTCTTTTGAGACAATCAAATTCTTCGTTGTATTTCTGCAACTAAACATATTTCTAGCACATATCTTAAAATTTTTAAATTCATGCAACTAAACTTCTAAAAACTTGTATATTTTACTCATAAAAATTTAAAAACTTTAAGATGTGATAAAACAATTTTTATTTGTAGAAATGTAATAAATAATTTTGTTGTAAAAATAACCAACCAAAAGTAACTTTGTTAAATATCACTAAATTTAGCAAAGTAACATTTGTTTTCGTTATTTTTAAATTTCCGATTACGCATTTTCATTTACCTTGCACAACGCACAGTCACCTGAAAAAACCCTAATTCGTTCCTGACTCGATAACTACTAGTTCAAATGAAGGCTGCATAGGGGTCACATCTGCATAGGTTAAAAATTCATTACTTTCATTAGGTCCGTGTAGATGACGCTTGACATCGCATCCAACAGTTGATACACGCGTATTATACTACTAGGTAATCTATATACAATGCCTACATCGTTAATAAATCGATTTATTTTAAACTTACTCTTCAAGGTAACTAAAAGCGCATATACAGAGCCTTCATTAATGACCGTAAGACACGTGACCAGTTAATTTGAATTTTATCTTTGTCATGTTTATGTCAGGTTTTCTAGGGATTTATCATGAATTTGTTGAATCCTACGTAGATCGCTCATTGCATCTTTACGGAGCCTAACGGCCAGTTTTTCAATGTCGAGTTAAAGTTAGAGTTAGATAACTCTTACTCGCACCTTAACTCGAGGCTAAGTTCGAGTTAATGTTATAACTGTTTTTCATTATTATTTTTCGTTCGAGTTAGTTAACTCGAGTTCTGTGAAATATTTTGTTATGTTTTTATGAGAAGTATGAATTTTAACTATTTTTTCGGAATTTTACACAAGTATTCTAACGTCTTCTATAGTTCTGTGATATTAAAAATATTACATTAACCTATCTTTCCAAAATATTTGTATTGTTTCATTTTTTATTCATTAAAATAGGTAGGCAATAGCTTTGTGGCTTTGCAAGTTTCTTAATTATATCTTTTATGCTTTAGGTACTATGGATAAGAAACGTTCTCCTAATTTCACCCATGATGAAGACCAGCTACTAGTGGCTTTGGTGCAAGAGAAGAAAAATGTTATTGAGTGTAAAAAAACTAACGTAATAAGTTGGAAGGAAAAAGAAAACACATGGAAAGAAATTGAAAACCAATTTAACACTAACTGCAATGTATTCAGAGACAAGAAGTGTCTGAAAAATAGATTTAAGAATTTAAAGAAAAATTCAAAAAAGAAATATTCCCAAAATAAACAAAATATGTGTTTGACAGGGGGTGGACAGGGGAAAGTTATTGATATTAATGATATAGATGAAACAATAAAAGAGATTATAGGAGATGATCAAATTGTTGGAATGTCATGTAACTATGATAGTGATGTTATACTGAAGCGTAAGTTGTGACCGATAGTTATCAGCTTGTAGATATGATTCTTCTATGATTTAATTTAATAATACATAGATACTTTTTAGCTTTAATTACGTTATTCATTTTTCTATCAATTACTGTTTTAAAATTTGTAATCCATAATAAATAAATAAATACATTTTTTATTGTAGCCAACTACGAATCAGAAAAAAATATGTGTAATTATAAGCAGAGTGATGGGGTTGAAGAAAGCACAAATGTCGATCAATACGAAGAAGAGAATATAATAATACAATATGAAGGTAAAATAACAAAAAATATAGTTTTGAAAAAAAAATTATAAATATTTTAATACAAAAAGTTGATTGAAGGAGCCGTTACTCTGTGGTAGTTAATCATTTTGCACAAATAACTAAATAAAACACACTACTATGTTTTCTACCACTATGTATTTATAAAAATTGCGACTGCAGTTTCGACTTACAAAGCCATTGTCAAGCAGTGAATCAAAAATGACTGATTTACAATTATACAGAAATGTTATATATAGACAATATTGGTTGGATAGATAGGTACAATAAGGGCTTAGGCAGGTAGATGACAATAATAAACTTAATTATGAATATTCAATTATGGGTCTGCCGGCTGTAAATAAAGGTGAATATATCAGATCTAATTGATCATTTAACAAATTATAATCCTTGATATTATTGTGTTTATGAATTTCCAGAGATTCTAAAACGTTTAGTTTAAAGCCTTTTGTTGAGAAATGTAAAATTTCAATGTCGTTTAATTCTGGAAAACTATGGTTGTTTTCGAGGCAGTGGTTCGCGAAAGATGAATCAGTTTTCTGTAACCTATATGATCTAAGATGTTCTTGATACCGTATTTTGAAATTTCTACCACTTTGCCCTATATAGATACTATTACACTCTGTACATTTTAACTTATAAACTCCAGATTTATTAAATTTACGTGTTGGGTCTTTTGCATTGTATAATATGTTTGATAATTTACTCTGTGATTTAAAAGCTATTTTTAGATTGTGTTTCGATAGAACATTAGCTATTTTTTCGGATAAATGGCCACAGTAGGTAATTGTTGTGTAAGTACATTTTGTGGTTTCTTTTATTTTTGGATATATTAATTGAAAAGTGAATTTTTTCTGGATTTTGTTAATTAACTTTCTAATGACATCTTTACCAAAATTATTTTTAACCCCAATGTCCTCGATTATGTGTCTATTGTACCTATCTATCCAACCAATATTGTCTATATATAACATTTCTGTATAATTGTAAATCAGTCATTTTTGATTCACTGCTTGACAATGGCTTTGTAAGTCGAAACTGCAGTCGCAATTTTTATAAATACATAGTGGTAGAAAACATAGTAGTGTGTTTTATTTAGTTATTTTAATACATATTGAACTGAATTTGTGGTAGGATCCTTGTGAAACATCTTGTAAATAATTAGTTCCAATTACAAAAAAGAACTGCTTTTTAGTATCAAATAATAGTATATTGAGAATACTCTACATACGTTTCAGCTTATTAAACCGTTGTCAAACCGTTTTTGTAAAATTTTGTCGAGATTACAAAAGTAATCTTTGCGTTTACTCTTGACAAAGGCCTAATATGCTGCAATATATGTAATTATGTGTTTGAAACATTAAAAAGCTGTTTTTTTTCCTAATTGGAGCTAATTATTAACTAAATATTTTATTTTACAGACTGTGAACCTCAAATTGAAGATCAAAATATAGATGATCCCTCTACATTGGAGATGAAAGAAAATGATACAGAAAATAATTGGTCCAGCTATTCGTCGCAGAAATTAAAGAGACCTGTCTCGGCAAAACTAAATGTATCGAAGATAGCTGGCAGTACGTATTACATTAACTTTACAAATATTGTTTAAATATTATTTATGGCATTCTCTCAATTTTTTCTGTTGAAAAAGAAAAATTAAGTTTACAGTTGAAGATGTCTATTGTACTTCTGTTAGTTTATCAAAAAGATATTATAGCTAAAATTGTTACTCTAATAATATGCAAGCTCTTTTGTAATTAAAATTCTGTGTGATTTTAGGCAAAACAATTATAACTGAAAAAGCCAAGAAGACACGAAAGTATATTGGTATTAACTATGAGCTGATAGAAGAAAAATTAAATTTTGTCAAGCTTCAAAGGGAGAAATTTTTAGAAGAACATGCACTAAAAATAGACCTCTTGAAGAAGAGGATTGCCCTTGAAGAAAAAAAGTTAAATTCATAAATGTACAAAAAATGTTACTTGTATATTATTTTTTATTTTCATTTCATAATATGTTTATAAATGTTAGGTATATTATCCCATTATTTAGTAGGTACATTTTGTTTTGTGATGTATACGTAAATATCTATTATATGTTGAATATTTTCATCTAGGGCTATAGACAGAAATTAAAAAGCTTAGTTGTACAATATTTTATTCACCATGACTCAAAAACATAATTTCAAGTGTATAAAAAATGTCTGTAGTTCAAATGTAAGCACACCCAAAGTATTTCATATATTTCCCCCTTAGTTGTTATGTATTAAATAGGTGTGAGATTATATTAGGTTTATTTATGTTGATTATAGTGCAGGGAAGACATAAACAGATAGAATAAGCAAACTTTTTTAGGCTGAGATTTGTTTATGGGAAAGTGTAGGTTTTGAGGCCAGAAAACATGTCGCACACGCAACCACCAGCAACATACAGTGTTTTGAGATATACATGATTTTTTGCGTTTTTTTACCAAAAACTACCAATATCTCAAAGGAGATGCATTTTTCGAAAAAAAGTTTCAAACAAAAGTTGTTCAAAGTTATTTACTACATTGCTCCTATGAAAAAGTTCGATTTTCCCAATAGTTTTCCCGTAAAAGCGGAAAAACTGCATGACTATATATATATATATATATATATATATATATATATATATATATATATATATATATATAAAAATTTCTAGTAGAAAATGGATTTTTCTCAATTCAGGAAATTCATAATAATATAAAAAATATTGTTTGCTAACACATCCTCATCTTGCCTCAATTTTAACGTGTTTGTAATTGTAACTGCAAGGGATTGACTGACTGTTTCTTTTATTTTATTGTAATTAATATCTTGCGTTAATTGTTATTTTTGTGATAAAAATAAAGCTAATGTGTTGTGTTATATTTTAACTATTTTTAATACTTTATATTATATGTTTTTTGTAGCAACAAACTATGTGTTCTATTATTTTGACCTGTGTAAAAATTTTTTGTTTTGTGACACCAATAAAATACTTACTATATTTTCCAAGAATTTTCGGCAAAAATCATGTATATCGCAAAACGCTGTATAAACTTGCAATTGCTCGACTTACACGCTGTATGCATTTACTTGCTGTGGATTTATGCACCCCACAAAAATCTCCGGCCACACTGACAAATGAACCGGTGGCATAATACCGTAATCCCAATAGCAACTGGTTTCCTGACGAAAGTCAATCATTTGTGGAAAAGAAAAAAATTAACATTACATATGTCACACACGCAACAACCAGCAACATGTATATCGCAAAACGCTGTATGTTGCTGGTTGTTGCGTGTGTGACATATGTAATGTTAATTTTTTTCTTTTCCACAAATGATTGACTTTCGTCAGGAAACCAGTTGCTATTGGGATTACGGTATTATGCCACCGGTTCATTTGTCAGTGTGGCCGGAGATTTTTGTGGGGTGCATAAATCCACAGCAAGTAAATGCATACAGCATGTAAGTCGAGCAATTGCAAGTTTAAGGCCTAATTATATAAAAATGCCTGAAACGGAAGAAGAGATACTGCAATGCAAGCAAAATTTTTTTAATATCGCACGATTCCCGAGGGTCATTGGAGCTATTGACTGGAGTCATATCAGAATTCAGTCCCCTGGTGGAGACAATGCTGAATTATTTAGAAATAGAAAGCAGTTTTTCTCTTTAAATGTTCAAACCACAGCAGATGCAAATTTAAAAATTCAGGATATTGTTGTCAGGTGGCCAGGATCTTCGCACGATGCTCATATTTTTAAAAATTCTGCGATATACAATGTATTTCAACAAGGTCACTTTAATGATTGTCTGTTGATCGGCGATAGTAACGGTCCTGTGAAACCCTACCTTATGACGCCTCTTGTGCGGACCAGAAAAAATATGCAGAGAATTTATTTAACGAGTCCCACATCAGAACAAGAAACATAGCGGAGAGGAGCTATGGAGTCTGGAAGAGGAGGTTTCCTGCATTAGCACTAGGGCTATGTATATGTTTTTTGGCCTCAAAACCTATACTTTCCCATAAATAAATCTCTGCCTAAAAAAGTTCGCTCATTTTTTCTTATTTTCCTAGAGTATTATGTGTTATTTATAAAATGTGTTAATTTTGAAGTTTATATTTCTGTTCATTAGGTATTATTAAAACTAAAGTTGTTATAATATTTTTTTTATTGGAAAAAACATAACATTTTGGTACGAACTTAGCTGGTTACGAGAAACAAAGTTTTGGGCCTCGAGGGAGGCTACTTTAGTCGTCATCTTGCCATAAATGGGTATACTTAACACGTTAGCTGCCGGATGGAATTTTTGCATCATACTCAAAATGTCAATTTGCCAGCCGGCTGTCGACAGGGCACTTGCCTAACATGCCGACTGGTAGCCCGCGGTCATTTACTTTTATCACTTTAAATGCACCTTGGACGCCCGCTATTCATTGTATATGAAAATACTCACAGTAATAGATTATTCGGCATACAAGGAATCGTAGGTGGAAATGGTTCGGCATTACAGGTATGTTTAGTTCAATAAAATGTGTATAAAAGTGACAATATATGCCTTTATGTCTTTTTATAATTATTTAAGTATTATGGGCCCTGAAGAGATTGAATAAATATCAAAGAAATGCGTCAATTGTAATAAAAGTGTACCTATCCCTTCTAATTTGTCCAAAAAAGAAACTGAAATCTATTTATTATATTATGTAAATAAACATATCTTGTAACTTTCAAACTACCTATTAAATATGTTTTACCTTTTCAAATACTGCCTTTAGTTTTCAAACTAGACAAAACTTGCAACAGAACTAAACACATGGAACCTGAAACTGTTACAAAATTATGTTTTCAAATGTCTACCGGTGGTCATTTGGCACACGGAAAATTATTGTATTATGTCCACGCCACCCGACTGCGGGCCACCATTAAATGAAAAGTGTATAGTTAAATTCAAATTAAAATGCTGTATACCTCATTTTTTTTTTCAGTTTTTTTTCTCACTGGAAACCCAAGTTATGATATGTGCATTTTCGGTAATAAGCATATAAATGAGGGTGGCAAGAACAAAAAACGATCAAATGACAGCCGGTGGTCAGGCGGCAGCTAACGTGTTAATCAGTTTTTTCAGAAAAATTCATTTACCTAGAATAAATAAAAAGAAAAAGTATTTAACTATTATGAATTTTCTAGAAGACACAATTCGCAATAACTTGTATACAACTTTTTTTTATCATTAATAGTTTAAAAGTTGACTAGTGGGTAATCGACAATTAACTGTCAAAATAATAAATAAGTAATGGATGTTAATCAGATAATAGTATTATTAATAATTAATTGTCACCAGGTCTCATGAAACACTTGAAATTATTGGGCACAGTTTCCATAATAAAGGAATTGTTAAACTTTTATCAACACTATTGCTTTAAAACTTTATCGCACAACAAAAGTTTGTCTTTTACAAAATTTATAACTACTTTAGTCATGCACTAAAAATCTTTGAGTAAAAGGGCCAGTGGGCAGAGTTTAGTACACCCGGTCCTGTATATTTAAAATTATAATCTAGCAAAGTAATTATGGATCAAATTGTTTCTCATCATGTTGTTTAATGCTGCCGTAATCGCTTGTGGAAGAACATCAACAGGGTGAACAGGGACATTGTTCACTAGGTTCACTGCTCTCTCCTGTTCTTCATTGATGGGGGGAACTGGTTCCCTCTCATCGCATGCAATGTTGTGCAGAACTGCTGTAGCCACAACAACTGCCTGTATTGTATCCATTTTGAGGCGGAGCCCTAGTGCTAATGCAGGAAACCTCCTCTTCCAGACTCCATAGCTCCTCTCCACCGTGTTTCTCGTTCTGATGAGGGACTCATTAAATAAATTCTCGGCATTATTTCTGGTCCGCACAAGAGGCGTCATAAGATAGGGTTTTACAGGATAGCCACTATCGCCGATCAACAGACAATCATTAAAGTGACCTTGTTGAAATACATTGTATATCGCAGAATTTCTAAAAATATGAGCATCATGCGAAGATCCTGGCCACCTGACAACAATATCCTGAATTTTTAAATTTGCATCTGCTATGGTTTGTACATTTAAAGAGAAAAACTGCTTTCTATTTCTAAATAATTCAGCATTGTCTCCACCAGGGGACTGAATTCTGATATGACTACAGTCGATAGCTCCAATGACCCTCGGGAATCGTGCGATATTAAAAAAATTTTGCTTGCATTGCAGTATCTCTTCTTCCGTTTCAGGCATTTTTATATAATTGGGCCTTAAACTTGCAATTGCTCGACTTACACGCTGTATGCATTTACTTGCTGTGGATTTATGCACCCCACAAAAATCCCCGGCCACACTGACAAATGAACCGGTGGCATAATACCGTAATCCCAATAGCAACTGGTTTTCTGACGAAAGGCAATCATTTCTGGAAAACAAAAAAATAAACATTACATGTTAATATTTATACAACACAAGATAACAAATACCTGTTCGTGGGATACGAAATAATATCTTGCACTTCTTCTAAAATGTTTTCTACGGTTCTCGGATGCAAACGAAAACGAGCAAAAAAATCGTGTCGATCCCATTCTTCCAAGTGATTTGGCCTATATCTGATTATTTTGGGTCTTCTAGCTTCCTCGTCACTACTATAAGCATTTACATTAAAATCATAGTTCATGATGTATTCGAAATCCAATATTTTGTTCCAAATTAAAAGACACGCATGTAAAGAAATGCTCTGTTTAAACTCCTACCGCCATTATTTGCTTGCAGTTGCGCAGGAAAAGAAATATCACAATTTATTCACGGACTCCCTTTATTTACACCTTGAAATAATTTTAGGTTAGTTTTAAGCCGAAATTTGTAATTAACTCATACCTCAACTAGAGTTATCTTAATCTCGATTTAACTCGAGGTTTCAAGTTAACTCGCATTTGAAATACGCAACAGTGCGCTTAATCCAGAGTTAACTCCAGCACAAGAGTTAACTCGACATTGAAAAACTGGCTGTAAGAAGCAAGCAGCGTCGCCCGATTTGACAATTCTCGAGCAGTCTCTAAAATATTAATCTGTGACATGACATCTAGTTATTTTCTAGGGCATAGACGTACGCACGGAAAGTGTTTATTTCGTTATTTCCAGTCCTTTTTCATTTCCAAGTGTCTTTAATTATTTTTACTATTGTAATTTGCGTATTTATCAGTTCTTTTCAGAACCACCTAATATACATTTGCTATTTTTGGTGGTAAGTAATAATAAAGAGAATGATAATTGATAATTTTAGGTTAAGTGTATTTCTAATGTTTGAGACGTGTGCAATTTGCAATGGCTTTTACGCCGGAACAAGATGCCTTTATTTTAATGGCCCATTTTCGAAGTGGATCTCGCAACGCAGATGGATCGTGGATATATTCATTTCGATCGTGCATTGATCAATTTAGGGAAGAATTTCCTAATGCAAATATTCTATATGACACATTGGCCCATCGTAAGCACATAGGTAGTCCTTAAACGTTTTGCAGAAAAACACTGCATTTGCAAGGAAAAGCCAACTGGGAGGAAAACTATTTTAACTGAGGTGGTTATGAATGACGTTCAGGAAAGAATGGATCAAAGCCCAACAAAGTCTGTATCAAAGTTATCTGCTCAAACAGGTAATTTATCTCTGACTTCTTTATCAATTTGATTACCTACATTAAGTTACTGATAGCTAAAACTTTTGCTTTACACATGAAATCATAGTTTGAATAAAAATAAATTAATGGGATTCTCTCAATAGTCGAAGAGCTCACAATATTTTCCCAATGTCATTTCAGCATAGGTAAGGACAATTCGGAATTTTTACTGTTACATTAAAGTTGGCGATTGCATTTCACAGTTTGCCGATGAGGAATACGAAGCTTGCACATCTTTTTTATTGCATAAAAATATTCAAATATGTAAGAAAATTAAATATGTAAAATATGAGGCTTTAAATGTGAGTAAATAACTAAAGTGTTAAACTTCAGCAGGTCATTTAAAACAGTTCAAATGTGTGTGACGTTACACTGTACGTAGAAGGCAACGATATGAGGCCTATGCTGCAGTGTTAGTAATGAGATCTGACGTCATGGCCGTAGGTAGTGAGTAATTTTTTTATACAAATTCTTTATAGGGTACTGTATAATAAGGCCGCATTAAATAAATTTATTTTTATATAGGTCGTAAAAGGATTAAAATGTTCTAGGAACCCCTAAGAAACCAGAAAATAAATTAGTTTATTGCACAAATTTACGGAGTGCTCAACGTTTGAGGCTGGGGGCGGGGGATTATTTGTATGTACTGTAAACGACAACCCCATTGCATATATTTATTGTGTATAAAAGTATAGTACACTAGCTCTATACATATCGTATTAATGAGTTATCTATAGATATGTTTTTTCGTTTTTTTTAGCATAAAATTTTTTTATACGAATACAAATTTCTGTTGTTTGATTTTTATTATTTTTAATACATCTAGGTATGTAAAAAAAAAACCAGCAGATATTTTTATTACATATTTTTCAATATTTAACAAAAGTTGCAGTTTTGTGAAAATTCGGTCTTTCAAAGTGCTGCCACACTTGCCCAAAACCACTTGCGTGTCTGCCAAACGTATTTTCCCATCCCTCTCATGAGCCCCACGATAGCTAACAAGGTTTTGAGCAGTTACCGGGACCTGTCGCCTCAATTCATGTAACAGTATCCGGCAAAATTCCAAAATGATGGTTTTTCGGACATATCTCTGAATCGCAACCACTTGCGAGCGTCAGACTTTGCAGGAGGTATGTTCAGAATCATATATCTACTGATATATCAAAACGGCAGACAGTTACCGGACCTGTCATAAACCGACTGTACTTCAAAGCCCCCCACCACCCCGGTAAGGTGCCACGTAGAAATTTGAAAATCTTGACTAGGTGACTTGGGGCACTACCAACAATTATATTTTATAGTCAGCAGACAGTCCCATTACCTGTCGCAAAAACATATAGGTAGCTCTCTGACTATCATACTCACACATAATCTTGCCTTATGTAATGATTTATTTTTGTATTAATCGTTTAATAAATAGAAATAGCTTCAAAAAGTTTAACAATTATTTTGTGCTGATGGCTTTAGGGATGAGCTGTTGTACCCTCTAATAAATAGTAAGTTGGCGGAAAAATTATAAATTATTTTTGCTCAATTGACATTGAAAAAAATATTGCTGGCTTTTCGACTATAAAATGACCTACTGCAAACAACAAATCAATGAATTTGAACTTTTTCAGGTCTTTCAGTTGGTACAGCCCATAAAGCTTTAAAAAAGCTACATTTACATCCCTACAAGGTAACAATTGTGCAAGAACTACTACCCCTTGACTTTGGTAAACGAGAAAGATACTGTCGTTGGTTTAACGAAAATTTAAATAATGATGATGTGCTGGATTTGACCTTTTTCACTGACGAAGCATGGTTCCACCTAAGTGGTTATATCAATAGCCAAAATTATAGGACATGGGCTACAGAAAACCCTCACTGTTATGTGGAAACAAGTTTACATCCGTTAAAAATAGGTGTATGGGTCGCAATATCCAGGAGAAGAATAATAGGCCCAATATTTTTTCAAGAGACCATAAATGGAGAAAGGTATCGAAATCTAATTTTGGAACCCTTTCTGAATCAGCTACATGATGATGAATTGCAACTTGGTTACTTCCAACAGGATGGTGCTACTGCCCATACAGCAAGAGCTACTATGCAATTTTTAGAGGAATTCTATTATGATAGATTAATCAGCCAGGGACTTTGGCCTGCACGTTCTCCAGATTTGACACCCCTTGATTATTTTTTATTTAAAAGAGCAACGTTTTTAAAAATCGATTGCATGATCTTGACGAACTACAACAAGCAGTGGAAAGAGAAATTCGCAGTATAACAGTTGACCAGTTGAAAAATGTATTTGATAATATGAAGCGAAGAGTGCATATGCTCAAGGCCATCATTTTGAACAATTATTGTAATTTTTTCACAATCGATCTGTATTAAAATTTGTTTATCGTCTTCTGAATTAGTACTTTTTGTACCGTACACTATAAAAAGGCAATAGAATTATCATGAAATATTTTTTTATCGAGTAACTGTTTTTACCTACTATCCGAGTTGTGTGATTCATATATTAAACCCATTGGTTGTTAACGTAGATTCAATACTTGTAATTTTATGTAGTTTATTATTGTTTTTGAACATGTTTTATTATTTCATAGTATTGATTAATCTTATTAAATATTATAGCTTGATAAATAATACACTTATAGACGTTTCTGGAATTAAAGATTATTAATTTATTCTGAATTCTATATAATAAATTCATTCTTACGAGTAATTTTTTGTTGACATTTATACAGGTCTTGAAAGCCATTTGTTGACAAATCTGCAAATAATTTACTGTATCTTTTGTAGACTATGGCAAGTTTCAAAAAGTTGCATATTAATAGAATTATGAAACATACGACATAAGACTTATTCCCCTCTTTACGTTGTTTTTCTTTTTCATTGACAAAAGGCATCTACCATTCTACTTTATTATTGTCAAAAACATATCGTTTGGTACAGAAGCCAGCATGCAATTACCCGACCATTTGTAACAGCTAGAAACATGGTTATTCCTTAAAGCACGGCGGACAAGAAGCGATATAAGAATGTTTCTTATATTTTCTATAATTGTTTATTTGTGGAATATTCAGATTTTCTTACTTTTTGTTGGGTATTTTACCACTGAAAATATTTGAAAATTTTATTGAAAAAACCTCCGCCAAACGGATCAGATGCAAGTTGTTTCTTGAGTACTTGTTTATCACAAAATGTCTCGCACCTAAAAATATATTAACTAGAACAATGTTATAAACTAAAAAAAAATGAATATGAAAGCTAGTCAGTTAACGTTTCGGAAGATTGTCTAAATCCGTTCTCAAAACTTTTGGCTTAAAGGTTTGGTTTTTGATAAAACCGATCTTAGCATGGAGCCCGCTTGAAAAACCATTCGTACGGAAAACCTCTTCCCAACTTTTCGTAATTTATCCGATGAACCATGTATATATGGAATTGCTGCCATTGGCCTAAAGATCTCAGGTAAGTAAGAAAAAAGAAAAGAACGTTTCTTAGTGGTGCAAATTTAATTTATAAATAAAATTAATTATTTAACGAAAAATCAGCTTGATATTTACTAATCATGCATAAAAAGTAGACCCCTTGCTGGTTCAACATATCTCTGAACTCTACTAACTGCGTAAGTCAATCGTATGTTTGTAATTATTAAGTGTTAATTAATCGACCACAAAGAAATTAGATCATATTTCTTTGTCACGCCTAGTGACATAGCTTGTAGGTTTAGAACGTCTGTCGCTGGACCTGCAGTAACCGGGATGTATGCCAGTTGTACCTATTTTGTGTTCACTAAGTGGCAAATAATCGATAAAAAAATATTTACTTAAAACAAATACTTGCACCAATTGGAAAAGACATTCCGAGTTATTTACTGAAGTTTCTACCATTAAGAAAATGTATCGAATCACTTTTGTTGTCTGCTAAACTCTAACGAACAAGATTAATGTCTTTAGCGGTTACAAATGTGTCAGGTAATTGCATGCGGTTTCTGTACCAGTGATGTTACTTCTTTTCCTAAATTCGGTAGATAAATTAGTGACACATGAAGATTATCACATGAAAAACTGAAAATTTCGAAACCAGTCTGCAAATAAAAGGCATGCCCAAATAAAAACATTCACATTTTTAGATTAGAACAAGTGTAACATTAACAAACTCTTTCAGTTAAAATTCATATCATTTCTCAATATTGTTGAATATTGATTCTAACTCAATGTTGAAAACAGACCGCTAATTATAGGTTAGATTTCCAACTTGTAAATATGAGTACTTACATCTTTAAAATTCAATAAGATTAATAAATTATATGTATTTATCTAAGAGAGTTTATTAATGTTACACTGGTTCCAATTTAGCAATGAGAATAAAGTTACAAAAACGTAAATATTGGGTTTAATTAAATTTATCCAACAGTAAACATTCTAGTCGACGCCACTGGATTTAGGGATTTTTGTTAAACAGGCGCGCCAACAGTGTTTAGTGGGTTGCATACATTTTGCGGTCACGTGTCTTACGGTCATTAATGAAGGCCCTGTACCTTTATTCCATAGACGTGCTGACTAAGGGGGAGAACTCACAGATCAAGAAAACACGTAGATGAATAATGGATTCTATATCTACATAATGGGCTTGTTCCATGATGTTCTTTTTATATGGTTTTTATAATTTTTCATATAGTACTCGTTGCTCTTATTATGCACTTAAAATTTCGTATTATTAACTTTTTCCTTTCTCGAGACATAAGGAGTTGAAATTAGTAATAGTTGCAAAAACCGGGCGCTCATTTGTGACGTCACTATACGCAAGTGACGTGGGAACAGTGACTTTCTGGGACCTTTCAAATTTAACCTCAAAAGTCGAAAAACATGGAATTTTCAAACGCTGGTAACTAAATAAATACATCGAGTGGAAGTTCGTTCTATGTCTCTACGGAAAGGACAAGGTCGGCGATGAATCATAATCGTAAATTACTGTGTCAAAATCGAAAATTCGTCCCGATAGGAGCGAGAGAAAATAATAATGTTTTGACATTTCACCAAATTGTACTCCCCTACTGTCAAGACGTAAGAAAAACAAACAATACTTCGAAAACACTCATAATTATAACAACAAAGAAGCATCAAGTCCATTGAGATAGGCGATTCTATGCGTATAGTGACGTAGCGCATGGCCACGCCCCATTTTCGCGAAGTGGAGATTTGTAATAGTTTTTAAGATACTAAACGTGCGAATAAGATTCTGATTTTTTGCAGATCCATATTATTTTATACTTACACTTTCGATTTATGAAATAAGAAAAAAGCCGAACAAGCCCATTTTGAAGTAACGTACAGTGTAAAAAAACGACTAAGCATTAGAAAGAATGCACAATCGAATCATAGATATTCTTTCTACTTTTAACTTAGCATAGACAGAGATGAAGTCTTTGTTGACATGTACCACTACTACGCCACTGAATACAATGAAGTGGGTTGACCGGGTGATTCAAATTACCAAATCATAAGCCTGAGAAACAAGATCAAAGAATGAAAAACACACGCTACATGCTACATTTGGGCTTCAAATATTTATTTGCAGTACCTATATATCTTTTATTGATCTGAAATATCTCTAGAAAAGTAGATTTCTACTTATGCGATTAGTGTTCTTCTTCTGCTTCTTTCGGTGTTCTGTAGCAGAATCCTTATTATTTCTAAATAGTAATGGTAAGACCCGGCTCATTTGAGTGACCCGGGTCTTGCAAGGTCAATCACTCAAATGACTCGTTCTCGATGATTCGTTCATATGAACGACATGGTCATTGGTGAAGGCTTAGAGACGCGGTTCGCGCGAGGTCTGTTTCGAAACAACTCAACGTTCATTCCCGTGCAGTGACGGGTCGTTTGATGTTTTATCTTTTGTATTAAGCACTTTCCAGCGAAAATAACTTTAGTGCGAATAACGGCAAACTTTTACATTTTTTTTTTTAATGAATCAATAAAAAGGTACCGACATCATTTAAAGTCAACATTGTTTCATTCTTAATTTCCAAGTTTATAAATTATGAGTTATGACATGAGTGCCTTTTTAATCTCGCCGAATTATGAAACATTTTAAATAATAAATATATTTTCTATTACAATTCAGAGCCAGGGTGTCTACTAAATCCTAATCTTAAAATTCCCTGACTTTTCCAGGTTTTCCAGATATCATTTTATCTAAATTCCAGGTATCTATCTTCCTACATTCGAACAAATATGAAAGTATGTATTCACCTCAAAAAAATTACACTGACCCGCAAAGTTTTTTTCTTAATCCAAATAAGTGATTCTGAAGGTTTTTGACGTGCTGAACATGATGCTGTTGGCCGTTTTGCGCCATCACGTCACAATTTTGAGAAAATCTAACCTAAAAGTGCTAAAAAGGCCATTTATGCCTATATTTGTGCCCTAATAACTGGATTACGATACTAGACTGAGTAAATCGGACCAGACCATCTTATTCCAAAATCTTTAAAAATCAATAGTAACAATAAAAAAACAACTATAGATGGCGCAAACATTATTTTATTTCTGAGTTTAGCAAGAAATACTAGAATTTTTGTGGTGAGTATATATGCAAGTTGCCCATCTTGCTCTATAAGGTCAGCATTTTGAGGAGAACACATAACTTCAAACTGGATAAAATAATATTTTCTATAATACAAAAATATTATTCTATACATTTTGAGGTTATGTTTTCTCAAAATCCTAACCTCATAGAGCAAAATGGGTAAAATAGTATTTGCGCCATTTATAGTTGAATAAGATGGTCTGGTCCGTTTTACCCAATCTCGTGCCATTGTCCAATTATTAGGACACGAATATATGCAGAAATTACCTTTTTAGCACTTTTAGGCCAAGTTATCTCAAAATTGTGACATGATGGCGCAAAACGGCCAACGGCATCGTGTTCAGCACGCCAAAACCCTTCGGTATCAAATATTTGAGTCCAAAATAAGAAGAAGTGTTCTTTTTGCAGGTCTGTGTTATAAATAAATTCTATGAAACAATAAGAAAAAAATCTTGCATTTTATTACTAAAACGGTTATTTTCGAGAACCCAATTATGAGCTGAATTATTTCTACAAAGATTATCATTGTATTTTAGTCTATAAAGAAGTTTCTTTTTTTTTAATTAATCAGAATTGACAATAAAAAAAAGATAGAAATTGTGAAATAGTACAAATAAAAAAGTCTATCTATTCATATATTATATTTTCAACGTAAACTATAATTAGTTATGCAGAAGCAGAGCTGCAGACATTACCACACCGCGGCAGCGCTGATTGTGACCAGACTATCTGAACTACCATAAACAATCAAGTCTGGAACTAGGTACCAGGAATAAATAATAACTGGAGAAGTGTGCATATAGCTATGTAAAATTTGTATCAAGAAGTGTTCATAATCTTCATCTGCGAAAAATTTCTAACAGATTCAATAGTTTGTATTAATACCTAATTATCTGAAAGTACAAATTCCAGGTTATACTGCTTATTTTAGAAAATTCCCTGACATTTCCAGGTTTTCCCTGACTAAAATAAATTCCCTGACAATTCCAGGTTTTCCAGATTAGTAGACACCCTGAGAGCAAGATGTACGAGGCATTTACTGCGGCAATATATAGAGTGTAAACATACGCATATTTATTTCAGTTAGGTTCATTTTGTTCTTTGTTGGTTCCTTAGAGTAGGAAAGATATATATTGTAAGGAGTCGTAACGCTACTGCCAATGGTGAAGCCACCTGCCACCAGAGAGCAAGCGAAAGTGGCGGAACATATGTACAATATGTAGGTGTCAAGTTTATCACATCAAAGGAATAAAACGATACAAAACTGGTATTTTTCCAAAAACAGCTTCATAATAATACAATTAATATTCACTACCATAATTATATTTACTCATATCTTACATACCAGAATTTATTCTACATTCTATATAATATAACACCATAATCGATATATCTACGCCCATGGAAAAAGTGTCATTTCGGATGCACTGTTCTATATTCAATGAAGAAAAGATGAATGAAAATTTCAATCAAATAACGTGCAAATTGCATACCAGAAAATGATATACTATGCTTCTCATTATCATTGTATGTACACGGATATAATTAAGTAAATAATAGGCCTACAGTTAATTTAACTAGGTAAAGTGAAAACTGCATATACTTTAATCTGCAAAGCGTCACTCCTTTCAATTTTTTCCCGCTGTGATTTTTACAGTAGTTTATAGAATATGATACCATCATGTAGGTACATTACATAAATTAGCACTAAATCACTTATAAATCACTTCTATTGGAAAATTTCATTTTGCTCTCTACCGTTTGTGTGCCACCACCGCAATGGCGTCCTAGGCACAACTTGTTAGCGTGGCGATTATGCGCTGTTACGAGTCCTCACCATCTATCTTTCCTAGTCTAAGGTTGGTTCTCGTTCGCCGCGCACCGATCGTGAATGACGTGAAATGCTTAGTAGAAAATACGTTCAGAACATGGTTCATAAGTTCGATCAGGTCAAATGAACGATAGGGTCACGGAGAGTGATCCAATCGTTCACAGGTCTTTGGACTGATTCGTTCATTATGAACGAATCGTTCATGAACGACACATCACTGTTTCTAAACGATCCGTGTCAAAATGTCAATACTCCACCAGAATAATAAACTAACCTAACTTACTCATTGGAGGGGAACGTTATTTAATATGTACAAAAAATAGTATATTCTCTAATTAAAAAAAACATTAATAAGTTTTCGTTAACATTGCTGCAATATGACTTCAATTATTAAACTGCAAGCTCTTTCGGGAGCAATGGATGAATCGCCTCCTTGCTATATTTTACAAGTTGACGATGTTAGAATATTATTAGATTGTGGTTGGGACGAAAAATTTAATATGGAATTTATAAAAGAGATGAAAAGGTAAGCTTCATTCTCATAAGTATAAGGTGTTAATATCAGATTTTAGGCATGTACACACTATTGATGCTGTCCTACTTTCATATCCCGATGGTGTCCATTTGGGTGCTTTACCGTATTTGGTTGGCAAATTGGGTCTAAATTGTCCTATTTACTCCACAATACCTGTCTATAAAATGGGACAAATGTTTATGTATGACTTATATCAGTCACAATATAACATGAAAGAATTCTGCATTTTTTCATTGG
This sequence comes from Stenurella melanura, assembly GCA_963583905.1. Classification (NCBI taxonomy): domain Eukaryota; kingdom Metazoa; phylum Arthropoda; class Insecta; order Coleoptera; family Cerambycidae; genus Stenurella; species Stenurella melanura. The sequence continues at coordinate 56,725,155 of OY757310.1, forward strand.
ACGATGTTGACGCTACCTTTGAAAAGATAATTCAGCTTAAATATAACCAAAGTGTGCCCTTGAAAGGTAAGCTTAATATTAAAATGTTGGCATATTCTTACTTACTTTTTTTCAGGAAAGGGATATGGTCTAACGGTAACTCCATTACCTGCTGGCCACATGATAGGAGGGACGATTTGGAAAATTATGAAAGTTGGAGAAGAGGATATTATTTACGCAAACGATTTTAATCATAAAAAAGAAAGGCATTTAAATGGTTGTGAACTGGAAAAACTGCAAAGACCTTCTTTACTTATTACGGATGCGTTCAATGCAACTTATCAACAAGCAAGAAGGAGAGCTAGGGACGAGAAATTAATGAGTAATTTAAATTTTTTACATGTTTCTTAATATCACTAAATCTGTCAATTTGAGACTGTCTTGAAAAATTTATTTGTGGTCACGTTAGATACCCAATTTTTTCTCATTATTTTAGCAAATATTTTACAAACTCTGCGAAATAATGGCAACGTTCTAATAGCGGTTGATACAGCAGGCAGGGTTCTAGAATTAGCACATATGTTGGATCAACTGTGGAGAAATAAAGAATCTGGTCTCCTAGCATATTCCTTAGCATTATTGAATAATGTCAGTTACAACGTCGTTGAGTTTGCAAAATCACAAATAGAATGGATGAGTGATAAACTCATGAGAAGCTTTGAGGGGGCCAGAAATAATCCGTTCCAGTTTAAACACCTCCAGCTTTGTCATAGTCTATCAGAATTGAATAAAGTCTCAAGTCCTAAGGTAGTGCTGGCAAGTTCTCCAGATATGGAAAGTGGATTTTCTAGGGAACTGTTCCTGCAATGGTGTTCTAATCCTAATAATAGTCTTATCATTACTACAAGGTAAGTTAAGCCTCGTTGGTAAATAAGGCTGAAAGTTTCATACTATTTGTATTGTTGAGTATAGGATTTGGTTTCCTAATGGTATTTGAGAATAATAATACCAACAATCAGCAACCTCCAGGGAAATACAGGATGCTCGCCCCACCTTTTAGCGGCTTGCATATCACCATATACACAGATGAGAATAATACATGTGGATTACATCCCCTTTAGAGAGGATGCAAAACAATCTATCCCTTGTCCACTTCATGTTTCTTTTTTTATTGTAGAGCTGTCTGCCATGTCTGGCTCTGGATGCGCTGCAGGCATTTACGTTTGTCCATGGTACTCTTTATTTTTTCATCTGTACCCTTTACTTCTTGCCTATGACCAATATTGTTTATGACTAGTAGTCTGTATGCGGCATGTTAATACAGAGAAAGAATAGAAAATACATATGAAGCAATAAATTCGAAGAACAAACATACCTATACATGGTAACAAGCATTACATGTTGGTACAGGACGGGGCTGCAACCTTTGTTGTGTCACTGCCTCTGAAGAGGTTCTCGCAAACAAAAACATTTGGACACTATACCCTAATACTAATACTTGACGTGCATTTCGTTAACCACCTTGACGTCATCGGGAGATAATTAGAATTACAGTACAACCAAGAATTTGCTTACACTAAAATTTTCTTTGGTTATTCATTTATACTGCATATAAACATATTCCCTAATATGCACGTCCAGCATTTTTTTTCTTAAATCAAGAGTGCAACACGTTTTAAGACAATTTTAAAATTTTTAGGTTCTTATTCGAATGTTTAAGCCCTTAAATAAATTACCAATGTTGGATCACACGAAAACGGGACGGAGCTTCGCGTGACGTCACTTTGCATATACTGATCGGGTGACAACTGACAGTTAAGATTCTTTAATTTTTGACTTTGAGGTTAACATATTTTTACATATTAAAAAAATTATTAATATACCCTCTTTCTTTAGTATAAATTAAATTTAGACAGGTACAGTCGTGGCCAGAAAAAAGTTTCCAACCTAAAACAACATTACTCCTGTTTGAATCAGGCTCCTTGAGATTATTTATTTTCGCTCCGCCTACTGACAGAGATGAATAACATAGCCGCGAAGTTTTTACAGGAGCTCTATGATTGCAAAAAATATATTAGCAGTAATCCGCTTCAACAGGGTGCTTATAATACGGTAATTTTTTGCTGGTGTATCTTTTAAAATATTAGTATTTTATAAGTGTTAATAACAGTTCTGCCTTTACACAATAAACTATCTTATTATTTGATTTAATTAAATAAATATATTTTAATACGACAAAAATTTTTAATAACTACCATACTCTTAGTGGTGCATAAATGAGTAAAAAATGAAAGAAAAAAATAGATGGACGAAATTTTCGTTTTTGGAATTGTCACGAATTGTCAAAAAATGGTGATTCGCCTTCGCTCCTGCCGGCCTCACTTTTCGATTTTCGCCTCTCGATTCACGTTGTATGGTCATTGCCTGTCTTCTCCTCGCCATTGACACATAGAACAGGTCTCCGATCGCCGCATTTATTCAGTTCTTATGTTTAAAAAATTGCCTTGCGGTCGTGCTAATTGGCAACTATTTTTAAGTGGTTTCCCGAGTTCGAATCCCGCCCAGTGATACTTTTTTTTTCGTTTTCAATTTTCTGGCAGATATTTTTTATTCTATAATTGCTATTTGCTCCGTTCTATTGCATTTCTCTGAAAAGTTTTGCATTTTCCGCCGCGAAATATTAATCTGCACTATTTCGATTAAAAATTAGAAATTTCCTTACCAGAATAATATAATATGATCGAGTAAATAAAAGCTTATTAACAGATCTAAAAAAATAGTGTCTGTTCATTAATACTAATGAGGAATAAAATTGTCGTGATTTGACCACGTATTGTCGTTTTTGCAACGTCTACCAAAGATTTAGCCACCCGGAGCCCAGAGGTAGAATGTGACTTTTAATCCAAATAGAGCATCTTAATATTCCGCGGCGGAAAATGCAAAACTTCTCCGAGAAATGCAATAGAACAGAGCAAATCGCAATTATAGAATCAAAAATATGTGCCAAAAAATTGAAAACGAAAAAAAAAAATATCCCCGAACGGGATTCGACCGCAAGTCACTTTTTCAAACGTAAGAACTGAACAAATACGGCGATTGGAGACCCGTTCTATATCTCGATGGCGAGGAGAAGGTCGGCAATGACCGTACAACATGAATCGCGAGGTGAAAATCGAAAATTGGGGCCGGCAGGAGCGAAGGCGAATCATCATTTCTTGACAATTCGTGACAATTCAAAAAACGAAACTTTAAATGTTTAATTTTTTACTCATTTATGCACCACTAAGAGTTTGGTAGAATTGCACCTTCATTATAGATGCTATCTAAACTCTCTTTGGAAAAAAATCTAACTTTATAGATATTAACGCGAAAAATCTGTCGTTGCCTCCTGGGCTACTAGAAATGTAACAATTCAATTGGTAAGTAAATTTAAATTATTTTAAACTACATTTCAAATGGTAGAGAAAACAAAAAGTTCGACCCTGCAGTTTTTAGTGATTTGAAGCATGGTTGGTACTTCGAGTTGCTACTGCTTCGCCCTCTATTAGCAAACCGTCCAATTAAATTGGCAAAATTGAATACATTTTTTCTAACATATTAATCTCCCTTAGGAGCAAATATTATGCCGATTTTTAACTTTTTTTTACATTTAATATAGTTATTCTAGTACGTATCATATTTTATTTGAATATTTGAGTCCCATTGAAGAATATAAAAAATTTAATGGTGAATTGCTGACGATTGAGTGGCACGTTCGCGTGTAATAATTCAAAAGAAATATTTAATTTCATTTAGTTTTCAAACATAAAATATGATACGTACTAGATTTAAGTTAACTAGTTCTAATATTTAAATCAAATCCGATTTTTGTTGGTTTGTTTTTGAGAACAATATGTTGAAGGATTTACGACTGTGAACGCGGTATTTTGACATTGATAACACAGCCTTAACCGGCATACATCACTTCAACTTCTTGTATCAATTAAGGAAATGTAAACATCTCCTATAATATGTGCCTTCCCGACTACATTAAACAATTCTTAATTTAAAATATTTTTATCTGTGCACATGATATCGTATCATTGGCATTGGTTTTACAGTGCCGAACGTCATTTAAAAATAATAAAACAGTTTTACTTTGTTTAATCAGTTTTGAAATGACTGAACTGACATTTAATATTAATTTACTCATTGCATCTTAGCCATTTTTCACAAACCACGATTATTCCATTGGATTAATTAGAAAGGGTAGGACGTCCAGATCGATTTTTCAAGCTCCTTGTGGCATTATTGAAAAAATGTCACTGATCTCAGTAATTTACTGTCAGCAAAAAATGTATTTTAACGATGAGATTAGAAATTACCGTATTATTATTTATTACAGGCGATTAATGTCGTTTAATAGATTAATAAGTTCAAATACATATACAGTTAATATTCACAACAATATTAGATGCTCATGAAATTCAGCAAGAAAAAGTTATTTCTTTACATGATTCTTTCATTCATTTGCAAAGTGTCCAAATATCAATGGTTGTAGTAGTAGTAACTGAATGAAAAAGTCGGTGAGTATGAAATACAGAGTCTTTGCGTTGCCGACACGGAACTCGAAACAAGTTATTATTGTGGTATTAATTTTAAAGGCATTTCCTTAGCGGCAGCCGCCTGGGCGGAGCTTATAATACTCAAAGGCAAAGTCATACTCACGCAGGGAAAAATTATGAAATACGCTGTTCAGGTCGGAAACCTTTTTCTGGCCACGATTGTACCATCAATTTAGGATTCCTCTAAAGGTAATATTTTTTTCTTCAAATGCCAGATTAACTCATTTCATGATATTAAAGTTCGATGGATTTTGATGGACTACTGTAGCAAACGCAAACTCTTTCGCCATAGTGTTTATGCAGAATGACGTCACGAGTCGGCAAAGCACGTACTGAAACCCAATCGTGAACTTCTGAATATCTAAGGATTGGATATATTTATGAGACTGAAATTTTAGCACCTTGTCTAGATGATCGAATACTATAGAATACCATAAAGAAGTAACAAAGAAAAAATGATCGGTAACAAGCCCATTATGTGCATAAAGTGAAAAGTAAAAAATTAAGATCTCATTAATAGATAGATAGTGAAATTACTTAAAAAAGGTAACATATGTCACAATGCTCACAGACCTATGTCGCTAGAGCGTGCCTGTTGTCTAGGCAGTGAACTTGTTTTTGCAATTGCAGTAGTGTCACATATAAATCCCATATGCGACACTCCTTTGATCTAGCAGAAATGCCGCCGATGACCTCGGGCTTTTACTGTGGATTTGACACGTCAAGATTAAATACGCTCGGGATGATTCGGATAATCCGAATCGGAATTTTAGTACCTGACTGAAGTAGGTAATAGAGGATTTTAATTGTATAATTATAATATCTACATCATACCAACTTCGCATAATTCCTTACATTACCTATTTGTATCATTTGTAACGCTTATTTTAAAATAATAGTGAAATTTGTGCGTCTTACGAAAAATCAATCTTTTATTGCAGCTAAACTGTTTATGCGTATGAGTCTCGGCTCTTTAACCTGGATATATCTCTGCTAGTGTTGCACAAAATATATCTGTCCTTTTCAGTGTCGCATATGGAATTTATATGTGGTAGTGTTGTATGGCTGCGTTAAACAGCTGTGCTGCTCGCTATTATAAGAATATGTTTTCTACTGTTTTCAATGTTCAGTACTTATCATATAATCAAGATTTTAAGGGCATACCCATCTATAACAGGTGAAATCTTATATTAATATCAATGATGTTTCAGTATGTCAATAGTAAACTTGGTAGTTTTATTTTAATTCACAAAGAATATATTTATGGGGCACTGGTATCAATTCTCAAATATACTCCGATGCGCACGAAGCTGTGACGTATGTTATCTTCCTTAAGTAACACTCTAACATAGGTAATCACAAATTATAACATTCAATATTATTAATAAAACAATGATGAAAATATTAATGTATAATTATATAAATATAACTAAATATTTATCTATACCTATCTTATCACACATAGTTTTGGCTTTAATTTGTTTCCGTTAATCTAGAGCATGTCTACATCACAGCTTATATGCTGTTAATTGCTGATGGACATTTTTCAACAGGCAGAAGCGTTAAACGTACAATCTCTTCATCTTAGTCTGGCGTAGAGTAGATGATAGTTTAATGCACTTTGAAATTCAAGTGCATCTATTAAGAATATACCTTAATAAAATATATCAAATATAAATAATACTTTAATATGTTTATGGCGTTTTATAAATTTTGCTAGATGACCGTTGAGATAACAGAAATGTTCATATTCTGTGTTTCATAAAATACAAAACAGCTTTTGGACTTTTTTCAGCATCCATCAATGTATAGGTATATTCTTGGAGATCTATAACGCTGACCAAGAGCAAGACTGTGACCGTGGTCGCAGTCTTCTAATGCGTTCTTAGTGTTAGAGTGCCGGTGACTTATCTTATATCAAATTGCAACTTATATTCATTACTAATTACTAATGTATAAAAAAATGGCATATCCATTGATTTTTATTTCATATGTAAATTTTACTGATGCAAAAGTGATATTTAATTTCGAAACAAAGTTATCTAAATTTAAATTAATTTAAATTTAATATTTGTATTAAATGCTGCAATAATATCATCCACATATCTCAACCACATTCTATATAGGGAAATACTCGAATTTTTCCTTTATCTCTGTTCTGATCCTGTTCGTGAATAATATGGCAATGAAAGATGACAAGGAGGTCCCGATTAAAGTCCCTTCCCGTATAACCACACAGTACAGAAACTCTATTGCATCTATATAAAATATTTAATCTTTAATGATTTACCTTTGCTCAGCTGGTATAGTATAGGTAGAGATAAGATATCGATTAAATGCAGTTACCTATATTCAGAGGGTAAAGACCCTGTACATATGACATTACTGAAATAATGCTAAAGTGTAGATATAATAAAGAACTTTATGTTTTATATGTTTACATAAAAAAAAATATTTTTTTACTTGAGTATATTACTTAATCTTTCGGGTTTTATTTATTTTATGTCTCTATTACTTAGAAGACGTTTCATATACCTACAAATAACACCACTATATACGGAATTTTAAACACTCCGCCTTGAAATTCGGCTGTGGAATTTGAACAATACAGTATACTTCCTCTGTTTTTCTCTACGCTAATGTTACTTTAACAAACCATATTTAATGTTTGCAATTGAGTATCCAGTTAAGAAGAGTATTCGCTTTAAGCCTTAACTACACAATTTGTGCTTTAATAAAATCATGCAAATTACTGTATAATGCTTATGGCACGAAAAGTGAATGTTGTTCTATTAAACATTGGATACTATGTTCACATGGGTGTCAAAAATTATTTAAAAATATTGTCATGAAAGTGAGCTGGTTATTTTAAAATTAAATTTAGAAAAAAATAGGGTTTTCAATTAATGTAGATGGCGGCACCCCTTTTAGTACTATGGTGGTGGTAGACTGCCATTTTAATAATCGTATTTCGTTTAATTTGCCTGCCGCTTTGAAATACATAAATAGGTATGTTAATGTTAAGAGAAATACAGGTCAGCTATCGATAAATATATCTCCGGCAGTTGTGATAGAGGTGTGGTATAGTTTGAATTTAAATGTCATAAATACCTGATAATGGTAGAATAAAGATTTCACGGTATATATGAATACATTGCAGTAAAGATGTTATAAGTATATGCGGTACTTGCTTGGTGTAGTAAAAACAAAGAAGTTTTTAAGTTTCAATAAAGCTAAATATATGAGGGTGACAGGGCCCGGTATATCTTCTGTATAGTTACAATAAAGGCTTTATGAATGAATTTTAGAATACAATTCCTATGTAGGTGCTATAAATTTCCCATCGATAATGACATATATATCTTTATCGAATAGAAATATGTTCACCTAATGGTTATATGGGTTCATGTTGTGCGATGAACCAATTATTGAATTGGGAAGCAATTGTGTTTCATGCAAAGTTTATAGATAGATATAGATAGATGCATTTATTGATCTTTGTGGCTATAATGATAGTAGATAAGATAAGTCAAAGTATAAAGTTGGAACTTATATATTATAGTTTATGATATAATAATATAAAGTATAAGAAACATATATGAGAGGAGGAGAGGTATTACAATAATATAAAAAATGTTAAAAATACAAGAAACATATTAAAAATATAAAGACACATTAAAAGCATAGCACAAAGAATAGAACATAATTATTTAGGTTAGTCAACTGACTTCTCGGTTTCAACTTTTAAAATAATAGGAAGACTTACATGCATATGTCATCTAAGTCGTCAAGTATTATATAGGAAATTTCAGTATTGACAGTTATCTTCCTTTTTAAGGACTTCACCAGGAACTCTAGCTAGAGATTTAGTTGATAATGGAGGAGGGAGAACGATTGATTTAACCATTGAGAGACGAGTGAAACTAGAAGGTAGCGAACTTGAAGAATTCGAAAAGAGACAGAAAGAAAGAAACCACGAAAATACTGTAAAAGAGTAAGTATTTGAATAGAAAATAAGAATAGGTGGTAAAACTTTAATCAGTTTATTTACAATGTCTTGACAGATGTGTGATTTGTGCACTATTCTAGTTGGCCTCCATTGCTGTATAGCACATCTGGCAGCATCACGTCATCTGTCGAGGTTACTCTTTTCCATCAGCCTCTTGGTGACATCAACCCAGAATTTTGAAATCCTAAATTCAAACAAGACAATTTCTTGAGTTAGTGAATTATTGTCGCCTAACTTTGTTGCCTACTAAATGGGGTTATGAAGTAAATTTTCTTATTATTGTTAATATAATACATAGGATTGCCAGTCCCGGAATTTGGTACTATAGGACCATCCCTGAACTACAAGAAAAATCTAATACCGAGACTACAGAAGTCACGGGATCTTAAAATGTCCCAAAATTGATGGTAACATCACTTCTATTTTCTACGTCATTATAATATGATGTATAACTATGAGTACCGCCTATTTTAGTGATGGTCAATTTGATATCTGTGTATCCAATCTATTCAAGATAATATGTAGTAGAGCGTCTATATTTCATTGGAACAAGCGTCTGTATTTCATCCTAAAAGTATAACATTTAAACAACAACCGATTTTTAAATTAATTTCCCTCTGCTAAATTCGAAAATAAATATTCTTGAATAGTTAGGAACCAATTATTACAGAGGGTATTTCCAATGGAAAGTTTTTTCTTTAAAAGTTTCCTCGAAATTAAAGGTTGTTTGTTCGTAGCAAAACAGAAAAGCTTATTATTATAACAATATAAAATATTTGTTTTTTTATAGTTTTATGGTAATTCTTAACGTTCTTTAGTGTCTTTCATAATGTCCTCTAGAACTATGCTCTATCGATGAATGTACAACAGCAACAAGTCTATTCGTGTCCCTCTGTGATGTTTTTCTACTGTTTTTTGTTATGTTAAATATTTACATGTTTGTTTATGTTTCATGGAAATTCTTTGACGGTATATCTGATTTTTGTTTTATATATTTTTATCATTTTCAGTGATGTAGAAACAGATTCAGATGACGATATTGAAATGTCTGTGATCTCTAAGGGTAGACATGACATAGTCATTAAGCAAGAAGGAAAAATATCTGGTGGTTTTTTTAAAGTCACAAAAAAAATGTATCCAATGTATCCATTCCATGAGGACAAAATAAAATGTGACGAATATGGGGAAATTGTCAAACCTGAAGATTACAAGCTGGTTGAGGTTATGGCAGACGCTGAAGATAATAAAGAAAATATTGTTGTGAAAAAAGAAGAAGAGGAGATAAGTATGTTTTAGTCATGAAATTTATATTCTACTTTATAATGGAGTAAGACTAAGAGTCCAAATTGCATAGGAAAGAATTGTCTTACTAGTAGTATTTTTTTTTTTGGAACTTGTAAACTTACAACTTACAACTTTATTTTTACTTTTAAATGTACAATTTACAAAATATTTAATTTAAAATGAACACCTAAGCTACAGAAAGCCTGTCTGTGTGCATACATACAGAGTGACCCATTTAAAACCGGGGCACCTTTATAACTTTTTTCTTTTTTGTTCGACTTGTACAAACTTTTACCAAAAGATAGAACAAATTAGGATTTACTTATGACCAAAAAAACATTCGCGTCTTACAAATGCAAAGCCACCTGCTGCACCAAAATAAATGGAAGAAATAAAGAAATCATATTAGGCATTTTTTTATCGAAAAACTTTATTAATGAAAGTTGTTCAGAATTGTCCAAAAACCCAGAGTCTCTAGTCTAAAAAATATTGAATTTTGTTGTTGAAGTTCAAAATTTCGACAAAATTTAAAAAATAATACAAATCCCTTGACAACTACCTGGCAGCTTACGTTTAATTTCAAAGAAAATCATCATAGCACAATTTTCTAAAAAAAAAAAAACAATTAAAATGATATTTTTGGACTCGGACATTGTTTTAAACAGAATTTCAATGGTTCCCGATGTATGTTAATAATAAATTAAAACATTTTAATTTAGTTAATCGCTCAGTTGGCAATTTTGAAATTGTCAAGTTTAAAGACTAATTCATTCCTGTTTTTATTTTAGCTGAAATTCCAGAATTTCCCACAAAATGCATAATTTTAAATCGAACGGTACAAGTCAACTGTCAAGTACAATATATAGATTTTGAAGGAAGATCGGATGGTGAATCCTTAATGAAAATATTATCTCAGCTGAGACCTAGAAGAGTTATAGTAGTCCATGGAACTCCCGAAAGTACAGCGGTAATTGAGAAACATTGTCTAAGCATCCAAGCCAGAGTTTTTACTCCCAAAAAGGGGGAAATAGTTGATTCCACTAGCGAAACACACATTTATCAAGTAAGAAATAGATGTTAAGATGTTGTTCGTTCCCTTGAATACAATATTTCTCTACTGGAAATTAAAATCCTGAATGTTTGGAATTATTTAAAGTATTATTAACTACTTCTTTCTTGCAGGTACGTCTTACTGATGCCTTGGTTTCACAGTTAAACTTTCAGAAAGCAAAAGATGCAGAGGTTGCATGGATAAGTGCTCAAATTGTCATACGAGAAAGCCAAGCCGATGCTAAACGAATGAATGTAGACAATGAACCAATGGAAGGTATAAATTATTTGCAACTAAATGTATATCAGGTATCTAAGGTAACATAGTAATGGTAACATCAAGGCATACAAACTAAATTTAAAAAATTTTGATTCAGAAGGTCCTACAAACACTACTCAGTTAACGTTAGAATAATGATGTCGGAATACATTACGAAAAAATGTCCCATGAAACTAGTTGGATCAATTTAAGTAAAATTAAGGGGATGAATATGGTTTTATTCTTTTCTTTTTGAAGATGAAGATGAGAAGCCAAGTTAAAATCTTTGTTACCTTATTTCCTGTTTATTTTTTAACAAAAGTATTTGTTTATGTACCATTTTTCTATCCAGTTTTGACTCAACTGTGGATAGTAATGTTACAGGGGATTGTTGTATCGTGTGTTGTGGTTGAGTGATCGAATGGCTAAACTCTATTAGACATTATTGTAAATATGATATTAAATAAATGAACAAACAAATATATGAGTCTACGGGTACCTTGTGCTGGTGCAACCAGTTACAAAATCTTAATAACGTTGTGGGTTGTTTATTGAAGTAAAACTTTTTATAGTGCGCTTCCGAAAAATATACATGGGAGTAAATCAGCGAAAGAGACACGGCTACGTGTCCCGACAGATTTTCCTCCACTTTGCACAAACGCCATATACATGCTGCTCGAGTGAGTTGAGTCAGCCAATTGGGTTAATACCTGATGAATAGTTGTATAATTAAAATAAAATAATAAAATAAATTAATTTAATTTACACAACAATGCATGAGAATCTGCTGACCAATATCACAAATAAGGGCGTGTTCATAATCACATGATTTTGTGAGTTGGTTTAGTCGACTTAAATAAAATGTAAGTCTAATTCTCTCGTAAATTGAACTTCTGCCAACATTTGTCAAGACATACTAAATTGTAAGAGGTGGGGGCCAAGGGGTGGCATGGATATAATAATCTGATTTGTAATCAGTGATGTCTTCATCGAATGTATTATTTTTGTCATAAAATTCGCTGTGACATTTAGGACGTGGACTACGCTCAGGAGCAGCAATGTTTCTTGCTAAACTATTGTTGTTTTTGGTGCCAGTTGATTAATGTTTATAATGAGTGTTTGTACAAGGTGCCTACTTATTTTTGTTGCATGATTTCTCTCATAGTCGTGTGCACATTACTTCATAAAAGTTTGCCTTAGTGCGTGCAACTTTGGATGGAGGCACGCGTAAATAATGTTTTTCGAACATTTGTCTGTTTTTGCACTAATTGCAATGTCCACATTGGTGCAAAAAGTGGTCGGACGATAAACTTAAACAGATTAGTAGTTAATGGGTACCTTGTTGCACTTTGCTAAATTGTTATGCTAATTAATCATTAATGTTTGTTAGATAGGATAATTACTATTTATATTTGTTGTGATTAGAAAAGATTGATTGAATTGAAATTTTTTAATATAATAAAATAACGTCCTGAAAAAACCATCCATTATGTGTTGTAACACATCCAAGTCGAACATATTCTAATAAGGAAAATGCTGCAAGTATATTGAAAGACTTTTATTTTGTATCCATAGAGCTGGAAGAGTAAATTTATTTGAACAATGTGAAGTAGCAGGGTAGAGATGTGCAAATAAAGGAAACAACAACACCTTATGCCTTCTTCTGTTTGCATGAACCTTTGCTAGATCTACAACATAATTTGATATTTTCCATTACTTTACTAAATCTGATTTTATAATTTGCAGTGGACGAAGAAGATCAGAAGGTTTTAACTTTGGAACCCTACGGCAATGATGCTCTTCATGAGTCTGTCTTCATCAATGAAGTAAAGCTGTCTGAATTCAAACAAGTTCTGGCAAGAAGTAATATTAACTCAGAGTTTTCTGGAGGTGTGTTATGGTGTAGTAATGGAACAATAGCATTACGAAAGGTAAATATATTTTTGGCTTTTAATTTTGCTGAAGAGATTTAATTGAAATATTGAAATTGAAAATATGAAAATATTCCTGAATATTGGCTGTAGCTCTACAGTGAATTTTCATAGTTTTTTGTTCGTATTTTAACGTTCTCTAATTTCCAAAGTTTGAATAAGTTTTTGAGCCACTAATGTGCAGTATTTTTAGAGAAATGGTTCTAATTTTGATTTAATTATAGGTGCCTAGTAGGTACGAAGTAAAGACATGTGTGCACTATAAATGATATAAACACCATAGAGAGAATAGGAGAGAATTGTTGGGCGAACCTTCCCTCATTGAAAAATTTAGTTTGAACTTGTTAAGTTGGTTATGTTGTGTTTAAATGTTGTCTGCATTGAATACTGAAACTAACTTCTGCTTGCTCCTGTGCAATCTTCGTGCATTTCAAATCTACAATATGCATGCATATAAACGCCAGTAGTATTATATATCAACTTCACAAAAGAAAATGTTACTACAAGGTAACTCTCACTGAAAGCTTACATACAAGAGCCTTCACCTTAAAAGCTCGTGCACACGGGTTTAGTTGCTGGCGCAAGTAACAAAGACAAGTCTTTTCTTACTTGTCTTATGTGAGCAGGCATTACAGTAGTGAGCAGAGTACTTGACTCTATAGTCTGTTTTTTAACCAGGAGGAGCGTTTTAAATTTAACTCGCTAAATCTTAAATTTGTGATTGGATAAGCCCTCGCCAGTTTTACACAAGGCAATAGTCGTAAATTATGACATATTGTAAAGAATTTAATTTCGTGTCATAAATTATTTGGTTATAATTTCTATTTTATCGTTTGCACATTATATATCAGTTTTTAATTCCTTTTGTATAAATCTGAAGGTAAAAATGACTAATTGCTTGGTGCCTTTATATTGCGTAAATGAAATCGATGCTGTATAAAATACCTAGAGGTCAAATAGAGGTCGATGCATTATATAATGTAATAAAATACACACAAAAACACTGTAGTCATGTATTGTTGGTTGCACAAAACGCCAAAAATGTTTTAGTGTATTTTCTGGTTACTTTTATGGTGTGAATGGAACTTCTGTGTTTATTCCTCCTGGTTTAAAAACAGACTATAGTAGCGAATGCTAGGCAAGTACTAAAAAGGCACTGAATATACTAAGAAGCAAAGGCAGCCCCTCCAACACAATTTTTACTGGATTGAATGCTAAACTCATTTGAACACATCGGTTAATAGCAGAGCTGTGCAAGTACAAGTACAAATTGTACTTGGTAGCACAAGTAAATACTTTTACATGTATTTGTACTTAAGTACAATAATTACTGAAGTACTTGGTACTTGTATTTTGCTAAATCTAGTGAAGGTACTTGTACTTTGTACTTGCGGTTTTTGTTCTCCTACAGGTACAAGTACTTCTATAAGTACAAGTCCTTTTATAAGTACAAGTCCTTATGTAAGTACAAGTCCTTATGTAAGTACAAGTACTTTTATAAGTACAAATACTCCCATTTGCAAGCTCCAACCTGCAAAAGGTTGTTATTTGGTGCCTCTTGTTATCTGAAAGTGAAATCAGTGTTTCTATGACCGAAATTCAGAGAAAAATAATTTCAGCATGTGAAGTAATTTCAGAATCAGAAGTAAATAAGGAGCGTGCAGATGTGGATGATAGCACAGAATTTTTCGATATTAATGAAAGTTTTGACCAATTAACTGCAAATAAAAGTACAACATAACGAGCAAATACTGAGATTTTGCAGTACTTAGACGATAAAAGAAAAACCTTAAATATGTTAGATAATTACCCATTGGTGAAGCAGTTATTTGATAATATAATACGCCTTTGCCGTCATCCGCACCAGTGGAGAGAATTTTTTCATTTTTCACTATTGTGAATGCGCCGAAGAGGCATGCACTTTCAGATAGCCACTTTGAACAATTAGTAGTAATGAAAGCAAATTGTGTGTCGTTTTAGTAAGCTATTCCAAGGGTGAAATTTTCAGATTTTCTTATTATTATTATTTTTTTAAATATGATTTATTTAACATTTATAGATTATTTAATATATTTTTGATGTTCTTATGTTACATTATAATTGCATGAAAAAATGTTTATTTTCTAATATTTATAGAGTATTTAATATATTTTCATTTTGTTCTAATATTACGTTAAAATTATATGAATAAATATTAAGTTTCTGACTTTTCTAAAAAGATTTTCCATTCTTCAATACTACGGTAATTATTAACATACCGACATGCTGTTTTATAGTACTTTGTATTTTTCAAAAGTACTTGAAAGTCCATTTTAAACTACATGTACTTGTACTTGTGCTTAAATACATTCTGTTCCTAAAGTAATTGTACTTCCGTCAAGTAAAATTTTTTAAGAGTTCTTGTACTTGTACTTAAGTACTTTTTTTAGGTACTTGAACAGCTCTGGTTAGTAGTAAGTTGCATTCGAGTAATCAATAATAACCACAAGAAAGGTACTAATGTAAAATATTAACACTTTTTCGTGTGAACATTTACTGTAATGAAACTGAAGACAGTTGAGCGACTTGCCATAGTTACTTGTGCCAGTCACTAAACCCGTGTGCAAAAGCCTTAAAGGTGGTTTCGAGGGGGCCCGGGTTCTACTCGAAGTTAGAGAAGCATTTGCATTAGGCGAAATGAGAGGTATAGTTTTAATGATCAGTGTGATGTAAATAACGAGTTCCGAATGACTTGTATTGTTTTTAATGAGATTAATATGAGATTGTTAGATAAAGTATGCTGTTTAAATTTGGACTGAGATAAATATGCAATTTTAAGGAATATGAACCCTCGCTCTTCAGAATTTTTACCGAATCACCTCGCTCGCTGCTCTTTAAAATTTCGATTGAGATGAATGTATATGTAATTTTAAGGAATATCACCCTTCGCTTTTCGGAATTCAGATGGAGGCAAATAATTGAGATAAATAGTCTATTACTAGAAATGCCATCCTACGCTCTTCAAAATTTATATTGAAGTTTGTTGGAGGCCGTATGTTACTACACCGTCTCTCCCGGGCCCTAATTTTCTCTCGAAGGTCCTGGGCGCAAGTAACTATGGCGAGTCACTTGACTTGACTGTCTTCAGTTTCGTTACAGTAAATGTTCGCAAGTAATAATGTTTAGTTTTAGCACAGATTGTACATTCGCATTTCTTTTGGTAATTATGGATTACTCGAATGCAACTTACTACTAGCCAATGTGTTCAATCAAGTTCCAACTTACTACTAGCCAATGTGTTCGCTACTAGAGTCAAATACTCTACTCGCTACTCTGGAATGCCTGTACACATAAGACGAGTATGGAAAGACTTGCCTTACTTGGGTCAGCAACTAAACCCGTGTGCACGCGCCTTAACACTGTAACGTTCCTTTGTGCAATTTTATAAATAACCAGATATTATTTTTTGTTTTTACAGACTTACTAGCACTTTGAGTGCTAGCAAGCACCTTTTGCAATTTAAGAGTAAAGGTTTTTTAGAAATGCCAAGTCACTAAGTACATAGTTTAAAAAGCACCAAGGCTATCCCAGGAAACATTTAAGTATTATTTGACGTCAAGACTACCTAAATTATGTATAATAAATTTAGTCGCAAAATTAGAATTAAACATATTTTGGTAAAATTTACGTTGATGTTACGTGGAATCGACATAAGTGGAGAATAAGACAACGTCGAAATTAAGTTATATTAACTTTAACAGGTAAAATTACATATAAATCTTACTTGTAGTCGCACAGTACATTTGGTTACTAATACCTGTTTAGGTAAATTTTACTTGAATTCAACGTCAATTTGACATCAAGTTGACTAGTTTTAGGTAAAATTTACGGACATATGTGTAATTTAAAGATGACACCAAGTGGAAAAAAATAAGATTTTTACACTTATTTGGTATTTTTCTCTATAAGTAGTCGACATATGGTTGTCAGTCACTTACAAAACTGAAGAGATACCTAACTCACAATAACCATACAAGATGAATGCTGGTAACTAAACTAAATACATTTTATGAGGAAAGTATTTGCAGTTCTCGCTTATTGAAATCAATGCGCCGAAAATTTTTCTGTGAATGATAGCAGCTGTACTCCATAAAATACTAATGCGCCTCAAAAATATTCATCTATAAGAAAATTTATATTACCAAATAAAAAAATTATTGTAATATTTTGAGCCAAAAATATACTATACTTGTTAAATATGAGTTTACAGGTATAATAATGTATTTTCTTAAACTTTCCGTCAGTTTGTTTCCATATACACTCATTTTACAAACTACAATTTGGAATCATACTTCAACTGCGCTGAGAAAATATGGCGTCTTGTGCTAATTAGAACTCTAAGTTAAAATTACCATGACAATCTACGTATTTTATAAGTGGAAATTATCACAGGTCAAGTTACACGAAAGTTTACTACATTTTGGTTAACTTTACCTATTGAAAGTATTATTAACTCTGTTGTTATATCAAATAATTACTTGTAGGTAAATATAACCTATTTATATTACCTTATTTTGAATATGCTACCTATTGGTAAATTCTACTTATTATGTGTAAATTTTAACTCGACTAGTGTATTGTGTTGACGAGTGAGTTGTCATAATGGAGTCATATGATATTGCCTTGGTATCCGACAGCGTCCAAAAGTTCTGGAAGCTCGGCTGGCATTCGGCAATACCCTTGTATTGAAATTCTATAGGCAATTATTTCCACATACTAGAGTGCAAATATAGTCAAGATGTTCTCGTTTAAAAAGACTTGGATGGGAAATCTGGATGCGGAAGTAGCGATTCCTTAAGTGGTGGTTTTTTACCTTTGGCATACTTCATTTATACATTGGCACCACGAATTATCCAACCATGCTACGTTAATGGCCTCTTTTAATGACTGAAATAATTTTTAGATAATAACTATACCACCTAAGTACCTAATAGTTCAAATAACCTAAATAATATGAAATCTACAAACAGGTTAGACGGGGGTTACTTCTGAATTACTATTTTATAGTGAAGTTTACTTTGAGGTCGATTTGCCAGGTTACTGCGACAAAGAGGTTTTTTTTTTAGAGTAACTTTAAGGTCAGTTTAAGGGTAATTGACTTAATTGGTGAAATTAGGTAGATAATCCAGGTAGAATTTACCAATGTTGTCTACCTAATATTACTTCAAAGAAGAGTAATAAAAGTGACCAAATAAGTTGCTATTTAGGTATATATTACGTAGGATTTCCAACAAAATCTACCTAGAAAGATATTCGACTATTAGAAATATTTTTAGTCGCTAAAAAGGTAAATACTACCTAATTATATTACCTATTTCGACCTTATTGGAAATTTACCCTTGAGGTCAATTTTGGTAGATTTTTTTAGTAGTTTTCCACTTTCTGTTTTCGTTAAATTTACCTTCAAAGAAAATTGTGTATGAGGTAGATTAATTGGTATTATTTACGTAAACTTAAATCTAAATTAAGACTAATTGGTCAATTTTTATCGGAGGTCTATTTTTCCAGTCAATTTTACGTTATAATTACTTTGGTAAGTAAATTTGTCTTGTCCCAAGTCGAATTGGAGCTAATTTTGACAAAAATGTTTGCTGGGATTGCTTTGATCAGTTGTACAACTTATCAAATAATGGTGTATTTGTTAGATACGCTAGTTATGACAGATCTGCTCTAGATATTTTATTTAAATATTTCTTTTACCATCTAAAAATATGTCTCAAATATGTTTTATTCTACTTTTGTAATTGTATGCCTTAAAGGCTTAAAATAATATAGAAAAAATTCCTACAAGGGAAGAAACGGCTCTTTTTTTGACTTTATATGAACATTGATCTGAGTTACGCTTCTGGCAATTTGTCACTTTGACTTGTGATTTATCTGATCAAGATAGTCTTTTTATGAATGATATGAGTTTAATGGAGACAATAAAAAGTTAAAGAAAAAGTCAAGACTTTGAATATATGATGCTTAATCGTTTGTTTACAATCGTAATGATCTGGGAAATTTATTTTGTTGTTGAGGGATCATATATTTACTTTTTTTTCTTTGTTTTATATTACTTATCTGCCTGGGAGGCAAGTTTTCCGCGGTATAGAGACAAAAAAATCTTTTTTTCAGCCCATCCTACTGTATAGGGCAGTAAACGTAATGAAACACGTTTATGTTATCTAATATGTATAACTTTATTTTAGGTGGAATCTGGACGAATCATATTAGAAGGGTGTATATCTGAAGATTACTACCGAGTTAAAGAACTTTTATATGAACAATATGCTATTTTATAATTTTTACAGAGAATCGTTATTTTGTGAGTAATAAGTGAATATTAAGTTCCATAATTTAAGAAAAAAAGTTTTGTAATTTTTATTAAATATTGAAAGTTTTATGACTTTTTTATTTTCAAACTTCATGATTGAAATGTATATGTAATAATAATCAGGTGTAAAATCACGTTTTCTGTGACAAATGAAAACAAATATGTGGAATTTATAATTGTAAGGGTACAAACATACTGGAGCGTCGAATTATGCTCTAAGCGGTGATGCACGCAGTGCTACACGCTTCATGGGTAACATAGTTTACTATCGAAGCAGTTTAGAATGTGTTTTAAACAAAATTTTTATTAATTATCAATAGGAGTTCTGACAGTGACGACAACATTCTTTGTGATGGCTCGGCATTACGAATTTTACTTGCTATGGGCTATTACGATAGACAGTATAATGTACATCTTGTGAATAAACCAAGAAAGCAATTTGAACAGAATCATATAATATATTACAGTGTTTTTTTAAATATATACATCAGAATGGTTATAAACAACTTATCAGTATATCTTAGAAAAAATTTCGCACTCATAATTTATCCAATATACAGTGTGTGTAAGCATGCTAGACATAGGAAGTAAGAATTGCAACTTCGCGTGTGCCATCGGCAATGAATAACTACAGCTGGGATACTGCAGTGGCCGGCGTTGCCTTGTGCCATCACATCGGGCGAGTTTGCTGCTGCTGGTTTGTCATATCTCTCGCACTATAAGAATGTACATGTCTAATCCTCAACTACATGCACTTTATATCTATTTTTGTGATCTTTACGTATCTGGTTCCATATTGCTCTTCTATGGTAAACATTATTTATAAGTTGTTCTGCATTCATTGCTTATAGGTTAACAATTACAAATTAACTGAAAATGATTGAATGCGTACGTTAGCTTGAGTTAAAAAATCGAAAAAGAAGTCGCAAACATAAACCGCTTGAGGCGCACTGTTGATCGTAGTTCGGCGTGTACCTAAATGCTTCACTGTGTTCATCCTCATTTAAAGCCATTAAATAAATCTTACATCTTGAAGTCATGCGCCGCTTGGCTCGTAATTCGACGCTCCAGTATGTTGGTACCCTAATTTGTCAGAATTATAATAGTGTTTTCTGTAATGTAAGTATATATGGGACGTTAAATATTTCTATGTGGATTTTTTTAATAAAATTGATGAAAATATGCTTTATATTTTTATATTATTCGTAGGGTTGATTTTCATGTCTCCTGTAAAAGGGGCTTAGGTAGGAGTGACAATACCGCGTGAATCAAGGCATGCTTTAATACTGACCTGCTGGTCTTCCTGTAGCAAGTTCAATTTCCACTAACAATACAAAAATTAAGGAATTTTTTTATATGCTGTGGATATTGCTAATTATATACTGAAGAATAGTGTAAGTTTAATAGGCAAAAAGCATTTGCCAAAGATCATGTTTCTGGTGAACTAGACTGTAAATAATTTATTGTGAAGAATTATATAAATAATCTTTTAGAAGAACTATATTTAGCATGTAACGAGTGACTGCAAAAGGGCTCGGAAAATGGCCTGTTTTGTCGCCCTTGATATCGGACTTGAGTTTGGTCCTAAACAATAGTTAATCCCTTGTTCGTTTCAAATTGAGTATATTTTTAATTGCTGAGTTAGAGTTATGAAACTTCAAAGTTGGTGTAATACACCAACAGCCTCATTGTCTGATAGTTTAGTAGAAAGTAAAAAAGGGGGTCGAAAGATCACCTGCTATGTTTAGAGCACTTTAATTTTTATGGTTTCTGGGAAGGAGGTTACCAAAAAATTGATTGCGTTACTCCTCAGGAGGAGGAACACCCTTGAAAAAGCAAAAAACACCCCATCAGGGGATTTTTCGAATTTTTAATAAAATACATGTTTTTATTGTAAATTGAGTAAAATATACGCAAATGAAAAAATAAGTTCATTTTGCCTCCCAAGCCACCTTCAAATTGCTCAAAATCTCGATACAGTTTTGCCAAAATTTTTCATTTTCTAAGGATTCAGTGAGTAGTTAGTATGTTCTGCATACAATTATGTGACAGCTACCTTATACGTATGAGAACTTCCTCCGAAAAGTGGTGAAAACGCTCAAGAAGGGGTTATTTTTAATGCTAAAAAGGGAAGTTATAGTGTATTATCTCTAAATATTTCTCTATAGTTCAATTTTATCCTAAAAATAAAAAGATAACAGAAATATTTATATTTTTAAGGCTCTTGTCGTATTAATTCCTTCTAGGGAGTAGTTCTCATGTATAAAAGGTAGCTGTCACTTATAATAACGTGCAGTAGCTACTCATTGAATCCTTAGAAAATAAAAAAATATAGAAAAAACTATTTATTTCAAGGGTTTCAGCAGTTTAGAGGTGATAAGAGCTATTTTGGGGTAATTTTCAAGCCAACAATAATCATATACATATGTAATTTTACTCAATTTATAATAAAAGCTATGAAAGAATGTATTTTATTTGAAAAATTTGTATCAATAAATGCGAGAAACTCTCTTGACGTGGTGTTTTTTTTTGCATTTCTAAGGGTGCTCTACTGCCTGAGGGATCGTATAACCTGTTTTTTGGTAATCTCTGCCCAAAAAAATTTAAAGTATAAATAAATAAATAAAACACATTACTATGTTTTCTACCACTATGTATAAAATTTGCTACTACAGTTTCAACTTACGAAGTCATTGTCAAGCAGTGAATCAAAAATGACTAATTTAAAGTGTACAGAAATGTTATTTATAGACAATTTTGGGTGGATTTGTATGTAGGTACTATAAAGGCTTAGGCAGGTAGATGACAATAATAAACAGATCTATGAATATTTAACCATGGGTCGCTGGCAAAGCTCTACAAATAAGTATACCAGAGACTATGTCGAAAAACAAATAAAAATTGAATTTCTTTGCAAAAAACTGGTTTTCTCGAAATTGGGCTAGGAAGCACGGTAACTGTCCAGAATATTGATCGATTTCGATGAGACTTGGTGAGATCAAAGGTACACGGCCACAAATGAAGCCTATTGCTGGCGGCCCGAATCCGTTGAGTATTTTTTCTAGGGCTGAGTATGATTTTTCAAAGAAATTAATAACTGCCGAACCGAAGGTCCGATTTTGATTTTCAAAAATGGCAATTGTAGGGCTCGATTAGGTCTATTAGTTGACATTTGTGAGAAATTTGATAAATCAAAAGCGAATCTAGAGGTGTTTCAGAATCTCATGAGCCGCGAAATGCGCAAAAGGCAAAGTTTATTATGAGTTATAAGTATGTTTTTGAAGACACTGGAGGCTGCCTTGTTGTATACATAAACAAGAGCTCGGGATAAATTGTAAACAATAAATATAATATTTTTAAGAAGTGTAACTGAGTCAACAGGAGGGATTATGTCTCTGCGCATATGAAGGTCACAGCTCATGAGGTTCTAAAACACCTCTACAAATCCTGGAAAACATGATTTTTTTGATAAATTCTGCAAATTCCGAACAGTTTCCTAATAAAAATCGAAAATTAACTATTCCATCGATCAATCTCTATAACCAGTATAAGGCATGGACCTTTTTGGACAAAAAATCTGAAATAGAGTTTTTTCGAAGAATTTAAAATAAACGGGTTATTTATGAAAATGCATTCCATAGAATTATTTAAAAAAATATTACAAATTGATAAATTCTCCGTGCGATATAGGCGCAAAAAAATAATGTAATGTTATATTTAAAATATCATTTATTTCCTTATTTTCATTTACTAAATAAAAATAAAACCGATGCCCTTTTGTGTTTCAAAATGTAGTTAGTCTTTGCTTTAGTCAATGCAAAAAGAAAAAAAAAGAAAAATAAAACATGTCAAAATGTACCAAGTCATCTTACGACCCTTTGCTGAAAATATACTGAATCATCCCAACAGGGATAAAAAGCATATCAAAATGTAGTTTTTTTAGCTTGTTACTACATTTTGAAAAAAAATGTAGTATAGGTTTTGCATTTTTCCGGTGGACCATCGAAACTCGAAGAAAACGTTGGATCGATGTGAAAGTCATATCTATCGACTCGAGAGCGAATTTAGAAAATTCCGTCCATCGGTCTGTTTGTCACGCCCAACCCCCCCTAATCCTTTTTCGGATTGCGATGAAACTTGGGTGGTTAATAGGAGGTCTATAGAAAACCTTAACGCCGGAAGCTCGGCTCCGTTCGGAAGCCGGAAGTACCCGATGTAGGCGTTTCGAGTTTTTCGGGAAAAATTGAATAACTCGATAACGGATAGTCGGATCAAGATATTTCAAAAAAGAAATGGTGCCGCTGGCAAAGCTCTACTAATAAGTATACCAGAGACTATGTCGAAAATCAAACGAAAATTGATATTTTTTTTGCAAAAAACTGGTTTTCTCGAAATCGGGCTAGGAAGCACGATAACTGTCCAGAATATTGATCGATTTCGATGAGACTTGGTGGGATCAAAGGTACACGGCCACAAATGAAGCCTATTGCTGGCGGCCCAAATCCGTTGACCGCAAGTATGTTTTCCAGGTCCGAGTATGATTTTTCAAAGAAATTGATAACTCCCGAACCGAAGGTCCGATTTGATTTTCAAAAGTGGCAATTGTAGGGCTCGATTAGGTCTATTAGTTGCGTTTGTGAGAAATTTGAGAAAACAAAAGCGAATCTACAAATCCTGATTTTTTTGATAAATTTTACAAATTCCGAAGAATTTCCTAATAAAAATCGCAAATTAACTATTACGTTGATCTATCTCTATAATCAGTATAAGGCACGGACCTTTTGGACAAAAAAATCTGAAATAGAATTTTTTCGAAAAATTTAAAATAAACGAATTATGTACAAAAATGCATTCCATAGAATTATTTTAAAAAATGCTACAAATTGATAAATTCTCCGTGCGATATAGGTGCAAACAAATAATGTAATGTTATGTTTGAAGTTTCATAATTCATTTGCTTGTTTTCATTTACTAAAGAAAAATAGAACCGATGGCCTTTCTGTGTTTCAAAATGTAGTTAGCCTTTACTTTAGTCAATGCAAAAAAAAAGGAAAAATAAAACATGTCAAAATGTACTGAGTCATCTTGTTATTATTGTGTTTGTGAATTTCTACAGATTGTACAATTGTATAATTAATTGAAACATATTCTTTATGTAATTAATGTCGTCTAATTCCAGAAAACTATGGTTGTTTTCGAGGCAGTGTTTCGCGAATGATGAATCCGCTTTTTGTAACTTATATGATCTAAAATGTTCTTGATGCTGTGTTTTGAAACTTCTATCACTTTCCCCTATATAGATGCTATTACAATCTGTACATATTATATTATAAACTCCAGACATGTTAAATATATGTGTTGTATCTTTTGCATTATATATTAATGTTTGATAATTTACTCTGCGCGATTTAAAGGATATTTTTAGATTGAGCTTAGAAAGAACATTACCTATTTTTTCAGACAATTAGCCACAGTAGGTAAGTTGCGTAAGTAAATTTTGTGTTTTATTTTTGAGTATATTAATATTGAAGTGATTTCTTTTCCAATTTTGTTTATTACAAAATTATTTTTAACTCCAATGTCCTGGATTGTCTGTAGTTCTTCATTCAGATAAACCTCAGGCAGAGGTAGTGAAAAAGCTCTGTGGAACATTGAGTTGTGTGCTGCTATTTTTTGTTAGTATGGGTGTGATGAATCCTAACAAGTTGTGATTCCTGAGATCATGTCAATTTGTTTGAAGTTTTTTAAGCCTGTTTTGTGTGTGTCATGGAAACTACACGATCATGCAATAATCAAAATTTGCAAAAATATGGTCTAATGCAGTATAGAAATTGAAATTTGATAGAAGTTTTTTTCACTGAAAAAAAAAACTATATCTTTTCATTCGGTATATTATATGAAGTTAACCGAAGTGTCTAGAATGCTCTATTGAAGTTGTTAGTTATATAGGAAGCACTTACGGTATGGGGTGGCATATATTTAGGGGTACACGCAAAGTTGGCAGTGATAGACGGCAGCAGTTTAACTGCATGTAGCTACATATGGGATGTTCGGCAAGATCATGTAGTACAAATACCTGCCTACAATGTTCTTTATAACTCAGTTATAATCTTAAGAGCTTCCTTTGAGCTATATAAAAACACGCTGGAAATCCACACCCTAGCTGATTATGTTAAGAGAAATATACAAGTAAATCATTGTATAATAAATACTTAGTAATTCTGGAACATTTAAGACATCTTTCATTTGCAAATTGGCGTAATATGCCTTATTTAATTTCTTATAGACATGATCAACGTAACCATCCCAGGTTAGTCTCTCATCAACACAAGGACCTAGGAACATTACTGTCTGTGAAAATTGTGTATCACTGGTCTGGGTTTTATTAGGAATAACTCTTTCTTATATAATAATTAATATACTTAGTTTTGGTTTTATTCAATATCAGTATCTGTTGTGTTCATACCAAGTGCCGAGGTCACAGATAGCATTTTGCATTTGATCTTCCAACAGTTGCGGAGTTTCAGCTGATTAGGTATTTATCGTGACATTGTAGATGTACCTAGTATCGTTGGGCCGAGTGACACGACAAGGATTTTGTATAATTTAGGCTGGAGCCGTGTCGCTGCTACGATATCTATCAACTCTACTCACAAGGGGGATTCAAGTTACCCTCCAGATTCCTCAAGACGAAAATAGACAAAATTATAGAATAGAATAGAATAGTCTTTATTAGTTCAAATTGTGGTAAAAAAAGAAAATAACCACTTACAAATACCCAGCGGGCGTTGAACATGTCAAAACATATACATATATATATAAACTAAAATATTAGAGACAATGTAAATAAACAATACTAAATAGGACAGTACAGGATAGTTAAGATCTACTGACATAAAATTTACACAAACAAAATTTCAAGTAAATACGTAAACTAAGTGTCAAAAGTTACAGAATTAAAATTCATAATTAAAATCATAATTAAAATCAGGTTAGACATCTTATGTCTTTGTCGTTAAAATATTCATCCATTGTATAATAGGCCTTATTTATTAGAATTTTGTGCAGTTGTAGTTTTAGGTTTCTATCAGGAAGGATTATAATTTCATTTGGAAGTGTATTATATATTTTTATTATAGAAAATTGTACATTTTTCTGAACGTAGCTAAAGTTAGGCATGTTAGGCACTATGAGTTCATGTTTGTTTCTGGTGTTATGTGGATGTACTCTGACACAGTCCTTAAATAATGATTTATTTTCTAAAACAAAAGTCACAGCTTCTAAAATATATTGACCAGTGAGGGTAAGGATTCTTCTTTCTATAAAAATTTGTCTGCAGCTGTCTGTCTGTTTCATGTTCAATATGTTTCTTATACATTTTTTTTGAAGAGTGAAAATTTTATTTACATCTGTAGAATTTCCCCAGAGTATAATACCATATCGTATGCGGGATTGAATGTAGGCATGATATGCGATAAAAGCAGTTTGGACGTTAATGTTTTGTGATATTATTTTAAGGGCATAGCAATACTTTGCCATATTGTTAGATAAATATTCTATATGATTCTTCCAGTC
Source organism: Stenurella melanura (assembly GCA_963583905.1). Classification (NCBI taxonomy): domain Eukaryota; kingdom Metazoa; phylum Arthropoda; class Insecta; order Coleoptera; family Cerambycidae; genus Stenurella; species Stenurella melanura. The sequence goes on from OY757310.1 coordinate 56,752,201, forward strand.
TAGTCTCGAGTCTATTTTTATTCCCAAGAACGAGGTGTTCTTTACTGGAGTTAAGGATGTAGTACCATTTGTAAAGATTGTGTCATTAATTGATATTCTGTTAGCAAATGTAATTATCTGAGTTTTCTCTGTGTTAAGTTTGAGGTTAAGAGGAGTAAAGTACTGTTCTAATATATCTATAGCATTAAATATTTTATTTTCCAAATTTCTCTCACTTTCTTCACTTATAATTAGAGAAGTGTCATCTGCATATTGGACTATATTGTCTATTACTAATGGTAAGTCATTGGTATACAAAATATATAACAGAGGACCCAGTATGGACCCCTGAGGCACACCTCTCTGAATCAGCACTGAATCAGATTTTAAGATTTCGTTGTTTCCATCCATTTCTATCACACATTGGCTCCGATTACTTAAATAGGATGTAATTAATTGTAACGGAATCCCTCTAATTCCATAGTTTTCTAATTTCTTTAATAGGATGTCATGTTCAACACTATCAAAAGCCTTTGACAGATCTATATATAAAGCAACTGTATTTAACTTGTTATTCATTGAGTTTAAGATTTTACATAATGCCTGGTACGCAGCACGTGTTGTAGATTTTCTTTTTCTAAATCCGTTTTGGGTATCTGATAATACTTGGTGATTTTCTAAAAAAATTATGAAGCGGTTGTATATTGTTTTTTCTAAAATTTTGCCGACATTTGATAATAAGGCTATTGCTCTGTAATTGCTGATTATATCTTTATCACCTTTTTTATAAATTGCTTTAATTTGCGCTAATTTAAGAATTTCGGGAAAGATACCTGTGCTTAACATCAAGTTGATAATGTGAGCCAATGGATGTGAAATCTCCTGCGCTACATATTTTAACAATTTGACTGGTATTTCATCGCTACCCACTGATTTTGTATTTTTCAAGTTTATGATAATATTATATACCTCTTGGTGGTTAGTTGGTTCTAAAAATAGACTCGATTCCAAGATCGGACTGACATTTTCATGTCTTATATTAGAATTAATTTTTGGACACTGGTTTATAAAAAAGTTATTTATATTGTTTAAGACGAATTACTTGTCTTTATTGTGAGTGTCTATATTTTTTAAAACTGTATTATTTTGTGTGCCAGAACCATTATATTGTTTAATTAAATTCCATACTGCTTTACCTGTATTTTGTGAAGAAGTTATGTATGAGACATTTGAAAGTTTTTTAGCTTCCACAATTACCCTTTTTAAAATATTTTTATATGTATTATATATATCTCTAGGTATTTCTCCTTTCATTAGCTGAAAATATAATTTTCTTTTAGTTTTACATGAGTTTTTTATTCCTTGTGTAATCCACGTTTTTGGTTTATTCTTTACCTTTTTATATTTTACGGGAAATATCACATTTAGAAGATTTGTTAAGATGCTGATAAACTTTTCATAAGCCAAATTCGGGTCTGCACAAGAAAAGACATCATGCCAACTTATATTTTGCAGTTCATATCTATAGTGCTGTAATTTTGTGCTAGAATAAATTCTCTTTTTTTCTACTTTTTTGATATCAGAAACTTTTGCAGATACTTCTACCTTTAATATTTGTCCTTCATGATCTGATAATGTAGTAGTAATGACTTCCCCCTTATAACAATTTTCAAAATTAATAAATATATTATTTAATAAGGACATAGAATTTTTTGCAATTCTAGTAGGAGAAAAAATTGTTTGAGAAAAGTTGTGCGTCGTTAATAATGTTTGAAAGGACTGGGTGATATTAGTTATGCTTATCAAGTTGATATTAAAGTCTCCACAGAGAATAACTTTATATTTTTTAAAATTATTGTGGCATGTTTCTAATATTTCATTTAAAATTTCAAAAAAAGTATCTAAGTTACCTGTAGGTGGCCTATAAATACATACGGTGATGATTTTTAGAGCTCTACATACAACGGATGAACATTCTATATGTCCCTCAATACTTTTATTTTTTATGTATTCTAATTCATCGGTTTCTACTCCGCTTTTTACAAAAATGCAGGAACCTCCATGAATTGTGTTCTTTCGATTCCACGAAGACTTCATTATATATCCGTCTAGCTGCATAAAACATTCTTCTGGAGAAGTATACCAGTGTTCGGTCAGACAAATAAATAGTGGAACAGGATTCATGTCTTTTAAAAACAATTCCATTTCTAATATCTTGTTCTTTAGGCATTGTATGTTCTGATGGAAAACAGAGATAATATTATTATTTTTTTCTTGCGGATTAGGTTTCATTTTACTGTTTGTTGCTGATTTATTTTCGACAGGATTTAGGTTTATCATTGTATCTGAAGTCTTTGAATTTCTATATATGCCCTCAGGTCCTTCTCTTCCTGACGTAACGTTCATACTGGTGGTGGGAGAAGTACTGAAGTCGATGTCCTTTTTTAAAAATCCTGGTTTACCTCGGGCATGCGTCTTTGGTACGAGTTATATTTTTTAAAATCAAATCTTCGAAAGGCAACACTTTTTGGCCAGGTACTTGGATTATAAAGGTCATTCTTGAGACTGAAGTCACCACTCAGCATAAAACATTTGTTTTGCGTTTCGGAAGTTGGCAGTTCTTTAACAGTTAATTGTGCATCTTTAAAACTCGGGTTCTTTTTAAGGTACTGTATAATTTTTTCTTCAGTTATATGTCTTTTAATTCTGTAGAGGTATAGCCAAACTTTCTTCTCAATTCCGAAGTCCTCCGATTCGTTTGTCCCGAGTGTTTTTTGCTTGAATTGTGTTGGCTGTTTTTTGAAGGATTTTCTATGTCTTACTGGAATGAACCCTTGAGAATCTGCATCATCTTGGTCTGTTTCTAGATTGATTATTTTATCCATGATATTAGTTTGTGCGTTGATCTCCTCGTGCAATTGTTTATTTATGGGGTCGTTAATTTTTTGTTTACTATTGGAGCTTTCACTATGAGTTTCGGAAATTTTTTGTTGTGGTAAATTGGTTTTTGTTGTAGCTGTAGGTTTTTGTGTACTTTTAATAGGTGTTTTGTTCAGTTTGGAATGTATCTTATCATTTTGTTTTGTATCAGTTTTTTCTGCAGCTATTTTATCTTCTAGTAGTCGATTATTCTGTTTTAATAATTTTACATTTTCCAGTAAAATATTGTATTTTTCATCCTTTTCATTTAAAAGTTTTCTCAAAAGGTCACATTCGGCTTTTAATAACTTTATATTGGAAGTTTCAGGTTCTGGATTACTTGGATCCATATTTCCACAGCAATTAATTCTGCTTTCACATATTTTGGTGTATTTTAAATTATTTTTCACAGAACAGGATTGATGATAAACATTTCCACATTTGACACATGTTAACACTTTACTTATTTTGTTTTGACAACACTTAAATGTTTTGTTTACTACTTTTTCACCACTATTTTTAGGAGTAACACTTTCTGGCTCTTCATCACTTGCAGCCATTTTGAATGTATGTGATTGCTTCAGTCTGCTCTCTCCATCGAAATCTGATGTCGAGCAGTACACTTCTAATGAATATCTCTTCTAATTAGCACTTTCTCAGAAACACTTCTTAATAAGTAAGACCGTCGATGGATTCTATGAGTATTCGGATAAGTAAACAATGTGATGGGATCAAAGCAGGTGACCCGTAGTAAGTAGTTATCCGACTCACGCCACAGAATCACACGTTTGTCGCCAATCTTATAATTAGTGGATCAATAAGAAATCGAATTCAAAATATATTTTCATTTATTGAAATACTTCATAAAATGTAAAATATATAAATATTCAACACTTAACAAATGTATATAAGGCAAACACCAGAGAGCATTACAACTCGGCCAGCCGTTTTACCTCCCATAGTATCATAATTTATCCAGCGTCAAGAGAGCTATCAACTGTACAAAAAGATTCAGACTCCCAGTTATTGATTGTAAAATGTATGCGAAACTTTTTGAAAATTATTCACTTTTAATTTTGCACTGAAATTATCGAAATCCTTGAAATCCTTGTCAGTATGCTTAAAGAAGCTATCTATACGAGTTCGATGGTTTTCCTGCTTGCATAAATGTACTAACGGCATCGAACCCAAATATACTTTTTTTCCGTCACTTAGTAAATTGGATACTTTCAAAGGGATCGTTTTACTCCCTAGTGATATAATTCGGAAGGTTGTTGATGAATAACAAAAACAGTAATGGACCTAGCACAGATCCCTGTGGAACACTAGCGCCACAAGTTTTTGGTAATGTTAGACAGGCATTTGAGACGTAACTGTATTAGTGCATGGAGGTCAATGGAAGTTTGAGTACCTAATACAGTAATTTTTTGTATTGAATCGTTTATTGCTATAAACGTTTTTTTTTTAATTTCAAACTCCCAAACATATATCAGAGAAAATTCCCTCTTAATTCAATACAATTCTCGCCTACACACACCGTTCGTTGCGTAACTGATTTTTTAAATTGAGTGGAAATACTAGCAATGATTTGGCCTGCATGTTGCCCAGACTTAAATACAATAAACATGTAAGGGATATTAATTACCTATCCTTGTAATTTTACTTGATCATTAATAAATGTTTAAAACAAATCAGTCTTTTTTAAACATGATTCAAAATGGCACGACACAAACTGAAATTAGCTAGCTCTGTTAGTTAACATTTCAGTTTGTGATCTAAAAATGTATTGGCTTTTTCTGAAATCCCATTAGCACGCACTACAGGCCTACCAAAAGATAGTCAGTTAAAATTCACGCCAAGTATTAATAAAAATCCTGCAAATTAATGTATTGAACTGAACGAAACAAGGCACATAGTTATTTGTCTACGCCTAGAGCTTGAAAAACACAACGCACTGTATTATAGCTTCTGAAATCTAAACTTAGCTCTCGAGGTAGCTAGAGTAAGATAGAACCAATCACTGACGTTTTCTCCCTACCTCTTCGACCATATGCTTCATTCATCAGTTATCTTTTGAACAAGTGAACATCTCGTTCGCCGTCCTTTTTTACTTGAATACAGTTGTTTAGCAATCTGACATTATTTAAGTGTGCTTGTGTTGTGTGTGTTTTCGGCCGTTTTTCCAGTGAATTTTCGTGAAAAACGTGACATTAACAATTAACTGTGTGGATTTTAACTGAATTGTAATAGTGCTGTTTTCTGGCGAATGAAATGTAAGTTAAAGTAAAGTTTATAGAGGTTAAGTTAGTTCTAAATTGTTTACTGTTTACTACTTATGTTCTAACCAAAACAAACTTAATTTCCGACTAAGTAATAAGTAGATCAATTCATAATTATTTATGAATTAATGAATGAATGTGATGTTGTATGCATTACGGAATTATTGTTTACACGTATTTTTTATTTGTCTCAGTCAGCATGGTGTAAAATTTTTGCTAATTCAGACAAAATGTTACGACCACAAAACATAACCCTCGTTTACAATGGGCTTAATGTAAGCAACAGGTATTGCAATTAATAATTAATTTCTACTTATTGTGAATAAGAATTTTAGAATTAGAGGATATAATTGTTATAATATTTTTATTATCTCTAATAAATAGCGAGATAAAGAGATATGTACGACGTACGTATTGTATAGTGTATTGAATAGGTTTCCAATCTAAATAGGTATTTTAATTCAACTTTATTGAATAAACAATTAATCATCTTTGGCAAAGTTCCGGTATACTTATATACCTATACCTACCCATCTATTTTGTGTTTTTTATGTTTAGGTAATATATTTTTTTTAAACAACTGACAGTAAATATTAGGTACCTACCATGGTATACCTACGTTCAATAATATTGGGTATGAGTTTATTTGAACGAATAGAAAATATCAGGGCTTAAACATATACCTACAGATAATATTTTTAGTAAAACTGCATTTCATACACATTGTTCTATTTAACAATTCATTATTGATGTACCTATCTATGTAAATACCTCATGTATGTTTGTTATGTCATGGATGAGCTTTTCTCACTTTTTGTTGGGTATTTTAGCCACTGAAAAATATTTAAAAATTTTAATGAAAAAACCTCTGCGCCAAACGGATCAGGCAAAGGTTGGTTCTTGAATACTTGATCTTATAGAACTTAAAAATAGACAAAATAGTAAAAATATATAAACTATAGAATAAAGTTACTTATTAATTAAAAAATGGATGAGGTTTATTACCTATATTATGTTTTTAATATCGAATGTTTTCAAGTTCTGTTTTTAGTAAAATTGATAAATTATATAGTCATGTGGTTTTTTCATTTTCTTTCGTTAATTTCGTAGATATTCACTAGATACCTATATCTAGAGACTTATTATTTCATTTATTTTGTCCACTTCCACCTATAAGTATATCTCGATTATTTTGTAGAATACCTACCTAATGTCCAATGGTGAAAGTTGCAAGTATTCAATAATTAGGTACCTCTAATTTAGATGGAAGTGTATTATTTGTCATTTGGCAGATGGGGTGTGGTGCCAAGATGCTTCATTTGTTCTCCGAATACAAAGACAGATTAACGTTTTCCCCACGTGCCTGTATATTCATCTATTCACGTGAACATTGAATATTTGCATACAGACGAAGAACGCTGGTTCTGATAAAACGAGTTGTGATTACTTGGTTTAATTACTACGGGTTGCTAGTGATGCCTTAAAATTTAGGAAATAAGTATATGGTATCAACAGGAAATTGGGACGGAACTAGAAATTGATAAAATAATGGTGGCTTGTTTTCTTCCTCACTTCTCATTTTCTACTTAATTTAATTGTCAACTAAGATAGCACAGCGGATTAGGACGTGTTATGTATCCGTATGTGGCAAACGCGACAACATTGCGTATCGAGTCTTAAGCTCGAACCTCAGTTTTGACATCTAGCAATTGTCAGTACGCAATGGTTGTGTGTCCTCTCTTTTTCAAGTGTAACCTTCTTCCGCAGCGGCTCTGCTACTTGGATTTGGAAATTGTCTAACTTATATACACCTAATAATTCATCTTATTTGGGATGACCTCAGCTCTTGAATATTACAAAAAAAAAAAACGCCAAGTATTTCATTTTTCGCAGTTAGTCGTTGTAATGTGAATTCAAATGACTAATAGTAGGGGAGCCCACGATGCTAAATGGGGATTTACTCGAGCGTCGTAAGGAACTATTTGATTTTGAAGATTAGATGGTAGAAATAAAAAAAGGTTATATGATGTATACCCTTTCCCCGGTGGGGGAAGCGTCTACAGGCTTTCAAAAATGTAAAAAAAAACAATCACATGGAAATACTCGAGCGCGTCAGATATTGATAGTGTATATGCCCCACGTGTCTCCGATGACGGAGGTATGTTAATCTGCCGGTTTGCATGGTGGGAGCGGCCGCACGGAAGTGTTAAAAATGGGAAAAATAAAAATTTACTCGAGCGCGTCAGATATTCAGAGGGGATGTTAAGTGAACCCGAACGAAGCTCCCATTCAAAAGACTGACGATTCGGATGTGACGCAAGCTTGTGGTGGCTTTTTGAAAATGCAAAGGAAAATAGCCATTTTGAAATACTCGAGCGCGTCAAATTTTCATACAGATGGTTTAGCTTGATGTCCTGGTCGTGCTGATCAATAATCTGACGATTAGTTGGAGGGATTTTCTTAATCTGACGGTTTGAAAAAAAATATTTTTATGATTTTTTTTTAAACCACTGAATGTGATAAACAAAATGCACGGAAAATAGCATGCAAATAAAAAAAAATTACAAATTTTGTTGAAATTTGTAAAGAAAGTTTTTTATTTTATTTTCTGCACACGTAAATCTATTTCTTTTAATTATAATACATATAAACACATATATTACATGTATATATACTTTCGGTAATCTCTTTCTCTGATAAAATTACCTATGATAAATAAATAACAGGTAAAAAAATTTTGACCGAGGTTAATAAAAAACGATATTTTTAAACTTTTTGATAGTTTTATTGGTGGGTGATAACTTTACAGAATTCATAAAAAATTAATGAAACAAAATAAACATGTTAAAAATATTTTGTTTTGATCTTCATATTCATCCGTGGAATTATCATCATACAGCAAGTCTGGTTCGATTTGATCATCAATTTCATCCACAGCCTGCATATCTATAACAAGAAATCGTTTATAATACTTGACAATATATTTTTTATTTAATGAAAAGCGTATTATTAAAGTATTGAAAAGCAAATGTACCTGAATCTGGAGTATCCCCTAGAATATCTGGTGTTATGACTACATCTTCATATACTTCTGGTAATTGATCACCAATGGCGTGATGTCTGGCGTGTGGGAACGGTGCGAGAGAGTGAGAGACAGAGAAAGAGTGAAAGGGAGAGAGATGCGCGGAGTGGGGAATACGTGCTTCACTGCGGTGCACGCGCTAAACTTTATTGACGATTTTTGTTACTTCGGCTTCTGGAAATCGGCAGATTATATTTTTCCCATTATCCTTGAATTATTTCCTTCAAAACAAAAAAAATTCGACCGCGCTCGAGAATGTCGAGGTGACGTTTTTTTTTGCAAGTTTGTGACCCTCCCACTCCCTTGCGTAACGCTGAAATCGTCAGATTATTGAAACGCACACTTTTCAGCATGTAATTAACCCATCACACCTTAATCTGACGCGCTCGAGTATTTCCAACTATGGATTTTTTTTTACTATTCTGATCGGCTGCCCTACACGCGCGGCCCTATATAGAGGGCTTAGATATGGTGGAGGTACCCAACAGGGTGCAAGGTATTCCCTATATGTTAATCTGCCGCGCTTGAGTAAATCCCAAAATCCCCTATTGGGCTCCCCTACTATAATGACTTTTTTGTAAACATCGCTTTTGAAACTACAAAAAACATATGAAATACCTACTATTGATTCAATCAGCCAATCAGTAAAGATGTGTATGACATTACAAAATACGTACGTAGATGTTACCTACTATTATTCCTTTTACAAAAATTATTAACTGTTTTATAGTAAAACTTTTCCAGCGTCTAAAAATTTCAAAACTAATTCCACTTTTTAAGAAAGGCAATATAAATGACACGAACAATCGTTGACCTATATCAATCATGGCTCTACGTTGAAAAATAATAGAAGATGCCCTATAACTATTTCAGCAACTCATTAATTTTTTTGAAGCTAATAATATTCTGTCTAGGTATAATTGTCAATTTGGTTTTCGCTCCGGCAAATCTGCGAGTGATACAATTGACAAAATGGTGAAAAGTATAGGTAATACTGAATATTTGAAAATAAAAGCTTTGCTTCACGTATTTTCCAGGGTATCTTCTATGATTTGTCGAAAGTATTCGGCTGTTGTTCGGCGTGATATCTTGGATGAGAAACTTAAAAAATATGGGTTAAAAGCTACAGCAGTAAGTTTCATAAAATTGTCTTACCGGCAGTAATCCAATAACTGATTATAATGCCATCGTCATCAGTACGACATTAAAATTAAAATTTGGAGTACCTCAAGGTTCCGTACTTGGGCCCATATTATAATATATGTTAATGATCTGTCTAATCATATAAATAATACATTAGTATTGTTGGCACTACCTTCATTAATGTAAATGGCGATTTAAAAAGTTTATTGCAGGATATGCTGAATATTCTCATTGTAAAAGGAGGCTAGGTACGGTCACCGATACTCGGATTGGCGATATTAAGGCACGTTGGTCAAGTCCGGCATTTGAATGGGTGACAAAGTATTACTCGGTAGGGCTGAGACAGTCTTGGACTGTTAAGCCGCTTAGTAAGGCGGTGCTGACGGCACAGGATAATTATCTTCTCTGCAAAGAAGACTCCACTATTGGCCCGCCAAAAAGGCGGTGTGATATGGCCGGGGTGTGGGTTGAAGTGGTAGCCGTAGACCGTGGTTTGGAGTCCACGCAAAACTGTAGATCCCTACAGCACAATGTGCCTTATGGCTTCCTAAGTGCATTAGTAAAACCAATCCGCTAATGTTCTCATTGCAAAAGCATGTGATGAGAACAATGACCCAGTTGACGTTTAGGCAAGATGTAAAAGAGAAATTGATAGAGTAGAATACTTTCTGTATATTCTAACAGTTTCTAGTTACCTATTATATTCTTACGCTCATGTGTGTAAAATAAACATCAACAAATATAGTTCGGACAGAGAAATACATGAATATAAGTCACATACATCAAGTCAGTTTAGAATACACCAGTTTTCGGATATCGGGGGTGCAAGGGGGGTGCTCATTTCTTATGGGAAGTGGCCCCCGGCGAAATTCGCTGGAACCGATTTATGTTATTCCTCTCGAACTTCTAATCAAAAGTTCTCATGGGCTCCAGGTCGGAAAATGGGCAGTTTTAAAGATATCGGGGGTTGTAAAGTGGACTTGCACGTACCCTAATTTCAAATTATTATCTTCAAAAAAAGTGAAAGTGTACACTTCCCGTCAAAAAAACCTAGGACACTCTATTTTAGTTTTGTGAAATAGCATCATTCAAACATTACGAATTGTTTCGAATATTGAGGACGGTTCGTCAATAAGATTTCTTGCGGAAGAAATTAATGTCAACAAAAATACTATTTTGAAAATTAAAAAAAAATGGGACAATAAATTGTTGAGAGAAAGGAAGGAACAGGTAGACCAAGAAAAACCTCGGAAGAGCTGGGCACTACTTTAGTAAATTATTTACGAAATCATCCTTTCGATAATGCAAGTAAGGCTAAATTTGAAACAAATTTCCCCGCCTCCATAAGGACGGCTTTAAGAAGAGTGAAAAAGTCTGATCTTAAAAATTGTGCTGCCGCAAAAAAGTATCAATTAACAGAAGAGAAAAAGCAAGACCGTATAATATTTGCTCTTAATCATTTATTAAATGATGCTGATTTTTGGAGAAATGTAATTTTTTCTGATGAAAAAATATTTCAATTCCACAATGACGGTGAAATTCGGGTGTATAGGCCACCACGCTCTAGGTTTAATGAAAATTATATTGCATCCAATGATAGATCTGGAAACGTTTGGGCGTGGATGTCGATGGAAGGTCTAGGGCTTTGCTGGAATATCGATGGAAGGCTAAATTCTAGAAAATATTTGGAAATTTTGAATAATGTAATGTTGCCTTCAGTTAGACACCGTTTCCCTGATGACAATTTTACATTCCAACATGACAATTGCTCAGTGCACACCGCCAATTGTGTGAGAAGTTATCTAGATGAAAATAATGTTGAGGTTCTGCCCTGGGCTGCCAAAAGTCCCGACATGAATCCGTTGGAGAACATTTGGGAATAATGGTTACGAAAATGCAGAAACAAAATGTTATCCGATCCCCTTAAATAAAAATCATTTATGGTCTCTCATTGAGGAAACCTAGGAAAGTCTGGCGAAAAGTCATAACCTTACCACAAATTTGATCAATTCAATTCCCAGAAGAATGCAAGAAGTAGTAAATAATAACGGGACCATCACTAAATATTGAATTCTACTATTTCTGTTTTTGTTTGTTTTACTTTAGATATTTTTAAAAAATTACTGTCTAATTTTCCTAAGAACCAGTTGTATTATTTGGAAAATAATATAGAGTTGGCCCCACCGCACGTCGTCTACCAAGATCGATTTATTATACGTAACTAAAAATTACTTACAGTTTTCAATGAACAAGACTTGTCCTACTTTTATTTGTCGGGAAGCGTATCTGGTCCCGTGGACACCCGGTTTGTGCAAATATGATTTCACCATTTTTGGGTACAAAAAGAAAGCGTAGTCGACGAGGCTCTCATTACTGGATTCAATAAATTCTTTATGTATAGAAATAGGAGTAAATTAGAGTTTAAGTACTAATGCACCCTCATCTTAATTAGTAAAGGAAATCCCTTGGTAATCCTTTTAATCGATGTGAATAGACGTTACAAATAGTATCTACTTTTCCGGGTATTTAAATAAATAAATATTAAATTGTTATTTTTGAAATGTCTGGCTGGTCATATTTGCAAGGATTATCACATTTAAGGTTAAAGGTCCTGTTTTTATATCTATTAAATAATAGAATGAATTTAAGTGACTCACTTTCTAACGAGATAAACTAATACACAAAACAAAATTAGTATTTTTGTATAAACTAGTATGTCTCACTTTTCATGACTCCCATAACACAACTCTCTTATTAACAATGCGATTTTTTTTAAAATTTGGATGAAAGGTACTAACCCATCAGAGAATGTGTCACGGTAAAATATTTTAAAATCCACCAGTGGCGTCCGTCCTTATGAAGAAAAATGTACCGAATTTTTCGAAAAAAGATATTAGGCAAAGTTTTAACTGTAAAACAATCTCATAACCTTATTCGTTGTAATCAAAAACTGACAAAATCCGAATTTTAATTAGTGTACTTGGTGTTCAAGTACTAGGAAAATAAAACTTCTCTTTTCAAAGTACCTATTATTATAGTCATAACTTTATTTTTGGACGTAATTAAGAGTTAATTAGCTGGAGGAAGACAGGCTTTGCATTTAAAATTAATCACGTGACGTCGGTCAGTTTACTTAATCATTTGATTCACGAACAATTCAATAAGTAAATAATAAAATTTACATAGATAACTAAATCTCAGTTTGCTCAATATACCTACCTATCACATGACTAATTCTAATTGGAACGACTGTCTCCCTTCAGCTTAATTAACTCTTAATTACGTCCGAAAATAAAATTATAACTAATAATTGGTACTTCAAAAAGGAAAATTTTATTTTCCCATCTTATTGAAATTAGGTATTATAGTCCAGCCGATAAAGTAAAAAATACACCAAAGCTCGCAAAAAATGTAATCTGAGATTTTCCTTCCGTAACTGTTAGTGCGAGAATTATTAAACATCACAAAATCAAAAAAATCAGTTCTGGGGGTGCCGCGCAACCCCCCGAAGAAACCGCCCCTTCGGTGAAAAAAGCCTTATTTTACTGATAACTCGTTAACTGTTGAGGATTTAATGCACGCGAATTTTCGTTTATTTGAAATTTTTTGTGTGCGGCCTATAGGAAAAATTGAATGGCTCGAAAACCAAACAAGCTAGAAAGAAAAATCAAAATGGGTTTTAAAGGGGATATAAAATAGTCTCCTGTGTTGCCATTTTTGAGGGCTATTGATATTTATTAGTATATAAAAATACCAGTTAAGGTGCCATAAAGGTATGTCGCAGAAAATCAGATTTTACAATTAAATTTTGTATTGCATTACTCTATGTTTATTTACAAATCGGTTCACATCATGTGATTCTTTTAGGTTAGGTTAGTAGGTTTTTATCACGTTCTTATTCTGATATCTAATTGTTAATAATTTATTAGCGCCGCAAAATAGTGTTTGTTTAGGCTCTTGCTCATCGGTCCCGAAAATTTATAATTTTTTAATATTTATTTATTTACGACTAATCCGCATTTTTTTTTTCATCAACATGTTCCATTTGTCTACTACTATTAATATCTATTTTGAAATTTTTCAAATTCTGGCGTACTTTTATCGCACCTTTCCCAAAATAATCATATAATATAGTTATCTCTTGATTTTTTTATGCACCTAACTATTCACAGGCCCATACAAAATTACTGACTATAATATAAGTTATAAATGCAGTATATTTTATGTCCCCTTTAAAACCCATTTTGATTTTTCTTCCTAGTATGTATGGTTTTTGACCAATTCAATTTTTTCTACAGGCCGCGCGCAAAAAAATTCAAATAAACAAAAATTCGTGCGCATTAAAAATACAAATTTTGCATTTTTTTTTTCAATATTGATTTTCTCGAAAATTATGGCATACACAAGAAAATTACAAGAAGACTTTTTTTTAGGCAATTAGTCAAGCTTTTTTTTATGATGAGCAATTTTATTATATCTTCAACGGTTAACGAATTATCAGTAAAATAAGGATTTTGTCACACAAGGGGAGGTTTTTTGAGGGGGTTGCGCGGTACCCCCAGAACTGATTTTTGTCATTTTGTGATGTATAATCCCTCCACTAACAGTTACTGAAGCAAAACTTCAGATAACGTTTTTTGTTATGGAAATCTTTGTAATTATTGGACAATTAGTGAATTTTTGATAACAACAAATAAGATTATGAGATCGTTTTACAGTTAAAACATTGCCTAATATGTTTTTCTGGAAAATTAGGTTAATTTTTCTTAATAATTACGAACGCGGTTGGTGGAATTTTCAGCACTTTACTGTGACAATCTCCTGCTGGGTAAGTACCTTCCACCCAATTTAAAAAAAAATCTCGTTACTAAGGGAGCTGTGATATGGAAGCCATGAAAAGTGAGTCATATTGTATAATAAAGTAATTCTTATATTGATTAAACTATAAAACAGAGTTACCTATAATAGTGTTTCTTAGAACCTTTGTTAAAATGTGCTTTAAGTCTGTGATTAAAACGAAGAGCAGCTAATGAAAGCAGCTGGAACCTCCCCAGCACATGTTTGTAAACTTTAGTAAATTAGTTAATAACTGGACTGGGGTAACGACCCCCCGACTGTGATGGCTGCGGGCGCCGTGGATGTTTGTCTAGCTGCGGGTTGGTGGCAGTGGATGTTTTTTGTACCATTATTAATTTAATAAACTTTGTTTTGATTGATTGATGGGGCTGTTACCGCTGAGCTATACGATGCAGGCCTTCGTTATGCAGGTGCTAAAACCATTGCGTTACGTGCGAATGCAGACAATTTCTGAAGCAACTAGCAAGAAACAAAAAACTTACCTTGATGTGGGTGCCATATCACGAGTAAATAGAAGGTAACGAATTTTGTGACATATCCAAGAGACACATCTAATGGAAGAGATACTAAAGTGGGAAAAAGAACAGAAAAGTTCTGCTGGAGGAAAACTCCAAATTAAAGAGAAACGAAAAAGGACGACTTATTCGACAAAGAATTCCTTAAGGTCTCTAAAATTCGAAGAGTCTGACTTAAGGCTGATGACATGCCTTCTATCAGACCATTGCCCTTGAGATATCATATTGTTACCCACTCGCGCCCCCTAGTTGTGGGTGGCATAATTAATAAGTAGGAATTTTATTCATTAGTATGTCTCCACATCCAATCTGTAGTCATTGGGAAAGCGTGTGATATAGTTTCGACTATCACGACATAGATGGCGCTTGGTGTATACCTTTCTATAAGTAATTATGGTTTCTAGAAAACTCGGATTGAGGCTTTTCTAGTAGAAGTTAAAATCTTGGAGCAACCTCCAGAGAACTTCTAGACTCCATCTTGTGAGGTATATAGGCGACCGATTCACAGCCGGAGAGCAATTTTGAAATGAGTTCAGTTCACTGCAGTTCAGATAAATCCGAAGTGATCGAACGTGAACAGTAAAGTGAAGTATCAAATAATACACATTGTTCAAGGCTATATTTGTCTAGTAGTAAACATTTTGTGAATTATGAGTCAATAAATAGTGCGTTAGCGGTATCTTGTTTTATAATTTCTGAACCCACGATTTTAGGGGTGTTTCTTAGGCGGTGGAAACCTGTACAATATTAAGAATGTGGGCAAGGCACAAAATGATAAATGCAGATATTGTAATACTGCAACAGAGACCGCGGATCATGTACGTACTTTGCGAATGCACGATGTTAATTCACATTAGACCAAATTGGTACTGGAATTGACGCTTGAAGACAGGGAATTATCTCACAAGAGAACCACAAGCTTTGTAAAAAGTTTGGGAGACCTGAGCAACAACTAATAGTACCGTAATTCACAATAGGTCTTTTAGATGGATGTGATGAATGGCTGAAGACCCGAGAGACCCTTAAACAATGTGCAATCTACAAATACTTCGTCTTATAAAGGTTTCGGACGTCACCTTTAAACTTTCATATCTCCGACTATTAATGCTGCAGAAATTTAAAACCCCAAATTCATTCACAGTTGTATATTTTTAGTATATTTTTTGAGATTTTTGCAAAAAAAATGTGGCAATTGCAATTTTTTGTAAAGCTTGTGGCGTAAAAGAAGTAAAGGAAAATGGCACAACAAATTTTTCGTAACCTTTTGAAATTGGCAAATCCTTAAGTAACATATCTAAAATGTACCATATTTTTTGCAAATGTGTTACTGACGATTTACCATCAGTAACTTCGTACATCAGAAGAGAAGCTACTTTGTGCTTGCACTGTATGGTTGAACGTTTCGATATTTTGAGTTATGCAGAGTTATAATAAGCAATAATAGGTAATAATCAGTTATAGGGACCAATAAGTCGTTTAAAGTAATAATTCGAGATTTATGCGAGGAATAATGGGAGTATCACACTAACCAAATAGAGAAATATGGAATATAATTTGATTTTTTTTGACATAAGCACCCGGACTAATATAATTTCTGTAATCACTATTTAATTTGGGATCATGTACCCACTCTTCTCAAGAAAAAATGTCCCTCCATTGATGAAAAAATTTTCCATCTGCCTCAAATTTTTTGAACCACTTTGCAAACCAATTTTCGACAATGTCATATAAATTTAGTTTTCATCAGTTTCAGCCACATTGTTAAGTGCATCTCATGAGCAAATTCTTATTATACATTGAAATGTTATATATATTTATAGATACCCACCTTGATCTTGTATTCAGGACGTTTACGTCGGCGCTTCGCGCTTCTGAAACATACAAAGGCAACGGAAAACAGTACTTGTTAGATAAGAGTGTAGCGAAAAATGTCATGCACTTCATTCTCTGAACTTGGCTCTACTTTGGGATTCGATATTTGATGCCGTGAGAAATCTGATACCCATATATGCTATCCAGACTGGTTTTATCAACAGTTTTCATACTAGAAAGGCATCAAACTCCGCCCCGCCGCCCGTTGCCGTTGGTTTAAACACTGTGAAAGAACTCTGACAGGGTGTCTACTAATCTCGAAAACCTGGAAAATCAGGGATTGTCAGGGAATTTATTTTAGTCAAGGAGATCCGGAAATAATAGGGAATTCACTAAAATAAGCAGTATAACCTGGAATTTTTACTTTCAGATAATTATATTAATACAAATTATTAAATCTGTTAGAAATGTCTCGCAGATGAGGATTGTTAACACTTTTCGATACAGGACCCCCCCGCACTTTTGTTATGGAAAGTGGCTTTCGGCCAAATTTTTAAAAATTGTAGTATGTTATTCTTTGAACCCTTACAAACTAAAGTGTCACTGGGCAGAAAGCTCTAACTGTATTTCCGTCATCCGTAACTTCTACAACCTCTGGAAGTCGCAAACTCATACTACGAAAGCTTTTCACTATAACTATGAAACAAAGTATAATATGTTAATGCACTTTCTCATATTAACAAGTATAGACTTACAGAAATATATACAGCGATATGCAGATATACCTATGTATGTGCGACAGTGCAGATATTCACACACACACATGCACACATGTAAATGTATAAAACCCGAATATTAAAAATGTAATTTAAAAAAAATCAAATCTAGTCAAGTTAATTACGCTAAGGCTTCCAGATAAGCCCATCACCCTGTATGGAACGTCATGCAGCAGTATGCCACCCAGGAGACGCTGTTCCGTGGACATAAGGAATATTTAAATCAGATTGATATAGCTAGACAGTGTATTTGTATATACAAGTATTATGTGTGCGTGTTAAAAACCTGGAATTTAGATAAAATGTTACCTGGAAAACCTGGAAACTCAGGAAATTTTAAAACTAAGATTTAAGATTGAAAACTCCGATTGTACTGAACTTTGGAGAGTAAATTAGGGTTAGAATTGTGACTGTGGTGATTTTTTTAATATCCATCTGCAGATTGCATTATTTCAACAAAAAAATTCATTACATCCAAGTGGTTTGGAGATGTTCAATGCTAATATAGGAATGAACAGAGCCTAGAAAGAGGCTTCAAAAAATGTACTAAATATACATTTTAAAAAAAGGCACTTGGTCCTGTAATTTCATCTTGGCTCGCCCTGTATGTTCGAAAATAATTTCCAGTTATAGACTCTTTTATCTAGTTTACTAAAAAATTTCTAGCTATCGAAGAACTCGAGATATCGAGGTCCGACGCACTATTGTCCCACCCTGTATATCTACAAAGTTTGAAAATGATTTGTCTAATAGTTTTCACAATAAAACTTCCTAAAAAATGCGATTTATCAACCTGTTTAATGGGAATCCCCCCTGTAATTAAACAGAGAATGTCTAATACTAACATTATTTACCATAAAACTACGAAGAATAGAATATGCAAAAATTATATAAATAGTTCAATAAGTCAGTGAAAAGTATAATGTTTACCCTAGATAATTTTTGGTTATATACGTATAGATCACTACTTAATAGCACATTGTGGGTAGATAAACAATTGAATAAAAGTCAACCTGTGTCCCTCCGTTGTTTTAAGTGGACAAATGGAGATGGAACCCTTAAAACTAAAGGCATCCATTTATCTTTATAAATTACGGGT
Organism: Stenurella melanura; assembly: GCA_963583905.1. Taxonomy (NCBI): domain Eukaryota; kingdom Metazoa; phylum Arthropoda; class Insecta; order Coleoptera; family Cerambycidae; genus Stenurella; species Stenurella melanura. The sequence continues at coordinate 56,770,662 of OY757310.1, forward strand.
TCATGAGATGTGTACCTAGTCTGGAAGTAAACGCCTAAGTAGACGTAGTTACAAACGATTTCGTTAAACCTGTGTCTAGGAAAATTGGCGTCAAGTAAATGTGTGTGTACCTCTTTATTATACTAATCTGACCAAAGCAAACAATAACAACATAACCAAGTATTTTTTAAATAATGTTTGTTATATTCAACGAAAGTTTTAATAATAGACATTTTTTTAATAATTCTTAAAATGAGAACTCTGTATATACAGTGTGCTCAAAATCTTGACTTATTTTTTGTTTAGTCTAATTCTTGCATGTAAAACTTTTTAAATAGCTACTGCCTATACTATAGACGTTATAGTCTACTTATTAAAACAATTTTTCTAATTATTGGATGCTCATCACAATGTTTTGACTTATTCTTTGGAAAGCCTGTAATGGTCACTACATAGTCGATTAGATCGACGAAAGATCCAAAATGACGATCATAAAAAAAAGAAATGTACAAGTTCCTAGCTCAGGAATAAAGAATGGTACAGAAACGATGCTACTAGTGTAATAAATAGTGATAGTGGCCCCACCTTTTACTTAACAAGGTAATGGCATAGCGACTACTGTGCGAAATTGAGCGATTTTGGACTTTTTACCAAAATTGTGGGGGTAGTTTACGGAGATGAAAAGTTGAAAAGACGTTCATAAAGTTTTGAAAATAGAAGAATCGTTTACAAATAATCACAATCCGACTCTATGTACAGTTTTTGTTGCAGATTTTTTACTCTTTATAACTTATACAGTGAATCCATAAGTAACGCTGGCTATATACGTAATTTACAATTTAAGTAAAATCTTAAAACATGTCAATTTTTAATTCTAAAATGACATTTTTTTATCATAATTTTATGCCTCCTCCTTCAACCCTTTTGGAGTGACAGCGATCCCTTTAAAATTTTTAAATGGAGCGAGGGTGCGTGTGATAGCTCATTTGAAAGTGTCTTTAATTCTCTATCCAGCAATATCTAATATCCGTGGGTTCTATAATTATAACAAGAGACAAACACTATATTTAATAACTTACTGAAATAAACTTCACAAAACTTCTATTAACTAAAATATACGTTTGCTGTCTAAAATAACCTTTAACAATGTTTATTACTTAATATTTTCACACTTCCACTGTTCACTTTGTATCATTTCGGATCTTCTAACCTTCAAATCATCAAAGGCTTCCTTCCCCATCGTGAATCGTGCCTCGTATATCCCACAAATTGCATCTAGAAATATTTTATATCTTCTCGGCGGCAATCCAGAACAATGCAGAAATCTCAATCCTCTTCTATAAATTTCTAGACAACGCAACAAGTTTTGATGGTACTGCCTACCACAATTGCTACCTACTACTCATGGGCTGTCAGTCTCCAGCCCCTAGGGGGCGTATCGCGAACAATATGAAATTGCTTAGCAATTAAAAAATAATTTTTTACTTGATAAAATATCAGTGTGGTAGTCGGGTTGACGAATGTGCGTTATTTTACTGGCGTTGTGACATTAATGCTGCCAATAAGTAGTTATCAAGGACATCTATTCTGTCGCTTCTTTGTTATATTATAGTACAGAGATGAAAGTTATCAGATCATCACACCAGGTTCTTGTCTTTCATATTTTTTGAAATATTTTTTCAGTTCTTAGAGTTCTGGTGGAGTCCTTAATTGGCCACGTTTCGAGTTTTAATTAAGGTGTAATTAACCTTACTGTTCGGAAAGGTCTTCGCTTACTTATGTTCGGCAAGCGACTCTAGTTCTTTCCTCTTTAGTTCTCCAGTCTACTATATCTTCCAATTCTAAGGCAGTGTTGATTACTTGAGTCTTCGGGTTTTTACTGCTTTGTACTTTAGTTAGAGATTCTACAGTTATCCAAGCTTGTTTCGAATTTCCACTTATATCCCTTTGTGTTCACGTTGCTACTCGTGCAATGTCTCTTAGAGAATCCCACAGGTCATTAAAATTTGTATCTTTTTATATGAAAAAAAAAATAAGTAGACTACCAAATATATCAATGAAAGAATACATTAAAGAGAAATGATCATTGACTCCCATTTAACTATCATTTTGTGTTTAAGTTAGCAATACAAGGTGAGTCAAATTGGATGCTCACCATTGGGATCTCGGAAACCGTAAGGGCGTAAGATATGGAGAGTCGGTTAAATGTGGACAACGTTCCGAAATCCGAAATACTCCACTTGGTTTTTGAGATATTGTTTTAATTTTTCGAAATATTCTGTTTGTTATTGCACGTATAAAATATCCAAGAATACTTTCTTAGAGCACTTTACGATGCTCTCCACGCCTACAGTATCAGTTTTTTTTGCAACGTTACGTATCATATACTTCAAAATTATAAATACGGAGCTGCAGTTTTTACGTCATTTTCGGACGGGAAATCAATGATATATCGCACTTAAATATTTTCCAACATTTAATTGCACTAATACCATTAATCAATTAACCGGTGGCCTGAGTGCGGTCCTGTAAGTTTTGTTTTTCAAATTAGATTTCACGGTACTTTGCTGATATTATTAGACAACTCAAGAGTTGTAACTGAATTTCTGGACCAACAATTCCCTGCCAGTGAATTGCTAATCGAGGTGCAGTGAGGTGTCCTGCCAGGTCACTAGAATTAACACCATTTGATTTTTTTGGGAACTTTAAAAAACAAAGTGTACAAGGATTCCATCAATAATATTAAAGGATTGAGGCAACTATTTTCAAATTATTTTACCTTCTTCCCTAGAAGAAACATTGGACGCGCAGTAAAAAGTGTAATATTAACCAAAATATTTCGAAAATATAGAAATCCAAAATTTATATATTTTTCCAATAACTCAAAAACCAACAGGAGCATTTCGGATTTCTTTATGCCGTATTATTCAGTACTATTTTGCACAACTTTGCCCCCATTTAACCGACTCTCCATCTCTTACGGTTTCCGAGATCCCAATGGTGAGCATCCAATTTGACTCACCCTGTATATCCCCCTTTTGAGACACATTGTATACAGCGTTGTGAATATTTGTAAAAGTCTTCAAATCACTATAACGACGATGAGCAAGGACTGCCCTGAATAAAAGAGAAAATAATCTCTATTATTCTTAAATAAATTAATAATCGCTAGCAACTTTGATATATTATTCAAGCATGCCACTGTTATAATTATGTTGTTTTATATCATTAATATGCAAACACTTCCACTTGCAACATATACTAGAATATAGACAAAACTCATATTTGTCCTAAAACACTCATATTTCACAATTTCCGCAGTCGTGTCTACATAGTGTCAGATGCAACGCTTTTATCAAATAAAAAAAACTTTGGATACTATTTCAGTGAATTGAGTCAAGTACAGTGTTAATTGCATTGCCCACTACAACAGTTATTTTAAGTATTTGATTACAATTGATCTAATAGTAAAAATAAACTTTAAGCTTACATCAATAAACTAGAGCTGTGACCTGAAGAAAACCTAATTGAATTTTAAAACTAAATGCAATGGTCGAAAACTACTACAAGCTATTTTGCAAAAATCTCCGAAACAGCCGTTGGGTCAAAAAATGCATTGAAGTTGATATCAATGCTGTACTCTGTTTATTAAAGTGTGCATATTAAAACAGCAAATACAAATACTTTTTTATTTAACTGCTTTTTTGTGGTATGTTGACGCCGGATAGTATTTCTGTCATTTCAAACATAGAGTAAGAACACCCCTCATTCCCATATCCCCCAAAGTTCATTGCTGTAGATACCAAAATCATGTTTCCTAAGCAAATTATAGATGTTAATTAATAAAATATGCTTACCTAGCTATAAGTAAGTCAAAACTAAATTCTCTACATTCTCTCCTTTGAATATTTCCTATTAGTGCAACAAGAAAAAAGACCAAAAAAACGATGAGATATGCATAGTTTTGTAACAGCAAAAATTATTTCATACCTTCTGGGGTATCATCAGGAGTAGGTATACAGATTCGGCAAATATAGTTCGTGATATAAGGAATAAACGTTATATTGAAAGCAGAATGCGTGAGGTCGTTGACCCGATAAATCGGTGGTGGTATGAACGAATACCAATGCCCTGCGTTGATCTACGACAAGGCGTGGTTTACCTGCGCAGATACACATTTACATGTCACGAACTGCAGTTGCCGAATCTGTATATATGAGTTTTGGACTTCGAAAGCCTATTGCGTTGTTTTTTAATAAACAATTTAGTTTAGTTTCTTGAACAGCCTTTATTTAGATAAAAAGGTGAATATCTCCGGTTCTAGAAGTACGATCGAGACAAACAAAAAACCAAAATTTTCGTAATTAAAATTACAACAAATTGGCTTTGATTTTGAAAAAGTTCAGATGGACGAAAAGTAACATTCTTTTTTAATTAAAGTTCTCGCAATTCTCTCTTTCCGATAAACATTTTCATGTTTTTTTTTCAAAATAGCCAAAAAAATCCATTTGTTGTTATTTTTGTTTATAACTTTCTTTAATGTCATTTTGCAACAAAGTGATCTATTTTGGAATTAATACCATAAAATGGCGGGTAATTCAAATTATAGATAACAAATTCATTTGTGTCCACAGGGTTCAATATTTGGGCACCAAAATTTCAGGGTATTTTGTTTTCAACAGTTTGTATATTTTCCGAAGGTTTGAAGTCGATCGGAACTCTTAACGTCCCTGGGCGACAAAATGAAAAAAGAAAACGCTTTTTAGCCAGCTTATTCAGTTTTGTATATTATGTACGTACTAAAATGACCCAAATGCCATTTTGGTTTTTTGTTTGTCTCTATCGGACCTGTTCGTTCTCTCAAGCATGTTCACAAATCTCCGATCTCTGGATTTTATTTTTCCTAATGTAATTCTTGTGTTCACCAATCTTATATTCAAAAGTGTGGATGACTCTCCCACATACTGTTTGTCTCACTATTTTTAGAAAAAAGCGAATATAACAAAAAAATCGCTGCCTAAGGAATCACTACCTTCACATCCAAAATTATAAAAAAAATGTCAGGCCTTGGCTACTAGTATATACACCAAACCCTAAGTTTCTGTACTCTTGCCAGCTTGCTTTACTTATTTTCTCCTATTGGCCCCTACTTACTCCCACCCCTTCAACGGAATCGTCTTAAAATATAATCCAGTTCCAGATGTCGTTATAACACATATATACACAGAATAATGTTACGGATTTCCACCTTTTTGGGAAACACCCTGTATGAATCCGTGGGTTCTAAATAATTTCAACAAGAGATAAACACTACTAACACTTTATTTAACAATTTACTGACTGTACAATACTTGTTTACTTAATAGTTAACCTCACTTTTCACTTTTCAACTTGTTCACTTTTATAAACTGCTTTCTTCATAAAAACTTCTCCTTCCGCGCTTGTAATCGCGCCTTATATACTCCGAAATTAGCTCTAGATCAATCCAGAATCTTCTCCAACCATAATCTAGAAAAGTCCTTGGCTCTTTCTAGAGCCTTTCCAGTCACCATCAGAGGCATAGGCGTACCATCTCCAATTCCAAGGGGGGTGTAATTCATAACACTGCCCCCTCCTTAAGCCTAGATCGTCCCGATCAGGCAACTCAGAATCATCGATGTAGTTCGCCAGCCTGTCCAAATGCACGATCTTCATCTTGGACTTTTTGCTTCGTTGAATCCGATAGACGACATCATTAATTCGGGTAATAACAGTATACGGTCCATCCCAAGGCGGTTGAAGTTTCGGTGACCTTCGTTTTTTCCGCTGTGGGTTATACAGCCAAACCAGGTCTCCTGCCTTGAACCCTTCTGAACTACCCTTCTGGTCGTATCGAGCCTTCATTCGGTCACTGGCTGGTGATGGCTCCGCTATATTGTTAGCCAACCTCTTGAAAGGAGCTCCGGCGTTGAACTGTTTCTTTTCACCCTTACTCCCAGTCTGTGGTCCCTTACTGGCTGCACAAATCTCGCAATTGCGACACCAAGCCTCCACATCCTGACGACTTCTTATCCAATAAAATCGTTCTCGTATTTTCTTCAGGGTCTTATTAACACCGAAGTGTCCATCGGATGTTCCATTGTGCACTTCCTGAAGCACCTTCGCTACTCGACACCTGGGAATCACTAGACGCATAACCACCTTTTTTCCATCCGGGCTTTCCCATGCTCTCCGCAACAGCCCGTTCCTGACACTCAGTGAGTCCCACTGCCCCATAGTGCCTTCAGTCCCACTCTTTTGTCCGAAACATCCTTCCATTTTGGACGAGTTCCCCTTTCTTTGGCTCTCAATATAGGCCCAATTTCCACATCGTTTAGTTGCTCTTGTCTGAGCGCTTCATCTGCCCTATCATCTGGCACTTCCACCTTGACAGTGTTGACTGCTCCCTTGACCTGCAGTTTCTCCTGGTGGTAGTACTTGCAATCTTCCTTGCACCTTCTTCCGGATGACGTATCAGCATCCTTCTGGGGTTTCATTTTATTTTCACGTCCTGGTAGTAGTGGACTTCTCGGAATGCTTCGAAGCTGGGAAATCCTTACTTCTCTCGGGGTACCACGTTCCTTATCCGTCACAGTCTCTCTGGTACCAGCTTCCTCTGATTTTCCCCTCAACTTCAGAGCATCTCCGGCTTTCACTCTCTCTAATCTCCTTCGTGGACATTCAAGCTGGATATGTCCTAGTTCTCCGCACCTGTAACATTTCATACGCCGTCGTCCACTTGGCCTTCCACTACTTTGTTTACTCTGTGTCTCTTCCATGTTTCCAGCCTTCACATTCCTCGAGATCCGATATCGACAGTCTCGTTTGATATGCCCTGCTATGCCACAGTTGTAACATTTAGTACTCCTGCTTGGCTTTCCTTGTCTTCCCGCAGTATCCCATTGAGCCAGTAACTGACTAATCATTTTATTTACCTCCTGTATCTGGATCAAGATAGGGTTCTCTTTCTTTTTTTCTGGTTGCGATTCTTCAAGCGTCATAGCCCGCACTCTTGACTTTGGAGTATCCCTATACACAGCTTCTATTTCTAGTGCACGCACCAAGGCTTCACTACTACTGTTATGTCGGGATAGCCTGAGGACTCGCCTGATCTCCTCGTCCCTTATCCCGTCTAGGAATGCCCCCACTGCCAATTGCTCTTTAAATTCTCTTGGCGCATTAGGATACGCTAAGTGTGGCAGTCTTTCCACCGCAGCTTCAAATTCTTGCAGACTCTCTCCAGCTTTCTGAACGCGTAATTTCAGCTGGGTCTGGTATACTTGAGCAAGGTGTTGATCGCCATATCGTAGATCTAAGGCGGCTTCTAAAACTCTAAAATTCCGTTGTTGGTCTACCGGAATTGTCTGGAGCAATTCCAATGCTTGGCCTCTTAAAGCTATGATTAATGCCTTAGCCTTTTCTTCGTCATTCCAGTTGTTTGCACTCGCTGCTGCCTCAAACTGCATCTTGTAAATGGTCCATGAACTTTGGCCGTCAAAGGAGGGAGGTTCGAACAGCTGATCTGCAGTGCATTTTCTCTTTGACTTCATTTACTTCTTCTACGACCTTGCCTACTTTTTCTTTCACTTCGCTTACTTCCTTTTCAACCTTATTTTTGAGTTCTTCAGTGACGGCAAATATGGCACTCTGTTGCGTCTCTATAATTTTCCTTAGTTCGTCTCTTTCTTCTTGTTGTTTAATGTCCAAGTCTTGCATGATTTTTCTCAATTCTTCCTGACGTTGTTTCTCTTCGTCTTGACGTCGTTTCTCCTCTTCTTGTTTTTCCTCTTGACGTCGTTTCTCCTCTTCTTGTTTCTCCTCTTGACGTCTTCGTTCTTGATCCTCAACAATTTTTCTTAATTCTTCTTGACGTTTTTGTTCTTTTTCTTGTCGTTTTCTTTCACGTTCTTCTTTCTCTTCCTGGCGCTTTCTTTCCTGATCCATCATCATTTTTTGCATTTGGGCCATAAAGTCCTGCATTTGTTGTTCGGATGCCATGCTTCTGGTTGTTACCGGCATATAATTATGATAAAATCAACAAAATTTATTAATCACGTCAATATCGGTAATGCAATTGTCCAGAGAAATCGCAAAACAGCACGAGAAAGTCTTTTCTAGAGTCTTTATCTCTTCTTAGTTCAAAGGATTTAATTCACTATCACTAATGTCCTAACAAAAATGTTCTGCAATGTCTAAAAACGCACTTAACACTATTTTCCTGTTCGAAAATAATCCTCGAACAATGTCCAGTAAATTAGTCCTTCCTGTGTTAGCACTAACTCCGAGAATACACTGCCAAACCTTCTCGAACACTTCCGAAAAATCCTCTTGTCAAAATTCCGCTTCCGACACCAAAATGTTACGGATTTCCACCTTTTTGGGAAACACCCTGTATGAATCCGTGGGTTCTAAATAATTTCAACAAGAGATAAACACCACTAACACTTTATTTAACAATTTACTGACTGTACAATACTTGTTTACTTAATAGTTAACCTCGCTTTTCACTTTTCAACTTGTTCACTTTTATAAACTGCTTTCTTCATAAAAACTTCTCCTTCCGCGCTTGTAATCGCGCCTTATATACTCCGAAATTAGCTCTAGATCAATCCAGAATCTTCTCCAACCATAATCTAGAAAAGTCCTTGGCTCTTTCTAGAGCCTTTCCAGTCACCATCAGAGGCATAGGCGTACCATCTCCAATTCCATAACAATAATTAAGAAAATGCCACAACCAACATTTAAACAACATTTATCAAAATGAAATATTTCCTTTTTGTAGTAACGGTTTAGACAAATATTGACTTTTTGTTTCATTTTCAATTTGTCCGTTTTTTTGTACACCTAGTATGAGATGTACAAAAATAGCAGAATTTATATAAGATAAAATGTCGGTGCCCTTTTCAGTAGTAAATTAGACGTGAAACTTTGGTCTAAATTGTCAAGTCTCGGAAGAATAACTTATAGGCAATTTTCAAATCGTAAATATTACCAGTTGGGTATGATAAGTATTTATATTGCTTGTAACATGTTTTCAATCTGCCATCAATATCTATCTAATATTGGAATTGTTCTCTGCTCTGAATAATTTTAATACTTTTTCTGTATTATCGTATGCTTCATGCTAATAATAACTGAAGTACTTTACGTCAATGATATAGATCGGCTATTATCATGAGTGTAGTATCTTGTTTTTGTATTAATCGTTTAGTAGAAACCATTTGCGATATAATATAGGCATTTTAGATTTTCTTACAAGTTTTTTGCAGTGATACACCTGAGGTCGTTGAAATGGTAATATACTTGCCTTCTTTTCAAAATAACCATAATGAAGTTGTATGGCGTGTTTTGTCTAGTTTAAGATTATTTACACCATATATTATTTGCTTATGTGGAAGTATCAATTAAATGAATATAAATACTTCGTCCAAGAACGCACTTTACTCTAAAGTGCTCCACTAGGATGGCAACGATGTTATTATTATATTATATTTATCTTTATTAGTTTAGTTTATCAATCACTATATATTATAGTAATATTAGATTAATGCAATATTTTAAAGAAACGGAGGAAGCGTTCTGCTTTACTTATCATTAGAGCTAGTATTGCATATGGAGTTGGTACAGATTTTGAATCTCTTTCTGTTTCAAAGGCCAGAAGTTTCGAATATTAATTTATTAATTAATTCCGGTTTACCTGTGGTCTAGGCAGAGTTTTTAAAACTTGGATATGACAATTGTTCGTCCATCATTACAACTACTTTTAGGCAATTCAAAGGATAAAATTGAATCAAACCAAAGATCAGGAATTTATTAAATTAGCTTCCATTTACAAGAAGATTCAAGGAACATAACATTATGGTTCATCTTAAAACACGGAAGAACGGAAAAATTTAGTGTTGATCAACATGCCCAACACGTCACCAAAGGGTGACAAATATAGAATAGGTATCAGTAACTTCAGGTTAATTTGAAATCTAACAAATAATGCATGCCTTTGAAAGCTTAGAAATTGCAAAATGTATGAACTGTGACATAGGACCTAACGCAAGTAATCTCCCTTTTTGGATATTATGTCATGATTGGCCTAACCGAGACATAGTTTAGGTTGGGATGGCAGGATCGGTTGAGTTCGTTCAGCAATGGAAATCTAGTATAGATATAGCAGCATTTAGTTGTTCTTTAGCTGTATTCATCTCCAGATGATACCAACATGATTGGCGAAATGCGCATCGAGTGATAGGTACTATTAGAATGTAATGTTCAAGTGTCTTGGTGTTTGTGGAAACTACTTCAGAGACAGCTGCACGCTGAAGATTCCAGCCCCTTTCAAGGCTCTAGGCATTGATAGGAATCAGATTATTAAAAGGTGGTGCCTAAAATGTATTACACTATGTTATTTGTGACAAAAAAATGCAGACCCAAATTCAATTTTTTCATCTTTTAACGAAAAATCATGTTTATTAGATAAGAGGGGGTGGTAGCCTTTACAGCTTGGGTAATATGTCACTCCTCTGGAGTAAAGGACACTCCCTGGGACTAAAAATCACCAGCTTGGGGCAAAAAGTTACCCCCTTTAGGCACCTTCCTTTGTAAAAAGTTGCTCCCTTAGGGTCTAAAGTCGGTATTAATGAATAGTCTCCGAGGGAGCAGTAAGCTACTCAGTGGGATCAAAAGACATCACCACCTGGCGTCAAAGGTCATCCAAATAAACCCCCTCTGAAGTCAATAGTCATCCAGGATTGGTAATTAGTAACTCCCGGAGTCAAAATTCATATAACTTGAGCAACAAGTAGGTTAACTTTACGTGATACTTTTTTCACGTCTTCCAAAAAGCACGTTTAATATCTAATGCGATAAGAAAATATTGAATTTTGGCCCTGACACGCGGGATTTAGAAGATTCTAAACTACCTTAAAAGATGAGTGTTTTGGTCCCAAATAATATGATGAAATAAAATTTTCCTCAACTCTAGTGACATACCTTCCTTCCATTTGTCTAGCGCATAGGCATGAGGAAGCGTCACGTTAACGCTGAGCTTGATTTCGGTTAAATTCGGTTATCTCGAGCACAACCTTTACGATCTTTTCCGTGGTGTAAAGGTCCCACATTAGCCTCCTAACGCAGTCTATTGCAGTAGGGCTGGGATATCTACAGTGGAGAAACGGTTATATCCAGGGGTGTGGACGGCAGATTAGACTTTCACTCACATTCAACAGTAAAAGGCACATGTCGGTAAATAACAAAGTTTATTACATATATAATATTTACAAAAGCAATGTGAAACGATCAGATACTAAATAAATAATATAAAAAAAAACTTAGGATATGTCACGTTATTTCATCTTACATACAAAGCTATGAGAACGAGGAACCCGGCGGTAAGAAGCTAGTTAACTACTAGCTACTCATATTAATTCGGAAGCTAACGGGGTAAGCAAGCAAACGGTGAGAGCGGTAAAAAAAATTGAATCGGTAGAAAAACAGAAGAGATAAAAAACGGTAATCGGAAAAAGAAACAACGGTAAGTAGTATAAAGAACAGGCGGTGTGTAAGTGCCAAGCAATAGCAAGCGATTAGCTACAGCAAAGATCATGTTTACATGAACGATCAGCGTGTAGATGTGAAGAACTTGGCAAAACTAAAGAAAACTGATACCAAATAAATAAAACGGTTTTAGGATTTGGTGCGGTGTGTAACATGGGTTACACTCGGATCGGAAAATTAAACGGTTATCGGATTCAGTACCAGTTTACGGCGGAGGTTATTCTACCTAGACGGACAGACAGAAATAATCATAACGGTGGTATTTCGTGTCGGTTCGGAAATGTTAAAATTTTCATTAACATTTCATGAGGTGTTTGCCAAGTGCCTCAAACCCCACAGCTAATTGTCTTTATTAAGTGAATTTCGGTTCGGCCACGAGGCATCTTGTCGGAGTTGATGCGGAAAATTCATATGTATCAAAATATAAAGATAGTTCATTTATTTACGGTAGCGTAGATTTTGTGCTAAATTCCCGGACTATAATAAATTTTTAAAAATTATTTCAAAGTAACGAATATTTTTAAAATTCGTATCAGTACGAAATATTTAAAACAAAATAAACGGTAAACTACAATCTCTACCCACTCGGTAGAACAACATATATTATTTTAACTCAATAAAAGTTAAAATAATATACACGGTAAAGGGTATTCTGGTTTTCTCTCGAAATATCATCTATGTTCTATTTCCAAAGGTGCGGGCCTATGAAAATTCTTTGGGACACATAGTGATTTGGATATAACCGGGAGAATCTTACAGGCCCTACATCGAGCACAACTACTTTGATATTAATTTATTACATTTTTCTATATAAAGTAGAATTCTGTTTCACTGCTTAAGTTAGCTAAATTAGGAGAAATATATAATAAATGATTTACAATACCTAGTTTTTGACCGTAAGTGGAACAAGTAACCAAGTGTAATATTAATTTAAATTGCATTTTTAGCAACGAAAAAACACTTCGTTACACTCTTTATCACAACAAAAATATTCGACTTTCTATGGACCTTAATGGAGCCCAATAGGTCTAAATAAATCGAGGTTATGGGTCCTTGAGACTACTATATGCATGGTTTTCTTCAGAAATTCAAATTGCTTAAATTTTTGAGAGAAAAAAATTAAACCAAAATGGGTCTTTTTTGGTCAGGGGGAAATTTTGATGTAAAATCCGTAATCGAGAATATTTGACCTGTAATATTGAAAACAACAAACTGGCATAGTCGCTCAAATCAATCTCGTCAAGAATAGCACATTTTTGCGAACATGTTTCTGCCATAAATCTTGTAATTACATTTTATATAAAGGATGTTTTTCTGAACCTATCAGATAAAGACAGTCGAATGCCAGGATTCCTGCTGCAAACTATAGAATTTTCAACAGTATTCAAGCTTAACATTATTTTATTATTCGTATACTTTCAAAACTTGAACATGAATCATTCATTTGGTGTCCATATTTTACGTCCTATGTCTTCTCTGAAACATATACACACACATTAAAACAAAATTGTTGTTTGAAAGAGGATGTGGTCAAGAAGCACTTCTTACAAATACAACGTTGGAAGCTTAGAATTGAGAAGGAATTTTGTTTTATGTCAAATTTCTCATATTTTAGTATTCTTGTTCTATATAAATAATTTATGCCAGATTTGTGATATATGTAGATGCTGTAATTTATGCAGATATATCAAAGATTGCTAAAGTGGTTTATGCATATTAACAATAATAATAATAAAAATAATATTAATAATAGTAAACGGCTTTATTGAAACAATGCAATAATCAAAAACTTTCATATGTGAAGCTTTGCGTAGGGTATTCTGCCACTTTATGTTACATTCTTCTTTTCTCTTTCCTTATTGTAATATCTTGTACTTTAATTTAAAGATCACTTTATTTTATTCTCTGTTTGTAATTTGGATAATTGTAATACCAACTATAACCGGATATTCAAGTAAGGGTATCGTTCATTATTTTATAGGCAGTAATAGTCGACTGAAAATTATGTCCAAACATTTTTGTAATCGTGTTTATTTTGTAAATTACAATTATACAAGGACCGTTAATAATACAGCCCCACAAAAAAAAATAGACCAGCGAACCAGACCCATGTAGTTTCCTATTTTACCTCCACATCGACGTAGTGGATTGGAAGTATAGTAATAGTAACAGAATTTTCAATTTTTTTTGTTCTTGAAATACGTTTAGAATGTCATGAGACATCGAGATTTCAAATTTGAGCGAATACACTTTTCTGTCTGTCTGTAACTTTTTTTTTTGTCCACACGTTTTCTCCGGAACAGTTTAAGATATTGGGGACTCTTGCTTCTTATCTCGCTAACGCTCTGTAAGAAACTGACTACTGCGGCGGCTGTTCGTCTCTTAAATAAATATTTCGAAGCTTCCAGTAACTCTTAGACATTCTATTCTAGATTCTCTAGTCTATTCCAAGGGGGTTTTCCGGCTTATCGCTCGGCGATGAACGGTGATGGTGAAGTCCGATGATTGACGGCAGAAGAAGGGGTATCTCGGTTATTTGAGGTCCTAGAGAGTTAATAATTCGTCCCTGGGGGATTAACCCTGGGACCTCCAGAAGCGGTACTGCCAGATTGTGCCGAATTTCCGTGCGTCTGGGGAAAGAGTAGACTTGGCAACATCGCAACTGTTACAACTAAGAGGCATGTGTCAATATTTTATTTTACCCAATTTTATTTTTTCCATGATGTTTCACCACAGCAAAAAATCTGACAATTTGGTATGATAATATACGAATACGAAGTATCAAAACATAATATATCATAGAATGGTGATTATACTACAAAAGGTGGCCACCCTTTTGTCCTCTAAAGGAAGTTTATATTTTTTTCCGATGGTTAAAATGATCGTAAAATAACCTTATTTTTTTGAAAGGAGGTACGTCGATTTGGGCGGTTTTTGCCCCAAATTACTTTTGGATGAAAAAATCGGAAAGTATATTTTTTTAATGTCTACTAACAATAATAAGTCGATTATATCCTAAACGGACGTCCCCCCTTCAATCCTGAATATGCCATTACTTGCTAACTCAAAAACCTATACATAAAGATATTCAAATTCATTACATTCTTCATCTTCACTCTAGCATAATATTGATTTGACTGTGAAATGACCTCTAATTGACAGCGAGAGATTCAAGAAAGCCTGAAATCGAATTCAGAGACGCCAAAAACGTATTTATCTATTTTTCTGGATTTCTTTGTCATCTTTTTTTCAATTTGACTTTTAAATGACCTTAAACTTGATGTAATACAGGTTAACGGACTGAGGGTTCGGAATGAGCGACCCCAAAAACCTCAGGATACCCTGGTCAAGCCTAGGGAGCAAGCTTGGATATTTTGTATTTATATTTTCCGCAAACGAATAAATAGTGAAACCACCCTCTCCATCCCCTAGGGGGGGAAACAAATAAATGGGAGCAGATACAGTTAAAAAGAAGTTCGTGTGGTAGTGTGGTATTTTATGAAGCTTGAAAGCGATATACCTCCCCCAAGAACGGTGTTAGCAAGTGATGGCATATTCAGGCAAAAATCGCCCAAACCGACCCATCTCCTTTCAAATCGATCGGTTTGCATAGAAGCCGAAAAAAAATATATAATAGTTAAGGACATATTAATTTTTTTCCACCTTCGTAGGGGTAGTAAAGGGTTAAAATTTTTACCGTGTAATATACTCTATAAACTGCATCATCTGGAAGCCATTTTAACTAAGTAAGTGCGGGGCACATTTTCCTAACTTATCCTGCTATACCCTTTGGTACACGTATGTATTATAACGATATCTGGAATTAGATTATATTTTGAGATGATTTCGTTGAAGGGTTGGAGGTTAAATAGGGGTAAATAGAGGAAAATGAGTAGAGCAAGCTGGTAAGAGAACAGAAATTTGGGATTTGGATTTGGTGTGACCCATTTATTTTGAGGTCGTCCTGTAAAATCTTAATTTATTATGCGATTTTCACAGTTTTTTTTTCTAATTGTAGAGCTTGTTGAACTGCGTTTTTGCAGCAAAGTGCCAGATTCCTACAAAATCCAAGGCCTACTATGTCACATTTTAGGAGTAAAATTTTAATACTTCATATAACCATTTTTTTAAGCAAATATCTATGCACACCACTGGAATCACCACCCCTCATAACGGACCTGTACGAAATTTTGTCGAAAATTTTTAAATAGTTTTTTAACGGAATTCTCTATTTTTTTTTGTTTGGTTTCAGTGTTGTTTCTATTTTTTTTTTTTAATTTGCTAAAACTAGGCATAAGAATAATAATAAGTCATGTTGCTAGAGTTCAATTTAATTTTATTCCCATGGATAACTTAACTTTTAGAATAAATTTATGAACATGGTGCGTGCGTATTGTGCCTTTTTAATAATGTCTACAAAAACGTTATTATTTCAAAATGTTCGACAAAATTTCCTTACAGGCCCGTTTTGAGGGATGATGAATTCAGCGGCGTGCATAGATTTTTTCTAAAAAAATCGCAAATATGAATTCATAAAATTTTACCCCTAAAAGGTGACGTAGTAGGCCTTGGATATTGTAGAAATCTGACGCTTTTTGCTCCAAAAACCCACTTCAACAAGCTCTACAATTAAAGAAAACTGAAAATCGCACACTAAATAAAGATTTTACAAGGCGACTGCAAAACAAATGAGTCACACCGTAGAAGCGAAGGCCTCATGTTTTTTTTAATAATGTCTTCCATCCCCCCACCCCCCACTATCTTATTAAAAGAGGTGATAAAATTAAATTGAGATTTTCACTTGAAATTTGTATTTATGTATTATAACGACATCTGAAACTAGATTATATTTTGACATGATTCCGTTGTAGGAGTGGGGGGTAAGTAGAGGTAAATAGAGAAAAATAAGTAAAGCAAGTTAGTAAGAGTACAGCAACTTGAGATTTGGTGCAAGAAACCAAGCCCTCAGATGTCTTTCTAATATTTTTCAAAGCAATATCTCAACTACCTCTTGACCGATCTTCTCCAAATTTGGTAGATACACATTTTTTATGCTAAGAAACAACAATTTATGTATCACATCACACTGATACGTGGAGGGCGCACCACGGGCTATACCTAATAATTAATCTTTTTCTCTTTTTTATTACGAAACGTTATAGCAATTTTGACTAAAGAATCTCATGCATGGTTCATTTCTACGTAAAAAAAGGTACACTTGAAGGAACTTGACAATTCCAACCGTTTTCGAGAAAACTGTCGCAAACGATTTCAAGAATTGAAGACAAACTCAGTTTGAAGTGGACAAATTGAATTTGTAGTTGGAATTATCAAGTCAACCTTTTTTACGTAGAAACGACTTTTGCAAAAGATTTTCTAGTCAAAAGTGCCACAACGTTTCGTTAAAAAAAAAGAGAAAAAATATTCATCGTCAGGCTCATGAGGCGCCCTCCATAGGCTAGCGTGATGTGATAAATAAATTATTGTTTCTTAGCTTAAAAAATGTTTCGTTACCAAATTTGGAGAAAATCGGTCAAGAGGTAGACGTGATATTGCAAAAAAGAGAAAAAAAAATACAACTCCACACACCCAGTATCTTTTTCCACAGCAACAATTTACTAAAGCATGTTTAGTTAATATCCTCATATTTTGGTCCAAAGAATGTACCCTTGAATTAGTGCCTATTATTATTGGTCTACCCTGTATACTACTAAGTATATACTGTTTTCAAAATTGTCCGTTTTTAAAATGTTATTACATTAAAGGTTGTTGCATTTTGACGTCGTCAATAAGCTCGGTAATAAATCTACTTGCATATGGCCTTGCCTTGTAGAGGCCATATGGGGATGAATATAAAATCAGATCCGCAGTTAGCCCTGCAGCATTTCAAACAGAATGTTTGTATGTATGTGTGGTACGGGCGGGGTGTACTTTTAACAAAGACAAGGGCTGCCATGAGAATTTATTAAACATGTCGATGGTGATGTCTGTCAACCACCTGTTGTTATGCCTTCGAGCTACCCGTACCGTATTGAATTACAACATTCGAAGTATCTCTGCCTTTTTATCACACAGGGACATATTTGTGTGCGTATACAGGGCATATCCATGTAAGCCTTTGTTTACGGTTGATGTAAATCTATTTTGTCGAGAATATTATTACAGAAATTGGTATAGTCTTGAAAATTAGCTTCTTTTAGCCTAGCGCGCTATTGTTAATGTAATAGTTGCACATGAAAATTTGTAAAATCTCAAACTCTTGAAATACAATACGATTTTTACCCTATTGACCAACTTTCGACAAACAAAAATTCACGGTTGTGAACTGGCCATAAATCTAGAAATTTAACAAATGTTCTAGTAGTAGCAATTTCTTCACTATGATAAGCGAGGGAAGTAACAATACGTTCTTCGAAATCTCCAAAGAACCTGCTTACCTGACATTGACAAAATTACATTTTTGATATCGCGGCCATGGTTATGTATTACTTTAATGCATCAATAATTTTTTTAAATGATTTTCCATATGAAACAAAAACTAAAGCGTAGTCTTCTATTTTCCATATTTAAAATTCATGCTCATTTATATATGGTTACGGTGGGCACTATCTATCTCACATAAGAATTTTCAAGTTTTTGTATAGCATGTTTCATTAAAACAGACATTACTCTCATTACATATCCATAATCTAGAAAATATTAACGCATTACAAACTATTTTTTACATCTTCGAAGTATGTCTTGAGGTATATTAAGTTTTAAATAGTACAATTTACGCAACAGTATATCAGCTTTTCTTTATTACTTCCACATCCACGTAGTGGATTGGAAGTATAGTAATCGTGAAAAAAATTTCCTTTTTTTTTTTCTTGAAATAGGTTTAGAATGTCCTGAAAATCGAGATTTTAAATTTGAGCGAAATTTTTTTATGTCTGTCTGTCTGTCTGTAACCTTTTTTTGTCCGCACGTTTTCTCCGGAACGGTTTAAGATATTGACTTGAAATTTTGTACACGTATATACTATAACGAGATCTGGAACTGAATTGTTTTTTGAACATATCCGGTGAAGGGTTGGGGGGTAAATAGGGGGAAATAAGTAAAGCAAGCTGATAAGAGTACAGAAACTTGAAATTTGGTGTATGTAGTAGAAGCCAAGGCCTCATTCTTTTAATATTTTCTATCCCTCCACCCCCCCCCCACTCCATTATTAAAGGGGTTGATAAAAAAATAGAGATTCACTTGAAATTTGGTATACATATACAGACTGTCTATTTTACGAGGGCCACACCAAATATCTCGCTTAATATCTATTGTAGAAGAATAAAGTTTTAGAAACAGTTATCCCATTTTTTGTGAGCTATATTTCAGTAAAAAGAAATTTGAAATCCATAGCCTACTTTATGAGATATATTACAAAAACCTGAAAAATAGGAAAACCATAAACGGTTATAGCTTCCTTATTTGAGGAGATACGAAAAAAGTTAAAGGAATGAAAGTTGACGGCAAAGACAAGAATAATAACGTGTAACAAAAAAATCGAAAAATGCAGTTGGCTTTGACATACGCTATTGTGCAAAAATGAAAAATACATATCTCAAAGTAGGCCATGACGACATTAATTCCGTTATTTTTTTCTCATTCCAACGATATAAAACATGTCACAGAAATTTTAACCGATAGTGTCAATATTTAATATTTTACGAATACAACAATTCATATAATTGAATCGTAACAATCAGCTGTGCCATAATTAGTGAAAAACAATGTATACAGTTATTAATAAATTTGACAGATTGTCACTGTTGTATGTTGTATGTTGCGTTGTCGAGTTCTAAGACAAATTTTATATCAGTAATTATGCTGTACACCAATAATAACAAATTCGATATGATTAGCATTTATTGTCAGTGCAATTTTGACGCTGAGATGGCAGTCACGGTTTACGGAGATAGATTTCCAGATGCTCCGCAGCCAAATCGAACTATGTTTAGGAAGTTAGTTCAAAATCTAAAAACGCACGGTTCATTTTCAAAAAAAGTAGTAAGGCGAGCGCATGTTGCGGATAATGTAAGAAAAGTGAATAGAGTAATGAATTATGTTAACCAAAATGAGGAAACCTCTTTGAGACAAATTCAGAGAAACTGTCGCATAAAAAAAGACAGTGCAAGAAAAATATTGAAAAAAACGGATTTCGATGCTACAAAATGAGGAAAGTTCAACATTTAAATGAGGGAGATAAGCCAAGGAGAGTAAGATTTTGTAGATGGTTATTAAATAAGAAAAGGAATGACGCGCTGATATGTAGCAAAATTCTTTGGTCGGACGAATCAAATTTTTCTAATAATGGATTTTTCAATAGAAATATGCATTATAAGTGGACACGAGAAAATACACATTGGTGCAGAGAGACTGCTTTCCAAGAAAGATTTTCTACGAATGTTTGGTTGGGTCTTTTAGGGACTAAAGTAATTGGACCTTATTTTTATGATGGCAAATTAACCGCTCGTAGATACCTTAATTTCCTGCAAAACGCATTTCAAGATTTTCTTTATGAATTAACAGTGGCAGAAAGATTAAATTATTCATATTTTCAACAAGATGGGGCTCCAACTTACACTGCTGTAATATGTACAAATTATTTAAAGAAAGTTATGCCAGATAGCTGGATAGGCACCTATGGACCCATTCTATGGCCAGCTCGATCACCAGATATTACTCCCTTGGATTTTTTCGTCTGGGGTTACATTAAAGACAAGGTATTTCAAACTGCCCCTGCAAATATTGAGGACATCAAAACCAGAATTCGAAACGCATGTGAGGCAATTACTCCTGAAATGCTCCAAAATGTAATGCGTGACGTGTCTCGTAGAGCACGTTTATGTGTCAGAATGCATGGTGCACAATTTGAGCATTTGTAGTTAGAAAAATAAATGCACACAATTTCTTTTCAATATAGTAGTAGGTAGTACTGTTATACATAGTTTTTCGTTTTTTTCTTTGGATGTTCGTTTTGTACTTGCATTTTTATTTATGAGATATTTATTGGTTTGCATTAAATTGTAATAAATAATTACGGAATTATAATTATTATAAAAGCCACTTTACATTAATGCAATATTGCACGTTGCATGCAAATTTTTATTGCGCGCATGCGTACATTGAACTATTTCGATCAGCTGATGGCAATATATTTCATTGCATTGAATTAGCGCGTGTTCTAATTTGATTGCATTGCAGATGCAATATAGTTACTTTATTTGGGAATATTTGAGTTGCCAACCAAGCATGAAAGGAACTAAAGCAATAAACATAACTTATTCTGTAATTCTTTTGGGAAATCATTATTATCATTTGATTCTCTTTTTCTGTTCATAGTGATTCACTTATTGTAAAGTAAATAAATAAATAATAAACATAATCATAAAAGATTTTTTTCTTGTCTGGTTGGTAGTCCCAAAAGATTTCACAAAATATTGCAGTAGTGTAAAGTGTATTTGACATGCAAACATTTTCATGCAAAGTTTTGCATGCCATGAATTTCATTGCATTGCATAAATGTAAAGCCGCTTTAAAGTGAATTTTTACTATTATGGCACAGCTGATTGTTACGATTCAATTATATGAATTGTGGTATTCGTAAAATATTAAATATTGACACTATCGGTTAAAATTTCTGTGACATGTTTTATATCGTTGAAATGAGAAAAAAATAACGGAATTAATGGCGTCATGGCCTACTTTGAGATATGTATTTTTCATTTTTGCACAATAGCGTATGTCAAAGCCAACTGCATTTTTCGATTTTTTTGTTACACGTTATTATTCTTATTGTCTTTGCCGTCAACTTTCATTCCTTTAACTTTTTTCGTATCTCCTCAAATAAAGAAGCTATAACCGTTTGTGGTTTTCCTATTTTTCAGGTTTTTGTAATATATCTCATAAAGTAGGCTATGGATTTCAAATTTCTTTTTACTTAAATATAGCTCACAAAAAATGGGATAACTGTTTCTAAAACTTTATTCTTCTACAATAGATATTAAGTGAGATATTTGGTGTGGCCCTCGTAAAATAGACAGTCTGTATATATTATATTGACACTAGGAACTAGATTATATTTTGGGATTATTTCGTTGAAGGGTTGGGTATTAAATAAGGGGTAAATAGGGGAAAATAAATAAAGCAAGTTGGTAAGAGTACAGAGACTTGAAATTTGGTGTATGTACTAGGAGCCAAGGCATCAGATTTTTTATAATATTTTATTCTCTCCATTATTAAAGTGGTTGATAAAATGAAATTGATATATTCACTTGAAATTTGATACACGTATGTATTATAAGACATCTGGCACTAGATGACTAGGCAAATATTATTAAAATTCTGTGACCAATAATTTCCACATACTAGAGTGCAAATATAGTCAAGATGTTTCCGTCAAAGTGACTTGGATGAGAAATCTGGATGTGGAAGTAGTGATTCCTTAGGCAGCGATTTTTTTAATATAACTTCCAAATTGTATAAAAATCGAGAGTTACTCCAGGTTTTTTTTATTTATTGACCACCGGAATTACTTCATTTTTTATTTTGAATATGAGATCCCTTCAAACATTTTATTCGTTGACACTATTTCTATTAAAATGATTTGTGATTTATGAGTTGAATTGATGAATTTTACTTTCAGTTTTTGTTATGTGTATATTTATAGATATTATTTATATCTTGATTTACCTCAATGTGTGTAGAGTAATGGTCAACTGGATTAAATAAACAATAAATTTGCGAATGATTGGCATATTGATAGAGAGTGGCATTTTTAATATCAGGTATATCTATAGCATACAATGAAAACAATAGTGACCCCAGAATTCACTTTTTGTGGCACATATGCATTAAAAATGTTAAATTGAGATTTACTACTATATTTTGATTTATAGCAACACATTGACTAGGTACGTCTTTTAAGATAGGTTGACGTTAACTCCAGTGAAGTATTTGATAATCCAAAATAATGAGAAAACGGTAGTGAATCATCAAGTTTGTCAAAATATTTTTAAAAACCCAGAAGTACTAGACCAGTGAATAATTTACTATAATTTTGGGATACAAAATGGTGTAGAATGTTTAATATCGTAAACTGAGAATCATGGGTTTTTATAGAATTGATTGTTTTATATTCTCCAATTGGTTTAATTTGCTTCTTTTGACATTTTCCTCTAAAGCCAGTATCTTATAAGATATCCTCAAAAGAAATGTGTCGAATTCTTTTCGAATATTTTACAATAACCGTAACAGAATCATGCTGGTGAAATTAAGGATTTCCTCCTTTTTTAAATTCTTTCGTCCCTGTTAATTAATGCACAATGTTTTTCCCTTTTCAGATGGAGCTGGAGTCTTATGATAATGCTTTCGACTATGGCATAGAGGATGAGGGGTTTTACGAAAGTCCACCTCTAAAGAAGAATCAACGGCGGGTCACCTTTAACAACCAGGTTTTCAAGGTAAGACATAACATGATCCTTTTATTTTTCTGTTATATAAGTTTTGACATATAACCAATAAAATAACCGTTTAATGATTCGATTTTTCAAAACCACTGCTCTTTCTTAATTTAGTCACAGAAAGACACCGAAACGCGACAGTCTGAGAGCTGTTAAACGATTTGTTTAAAGTACTTTATACCCGCTGAAATTCCGTAGAAAGATAGTTTTTTCATGTCTGAAAAAAATGTCGACTGCCTGGCAAAAATTGGGAACGAGGCGGTCGATACCGTTTCCAGGACGCTATGAAATATCAGCGGTTATAAAATACTTTCAACAACTTGTTCATCATCTTCTCGATTATGAATATTAGGAATCAAGGTAATCGCTTTTGAATGGATTATATCACGTTTACTAATGTACACAGCAAGTTAAAATCGGAAGGACCTTATCAAGTTATAATAATAATAATAATGATTTATTGGTGTTATCATACAAAAGTATTTACACCAGTCAGAAATGCAATACATATAAGTTAAAACATAAATTTAAAACATATTTAAGTATATATATATATATAAAAAAAAATTAACCTATTACATAACACAATGGTGTTTGTATATAAAATTAAAAACATAAAACAGTTACTATATACAACAATACAATTTATAGATAAAAGTGATCATCCACACATATTATTTAAATTTGAAGAAAAATGCTCCTCAAAATTGTAAAAAGCATTGGTTATTAAAAAAGCTTTTACAGTATTTTTAAATAAATTGTACTCAAGTTCTTTGATTTCTAAAGGCAAATGATTAAAAAACCGTATGGCATAATAATTTGTTCCGTTACGAGATCTCAAAAGTCTTAGAAAGTTAGAACACAGGTTGTTCGAGAGTTTATCTGGTCAAACATCTACGTTAGGGCCTAGGTCGTTAATGACTTTATAACTGATAGCGACAATCAACCATCTAGAACACAAATTAATTATGCTTAGCGGTCGTAAATATTCATAAACATCAGAGGCGGGTGCAATTTTTATACCGTCTTATAACCTGCTTTTCTTCTTATTCACAACGCCTTGACTTTATATGGTCCGTGCATTATTCCAGTATGCCCCTCTTTGCTGTATGGCACGTCCTACATCAACACACCGCGGTTCTCTATTAGACGCACGTACATACCAAAGCTCTTTCACATCACTTCCTCGATGTAACCGTTCTATTATTATTACATTTCTCCTGTTAATGTGGCCAAAAAATGGGAGGATTTGGAAGAAGGCGATGTTGGAATGTCAACGTTAGGGCCTAGGTCGTTAATGACTTTATAACTGATAGCGACAATCAACCATCTAGAACACCAATTAATTATGCTTAGCGGTCGTAAATATTCATAAACCAACATTTTGCATCAGAGGCGGGTGCAATTTTTATACCGTTTTAATCTGCATTTCTTCTTATTCACAACGTCTTGAATTTATATGGTCCGTGCATTATTCCAGTTGCCTCTCTTTGCTGTATGGCACGTCCTACATCAACACACCGCGTTCTCTATTAGACGCACGTACATACCAAAGCTCTTTCACATCACTTCCTCGATGTAACCGTTCTATTATTATTACATTTCTCCTGTTAATGTGGCCAAAAAATGGGAGGATTTGGAAGAAGGCGATGTTGGAATGTCGCATTAGTAGATTAAGGGGACTTCCACCATGGAGCACCGTTTTCGTGGTGTTTCAGTTTAACTTTTGTTTGGGAAAACTAATAGAGATAGAGAACCTCGGCTTTTTGCTGTTTATTTTTAAATGGAAAATATATTATTTTTTTCTGAAAACAAAACAAAATAAAATGGCAGCCGTGAGATGCACGCGAAAACATACCCCCAAGTCAAACTGTAGCGATTCCGTGTGTCCGCATGAAACAATTCTTTAATTAATTTTATAGATTATTAATATCTTTTATTGTGAACTTAAATATAAATTTTCAAAGATTTGGATTGATTTTTTATCTTATTTCGTCACACTCTGTCTAGAATTATATAAAATAGAAAATAAATATGGTGTGTATTCATAAAATACATGCTAAAATACTATCTATAACAAGCTAACCATTATACTCTTCACCAATTTACTGCAATTTTTTTATAATTGTTGCACATTCTATAGGATACTCTTCGCAGTTTTTTTTGTAAATCATGTTAGTTATAAACATTTTTAGTTAAATTACAAAACATTAAAAACTATTTTTTTTATTTAAAAAATTAATAACTTTTTTATTTATTCATCGATTTTGTTAAAAAGCGATAGGGTTCTTCCTCTAGCCAACACTAACTTACTGTCCAAATTTCTATACTATCGGACTTTTCGTTCTTAAGTTATCGTGCTTACAAGTAACCTGGCGGATGGACAGACAGATAGACAGACCGACAAACAGACGGACGGACGGGCATTTTGATTCAGAATTCGATCACCAACACAGTGATATGAATTTTTTTTCTTTACGAGCAATATTACCGGTTTTAGAAATGTGCCGATCGAATGCAATATACTCTTCGTTTTGTATTTGCGAAGAGTATAATAATGAACATCACCTCCATCGACAGATTCATCTCGATGGTCAAATTGTCAAAATCCTTTACAAAATCTTCATCCTGAACATCTTTATTAATATTTCATTTCAAACATTCCATCCCTTAGTATTACTTACAAATTATTGAGTATTTCAAGTCCGCTATACCTTTCAGTAGAGCAGTCACCAACGGAATTTTATGAAATCAATTTTAAGATTGATTTTAAGCTGGATTAAGTACTCTTTTTATAAGCTGCAAAATACGTTAATTTTCTTCTGCCTTCTGTTCATCAACCTTTTTGTTTGCATTTGATGGTATGCGTGTTGTGTTACTGCACCTAAAGTCAACTCTAATTTTTTGGTTTTCGTTTTAGAGATTATTTAAATACATCCTGTTAAGTCACATGACTTAATTATGCCTGATATTTAATTCGCAGCTATTTAAATGATTCGCAAATACACTGTTTTTTATTACAAAAATATGCACGTGATCAGTAAATACATATATTCTAAGTCTAAGCTAGTACTTTTAGATTCTTTGATCTTTCTACTGTTTGTGAAATAACTAGTTTTATTTGTAAGTCTAAATATTCTGTGTTACATTGTAAGTGTTAAGCATACCGCTGAAATTAATAGATTTTAAGCTGCCAAAAGATTGTTCCTATGTAGTTTAGAGTAGTGTGTTTAATTCCAGGGTCCCCATTATATTGTTTGACCATATTGAATTCTAGTGTACTTATCAAACATATTAGTCTAAGCTCCGAATTAGAAACGACCTTCACCCATTTGTTTAATGGATGAAAAGTATTTTTTATCAAATTTAGTATGTTAAAAAATATATCGCGAGTGGGTGGGCTAAAAAATTCCTGGCCAGGTTATGATTAAATAAAAATTGAAAAATTATTTTTTTAACATTCACACATGAGTTTAACGAATAAATTTAATACCAATCGAAAGTATGAAGCCTATAGAATATGGAAATGTTGGGTTGTCTATTTTTTTCCTGGCCTAACTACTGGGTTGGCAGGTATAAACAGGTATGTTGATACTAGCTATTTTCACCCATTTGTTTAATAAATAAATCTTATATCAAAATAAGCGCTATTTCATTGCGAACACGAAGATATAAGGTTGTCTGCAAAAAGTCTGGTTTGAATGACGGTTGCCGAATTTTAAAAAGTGAAATTTTAATGCGAATGGAAACTTGCGACAAAGACGTCCGAGCTAAGTATCCCGTGCAATAGAAGAGGACGCAGCATTGCCGCTGCGCGCGGCGCGACCACCGGGTGAAACAGAGTGCGCATGCTATGTGTTCATGCAATATAGAAGGAGAGCGATACACCAGTAAATACTGAGCATTATTTTGGAGTAGTTAGTAACCTAAAATACCAACATTGAGAAAACGTGCTACTACGTATCGTTGTGATAAAAAATGGTTAAAAAGTGTTTTTTGTGTGACTCGGATGATTCGTTAATTGATTTTAACGGTGAAACTTTCAAAAATTATTCATTGAAGTTAGCTTTTCGTAAAAAAAGAACTTTAAGTACGGTAAAGTTTAGCTAACTAAAGCATCACTGGATTTTGTTTTTTACCATACCACATGTTATAAACAAGTGACTGCTTTGGGAATTAAATACAATGAAGAATTTAGAATTTTTAGTACGGAGAATACAGTAGTACATAATATATGATACTTCTAAATTATTATATAATAGTAAATATATCTTCTATATTTAATTTATAATGAAAGAATATATAACACTGAAAATTGTCAAATTCTAACGTTGATTAAATTTGTTTCAATGAAACAAATTATTATAAAAAAAATTCACAGATTTCGCAATTCTTGCAGCCATCGGGACATTGGAGATGATAACACCATATATAAAACATAGACCTTTTCCAGACTCGGCTTCGCCTCGTCCGGAAATAGCTACGATCCACTCTCGATTGCGACACCGCTGTATTTCGACCTTAAATGAAAACTGGTAACTTGACCCCTTGTGATATATGCAACCCATATTACATTTGCATATATTAGCCGTTGCATATACGATAGTCTCACTCGACCGCAACACCGCTGTCTTTTGTCCTTGAACGAAAACAGGTAACTCGACCCCCATATACGAACATAAACATTTCCAATGTTAAAATTTTTGAAAAAACTTGCAACTATGGTTTTTTGAATTTTCTACATTCGTTAGTTTGTTATTATTTTCTTTTAAAGAAGTTTTGTTAAGCAAAGAAGCCAAAAAAGTATATGACTGCGACTTTCTGTATATTAAAGAAGATATTTTCATTTAACGATGTAAATAAAACATTTCATTATAAAAAAATACTTCTAGGAGCACGTCAATACTTCTATCGCTCTTCTTCTCTATTCCATGAACAAATAGCATGCGCACTCTCTGTTACCCGGCGGTCGCACCGCGCGCAGCTGCAATGCTGCGTCCTCTTCTATCGCACGGGATACTTAGCTCGGACCTCTTTGTCGCAAGTTTCCATTGGCATTAAAATTTCACATTTTAAAATTCGACAACCGTCATTCAAACCAGATTTTTTGCAGACAACCTTATATCATCGTGTTCGCATTGAAATAGCGCTTATTTTGATATAACATTTATTTATTAAACAAATGGGTGAAAATAGCTAGTATCAACGTACCTGTTTATACCTGCCAACCCAGTAGTTAGGCCAGGAAAAAAATAGACAACCTAACGTTTTCATATTCTATAGGCTTCATACTTTCGATTGGTATTAAATTTATTCGTTAAACTCATGTGTGAATGTTAAATAAAAAGTCATTTTTCAATTTTTAATTAATCATAGCCTGGCCAGGAAGTTTTTAGCCAACCCACTCGCGATATATTTGATAAAAAATACTTTTCATCCATTAAACAGATGGGTGAAGGTCGTTTCTAATTCGGACCCTCTACTATATATTTATATCAAACTATGAGAACTAAAGAGAAAAACTATCTTTAAAAATATTAATTTCCAATCTTTGCATTTTTTCGATAATCTGCATTCTGGTTATGCTAGCAATTAAAAGATTCTAAAATGATTTTGTTTATTATTTGACAATTTTTATTGTAACACTAGTATCCACATAGCTTCCTACGGCCATGTTGTAAAGTCAAATTTCGTAAAACTGAACACCAACGACACTACTGATTGTTATAAATCAACTACACCGGTGGAGAAGTCATTACCATAAATGTTAATGTTACTTGATCAGAGTAAAAGATTTAGTAAAGTTTATTTTGTTTCTCAATCCATCCCCTCGTTCTGTCTTATTCTCATGTACATCTCTATGCTGATGATTTCGAATTATACATGTTAGTAAATAACCTCGAGAATGATATATAAAACATCAACATATATTTACATAATGTAGCAAAATATTCCTCAGACTAATCCTTGGGATCATTGGTTGCGAATTACCCGAACAAAACTATGGCAGTATGCACATGATCTGAAAGGCAGATAAATCACTTTATGCGGGTTCGTATACTAAATATTAATCGAATAAATATAAACTAGATATAATCTATCAATAATTTAGGCGTAATTTTAGATTATCTTATCTTCTCAAAAGCTTGTCACGAGGCTTGTCAATTACATCTTTTTTAAATCATTTATTTAACGACCTATTTTCGACTATATCTAATAGTCTTAGAAACGGCGCGCCATACTTAAAAAAATAATAAGAAGTGTTACGGCGCAATGTCTAAGTGCTGCTCACCATTGAAACTTTATGTATCCATATTTCTTACGTTTTGTTCGTTCAGATACTGCCAGTGAGGAAAAGGATGACCATCTCCAAATAAACTGCTGGCCACTCGAACTTACACATAGAGACTTTTAGGCAAAATTTAAAGTTCAATATTTTCAACAGGAATGCAAATTTTTGAACGCGGATTGCAAATTTTAAGAGCTAGTTTTTTTCGGATTAAGCTGCATGACGTATATTTATCGTAGGACCATAAGTTTATTAAATACGGGGTGATCAATGAAGTCATGCAAAAAATCAAAAAGTTTGTATGAGTGAAATTTCCGCAAAAAATTTTTTTGGTCGTTGAAATATGGTTCCTTACTAAGGTAACATCAATATCTCTAGACGGTTTTGTCAGTTTTTGGATTAAGGCCCTTAGGCCTTGTACACACTACTCAACATAAAATTTGGATACCGAAATCTTTAAAATGCTATAACTTGACATTGGATTGACGGTTCTTGATGATTTTTGCGGATTTGGAATCCTTATTTCACGTAGATTTTCTATGGTCTAAGCATTTTATTTGAGGGTTGAAATTTACACATTATACCGGGTCGATAATAAACAAAAACGTAAGGTACGACGCGCTCTAAAGTTTGGCATTATTTAAGTTTTTGTAAAAATAAATTCTCACCTCAAGTTGTTTTTATTTAATGTTCTTCTCACTGTTCTGTCCGAAACTCACACCCCAGTTTGTTGTCTCAAAGAATCATTCAGTTTTACAGAGTTCTTTGTCCACCCCCATGCCCATAATTATGATCGGGTGTAATTTCTACGCGACGCGTCAATTTCAAAGTAGGCATTGGAAAAACAAATTTGTTGCTATGGAATTAAAAACTGTTTACATTATTTTAGAAATAATCTGACATATTTCAATGTTATAATTTTGTAAAGTTTAATTAATATGAGGCGTTTAACCACGGCAGAAAGGAAAAATTGCATTCGACTTCTCAACGAAGGAATGTCAAAACAGCAAGTTGCGCACATTTACAATGTCAGCCGAAAGACAATTTATAATTTGAACCGCCGCGTCGAAACTTCTGGTGATCATAATTATGGGCATGGGGGTGGACATACAAAAAAAATAAACCAAAGAACCGAAAGAATTTTAATGAGAGAAACTATGCGGAATAGAACAAAGAACTCTAGAAAACTAAATGACTCTTTAAGACAACAAACTGGGGTGAGAGTTTCGGACAGAACAGTGAGAAGAACATTAAATAAAAACAACTTGAGGTGAGATTTTTTTTTTTTAAACATAACATAATGCCAAACATTTTAAATTATAGAGCCCGTCGCAGAGCAAAATGTGTGCCGTTATTACAACGCCATAGAGCGAATAGGCGGGCATGGGCAAATCGGCATGCGAATTGGGGTATTGCAGAGTGGAGCCATTGTTTATTTACTGACGAAACAAGATTTAATTTGTTTCACTCCGATGGCCGAATGTTAGTTTGGAGAAGGCCAAATCAGCGATATTTGGAGGAAAATATGGCCCCTCAAGAAGCATTTGGTGGAGGAGGTGTTACAGTGTGGGGAGGTGTCATAAGAAATGGTAAAACCGAGCTATTCATTACCAACCAAACCATTAATGCTACTGTTTATCAGGAGGAAATTTTGGAACCTATTGTTGTTCCTTTTGCTCGACATTACGGCCCAGAAATTCTATTGGTGGATGACAACGCTCGACCTCACAGAGCGCGAAGGATCACACAGTTTTTGCAGGCACAAAACATCAATAGGATGGACTGGCCTGCAAAGTCTCCGGATCTTAATATCATCGAACACGTTTGGTCTTATTTACAACTTAAAGTAAGATCTCTTGATGTACCCCCTGAAACCTTAGAAACGCTCAGTGAGGCCATTCGTGAAGAATGGGAGAATATTCCACAAGATTTTATAAATAATCTTGTGGATACTCTACCAAATCGATGTCGGGAAGTAATATTCCGAGCAGGAGGACCAACAAAATATTAGTTTCTCTTTTTTTTAATTAATGTACCTAATTTTAATTAGGTAATTTTAATTTAATTTTAATTTAAGTTTAAATTATTTTTTAGTTAAATTTTTTTTCAGTTATTAAAAATTACCAGAATTAGAATTATAAATTTTTTAAGAATTGACCTTTGGTCGTTGTTAAGCAATGTTGTATATTGTAGAATTTAATGTAATAAACTTGTTCTTGTCGCTACGTTTTTGTTTATTACCGACCCGGTATAATGTGTAAATTTCAACCCTCAAATAAAATGCTTAGACCATAGAAAATCTACGTGAAATATGGATTCCAAATCCGCAAAAATCATCAAGAACCGTCAATCCAATGTCAAGTTATAGCATTTTAAAGATTTCGGTATCCAAATTTTATGTTGAGTAGTGTGTACAAGGCCTAAGGGCCTTAATCCAAAAACTGACAAAACCGTCTAGAGATATTGATGTTACCTTAGTAAGGAACCATATTGCAACGACCAAAAAAATTTTTTGCGGAAATTTCACTCATACAAACTTTTTGATTTTTTGCATGACTTCATTGATCACCCCGTATTTAATAAACTTATGGTCCTACGATAAATATACGTCATGCAGCTTAATCCGAAAAAAACTAGCTCTTAAAATTTGCAAGCCGCGTTAAAAAATTTGCATTCCTGTTGAAAATATTGAACTTTAAATTTTGCCTAAAAGTCTCTATGTGTAAGTTCGAGTGCCCAGCAGTGTAGTTGATCAAGTAATCGTAATATAAACATCACTACCCGATTATGGTTGTTTATCTAGTTAAGTTATTATTCATTGAAAAATAAATTCTTGACACAAAAAATCGTGCAAGGAAATAAAAAATATTATTCACTTTTACTGTAGCGTGCTTATGTAGTTTACGTAAATGTTGTCTATTTAAATAAAAAAGGAGTTTTAGGTGTCCCACTTAAAATCCTGGGCCATTTTCTTGATTACTAAAAGTTATACTTGAATTCCGTAACCAGTGTTCACTAAAATATTATAAAAATAATTTCAGTTTTTGGTAAAAATGATCTTTGCGATGCAAAGAAATTCTTTATCGTAGGATCGTTGAAAACAGATGCTTGCTATGAAGCAAGTGTAAGCAATTTTTGTAATAAAAATAATTTTCGAAAAATCATCGATTATGAAATAATTCAATTGAAATACATTTTTTAAGTAACAGCAATCATCATAACTTTTTTTTTCTTTTTAAATATGGCGCACCCCTTCTAAAAAACCGCTGTCTAAAGAATCACTACTTCCACATCCAGATTTTTCATCCAAGTCACTTTAAAGGAAACATCTTGACTAGATTTGCATTCTAGTATGTGGAAATTATTGATCATAGAATTTTAATATTTGGAGCAGATGTCATAGAAAAGATTGAGAAGTTATTTTTCACTATTCACAACCTACCACGCTCCACCCCTTCAATGGAATCATCTCAAACAGATGTCATTACAATACATGGTGGTGTTTGAAAAATATTACATAGAAATCTAATTCCTTGATTTCTAGTATATACAAATTCCAAGTGAATATCTCAATTTCATTTTATCAACCCCTTTAATAATGGGTTAAGGGCGGTGGGGGGTTGAAAAATATTACTAAAAAATCTGAGGCCTTGGCTTCTAGGACATACACCGAATTTCAAGTTTTTGTACTTGCTCGTCTCTGTTGCTTGCTTTACTTATTTTTCCTTATTTACCACAAATTACCTCCACTCCTTCAACACAATTATGTCAAAATATAATCTATTTTAAGATATCGTTATACGTGTAACAAATTTCAAGTGAAAATCTAAATTTAATTTTATCAATTCTCTTAATAAGGAAGTGGGGGGATGGAAAATGTTATAAAATAACCGGAGGCCATCGCTTCTAGTATATACACCAAATCTCAAATCTCTATACTCTTACCAGCTTGCTTTACTTATTTTCCCCTATCTAACACTATTTAACCCCCAACCCTTCAACGGAATCATCTCAAAAGATAATCTAGTTCCAGATGTCGTTATAATAAATATGTGTACCAAATTCCAAGAGAATATTTCAAATTTATTTTATGATCCCCTTTAATCATGGAGTAGGGGTGGTGGGGGTTGAAAAATATTATAAATAATTTGAGACCTTGGCTTCTAGTACATACATCGAATTTGAAGTTTCTGTACTCTTACCAGCTTGTTTTACTTATTTTCTTCTATTTACCCCTACTTAACCCTCAACCCTTCAACGGAATCGTTTCAAAATATAATATGGTTCCAGAAGTCGTTATAATACATACGTGTACCAAATTTCAAATGAATGTCTCAATTTTATTTTATCAACCCCTTTAATAATGGAGTAGGGGTGGTGGGGGATTGAAAAATATAAATAAATTTGAGGCTTTTGCTTTTAGTATATACACCGAATGTCAAGTTTCTGTATTCGTACCAGCTTGTTTTACTTATTTTCCCGTATTTACCCCTATTTAACCCCCAACGCTTCAACGGAATCATCTCAAAATATAATACAGTTCCAGATGCCGTTATAATATATATGTGTGCCAAATTTCAAATGAGTATCTAAATTTTATTTTATCAACCCTTTTAATAATGGACTAGGGGTGGTGGGGGGATTGAAAAATATTTTAAAATAATCTGAGACCTTGGCTTGTAGTACAAATTTCAAGTTTCTGTACTCTTACCAGCTTGCTTTACATATTTCCCCATATTTACCCCTATTTGCCCCCCAACCCTTAACCGGATATATCCAAAAGACAGTTCCAGATCTCGTTATAATATACAGGGTGTAGTTAGTTTCATGTCATTAAAAAAAACTGGTGGTAGGGAACGACAAGACAAACAAAAAAACCTTATATAACATGGGGTCTAAAGCTCATAGTTTTGGAGAAAAAAAATAAACAAAAATTTCGCAAATTTTCAATAAATTTTTTTGAGAACTGCTGGAATATTGATGTAGGTTTAGATCTAGATCTGATCTGAAGAAAACTATACTCTAACTCTCCCTTGTGCAATATTTTAGTTAATGTCATGTCGGTGTTTCGTTATGTACACACGTCCAACCCGCCGTTCGTTGTTTTTGTTATTTTTGAATTTCGCGTCATTGTGTATTTATAGTTAAGATTTATGTTATTGACTTACCGTTCAAGTTGTTAAATTCTTGATTACGTACAGACACAACTTACTTGTTCGTTCTTTTTGTATTCCTTTTTGGCTTTTGTACCAAGTTTTTATTTTATTTTTCTTTATTGACAACGTTAGTTAATAGTTTAGTGTTTAGTGTTGAACGAAGTGCTTATGTACTTAATTCGACGTACCGAACTGTGTATTGATTTGGAATCATTTAGGTAGGTAGTAAGCTTTTAACCTAGGACACTCATTTATGTTACAAATGTTAATAAACCACATTTAAATTTTCTAAATTATAAACAATCCAATATTTTGTTCCAAATTAAAAAAGACACATGTAAAGAAATGCTCTGTTTAAACCTCTGTGGCCATTATTTGCTTGCAATTGTGCACGAAAAGAGAACTAATTATTTACCTCTTTATACTCGCCTCAGTTCAGTTGAGGCGGCCCATCAAAGGCGGTCGATGATCCTTTGACACCGCGTGTGCCGGCCAGCACTTTTTTATGACAATTTAAAAGTTGTAAAATTGGGAAGTACAAGTCCATCGACCAAGAAAAGCAGTGGTTCTCAATACTTGTCTACCATAATATTAAATATGTTAACCTAGATCAGTGTTTTTCAAAGTGCCCCTAGAGGGAAAAGTCATAAAGGTTTTTTGTTTGTCTAGTGGGTCCCCATTACCAGTTTTTTTTTTAATGACATGAAACTGATTACACCTTGTGTACGTGTACAAAATTTCAAGTTAATATCTTAAACCGTTCCGGAGAAAGCGTGCGGACAAAAAAAGTTACAGACAGACAGACCGATAGACAGACAGAAACATTTTTTCACTCAAATTTAAAATCTCGACGTTTCATGACATTCTAAACCTATTTCAAGGAAAAAAAATATTTTACAATTACTATACTTCCAATCCACTACGTGGATGTGGAAGTAATTTTAAATAAATCTGCAATAAACTATTCATAGCAGTGAATTTTCTTAATTATTTCAATCTTTTTTATTTATTTATTTTTTGTTGGAAAGGGGCAGCAAAATAAGCACAATTTTTTCCTAAGATGTATTTGAATCACATATTCATTTTCCATTTTTACACGATAATTTACGCAAAACTTGCAGAATTAAGAAATTGAAACGAAAAATTATATTTATTAGGGTACAGGGGTTATTAATGGCGATAGGGAAAACTCCAGAAAAATATTTTCTTTTCCTGTTGACGATCTACTGACACCGAATTAGGTCCAAAAACTTCTGGGACCATTTCACCTTACTTATTTTACTACATCCAATTTGCGTACATAAGTATTTTCTTAATGTCATAGGGCGGTGGAAGATAACCTTATACAAGTTAAATTCGTCCTTATGTCTCTACAATTCTTTTTCATGCAAGTATTTTCATTATTTAAAAATTATTATCCATATTCGCTAACCAGTATTGAAACCATAGAAAATATATGTTTCTTCTGCTGTACCATACCTATTTTATTAACATTTTTGGTTAAGAAAGAATTCATTTAAGTAATTTGAAATCAACAAACGAGTTTCGTCTTTTCCGAGACTAATTGGTTAAGGTGTTGAAGGCAGAAGACAAACGTCGACAAGTATACACATATATAAATCTTCTCACATGAACTGCAGAATCCTTACAAAATGACTAGTTTGATATCCTTTTTAACGTTCTTAGGCAGGTATCACTTCATCAACTACTCCGTTTCCCCTCATATGAACCGAAATGAGCGAACTTCCTGTGTCGATTGTGACGTCACACAATAGTAGTGAGTGTCGTCCGCTTCCGCTACCGAATTATAATTACCATTCACTCCAGTGCCTACGCTGATTACCCGCTAATTACTGACATGAACTTTTCTTGTGTAAGGGTAACTAAAAGAATACGTTAGTTACGTTCATTGATTTGATTTTTCTTTATTCAGTTGAGGTTATAATTTTTTATCTCGTATGAAATTTTTCTCGTCATTATTAAAGTATTAAGGAAAATAATTTTACATTTTACTATGATCCAAAGAAAAACAATGACCAATTACTAGGCTATTTAATTTCCATGGAAAAAACAGTTTTATTGCCTCATAGACCGAGCTCCCAGGACAAAAAAGGTATCCCATCGAACACCTCAAATTTAAAAGGTGAAAATGGTTGCAAAGCATGTAAAAATCATGTTACGCTCTCCAGACTAGTAAACATTTGTTAATTGTTATTTTTTATCAATTTCAAAAAAATAATGATTCTGCTTTTCAAAACACCTGCTTGAAATTTTCGCAATTTGTGGTAAATTCCATTTTGGAAAGTTTTTTGCAGCAGCCTTACCGATTTCTAGATCAACATTCTGATAATTTATCAGTTGACGCAAGAATGGAAAATCATGAAAGGTGCTTTAATTGCTTCTGATGACAGAAACCGGGCTCGAACGTACACTCGAGCAAGAGAAATATTCTTCTTAAATAATTCTTCTCTCTCTGCGAGG
This sequence comes from Stenurella melanura, assembly GCA_963583905.1. Taxonomy (NCBI): domain Eukaryota; kingdom Metazoa; phylum Arthropoda; class Insecta; order Coleoptera; family Cerambycidae; genus Stenurella; species Stenurella melanura. The sequence goes on from OY757310.1 coordinate 56,807,627, forward strand.
TAACTGAAATTGATCTTGAAACAGGTATATCTTGAATGCATAAATAGCCTTTGACATCCATCTAGCATGAAACTAGCTCCTGGTATACGAAACGATTTCCCGTTCTTCGGAATACCGTCAAGAGAGATCATCGTTCACTCCATCAGTTCTCGGTAATCATCTCGCTGTTATTTCTGCGTAAAAGGTAGTGTTCAAGAAATCCAAGAATGCTAGAGCGGACATCATCTGGCACTTCATTGCTACCAGTTATGTAAACGTTCTTGTCGAGTATTGTCCAGATTTCGCTAAATCTTTTGAAAAGCGCCATGTCTGGACCAGAAGTTGCACCCATCGGCGAGTCGAAACAGCTCCTCAGAACTAACTCTAAATTGTGATGACGGCAAGGGAGGTACAACAGGTCACTATTGAACAATTTCTCTAGATTTGTACAGGCACCATTTACTCGACCTGCATTGCAGGCTGTTGTACATTAGGTGATTCTCCATATTAACCAAAAAAAAAATTGCCTAAAAGTTTCAGGTTTTTTATGTTATTTTCAGGATTTACTAGTGTGAATGATGGAGCTAAGCGGTCACCGAATTCGTGTGTTCAGCATGTCAAAATACATTGGAATTATCATGTCGTATCCCGGGTTCAGTTCACTTTTTTTTATGTGCCTGTTCAGGTACACAAATCAAAATGATCTGAACCCGGGACCTGACATAGTAACCCCTACGTATTTTGACGTGCTGTGTAACGTTTCATTCATCCGGCAGGTGGTGAAGCGTCACTTTGACGCTCGTGCTTCGATCGTCGGTTGACGGTAAGGACGGAATTCGGAAAACTCGGGCGCCAGTTCCTTTTTTGGTGGAACAACCAATTATATTGAAACATATTCTTTATAGAATTTTGCAAACAGCAGAAAAAAATAACTATCTATGAGAACTAAAAGAAAAACTATGTGTTAAAATATTAATGAAATCTTTGCATTCTTTCGATAACCTGAATTCTGGTTATTCTAGCAAATTAAAATCCTGAAATGAATTTGTCTAATTTCTTATTTGAATTTTGATTACAACACTAGCATCCACACAGTCCACTACGTCCATGCAGATTAAACTAGTATCTACATAACCCCCTACGGTCATGAAGATTCAGTTAAAAATGAACAACCACTTACCCTCAAAGCCGGATCAACAAGGCTTGAGTCGCTACAGTCAAAAAACGGTAATGTTCAGCGGGTCTAGGGATAGTTAAACTTCACATACACCACAGTAAAAAGCACGATTCAGATCAAATAACAAGATTTATTATCTTAGATCCTGCTATTTACACTACTACTTAATACTATGACTACTATTAGGAAACCATACAGACAACCAAGAGCTTAAACTAAAGTGAGACTACGGTAAATGAAAGCAAAGCTAATGTTAAAACGGTGACGATACGATGATGAAAAGGGCCAGGCGGTTAATGAGATGGTGATACGGTAAACGATCGATGCGTAGTACCGACGACCTTAAGCGGTAAAAACGGGCGGTAATACAGAAAGTGTAATACGAATACCAGGAGTAAGTAGGCACTTACCAAGTTGATGCTTTACTCACATGCTCCTGTTGCTGGTGGGCATGCGTTCAGCTCGACAGACTGAAGTGGACTTCTCTCCATGAACGGCACACAAACTCGCGTCTGACAGAGTCTGACTTCTAGACGATCCTCTTGATACTCTAAGTGGCCCAAACGGCAGATGGAGAGACGGCGTAGTGGGATTGCGCACCAGATTCGGACATATGGGAAAATATAAGCGGTCTTACCTACAAGTTCCTTACACACGTCTATCCTTGCGGCTCACGGTCGGTCGGGCACCAACTGAATTCTCAAGCAGATGGTGCGTGCACTGCTTGATAGGAAGGCAGACTAGTTCTGTGCAGCTGCACGTTTGTAGGAGGTGGTAGGCGCATGAACTGCTCTTGGTGAGTCTCCCACACAGACTGAATGACTAATTGAAATAAATGCAAGTATATGGTACATGGCAAACTACATTGCGCGCGCCTTTATAGTTCAAATATTTTCACGGATAACCTATCCTCTACAGTTCAATACAATATAATGTTCATAATTAACCTACTTAATATTAAAATGGACGGTGGTTTGGGGTGCAATTTCCATAAAGAAAAATGATTCGTTACAGCTGAATTCTGTGTCCGTTTAGTTCCATCACCCACCCATTTTTAGTAAATCGCGAAAATATCAGAAAATCTGAATTTATTGGGATTACTATGTCGGGTCCTGGGTTCAGATCACTTTTTTTGTGTACCTGTATTAGACCGACAGACGGACGAAATCGAAATATCTTAATTTTCGTAGACTTAGACATGAAAATCCGGAGAAATCTCGGAGAGTGATTTTTTCTAGATTACAATATTTTCCTTCGATAAGCGAGGGAACTAAAAAAGTAATGTCAAATAAACCAAAGATACCAGGTGATTGCTAAAATTAACTACAGAGAAGGTTTTCGAAATACTTTTACGAATTCTCAACTTTTCCATAGTTACAAATATGTATGTAGATACAGGATTATTACGAAAACTTATTATCTCACAATATGTTCTTTCATTATGTAGCTAAGTAAGAATTAGTGATGCAACGGTTACGGTTGGGGAACGGTTTAGTTCACGGTTTTTGCTATTATACGGTTAACCGTAACCGTCTATTTTCACGGTTGTTATACGGTTCTTGTAGGTCTGAACGTGCAACTCGCAACAGCGGGCGCGGCGGCACCGATACGGATACGAGCCTGTTAGTTGACGGTGGAGTTTCAGAAAGTGCGCATTCAGAACACTATTACCAAAACAAAGGCTCTTCTTTATTCTGGTGCTGAAGCAATACCTGAAACCAAAGTGTATGAATCTGAAGCATTTTCTTCTGACGTTCAGCCATCCACAAGCAGTGGAATTTGGAGCATATGCCAGCAAATAATTGAAAACGTTGAAGGCGATGAACCACTGGCAATTTTTGCAAGCAAGTGCTAAAGTAGATTAAGTGGAAGTACCTCGTAATTTACAATTTAAATTTACCTATAGTGTTTCTTAAAATCCTAAAATTAAAACTTTAAATATTTTGCAGGCAACGCATGTAAAAAAGAAGTTAAAGAATATTTAATGTCACCAAATATACCTCATACATCAAGTCCTTTTTCGTTTTGGAAAAACTGTTATACGTTTCCTCGTTTGAAAATGCTGGCACTTAGGTATTTATCATATAAGCCATCATCAGTTAATTCAGAGAGGCTGTTCGCCACTGCAGGGCTTGTGCAAACACCCAAGAGGAATAAGTTGAATCCGCAGAATTTGCAAATGTTATGTTTCCTAAATAAAAATTTGCCTGCTGTAAATTTTAAATACTAATTTTTGTTCTTTTGTTCTTTTTTTGTATTTTAAATTTTCAGTTTAAATATTTTAACTATATTTTTAAGTCGGTAGATACAGATACCTACCTATATTTAAAAATGTAAATGTTTGTTTTTTTTTTAATCTCTATCAGCTTTTATTGTTTACAATGTTTCCTGTTTATTTATATTAAGAACGTTTAATTTTACGCTGTTTTTTTGTAATACTACTACAAAAATGTAGTTTAGTTTTTTACGTTTTTGTTTTGTTTTAAATATGCCCTTTCAAAGTGTTGTGTTTTGTTTTGAAGAATAAAGTTTATTATTTTAGCATTATGCGATTCATTTTAAAAACCGTAAACATAACCGTAACCGTAGGAATAACCGTAACCATAACCTTAACCGTAAAACCCGAAACCGTTGCACCACTAGTAAGAATCCATTATAATGTGTAAAAATTGTAAGAAACTGAACCGCTTTAAAAACATGGAATGAGGTCTAATTAACCGGACGACTGGGTGGAATCTATGCATAATTGTCAGGTATAGTTTGTCCAGTGTCAGTTTAAAAATCAAAAGAAAAGACCGCAAAGGAATACTTCATAACACCAGCGATGTCATAAGCGACGACCGACAGTTTTTAAATCGCTTTTTAATTATTGTAAATATTGTTTTACTACTTAGTATTACTACAAAAGTAAATAAATAGCATTTAACCTACGGCTATGCTACCGGCAATATTAAGAATGAGCCAAAAACAGATAACGGACTTGTAATGGTGCGCCAGGTAAACAATCAACTACTTTTGTTTGAGGTAAGTATATAACATATCTGGTTAACTATATTCGTATACGTGTATCGTATATTCAAGTACGGTCACGGTGTTAATCTATCACAAAATGCTTTCTAAGGATTTAACCTGGTGGCAACGCTTTTAACTGAATTTTTAAATTGATAATAGAAATACTGTACTTTTTTTTTTGGGGGCGGTTTGATTTTTCCTATACTGTATTAAAAGTTTCTCTTACCTTATACCCGAAAATTCCAATCTCATTGAAATTGGTCCACCTTATACTGCACATTAAAAGATCTATAATGAAATTGTATCGTTTACAATAAAAGTAATTAAAGAAACTAGTTATAAATCTAGTATGAATGTCTTATACTCTTCTGCTCTTCTAAATCCGGATATTTAAATAAATATTTTTGTATCAAGATTGATATGTTGGGGTTGTATCGGCGTTATTTTCGTGGTACGCGATGCATGTTAAAAAATACCGGAAACAGAAAGATCAACCCATCCGTCTAAAAGACAATCATTAAAGTGTCAACATCAAAAGTATCGGTTAAAGAACTGAGGAGGTAAGTTTTTGTTTCCGGAAGCCCTATCTATATATACACGTAATTCTAAGTCAGCCGTAAGAATTCTAATGGATTAAAGCCGATAGAAAAAACCTCACGCGTTTGGTGACACTCTCTGACTACTATTTTCTCTTGTTCTTTATTTTTGACTCGACACCTGAATAAGAGTGTCGTCGTAATTATGGTGTTTAGACATCCGGCATTTAAAAACTCTGTATGTTCGTGATATAAGGTCTCATCGTTCTGCATTTCCGGTTTGGAACTCATTATAAGCGTTTCGATGTTTTAATAACGGAAAAGATTATATACGACCCTTCTAGATTGGAAAATAAATGGGTAGGGTAGGGTTAATAGTCTAAGAGCTAGGCCAGTTTTATTTACCCTGAAAATCACCAAAAGCGCGATACAGTTTTCTTGATGGCTTACAGGTGCGACGTATAAAAATTACACTCTTGCAAAAATCTGGTGGTGAGTAATTGAATTATGACGTCATCAAGATTGCCAACACTCTTTCTTCGTGAAGTAACTAAGTTCAAAAATGTCTTAAAATAAAGAAGTTTGCTTGTTTCAAGTGCTGTTTGAACAAAATATTTATTGAGAACATTTGGTCTCGTCTCACAATTTTATTTTGTTAACCCCTTTAATAAGGGAGTGTGTGTGGCGGTAGGAGTGGCTGATTCCATGAAAATATATTTGAGACCTTGGCCTTTAAATATACCTGCCAAATCTCAAGTTTCTGGACTCTTTTACTAGTTTGCACATTTTATAAAGGATACCGCTACCTAAGGAATCACTACATTTTTCCCATCCAAGTCTCTTTAAATGAAATCATACTGATACAATATTTGCACTCTAGTAAGTGGAAATAATTGCTTATAGAATTTTAATAATACAATATTTGAAATCGTTGGCCTCGAAGTGGTAATGGGTGTGGCTGATGTTCAAAAATTATTTGAGAACTTTCTCATACACACACTAAAAGACAATTGATAACCCATATAATAATGCAGTGTGGATGTTGGACGTGGTCTTGGGGGTGGCAGATGTCATAAACAAGATCGAGACCTTGACTTCTAGTATATACACCAAATCCGAAGTTTCTGGACTCGTACTAGCTTTTTTTACTTATTTATCCCTATTTACCCCCAACCCTTCAACGAAATTCCGCTAAAAATATAATCTAGTTCCAGATCTCGTTATAAATACGTACGTGTTCCAAATTCTAAGTCTAAATTTTAATTTTATTTTGTTTACTCTTTTAATAATGATGGGGGTGGTGGGGGATTTCGAGGAGCAAAACAAAAAAAATCTAAAATTAATGTAAATTTGTTCCACCGTTCATTTTAAATTAGCTCACTGTATGTAGATTGAAGTTATCGCCATTATCGCTGAATTTTATTAAAATTGCACCTTTAACAATAAGAGATTTTTATGAATAGGGATTTTGCAGATCTCTGTTTATAAATGTCCCTGTCATTGTAAAAAACACTGCCTAAGGAATCATTACTTCCACATCCAGATTTTCCTCCAAGTCTCTTTAAAGGTAAACTTCTCGACTATATTTGCACTTCAGTATGCGGAAATCATTGGTCATGGAATTTTAATAATATTTGGGGCAGGTGTCATAAACAATGTTACAGAAGTTACAATTTAGCAAGCTTCGTTAAGACATTGATAATGAATTTGGCTAAGTTTCAAGCCCGGCATGATATTTACAAAATGTGCAAAATGTACAGGGGATAGAAATAAAAGAAAGGTTGCGGATAAGAAATTTAAAAAGTTACACAACTCGGAGTAATTGTAATAGGCTTTATATTAATATTCCACAAAAAAATGGGTTCCGTAAAAATGCGAGAACATGAATCTAGGTATCAAAATTGATCAAATGCATAAGTTTTACAAAAACGACGCTAGGCGTCGGTCGGTGTCGAGACGTAAAAATGCAAGAATATGATTCTAGGTATCAAAATTTATCAAATTCAAGATCAAATTTGGATCTTTCAAAAAGTATGAGATGTAACAGCACCGAACACTTTCGTGTCCAAAAAAACAGCCGAACTTCCAAGCGTTACACAAATCGCTACTGAACCCCGTGTTACCGTTATATCTTTGATTTGTTTAGACATTCTCAATGTTAAAAATTAAGGCATTAGTTTCTAGCACATACGCCAAAAATGAAGTTTCTGGACTCTTACTAGCTTATTGCTCTCCTGATTTTTCCCAATTACACACCTCCCTTCACCCCTTCAAAAAATATACATGCGTGTACCAAATTTCAAGTGAATATCTCAGGTTAATTTCATCAGCCACCCTTCAATTTACCACAACTTTTACAATACGATATAGGTATGCACAAATTAATTGACAATCATATAAAGAATTTAAATATAAAAATATGATTGATGTAAAATGATAAGAATGAATAATCATGTTACTAAATTTTAAGTTGTCCTATTGTTTTTCCCAGTGTATTTAACCATTGTTTCCCGAGGTTCAGTCTGTATGTGCTTGAGACTAGATGAACCCCTAGTCGTTCAGTATCCCAGGCATTCCTAATTCTGTTAGAAAAAATAAATAAAATGAAACAAAAAATTTAAATAAGAAAAAAAATCAAAAAAAATCAATGTGAAAAAAAGAAAAAAAAAATTAACATACAAAAAAATGCAAAAAGAACACAAAAAAAACAAAAAACCGAAAAAAACAATAATTTGAAAAAACTAAATATACATACATATACATATGTCTTTACAGTTAAACAATTTAGTCAAATAATGTAATAGTAAATAAGTTCTAGAGATAAACATAATTTTTGTAAACACTTACCTCCCAGTCAAGAATAAAAAAGTCGGTATTCACTGTGCTAATAGCTATAATCGCTCTAGCCATTCATCCAATGGAAAAAAAAATTCATCAGCCCCTTTATTAATGGAGTGGTAGTGGTGGGGGGGTTGAACAATATTATAAGGAAATCTGAGGGCTTGGCTTCTAGTACATACACCGAACTTCAAATTTCTGTACTGTTACCAGTTTGTTTTACTTATTTTCCCCTATTTAAACCCCAACCCTTCAACGGAATAATCCAAAATTATAATCTAGTTCCAGATGTCATTATAATATATGCGTATACCAAATTTCAAGTGAATATTTCAATTTTATTTTATCAACCCCTTTAATAATGGAGTGGGGGTGGTGGGGAGTTGGAAAATACCAAAACAAAATTTGAGACCTTGACTTCTAGTTCTAGTACATATATACATCAAATTCCAAGTTTCTGTACTCTTACCAGTGTGTACTTTACTTCCTACTACTTTACTTTACTTCCCCCTATTTAGTCCTATTTACCCCCGAGCCCTTCACCGGATATGTTAAAAAAAAAATCCAGTTTCGGATCTCGTTACAGTATATACGTGTACAAAATTTCAAGTCAATATCTTACACCGTTCCGGAGAAAACGTGCCAAAAAAAAAAAAAAAAATGTTACAGACAGACAGACCGACAAACAGACAGAAATAGTTTTTCGCTCAAGTTAAAATTTTCGACGTTTAGGCCGGTCGTCGTAAAGTCAAAATCATCGATTTTGGCCAGAAATTCAAACCAGCAATTTTATTGACTATTCTTATAGACAAAATTGCGCTTAACACGATGGTGACATTAAAAAATTTATAAAACGCTGGATTCATTTTTTAAAAATTGTTTTTTAGCGAAAATTCTCATTTTCTGATGTTTCTTGACTTTTTAACGAAAACGATGCGTTGGACCAAAAAAGTCAAGATCTAAAAAATGAAGATATTATCAACATGCGTCGTTTGAGACCTTCAGTCTTTGACCGCTCAATTTTTATAAACAAATTAAGGGTCCTAAATTAACAATTTATTTTTTTCTGTTCAACAAGAGGTCATACGGATATTTTATTGTAGTCAAAATGTTGCATTTTGTTCATAGAATTTACAATTTTTTTTCTGTGTTGATATCTCGCGTGTTTTGCAATTGTTTAAACAAGTAAGCTAGTTTGTTTATTAAGGATTTCTGACATTCCACGGGATTTTTTCACTCTCCACCCCCGGCAATCGATGAATATTGATAAAAACTACCATTTCTATATGATCTTGGCGCTTTTGTTTTTTTTACCCCACGCCGCCAACGTTTTTAAAAAAAATTGTTCAGTAAGCAAATGAAAAATCTCGGCTCAAGAAAGTCGTATCGATATACGATGATCGGCAAATGAAAGATAATAAAAGAAGGAAAATTTTGACCCTAGATAGACTTTGACCCGTTAACTAGAACCGGAGATATAGACCATTTTGCATTTACTACTGTCAATTGTTTATTAATTAATTTTTTGAAAAAATCTTGTGACAACATAAAGTTAATTAACTAGTTTTCAATTATCACACAAATCCATTGGTTTTTTCATACATTTTTTGCTTTTATAATAATTAATTTATGAACGCCGTACAACGTTTTTTAGTGTGACTTGCGCAGTAACGTCTTTGTACATATATATAAAAAATTCACAGCGCGCCCGGTTTTAAATGAGTCGGAAGTGGTTTAAAGTGATTTAAATAGTCACTAAGAGGTATTTTAATCTTATTTTTTAATTTATTTGTTCAATTATTTTTTTATACATGGTGACTACATGGATGTGGAAGTAAAAGAAAAACTTAAAATAAAACTAATATTAATGGCGATAATTTCGATCCTGCACTATTTTAAATGCATCAATTTCCTCAATTTAATGATGTAGATCGCCAATTCGTAAATTATTTGTTAGGCTTGCTGCATTCCACATTTTTTCACTTGCAGTGCCGATGCATATCAGAAACATTTTCTATTAATCATTAATCTATAAATATCATTGTTATACGTATTACAGATCTATAAATATAATGGGCATACGTGTTTTCGAAACTGAAAATATTGTATAACCTTGATATACAATCCTTATAGTCTAAGAGCTAGGGCCACGTTTATTTACCCGCATTAGAATCATCTCCACGCCTTGGTGGGAAGTATAAAAATTGTATTTTTGCAAAAATCTGGTGGTGGGTAATTGAATGATGACATCATCAGCATGGCCTCCACCCTTGTTAATAACAGTTAGTTTTCATCGTCGTATCTGCTCACCGATTTTAGTTAGAGTGGACTTATTGTCTATAGTTTTTACCTGAAACATTATTTTATATATATTCAAAAAAAAGTTATCACGAAAAAACTGATTTTTCAAAATTCTTTTGGTTGTACAAAGATAAGTATACTTCTTCTCATTTATCTATGCGGCATAAAAAGTGTCGGCACCTTTGACTTTGCGGTAAAGATCAAAGACCCCCGACATTTTTATACGGACAATAAGTCTGCAGTAAACTATAGAAGAAATTTGTATTCGCCAGGTACTTATTCAGAATCATAATATAATATCTAGCGATAAAGAAAAGCAACCGTCTACCTCAATTTACCACAAGAAATTCTCTGGAGCTTGGTCTATATGTATATAGTATTTATATCAATATTATATTTTTGTTATTTTTTTCTCGTTTAAGTATTAGGTATGTTATAATTTTAGCTTTTTATAAAATATTTATCTTACACATCCACATATTTAAAATAAATAATAAACAGTAGTAGCATTTTAAGAAAACATAATAGTTTCCATTAACAAAAACAAACCTATTTCGCTTGAAGATATTTTGTCTATTTTTAAAAGTCTTATCAGGAAGTGTGGTGTTATTTTACACCATTTGTTTAGTAAACAATTGAAAATTATTCATAAAATCAATAAGTAACAAAATAGCTTGGAAAGTTAGATTGTAATCAGTTATTAAATGAACTAATATTTCTCAGAAAGAGCATTTCAAACAACACGATTCCAACTAACTAAAAAAAGAACTCGATCCGTGATTCAAAATAGCTTTATTTGCAATGATAGCTGTATTTATTCACAGAAAGTACCTAAGTATTTTAAAAATAGACTCGTATATCTGTGTTTCTGTCGATGGTTATCGAGCGTACAAAAAGCAAACGTCTAAAACTTTTAGTTTCATTGATGTAGAAAGATTTAAAAATAACGCCCTTTTCTTTAACTTTAATGATTTTACAAATAAAACATTACCTTTGCCCTCATTTAAGTGATTTATGTCAACTTTTTTTACCTTCTTCTTTTAACACCCTCTTTGAAATGTCACGGCTGTAATTAATTAGAATGCCTAAAGTTTTTCTAAAAAACTACACAATTTTAAGAAGATAGTTCTAATAATAGTTGGAATATCATAACAATTTATTTTAAGTTTGATAAACATAACATTTTTATACAGATTTTTATTCTGTCTTGAAGTATAATGTAAACATTTGTTATAATAATGCATAGAAATATTCTGGGGTCACATTTAGTGTCTTTTTTATTATAAAAACCGATTGATCCTTTACTTCACACTTTCTAATGCCATCTATTTTTTAGAAATAGACCATACATGTTTGTTCAGTGGTTCAACTGAAAATTTTTCTTATGCATTTAATTAATTTGCTAAACATTGTACTTCTCAAATATATGAGTTAAACAGTGGCGGCACATGAAATTTTAGTCCACAAATTAACAGTATCGTAGGATGTTATCTACATTTTTAAACACTTGAAATTTAAATCCAGTTTTGTCACACGTGTTACGTGTATGGTGAAAGGGGGCATCAACGTCTAATTTCTAAAAAGCGGGAAGAGGGGGGACAAACCTTTATAATGTATGCTACTAGTTACAAAACAAAATTTTTATTATTTTTCATCAAACGAATTTAAATAAAGTACTATACCAAATAACTACAGAAACAAACTAAGATTATGCTTAGTTTTTCCAGTAAAAATAACTTCATAATTACATCATGGTTATACTAAAGAAATAACACTGAGTTTTGGAAAACAAGTTTCATTTATTATTATTATTGAATAGTACACTGGACAGAAAATTGAGAATATTGTATAAAGTACACTTGTATACGTCCCTACAATTTTGTTTTATGATTTTGCATAATTTTTAGATGTCCAGAGTAAAGAAGGCATGCCTTCTCACTTTTTATAGCATTATTGTTCTTTCTAACTTTCGAAGAGATGCAACGAATTCTCATTTTTTAGTTATGGCGAAGGCGCGGGTTGGAATTGGATAGTCGGGTATCTTGATCCAATGGGTTTTGTTCTTTACATCTTTTAACGTTCTTTGTTAATGCCAATCTTCTTGGTACCGAACAGCATGTTTTATTACACAGTAGCTTCAAAATACGGTTTGTAAGAAAGAAAGCTGTCCAGTCCAGAAGTCGAATCCATGTCCTTTCTGCATGATGCAGGAACTTTTACCCCGAACACGCTTGCGAGGAGAGTTCTGTCATTTCAACGACTTTAATCCGTCCACTTAGCTTGCACGAAGTTTCAACTTATTCGAACAATTTTAGATATGCACTTATTTCCACATCCACGTAGTGGATGGAAGTATAATAATCGTAAAAAATTCAAAATTTTTATTTATGGAAATATGTTTATATTGTCTAAATGTTATTTGTGCCTTTATCTTTTTTTTTACAACTTTGGGACTTCCTGTCACATGTATTTTTTCTTTTTAAGCGGTGCTCGGAGAATCTACAAAATATCACAATTAACCAGTATGTTACTCTACGCCTGTGACTTTTACGTCAAAGGATCAGTTAGAGGTTGCTTTTTTAAATAAATAACACAAATAAGTATAAAAACTTGAAATTAAATATTTCGCCGACGTTTCGGAAATCTAATCTGTTTCCTTTTTCAAGGCTTTTTTGAAAAATATTTTTTGTTGTATATGATAAATACACAGCTCTAAGAATGTTTGTAATATTCAATATCCATAGATACTTACTATTTACATAGAACTGTTGATATAGTTAACAGTTTTATTAATTTTTATACAATGTTAAGTTTGTGAAGTTCTTATTTTAACATTGGCAACCAAGTTGTACAGATATCTACGGAACAATTCGACTCGCATCTATCCTCATTTAATAATATTATTGCGGATTCTTTAATTTTTCTTTTTTTGCTATCTGCCTCTTTTGTTAAAATTTTTGCCGAGTCCTAGTTGGACCTCCGAATTTCATTTCTTCTGATATAATTTTGATGTTCGTCCAATCTTACACTAAATGGTCTGGATGACTCACCCATGTAATGTTTGTTACTGTCACACGGAATACTATAAATGCAGTTTTTTGGATTTTACTCGTGATTCTTCGATTTTGTCTTTGTCAGAAAAGATCTTAAAGTGTTGTTTGTTTGAAATACCGTCCTAATATCAATTTTTTCACCGATACGTCGCAACTTTTCGAATAATCCGCATACATAAGGAATTAACGCTGTGTAACGTTTTTCAGGTTTTTGTCGTACCTGATTATTATTTTCAATATTTATGAAGGTTTTACCAACAAAACCCCCAGAGTATTGGTTATTTATAAGAACTTATTTTATAAACAGCTTCTCATTGTTTAGTATTTCATCATTAGAAGAAACGATTTTTGCCCTATTATACAAACATTTTATAACACCCTTCTTAATATGTTTAAGTTTAGAATGTCATGAAACGTCGATATTTTAAATCTCAGCCAAATAATATTTTTGTCAGTAGGTCTGTCGGGGTAAGGTCCCAGAAACTTGGGATTTGATGTATACTAAAAAACCTCAGTTGTTTTATAACATACTCGTATGTATTATAAAGACATCTGGAATGAAATTATATTTTGAGACGAATTCATTGAAGGATTGGGAAATAATAGGGGAAAATAAGGAATGCAAACTAGTAAGAACCCCGAAACTTGGGATCTGGTGTATAAGCTAGAAGCCAAGGCTTTTAATTTTTTTAAGCCTCTGACGCGTTATTCAATTTCAACTGGAAATACCGAGTTGCGCTTGACTAAATGTTTTTATTTATCGATAATACCCGTCCGCCTTTTCTTAAAATCGTCGCCTATTTCTTTAGTATCATCACGTCAGTGTTCCATTTTCAATATTATCTTGTCACTTTCTGGGATTTTATCATATTCCTCGCGGTTCCTCAAGAAGCCATGACCCCGTCGGAGCCATGTCTGACTTTTTGTTCTATGAGTGGAGTCAGACCATTTTTGTTACAAGAATTCCCTGAAATAACAATTACAAATAGAGATAACAGCAATTTGCTTTGTAAAAACATACTAGTTACAAAGAACTAATTAGGTTATGTAAAAGGCCTAAGTTGATTTTGGGCCTCATGGGCCTAATGCCACACCGGCCTTGATCTATCAGATTCCATGTCAAAAACAGTTCTACACTTGAATAAACTGATTTTCAAATGGGATAAATGATTTGAACTCTATAGGGCCTCGAGTTAGGTGTGGGCCTCATGGGCCTGAAATCATTTTTTGATTTTTGTATGGCCATTGCTTCATATTGTAATCGTATGGACTTGCATTTTGCAGTATATTCTTTTGTCATTTGTTTTGAAGTTTTTACCTCCTCTTTATAATACTACGCTTTTGCTCATTTTAACATTTTGACCCCTATTATCTAGAAAATTGTTGATTTTGGAGACTTGAGCTCATTTAGACTTTTGTTCAGCATGTCAAAAAGAACAACATAGTTTCAACGAATTCGGCCGAGGGTCATTTTTCATTTACAAAATGCGGGGTCTTTTATGTGACTATTCAGAGAACTAAAATATGCGCCAAGTTCTCACTGGTAGAGGTTTTGCAAAATGGTGATATTTGACCTATGAATAAATAGGTGAGAACTCTTCAGATCTTTATGCCTCGCCCCCAGTCCAGGAAAATACAGCGTTGTCGATCCATCTTCTAACGGGTTGTATATCAGCGCATACGTAGAAGGTATGTAACTTTAGGCGGGGATACATAGCGGATATACCATCCTTCGAAGGGGATGTAAAACAGTCGATCCCTTGTCGATTAAATGCTAGACAAGTAAAAAATTCGTACTCTTCGATAGAGGCAAAATTTCCTGGTTGGGGGTAGCTCGTCTCCTGGCGTCGGTGATAGGCCTCAGTAGCAGAAATGCGTTAATTAAGTGAGAGAGAAAAATAATTATTATTATCGTCAAATGTTTAAGAGTATAACGTTGCCACATTCAAAGGTATAACTTTGCCGTATAACGAAATCGATTTTATCTATCTTAGTAAACAAGTAAATGCGAAAACACGGTACACGCTTAATAATGTGCCATCATTACTTTATTATACGACTGATTGATATCGTCGATGTCAAAGTCACTTTGAGTATGGTGATGGTGTGCATATAGTGTATGTGTTATCTATTGATTGAACGTCTTATTTAAGTTATTCGTTTTGATGACTAGTTGGGAATAACGAATCGTTTTTATCGTACATCTCATATAGATTTCTTTGAAGAGGAATTAAGTATTTATTATTTTTGATAATTGTTGTAATAACAGATGAAGTAAACAATCAATTTTGACCCATGTTGTTTTAAAGATTATTGTTGGGATTGTCATCGTTTTTTCCTACAGCCGCCAATGGATTCAGTGGGCTTAATATGTCTTTCGTTTTATGAACAGGGTGGGTTATGAATTTTATCTTACTCATCGCATATGTCAGCGATCACGAACAGTTTTTCTTCGTGGCAACGATATTTCAACGTATATACCAAAGCGCTTAAATCGTCGGCGGTGCACATTTCAAATTTAATTTATGCATTCAAGAGATATCAGAAATTCATATGTTCATATATTCAGCTGACTCATTACTTGGTGGCATACAGACAGAGGTAATTTATACAGATTTTTACAAGGCTTTCGACAGATTGGATCACAATATCAAAAACTCGCTAATAATGAATTTTCTCTAACGATCCTAAAATTGTTTTAGTGTTATCTGGGTTGCAGAAAATATGTGCAATGTTGTAGCATAGCGTTGCCATCTGTTGAAAGAGTCCTCCGGAGTTACACAGGGCTCTAATTTGGGTCCATTGTTATTTAACATATTTACAAATGATATTGGATCAGATTTAAGTGTGTGTTATACAATTTACGCTGATGATATGAAAATTTAATCAACTGCCAACAACATGATGATTGTGATAACTTACAAGAGAATCTCCTTAATATAATTAGGTATGTCAGTGGTTAAATTGCGTTTAAATGTTCAAAAATGTCATGTTATGTCCCTCACAAATAAATTACATACCTACACCATAATAGTTATTTACGCACCAAGTGCGTTATATAGATTATAACGCCCGGAGGAGAGCATGATGCAGCCTGAGGGCCTTTGGTCCGAGGGATGCATGTTACCTGATGGGCGTTATAATCTAATAACGCTCGTGGTGCATATAATATTTTATTTTCCCTTATTAACCTAATATGTAATCAGTATCATTAAATTCAAGATCAAATTGACATATTTAGCTACGTTGTAGCCTCCATAAAAAAACTGTAATAGTTTTGCTGTTTTATTTATGATTATCTCTTATAATATGCACATTATGTTTGTATGATATCGAAAAGCTATATGAATTATAGATTCCTTTTTCTTCCATTCTGTTAGCATCCATTAGGTTAACAGTGTTAACACCTGTTGAATGATGCTTATATAATAAAATAGAATAATAGTGGAGGTAAGGAGTCGGGATTTTGTTCGAAAATAACAAGTATCTGCTAGTGGACCAATCTAATCGAACCCCCCCCCAGTTTTTGAATGTGCTGAAACCGATTACGGGATCCAAAAAAGGTTTGACCCCGGCAACCCCCCGAAATCGCCACAAAACCCCCCAACCCCCCCAGGAGGTGATATTTTTGTAGAACATGTTCAGAATTTTTTAAAAGGGGTTTGTAGGAGGGAAGATGAAGATGACCAGGATTGTGACCGGGGGTGGGTACAAGCCCTCCAGGGGGTGAATTTTTGTTATTTTTATTCTAAAAAATATTTACACTTTTTAAACAGGAGACTTGTAGGAGAGAAGATAGAGGTGACCAGGGTTGTACCCAAGGGTGGTTACAACCCCCCAGGGGGTGAACACCTCTCCTGAGCGTTGGTACAACCCAGGTCGCCTTTCATCTTCCCTCTATCAAACCCCCTGTTTGAGAATGTTGAATATTTTTTACAAAAAAATAACACAAAAATCTACCCCCTAGAGGGGTTGTAACCACGCCTGGTTATATTCCTGATCACCTCCATCTTCCATCCAACAAACCCCCTTATTGTAAATATATTAAAAAAATCCACCCCCAGAGGAGTTGAATCGAAGGGTAGGGTTGATTGGAGTCATCTCCCTCTATAATTACCATCCTAAGTTATGTGTAGGGCCAATTCACCAAAATGCAGGGCTGGATTGATGTCTGCGCAGGGAAAGAGACGTTAAGGGTGGCTTTGGGGCGATTTCGGGGGTTGCCGAGGTCAAAAACTTTTTTGGACCCCGGAATCGATTTCAGCACCCTCGAAAAAGGAGGGGGGGAACTAGATTGGTCCAGTAGCAGATATTTGTATGTTCTTCCGGTTCCTCTCTCAATTTCAATTAATAAAAAGAGACTTGGATAGTTTTATTAAGTTTTATTTATTAGTTTTATTAAGTGTCTGAATTTAATAGAATAAAAGTAATAAACAGTAAATAAGAAAATATTTTGTTTTTAGTAGGAATAAAGTAATTGACATACACAGTGTAATTTATAGTATCATGTCAAATATAATTTACGTAGAATGTACGAAATATTTTAAATTGGAGAACGTATGTATCTAGAATTTAAAAATCACTGTTTATATGTATCGTGTAATGTTTTTTTATCTGATAAATAAAGTTTTTAAAAAGAAAAAAAAAAGTTCTGTAAAACTGAGATACAAAAAGGCTTTATTTTAGGGAGGAGTTGCGCAATTTTTGGGAAAAGAAAATTGATTAACAATAAACAACAATCAATAATCGGCCAGTAATTATTTTAAATTCGTCATTTTTGTCGTTGTATCCTACTATTTTGTTTCAATTGCGTCAAGATTAAACGCAATTAATATGATCAATCAGATGACAGATAAGGAACTATCTGAGGTATTATTAAATAAGTTAATAAAACAATGGTAAGGTCCCCGCTTATAAAGTATACATAAATATATCACTGTCGACTTATATCCAAAAAAAAAAAAGTCAGTCCGTTCTGATTTTACGTTACGAAACGGATTTTTATAAAAATAAAATTATTTGTCTGGTTATGATATAGTTTAATGCAGACTTATTGTCGGTATAAAAAGTGTCAGGGTCTGATCTTTACCGCACCGTCAAAGGCGCCGACACTTTTTATACCAACCAGATAGATGAGAAGAAGTATACCTAGATGTGACTTAATCAAGAAGGTACAATTTGACAAAGAGTCATCAGACGAATAGACAAGCCAAAATACTTTAGACATACCTGTTCAGAAAGAGTCTCAGAAAGTATTTGTTAATTAAAATTTCACTCTATTTCCTTGTATACGTCTACTTCCTTAAATTCAACA
Organism: Stenurella melanura; assembly: GCA_963583905.1. NCBI lineage: Eukaryota > Metazoa > Arthropoda > Insecta > Coleoptera > Cerambycidae > Stenurella > Stenurella melanura. The sequence continues at coordinate 56,825,837 of OY757310.1, forward strand.
TTTAAAACCACTGTAATGAAATTATATTTACAAAAAAAACGGTCATGAAAGCACTCTTACATATTTTTAAACTTCCCTAAGACAGACAACAGGTCCGCAATATTTTAGAACAAATATAAATATTTACGGTTTAAACAGCTGTTGTGTCATAAGCTCAGTTTGCAGACGTACAGCGCCTTCTTTTTCTCGAGACCTTCTTTCACATCTTTACTTTGAGCTGATGCTGGTCGGCGTTATTGCATTCAAGATGCATTTCAGCTGCTGCCAAACATGGTTATTGCAAATGCTGATTTAAGACAGCTTTCTGCCTCTGGCTCAAGTTCAAACAACTTGAGTCTATTTCTGGACCCTGCTGCACACCGTTATTATGATTCTACGCGGAGGTGACCGTCGCCATGATTCCAGGTGACAAAGGATTGCATCGAAATTAAAATAATACTTCACTTGAAGCATTTAGTTTGTCTTAAATTATTATGACAAATTCTGTCATAGACTATAAGTTAAATATACGTAATATGTAATACAAAAAGTTAAGTGTTGTTTGTAACGGCATATGTACATGGTCTCCCATAAGTGACCGATCAAATGAAGGGGGCTGATAGGGGATATTAATTCTAGTCCAAGTAACCATATATTATTTAATTGTTGACGGTTTAAAAGTTCTTTCAATTTTTGTATTTTTCCCTGATCGCGTAGTGCGCCATTAAATAATTCATTTAAAAAAAAATATGTTTGTTTATTTTGCTTTTTTAAAAGTTTTAAATGGGTGGACTTTTCTAATAACATCATTTTTACTTCCCTCCCATACCGAAGATAAAAATTCACCTCCGAGATTTTTGCGGATTTTCACGTTTCAGATCATGTAGATTACGAAAATATAGGTTTTCAATTCCGTCAATCTGTCTGTATGTCGGTCTGTCTGTCTGTCTGATGTCTGTCTGTCAGTCTGTTGGTGCATTAACTTAAAAACTACTTGACGGAGAACAGTCAAATTTGGTAGGTAGTTGACGCCACTGCCACCAAAGAAATGGTTAGACTTTCACTGGAAAAATATAGTGTGGACCGTCTAAAGGGAATAGATAATGGAAACAATTTTTTTCGCTCAAATTTAAAATTCCCCCGTTTCGTGACATTCTAACCTATTTAAAAAAAAAATTTTTGAAAATTTTAAATGGTAAAATATTTCGAAATTTTGAAAATTTTGAAATTTTTTTATAAAATGAGAAAATATTTTTTTGCTCAAATTTAAAATTTCCCGTTTCGTGACATTCTAAACCTATTAAAAAAAATTGAAAGTTTTAAATAGAAAAAAATTTGAATTTTGTAAAGTTTATAAAAATGGGTGATGGGAAAAAATTTTTTATTGCTCAAATTTAAAATTTCCACGTTTCATGACGTTCTAAATCTAGGATAAACATAAACATAAACACGACACATAGTAGACAAGCCCCAAATCCAAAGCCTCTCATAGGCAGTCCGGAAGGAGGTTATTACATATTTGAAAAAACGCAGACAATATCCATTACCCACCAACATTGCCAGTGGCGGTGCAGTCTAACCAAGCGCGTTCGCCACTAAGACGCTTAGCCGACTGAGCCACCGTGCCGATGTTTGTCTTAAGATAACGGAATCCCGGGATTGAATCCTGATGAATCCTATGAATGTTTAGCGGCATTTTTAATGTGTTACCGAGACGGTATCAGTGGCTTAGACCTCTGTTGAGTGGCACAACATGTCTAATCCCTGTTATCTCTTCTGAGTTCGAGTCTCAGCTGAGGTAGATGGCAATATCGCAGGAAATGGTTGTTGTGTATGTCTACGTGTACGTCTTCTGGTTTAATAGTTTTAAAGCACTAGCCAAACTCCGCCAAGACGTTAATATAAGTAATATATGATTTTTGTTATCATTTTTTACAAGAAACAGTACAGAACTCAGCGTGCAATCCCCTGGCACATTTGAATCAGCTAGAGATATTATTAATCATGTGATATGAGAACTTTGTTAGTAGTACAAACTTCACTAAATAACACGATATGTTTTTTTACAATTGGTGCAAGTATTTGTATCAAGCGAATACGTTTTTAATCGATTACTTGTCATTCAGTGAATATAAAAATACGATTGGCATACATCCTGGTTAGTGGAGATCCAGCACTGATGTTGATTCATAATCAACACGTCATAAGCAACAACTTTAACCAGATCATACATTTTAATCTAATAGTTCCCCCGGGAGCAAGAGCTATGTGGCCCAAGCGCTTTACTATGTACGTAAAATTATAATATCTGGGGTAATCAGTATTCCCTCAAAAATATATAGCTTACATAAATGATTACATGACATGTGACCAATTACTTTTAATTTTGTTATATTAAAGTCAGGCTTTCTAATGGTTTATCCTGGATTTTTTAAATCGTGTAGATGTCACATCTCGTTTTCAATAATCTATAGCGAAGAGCTAATCAAAGTTGCGCGTCGGCAGAAATCTAATCTATAATCTAGTTGTTTCATAAACGGCATGGTCCGTACACAGGAAATAGCTTATTTCCTTTCCATTGTAATGTATCCCTTAATAGAACGCCACTGGATTGTATTAGGGAATTTTGTTATTCCAAAGTACCAATGATGAATAGTTGCTTGCTTACAACATTTTGTAGTCACGCGTCATTATTTATGAATGCCCTGTATATTCTATACTAACTTAGAGTAGTGTTATCGCATATTATGAGAAGATGCTTGGGGCGGAGCCAACGTGCGCGAATATTTCTACCAGCATCATCTGTGGTAGAAGGATATATAATAATAATTGTAATCAAAATTTCGAAGTCGAGGAGCTGAGTAATGTAGTAGATTAAAATCTCGTCACACTCTGGTGTTTACGATGAAGACATTTTTCACTGAAAATAAAGTTATATCACTTAATTTAATCAGAAACACAACAAGTATACTGCAGCACAGACCCTGTGACTGCAGGTTGACGGTGCCACTGGATTCGATGTCAAATATGATGCAAATCGCTCTCATTGGCTTAGATCAATGGATGCACACAAAGTCGTTTCTGTGCATCATTTTTTTGCAAGAATCATAATAATATCAAAGATTAGAGAACTAACAAGATAGGACAGTCAGACGGAGAAGACGAAATAGACTGACACAGTTGTGAACTCCAGGGACACGACATTCAGCGGAAAGGGTTTCGGAATTTGTCGGGTATGCATTAAATGAATTTGACCAAGCTTGTTAAAAGATAGGTTATCTTATTAGAATTGACGAGTGCTACGTGACGTATAGACCTCCATGACAGTTGCGTGTGACTCTTTTTTCTTCATTTTATAGAAAAAAGTTTCAAAATTATTCTTTCAATGTACAATTCTATCCTAACCAAATAGATACCTTGCATATAAACATAGAAATACTTTATGTGACATATATTACAGAGCAACCTGTTTTTTTTAGTGACCTTGGGTACTGACAGTCAGCTGAGTTCGGTCTTTCTATTAGGACAGTGTTGTCCATTTTTCACTATTGGCCCCTCTTTCTAATATTACCTTCTCCGTCTGATTGTCACATTGTGGCAACTGCGCCAGAACGCCAATTTAAATGTCGAGGTCAATGGCGCCATTGCTAAAAGATTAAAGGTTTTCCGCCGGCTGTCCTTGTTAATTCTCTAGTCTTTGATAATATGAACTACTCTACTCCTGTGACTGGGCACACGTGAATCTTCTACCTTTTCCCTACCGTCTGTCCTACTATCGGACCATTTTTATAGATTTTACCATCTTGCTTTTATGTCACCGCCCTCCCTACTTTCCCACCACTTTTTTCTTAGTCGCGAGTATATCCACCATTAATTTTTTTTAACACCCTTCACGAGTACCCTGTGTAATAACTTTTATTATTACATTTATATTAGCTTCTACAGTTTTTTGTGTACGAGTATCAAGGTTGAGTTATCCAATATGTTACGAAAGTGCACCAATTCTGATAATTATTATAAAATTAAATATTTTACTTGGCATCCTATTCTGTTTACGCTGGACTCAAAAAACAAACATTTCTAAATCTGTATTTAATAAATGTATTACTGTAGTGTGAAAAATTCGACTCTTATCTCTGATAAAACTAAATGAATTTAAAATGTATTCCGTTAGTTCAATGTTTACTTATTAGAAACGATTGCTGTTTTTAAAATTTATTAGAAACTCAAAAAAGTTTTTCAAAAATATTTTGATTAAGTATAGTAATATATCTCAGAGAATTCAAGTAATTTTGTGGCGGAAATTATACACGATTTATACACGGTTTTTGAGACTGCTAAATGCGAATATATCCAAATTTCAAAGGTCAAGATGGTGGATTCAGTATGGCGAATTTGAAGCGAAAAATCGTGCTAAGTTCATTGAAATAAATAAATAAAAGTGGCATTGTAGTTATTTATAGGTTTTTGAGTTCACTGATTAGGAATTTCTTATCCAAAATTCAAAATTCTATGAAGTGGATTTGATATCACTGCATATAAGTAAAATGTAATATGTAATAGACGACTGGGCGACTGCAGTTGTCCGTTCGGCGGGCGATCGGGCTGCGTGGTGGAACAAATATCCATGCCCCGAAATCGGCAGCAATGTCCACCTTACGCTGGCAAATCAATCAATCAGCAAGCATAGATAAATCTATATAGAGCAGAGTGCAACAATGATTGTACATACTGTATCTGTCTAGTTGTTGGTACTTGTTTTGGTACTTTCGGATAAGCCAAGAACTCATTTATTACACAAAAATAATAAAATGCAGCATTTTATTATGTTCCAATAATGAAACGTATTTAAAAAAAATTGTTTGTTACAAATGTAGGTATAAAAGTTGTATGAAATATTACTATTCGATTCTTAGTGTTATTACAGTTCGTCTTCAATTCTTCTTCTCTCTGATTCTTTATTTTCTTCTGACTCACTTTCTTCCAAAAATTAAAAGTAAAGAAAATTAAAAATTTTCCGGAAGTATTGTGCTTATAAGATGAATCTAACTATAACATTCACGTTTCATATACTGGACAAAAAAGAGAGATATACCGGGTGCAACAGGATCATGGTACACCTCTCTTTTCTCCTTTAGTTTTGAAGATTATTGATTGAAATTTAGGATATACTACATATATAATAAGCCAGGGTTCCGATTTATTCTAAACGACCCATGTAATGCGACGAAAATCGAAATCCCGTTAGAAACACTAAATTACGTTATTTATGAGCAAATAAAATTCACCAAAATTGTCTTTGGGGCAACACTCAATTTTTTCAAATGGAACCATATTGGTACCGTGGTATCATTTATTAGTACTATTAATAAGGAATTTATTCATATATCGTATTAAAATGTGCGATAAATACAAACAAAATAATAGCTAAAAGAAAATAAGAAAATGCAATTTTATTCTAATTACCTTGTTACACATAAGATAGTTTTGGAATACCAAAAATTAACACAGAACATTACAACAGTTGTTCAAAATGCTGTCTATTAACGTCAATGCACTTCTGAATTCGCACAGCTGTTTCTCGAAGAACGTTCGCCAATTGCTGGGCCGTTATGGTATTAATTGCTTATCTTATTCGTAGCTCCAGGTCTTCACGGGTTGTAATGGCGGTTGCATAGACAATATTTTTTAAATGACCCCAGACATAGAAATCAAGGGGCGTTAAATCAGATGACCTTGGAGGCCACTGCACAGGACCATTACGTTTTCTCCGAATTTCCGTTGAAGGTAATCAACTACTATCCTTGAATTATGGGGAGGAGAGCCATCTTGTTGGAAATTCATTCCCTGTCCTAAATCTAAAGGTAACTCATCTAAAATGTCCTCAATCTCATTTTTCAGGGATCTCAAGTATCTGGCACCAGTCAGAGGTCCTTCAAATATTATTGAACCAATGATTCTACTACCGATTATTCCAAGCCAAACATTGAAACCGAACCGCAAGGTACCCTCCCGTAATAAATTTTTATTTTCTTGTGACCAATATTTTGTGTTTTGTCGGTTAAATAATCCCAAATTTGTAAACCTTGACTCGTCCGAAAATAAAATCAATCCCCAAAAACCATTGTTTGGCTGCACGTTATTATACAAAATCCAATTGCAGTATTCCATCCTACGTTCGTAATCACTTTCGTACAAATGCTGGTGCAATTGGCATTTAAAAGATTTATAGTGGTATTTCTGCAAAATTCGGCTTACTGTTTGGTGACTGATGTTCAATTTAAACCCAACTTGCCTTAAAGAAACAGTCTTATCAACTTCTATTCGAGCCAAAACATTAATTTCCGTTCCTTCGTCAATAATGAAGTTTTCTTCGGGATCATTGTTGGACTCTCTTCGGAATTGGTTTTCAACACGTTTAAAATAATTTTTCGCTGGACATTGTCTATCAGGATATCGTCGGCCATAAAGGTCCATAGCTGCGATTGCATTTTGTTTACTTTCCCCATAAATAATTCACATGTCCACTTTTTCATCTTTTGTATAAATTTGCGGCATTTTGAACACAATTAACAAGAATTTTAAACAATTTTTAAAGACACAATAAAAACACCGTTAAACTAACAAATGTTTGACAAATATTTCATTGTTTTCAAAGCCACCTGAGTTACTTCTTAACATTTAATTAGAACAAAATTGTATTCTTATTTTCTTTCAGCTGTAATTTTGTTTGTATTTATCGCACATTTTAATACGACATATGAATAAATTCCCTATTAATTGTACTAATAAATGGTACCACAGTACCGATATGGTTCCATTTGAAAAAATTGAGTTTTGCCCCAAAAACAATTTTGGTGAATTTTATTTGCTCATAAATCACGTAATTTAGTGTTTAACGAGATTTCGATTTTTGTAGAATTGCACGGGTCATTTAGAACAAATCGGAACTGTCATGTCACATTTAAATGGAAAACTAAAAATAATATTATAAACAAAATCGATGTTTGAAATGTCACTTAATTGGCATCGTTGGATTCAGAAAATTATGCAGAATTAAAAAATGCAATAGTGTATAGGGTGTTCCATTTAAAAATTGAAAGTTGGTGTCACTTCCGGCGAAACCGGAAGTGAAAAAAAAATCAATTATATGTCAAAAAGTGCCGCTTATTATGTATGTAGTATATCCTTAATTTCAATCAATTATCTTCAAAACTAAAGGCGAAAAGGGGGGTATACCATGATCCTGTTACACCCGGTATAAGGAAACACTACCTTACACAGACCAGATCAATAAGAACGACATTTCCCCAATATATGAAATAAATAACTTAATAATTAATATAAACATGGCAGTTACATGTTTACAAGGCTAGTATATACCCTAACAACATTAGAATTACGTTATTATACTCTTTGCAAATACAAAACGAAGAGTATATAATATTGCATTCGATCGGCACATTTCTAAATATTGCTCGTAGAGAAAAAAAAATCATATCACTGTGTTGGTGATCGTATTCTGAACAACTTTCAAAACGTCAGTCCGTCCGCCTCTCCGTCTGCCTGTCTGTCCGTCCGTCCGTCCGTCACGTTATTTGTAAGCACGATAATTTTTTAAATAAAAAAAATACATAAATTTTTGTTTAGTTTTGCAATTAAACTAAAAATGTCTAAAACTAATATTATTTACAAAAAACTGCGAAGAGTATCCTATAGAATGTGCAATAGTTATATAAAAAGTGCAGTAAATCGGCGAAGAGTATAACGGTTAGCTTGTTTAAATATGTCATAGGACAACTGTCCTCTAATCCTTACTGTCTATATACAGTTGGCTCTAAAGATGATAAGAACACAGGGTGTGCCATATTCGATCCACAAAATACTTACTGCAAAAAAGTTAAATTCAATCCAAATGTTTATTTTTTCCCCAGAAATAATTGCAATAATAGAAGCATTACAATATAGCTTAACTCTAAACGAACAAGAAATACTGATAATTACCGACAGCAAAAGCAGCTTAGAAAAAATAGGAAATTTAAACCCTAAGTCAAGTACCAGTTTCTTAATAAATAATGTTAAGTTAATAAAACGTTTACAGGATGCCTCAAAAAGTGTAAATCTAGTATCTGTAAAAGCACACTGCAATATTGTCAACAACGAACAAGTCGAAAGAAGCCCTATCAAATGAAACCATCGTAAGTTACCTATACCATCATGAAGATATATTTCCCACTATTAAAAAAATATTTACCAACGAATGGGAAAACGCTTATGTTCACCAAGTAAAAGGAATATACTACAAAAATATTCAACCAACCGTACCCAAAACGCCATGGTTCAATAACAGCAAATTTAATAAAAACAGCGTAAAAAATATATGTAGATTAAGATTCAACCACGTTCTGGTTCCGACGTGTTTACATAAAATCAACGCTGTAAATACAGTCCCGACTCGGGATCCAGGTCCAGTCCCGAATTACGTCATTAAACGACTGATATTCGGTTCCGAGTTGTGATTGGGAAATCCATTGTTTCACATATACGCCAATGAATGAATTCATCATGTGGAACGGGTACTTTTGTTTAAGAAATAATTTATTTACTATAACCTTTTTCTTTCTCGCTGCAGAGTTATTAGTTTTATATGGGGAATTTGAATTAGGCACTACAAAAATCAAAACAATATACAGGGTGTGCGGAGGTTTCTTTCGGGCCGCTTTCTCATTTGCAACTCGCTGTAAAAAGTTATTTTACCGCGATACAGATAACATAATAAAAAGACTCTCTTACAGCAAGCTAATATTGGTTTTGAAAAACAAGGCAAATAAAATGGACACACTAATACAGGACGTTGAAACGAGAACACGTCAATTACTGGTACAAAAAAATCGACGGCGACGGAAACTGCCTATATGGAGCATTAAACCACCAACTGGAGGGAGAAAATATAACATCACAGGCACATACCAATGCGACGAAAACCCTACGAAAACAAGTAGCTGACTATATCGAAAATCACTTAGACCATTTCATGCCATTCATGCAGGCATCCATCCATGAACTAGCACCCCGTTACAATAGATACAACTCTAATACGGGAAAAATAAATGCATTCATTCGAGATCTGTTTTTGGGGGGGGGGGGGGGGGGGGGGTTAGGAAACAATGGCAGTAACAACAAATATGAAAAACAGGACAATAATAGTACATCAAGATGAAGGAGAGCATATAATCTTCCATCCTACTAACCAACAGGGAAGAGAGAACACACCACTAGAGATAGTATATAGGAAGCACTGAAACGAAAGAAATCACTACGATAGCGCGATTATTGCACAAGAAAAACATGAAGCAGAACAACCAGAAGAAACATACGCTCGAACTGGGGCTATAACACCCCGCCCAGAATTAGAGGAAGCAACGCACATAAACATGTACCAAATATCACAAAGAACAGAGGAAGCCAACAGTCAAGAATTACAACACGATGACATCATTCTGGCGACATGGAATGTCAGAGGATGCATAACGAGAGAGAAAAGAGAAAAAATCGATGAGGTTCTTATGATGGAACACATACACGTTGCATGCATACAAGAGACACACACGATAGACGGAACTGCAGTTACTCAAAACTACAAATGGCATCTAAGTGGAGGGGACAAAGAAAAAACCAGCAGAGGAGTCGCATGGGCAATAAGACGGAACACCCCTATCCAGATAAAGACAAGAAAAGTAAACGAAATCATAACCATGGCAGACTTACAAATTGGAAAGGAAAACATATGCATACTAGGAGTACATGTGCCCACCGACAAACGGGCAGGACGAGTATTCAGGCAGATTACCCAAGAGACTAGAAGAAATAGGAATAGAAAAATGAACACAATAATACTAGGAGACTTCAACGCGCATATAGGAAAGGACGACCAAACACATGAAGACAAGAATATCATAGGAAAAACCTTACTTCACACATGGACAAACGATAATGGAAGCTTGCTAAAAAACTTGACACATCTGTTAGATCTAACAGTTAGAAACACATGGAGCAAGAACCTAACCTGCCTTAATACCTGGAATAAAGGAAACATCAACCCTCAAATAGACCATATCCTAGTGGATAGAAAAATAAGGGACAGGGTCAAAAATATGAAGGCAAAACAAGCAACAAACGTCAAAACAGATCACAAAATATTATATGGAACACTAGTAATAAAGAAACAAGAAGAAAAAAAGAAAAAAAGATACAACAAAACAGCAAATGACACATGGAACATCTCACTGCTACAAAACAAAGGAATAAAAAAGAAATACCAGGAGGAGATAGAAAAACAGTTAACAGGAAAGGAACTAAATTGGTCAACAATGGGTTTAAAAATCAAAATAGCGGCGAGGAAAACTTTGAAAAGGAACAAATCCCCTATGAGCCCAAAAAGAAAAGACACGAAAAGAAATTACGAAAAACTAAAGAAAATAAAGGCCACAGGAAAACAATATACACCAAACATAGACAAAAAGATAATAGAAGCGAGGAAAGAAAGAAGAGACACAGAGAGGAGGCACGAACAGAAAAAAAAAATGCAGGGAATTCTTCGAAAACATAGAATCCACTCCAGCAGGACAGAGATTAAACCAAACCTTTAGACACCCCAAAACATACAGGAGAAACAACAATACGCAGTCAAGAAAATACATACCACTGCAGCATTGGGTCAGGAAACTAGAAGAAGGAAACGCAGAGAGAAGTCAAATAGAACCAATACAAGAAATGGACCACTGGCCTCTGGGAAAGCCACCGTCAAAAGACGAACTACTAGAAATAATGGCCAGAACTAAAAGAAACACGGCCCCGGGAATAGATAAAATAAATAACGAACTAGTATACTATGGACCGGACAACATAAAACAGCTAATCCTAGAAATCATCACCAACGCATGGACGGAAACCACACCCCTGCCTGAGGAATGGAATACAACCATACAGATACCGCTCCCTAAAATCAAATCACCACAAAACGTGGACGATTACAGAAGAATAACACTCAGCAGTGTAGGGTATAAATACTACGCAAAATTCCTCCTCAGAGAAATGGAAAAATACATCGGCGAACTACCAGATTATCAAACGGCATTTATCAAGGGTAGATCGACAGACGACCACATGTACACCACAAGACGGATCCTGGAAGAAAAGTGGAAAGAAGGAACAAAACTATATATAGTCTCAATTGACCTCCAAAAGGCATTTGGCTATAGTCAACACTTTGCTCAACAGGGGAGTACCGCAATACTTAATAAACAGAATAATAAAAGCATGCCTACACGAAAACACTGCAATACAATGGTTTGGACAGACGACGGAATCAAAAATGAAGAATATAGGAGTCAAACAAGGATGTCCCCTATCCCCCCGACTATTCACCACAGTCCTGGACCAAGTCAAAACAGCCTACAGAGTCACAAGAGCTCTACTACCCTTCATTGAGGACAACAAACCACCATGGTGCCTAACCAAAAAGGTATACACGACCATCATAATGCCTACTACGATGATATATGGAGTCAAAAACGCAGCAACGATAAAGGCCAACCGAAGAAGCCTGAGAAGAGCTGAAAGGGACATTATCCAACTGCTAGCAAAAACAGGAAAACCACAAAAACGACAGAAAACGTCAACACTACTAGAGGGAAGAACAATAATCAAAAGAATAGAATCATACGCGATGAAATACTGGAGACATGTCCAAAGACGGGACACGACACACCTACTGAAGAAAGCGCTGCGAATGAACAGCAACAAACTGAAAATAGGGAGGCCATGCTACACATGGATTACAACAATCGAGAGAATTATGAATAAGCTAGGAAAGGATTATACACACTGGGAAAAGTTTGCACAACAAAAAATGGAATACAATAAAGAAATATCAAGGATATACACACTGCCAGACTCAGAAACAGAAGAAACAGAAAACTCAGAAGTAGAATAGGAGAGAAGATGATCACAGACAGAAACTAAGAAGAAGCATATCACAAAAACCTGAAAGTAAAAAGAAGCACGAAAACCTAAAAGAAGCATCTCACAAGCGCCTACACTTTCCATCCGATGAAGACAGAAGGAAAACAAGAAGAAACATCTCACAAACACCTACACGCTCCATCCTATACTCCTACCCCATGCGTCATGCGGCTCTCGCTGCTGACAACAAGCATGTCCAATGTCCAATCCAGCGTATGCAGCTGGTCCGGCGGTATACAAAAGCACTGGGGGTTTGTTCTGGCACACGGTGGGATGATCGGTGGGCGATCGGGCTGCGTGGTGGAACAAATCTCCCTGCACCGGAATTGGCAGCAATGCCCACCTTACGCTGGCAAATCAATCAATCAATCAAGTAACAACTTGCACTTTCATTGGCTTTAACTTTGGCTACAGTGTCTTGATAACAGTCTAAAACGTAAACATTCTAACAGAAGAATTTTAAACAATGCCACTGCCTCTTTAGAATTTTCTTAAAACTTATACACTTCAAATGGAAATACTGAAGGCAGGCTTTCCATTTTATTGAGGCGATTCAGTAGTCTAACATTGTCTTCCCTAACATCACACATTTTGCATAGGTATTCATTAGCGTCCCTATTGGACAATATTTTCTGTAGAATATTTCAGCTTTTTTTACAGTCAGGAATGACTGAATTAAGGATAGGTCAACGTCCGGATCTAAGACGACGTCCGACACTTCCTCTAGATTATTTTCTATATGGCAGTCCTCAAGCTTCTCACCAGATTGTATAGCATAAAATGCTGCTTCTTCTTTTTCTCTTAAAATTCAAGACAACGTTTTCTCTTACTTTCTTTTCATGACCAAGTTAGAAAAAGCCATAACTGTTGCTTCTTTTTTTTCTTTAAACCGATCGCGGTAAGATCTAAACCTTTTGGTCTACCTTTTTTTTAACAATGGCACACATTTTAATCGACTCGGTTCAGTTTGGCATTCATTTTTAGAGTTTTGAATTTGGTCGATGTTTGAACAGGTACTTAATATTTCGTTACTTATAATGATTATGTTTGGGTTATCCGTGTTAGCAAAAGTCCTCATTATTCAAGTACGCGGTCTCGGGTGTTATTCCATCACAAACAGGCTTTGTAATGACTTATCCTGGTAGCAACGCTTTAGACTGAATTTTCAAATTGACAATGGAAATACTATATACTAACTTTTTTCGATAACTGCAACGTGACGCAAGATATTGAGAATTTGTCCTATTCGCGAGATCCCAGTAGACTGGGGTTACACCTAACATTTGAGTTGAGTACTTCAAGAAAGTTCTACCTCGGTAGCAAAATTCAAATCTGTACTTCCAAAAATAAATTAAATACATATTATGTCTTCATCTTAAGTGTGTCACACAGTATAAATCTATTTTTACGATTATTTGTTAAATAAACAAGTGAAGCGATGGGTTAAGAAGGTAAACTTTGAGATAATTATTTCATTTACTTTTAAAACATCCTAAAATTTCACATACTGAAGATTCTTCCGAAATAAAAATGTAAAGGCAAACCAGTAATATTACGTACCACATTGGCGTTATAAAAGTTAATATTAACCAGACAAAAGGGCTCAACTCGGTAATATAAGTTAGATGTATGTATGTATAATGTGATCTTGGCGTTACGTTGCGACAACATTGGAATATAAATAAACAAACAATTTATTCATAATGTGAGATACGAGCGTGCATACGAGAGTAGGCATCAAGTCAGATGGATTGAATACAATAACAGGCGGGAACGTAGGACGAAGTAAATATGCTTGGATGGATTTATGACTTTCCACTACTTTACACTATCGTTTTCATAATACAAGGCACGCTATTATTAACAACTTCATTCAAGAATTTCATTCTTTAAAACGAAGATCTACACAGTAGCATGTTCTACACGAAATAAATTTAGTCAATGTAGCGGCAGTGTGGGCTACTTGAAGATGGCCCGTTTTTGTATCTATAGTTTGTTTTTACTACTTTACACTATCGTTTTCATAATACAAGGCACGCTATTATTAACAACTTCATTCAAGAATTTCATTCTTTAAAACGAAGATCTACACAGTAGCATGTTCTACACGAAATAAATTTAGTCAATGTAGCGGCAGTGTGGGCTACTTGAAGATGGCCCGTTTTTGTATCTATAGTTTGTTTTTACTGTCTAGAATAGGAATTTGCATGTTTGTCCATATGATTTGCTAGCAGTGGCGGCTCGTCAGGGGAGGCAGGGGAGGCTGAGCCTCCCCTTGGAAGAACCACCATATCTTCAAAAGTAATATCTTAAGAAATTTCTATTAGGTATATCTCAATTTTCAATATTTTTTATTGTTTATTATTCATTAATTAATTTTCAGTTTATATATAACATTTTTGCATTTCCTTTCCACAAACATACCTATAACGTTACAGTCCGGATAATCTTTGTATGCATATTTCCCGGTCGGTCGGTCTTTTACTGAATGAACACTGCGGTTCGCTGGAGGCTAATACGAAATAGCTTCCAACTTTACCGCATTTACTTATAACATGAACGACCTTGAATTTCTTTGCGCTGTGTAAAATAGCAACACTTGGAATAGCCAAGTATGAGGCTTGCCTCAGATCTTAGTTTTTATAGCGCATGTGCACAGATCATTCAAGAGTCAGGTGATTCACAAAGAAAACGAACTGACGTCTGACAGTCTGACAGTTACGTTTAACCGGTTAAGAACAACTTGACGTATAAATACATAAAACATTTGATAGGCGGGCTAGAAATAAGTGCTCTAGGTGAAAATATTCCCAACAACATGTCTTGTTGTCCAGACGTGGTGGATTATTTGTTATTAAATGGATTTACTACTCTTATTTATGACGAAAAGGTAAGAATTAAAAGAAATGCCAGGCCTACACCAGCAATGCTTTCGTTAGTTTTTAAAAGTGGTAAACAAAACAGAGGGTTTTGTGATAACAATTATAAAAAAGTCGAGTGGTTAACGGCATCAACAGTTAGAAACAAATTATATTGTTGGAGATGTTTATTATTTACTAATGATCAATCCTCAATTTGGGGCAGGGCCGGGTTTAATAATTTGCAAAATTTGACGCGAGGTTTAGAAAGGCACGAAAAATCCCAGGAGCACATTTCATCTTGCATTAAATTCGAAATGTTTGGTAAACAAAATATTGTAAATTTCTTGGATTCTGCACATAAGAGAGAAATAGAAAATGTTAACGAAAAGGTCCGTGAGAATAGGGAAATATGAAAGAGGTTAATAGATGCCGTTATATAGTTATCTTCACAAGAAAATTCTTTCCGAGGACATGACGAAAAACGAGAATCGTGCAATAAAGGAAATTTCAAAGAGCTGGTAGATTTTTTAAAAACTTATGACCCAAAATTAGAGAACTTTTTGAATAACGCCACTATTTTTTGAGACAATTCCGGTAAGCTTCTGTAGAATGATCATTTTCAACACTTAAACGCATAAAAACATTTTTACTAGAAACAAAATGAGTCAAGACCGCCTTTCAAATGTATCGCTTATTTCAATAGAATAACGTTTTTTTGTCAGAATTGAGTAAACGC
The DNA here is from genome assembly GCA_963583905.1 of Stenurella melanura. Lineage (NCBI taxonomy): Eukaryota > Metazoa > Arthropoda > Insecta > Coleoptera > Cerambycidae > Stenurella > Stenurella melanura. Next base: position 56,841,437 of record OY757310.1, read on the forward strand.
GATTCATTTTATGATGAAATAATCAACCATTTTGCTAGTTCCAAAAATCGCAGGTTACCACTCATTTATAAAAATATTCAGGCTTTAAAGTAGAGATTAATATAGGTAGTTGTTATTTTAGAAAAAATATTTATTTGTGTTATTTATTTTTTAGGTACTTAATATCTTTTATAATTCTCCATAATATAGAGTTCCGCGGTTATATTTTTTTTATATAACTTCTTTCTCAAAACTATTTTAATTTCTATTAAAACTTATAATTTTACACGCCTGGCAGTGATAATGAATATAATTTTTTGTTTGTAGAAAAACACTTTAATTTTTTTACCAAAACTATTTTTATCTTTATTAAAAGTTATATAATTTAATTACAAGTGGGATAGTAGGGCTCCTTTGGATACCGATACTCGAGTCGTAGGAACGAGAATTTCATGAGAATGATTTTTTCATCTCATCATATTTTCTATTTCCTTTTCATTCTATTCTTTTATTAGTTCTATTCTCTCAAGTCGTGAATCGGTATCCTGGCGAACAACCCACGGCAAAAAAATGTAACGCGCCGTTGTAATACCTCAGGGGTGGTGGGGAAATGTACAAATTGTAGTCATATTGCACATCAGTTGTCTTTCAGAATATCAAGCCTCCTCTGCAGACAATATCACGAGCCGCCACTGTTTGCTAGTTGTCAGACTTTTTCAAACATTCTCTTAGGTTGTGTGAGAAATTATCACATGCATCTTAAATGCAGTTATGCAAAATTATAGAGTAAATTCGAATTATGGGGCAGTAGCAGGAGATTCGTATACAGTATGTCTCACTCCCATATCGCAGCTCCCTTATTAACAATGTGCTTAAAAAAAAATGTGTGGAAGATACTTATTCATCAGGAGATTGTTTCATGGTAAAATATTTAACAGTCGGTGGCGTTCGTCCTTATTAAAAATAATGAACCTAATTTTCCAAAAAAATATATAAGTTTTAACTGTGAAACTATCTCATAATCTCATACTTTGTCATTTCAATAAGATAGTGTACTTGGTGTTCATGTAATAAAAAAATAGAATCTTCCCTTTTTGAAGTACCAATTGTTATACACTTCGCAAATACAAAACGAAGAGTATATTGCATTCGATCGGCATATTTCTAAAACCGGTAATATTGCTCATAGAGGAAAAAAAATTCATAGTACTGTGTTGGTGATCGAATTCTGAACAACATTCAAAATGTCCGTCCGTCCGTCTGTCTGCCCGTGTGTCTGTCCGTCTGTCTGCCCGTTCGTCCGTCCGTCACGTTTCTTGTAAGCACGATAACTTAAGAACGAAACGTCCTATTGTATTGAAATTTGGATAGTAAGTTAGCGTTACCTAGGGAAAGAACCCTAGTTTTGAACAAAATCGATCTGTAAATAAAAAAGTTATTAATTTTTAAAATAAAGAAATATTTTTTTATGTTTTGTACTTAAACAAAAAATGTCTAAAACTAATATTATTTACAAAAGAACTGCGAAGAGTATCCTATAGAATGAGCAACAATTATATAAAAAATGCAGTAAATCGGCGAATAGTATAATGGTTAGTTTGTTACAGTCATAACTTTATTTTCGGATGCATTGAAGAGTTAATTAAGTTGGACGAAGACAGGCTTTCCAATTATATTTAATCACGTGACTTCAGTCAGTTTACTTAACAGTTTAAATCGGCTGGTTTTTCAGTTCTAGTTTAAGCCAAAAAACTTTGGTTTAACTGACATTTTTATGATTATCAGTTTTTCAGTACGCGTTTAAATTTAACCGCCATTCTTGACCAAGAAATTTTAATCTATGGAAATGAGGTGGGTTAAACTAAAAATTCTGGTTTAACTAACGTCACTTATGTTATATGTCTCACGTGTCCTTTCGATCGTGCGTATCCTTGCAGTGCATGTGCATTTGTGGCAGCACAAAGGGCCGGTATTTCAGTGCCGGGTTAAAATTTGGGTTAACAAAACGAGTTAAGCTTTTAACCCGCATTTTAAACTAGGTTAGCGCTACGTGTGTTCTTCAGTACATTCACCCTCATTTCAGAAAGCTGAGTTAACTAACTCCAGTATTCGTGTGGTAGGCAACTAACTAATTTTGACTAATTTGACAGACTTGACAAAGCAGATTTTTGAGATTAAGTTTGTTTGTGTGGTAGAAAAGTGTTCTTACGTTGCTTTCCGGTCCACAATGTAGATTTTACGGACAATATTATTCATATTCAGCAAATTTCCGATGATGACGAAACATTGTATCTCTTATTGGACGCCTTGAGAAAGTTTCGAAGGCTCAAAAAAATCGAACAAAAGGATCATTTTAATAATTAGGATGACCATGATTTTCATGAAAAGTTGCGTTTAAAGGCGCGTTTACACCAAAGTTTTTCACAAGTTTTCCACAAGTTGCGGCAATTTGTTGCTTTTTCTACAAAATACAGCAACATTTTCTGTCTTCCACTTGTGGAGAGACAAATCTTCCACTATATTTTGGTTTCCCGCGGAGTGTCGGTAAAGATCAAAGAAAGTTGACAACTAAAAGTGGAAGATTTCTTGCTGCGCGCTTTGCGCAAGCAACTTGTAGGAAACTAGAGGAGAACTGTTCCCCCTCCACGCGCCCCGGACGTGACGTCGGGTGCTAGCATCCCCCCGTCAGTGCACGTGTGTATTTCAGCTGCAGGTGTGTCGGTGATTTCGTGTGTGTTTTCGTTGTGTTTGTGGCAAGATGGAAGGCTGTAGTGAGAACGAATGGACCAGGGCCAAAACCAGTGAACTAATTGAACTTTACCGGAGCAGAGAGGTTCTCTGGAACCCAAAAGATCCAACATTTAAAGACAAAAACTTAAAAAAACTACGCATGGGGGGAAATTGCAGCCCAGCTGCAAGTTGATAAATTTGAACTTCAGAACAAGGTGAACTTTCGAAGAGAGGCAAAGAAAAAGAAGAGTGGTGCCGGTGCTTCCCAATCAGTCAAATGGTGGGCGTTTGAGTCTCTACTTTTTCTCAAGGACAAAACGACACCAAGAACGATCACAATTCTTTGGCAACAAGTTTTCCATTGTTGATCTAAATTTGAGAAGAGCAACTTTTAGTTTTCTACAAAAAATCTTCCACTTGTTCTAATTTGAGAAGAGCTACTTTTAGTTGACAACTTTTAGTTTTCTACAAACAATCTTTTGTCAACTTTTAGTTGTCAACTTTGGTGTAAACGCGCCTTAACACAAGACAATATTCAAATTATTCTGATCTAAAACCAAATAATCATCATTTTAGAAATATTTAGAGCAGATAATTCCTTTTTGGCACAATAGGATAAAATTATAGATAAAAGATCATTAGGCTAAAAATAATGTAACAATACTTGTTTACACAGATGCACATGCACTGCAAACGGGATTCGCACAAATGAAATGGCACAACACGTATGACATAACATAAGTGACGTTAGTTACACCGGAATTTTTTGGTTAAAACCACCCCATCTCCTTGGATTAAAATTTGTTGGTCAAGAACAGTGGTTAAATTTTAACGCGTACTGAAAAACTGATAACATTAAAATTTTCAATTTAACCAAAGTTGTTTTGGATTAAACTAGGACTGAAAAACCGACCCTTAATGTTACAATATTTTTAGCGCATTGGTTTTTTATTTATAATTTTATTGTGCAAAAAGGGAACAGCTGTTCAAAATTTCTCAAATGAAGATGCTAGTTTACTAGTCATATTAATTTATATGTAACTTTATTTGGTTTTGGATCAGGCCCCAGAATAATTTGAATACACTGACTTGTGTTAAACGGAACTTTATACATAATCATGTCATCTCAATCTTTTCTCTCTTCGACTTTTTTGGACCTTGGAATCCTTGTCAGGTGTCCAATGAAAGATACAATGTTCTCCTGATCATAGGAAATTTTCTGGATATGTATAATATTGCCCGTTAGATCTATATTGTAGACCGCAAAGCAACGTTAGGACTCTTCTCTCTCACACAAACAAACTTAACCTTAAAAAACTGTTTTGTCACATCTGTCAAATCAGTGAAAATTGGCTTGACAGTATTGCCAACCACCCGAATTCTCAGGTTAGTTAACCCTGTTTTCTGAAATGAAGGTTAATGTACTGAAAAACGCACTTAGCCCTAATCTAGATTAAAATGCGTGTTGAAATTTAAACTCGTTTAGTTAACCCAAATTTTAACCTGGCACTGAAAAACCGGCCCTAAATCAAACATTAATTGACTGAATTTTTTTTAAATTATAATAATTAATAACTTTCTTATTTATTGATCAATTTTGTTCAAAAACGATAGGGTTCCTGCGCTAGCTGACACTAACTTATTGTCCAAATTTCAATACAATCGGACCTTTCGTTCTTAAGTTATCGTGCTTACAACAAACGTGACGAACGGACAGACAGACAGGCGGACGGATGGACGGACATTTTAAAAGTGGTTCAGAATTCGATCACCAACACAGTGATATGAATTTTTTTTCTCTACGAGCAATATTGCCTGTTTTTGCGAAGAGTATAATAACACTTACATAGAACTTTGTGACATTTGCTTGATATTTCGAAAAAAAGAAAAAAATTGTTTTGCGTATATTATCATTCTTTTATATAAAATGTTATCGTAAATAAAGGCATTTATTATTAATATTGTTGTTATTATTATAACTAAATCGCACTTTGCTCGATAATTGTCATGTCCAACTTATGTTTAAAAGGTAGATGCTTTAGAAATTTAATTCCACTGAATAGTTATGTGCTTTGCTAGTATCAGTGTGATTTTAGGAATTTGATATAGATCTAATCTTGTTAAAGTTGCATTTATGGTGGTTATTATTACATTAAGACTGTTAAATTTGTTTAGAATTGAACTTTTCTTTAATTTCCAAGTCAATTATTTTTTATTTAGACTGTTAAGTAAACTGACTTACGTCACGTGATTAATTCTAAATGGAAAGCCTGTCTTCCTCCAGCTTAATAACTCTTCATTACGTCCGAAACTAGAGTTACAACTAATAATAATTGGTACTTTAAAGAGAAAAATAAATTCTTATTACGTGAACACCAAGTACACACTACTACCTTATTGAAATTCGGTATTAGTAAGTTTTTGGTAACAACGAATAAAATTATGCCATTGTTTTACTATTAAAACTTTGCCTAATATATTTTTTTGGAAAATTAGGAACGCCACTGGTGGACTGTTAAACATTTTACCGTGAAACAATCTCCTGATGGGAGTACCTTCAACCCAAATTTTAAATAAATCGCATTGTTAATAAGGGAGCTGTGATATGGGAGTCATGAAAAGTGGCACATACTGTATATCAAGAATCTTTGAAAACATTGTTAATGCACAGTTAAAACATCGTTTAATGTTCTAAGTGAAAATCAATATAGCTTTAGGCCTAAATGTTCCAACAATAGAGAGAGTCCATAAAATATTATATACATTCAGTTGTTCAGAAAGATGAAAACTTTCAAATGAAGTAACACAATTTCTGCCAAATCGACAGGGAGCCATTTCCATAAGAATGGCGCGCGGGGTACTTTTATCTTTAAATGTTTTCTCTAAGTAAGTTGTCAAGAGTAATATAATTCATGTACATTGACAGTTTATTATCAAAGCGCTTTATAATAAAATACCAATTAACTTTATATTACTATTCAACCATACTCTCAAAAAATTTCACTGATAAAATTCTAACTACCGAGTGATATTACATACGAAAAATTCCACGTAGATCAATTTGTGTACCCAATTGGACGTACTTTCAAGTTGAATTTCAATTTACAGGGTGATTCATTTTCGAGTTCGATTGTTCGATCTTTAATGAACTTGGAGACCAAACTATTGTGTCTTGTTACCAGAGAAGTGAGGATGCAGCAATTTTTGAGGGGTAGATCATTATTTAAGAAACCTGTGTTGAAGTGATCTGCTAGTGTTTGGTGGTAAAAATATTCCGACAATTGAAACATTTTAAAACGTGTAAAGTCATGTTTTTAATTACACACAAAAAATGTAGGTATAACCATTGCTATTAACAGTATCGGCTTGGAGTGGATTATCTCAGGATAATTTTGTTTCTTGATTAAAATTGTTTGCTCTTATGTAAGGTACATGAATTATATCATACACACCTCTGCTTAACACTTTCTAAGACGTGTAGGTACAGATTTTTTTCGACATTCCAAACTGGTAATGTAGTTAAGTACCTAGTTATTGAATGTCTCAGATAAATAAATATACAAGTCAGTCCATATCTGTATCTTACAATTAATAAAGCATTTGTTATTTATTTTAACAACAATAAATAAATACGTATTATAACAGAACAAGAAAATTCTATAAAAAATGTAAGCGCCTTAAAAGAATATAACTAAAAATCATGGAATGCGTGAGATGCTATGGCTGTTTTTAACAATATCATTTATCAGAAAGCTTTGTAGTTTATCAAAAAATAACTACTAGAATGCACCCTAAAGTACAATAAATACCGTTTCTTAAAATTAGGTGAAAATAACGAGAAAAAAATTAAATTTTTTAAACGCTTTAACTTTGTGAGAAAGAAAACAATCACAAAGAAATACCAGAATTTTATTCTCAATTACTCGCTTCATTATAGTCTATAACTGTCATTGACTTTGAAAAGTATTTTTTTTTCTCACTTATTTAACGTCCTTATTTCCGCTACTGAGGCTTATCACCGACGCCAGGAGACGAGCTACCCCCAACCTGGAAATATTGCCGAACCTCTTCTCTATAGAAGAGCGGGGATTTTTTACTTGCCAAACATTTAATAGACAAGGAACCAACTGCTTTACATCCCCTCCAAAAGAAGGTATATCAGCTATGTAACCCCCGCCTAAAGTTACATACCTTATACGTATGCGCTGATATACGAGGTGTTAGAAGACTCCTGAACTGGGCCATTCGTCCAAGTACTGACCGCGCCTGACGTTGCTGTATTTCCGTATCAAAATACGAGTATAGTCAGACGTATCTACTTTTGAAAAGTATTCCTTAAATAAAATATCCACCGTCGAAATTATGATTTTGCGAAGAACTTTGAAAAAGATACGTTAGACTTAAAGAGATGTTCCGACTAATCGGCACTCGTAGTAGTGCAGTAGAGAAAGTAATAAGTAATAGTTTCTATCTGAAGTGAGTTTCAGAAAATTGACTTTTGCCCAGCTAGATCGATCAAATAGCCTTATGTATGTCGGACCAGATTCCTAATACCAGGAATCGGGGCTTAGGGTGGTATGAATAGCCACGTTACGACAAATTCCACTTTGAAATTTAGGATTTGAGCTGTAATGGTGAGTATACTTTTACCTGTACCACGCTGATAAAGGCTAATATAATTGGTCCGCGGATGGCGTGGTCCGTTCTCCCGACTCGGATTTTTTGTCTGCTAGCTTATTGCAATCAACGATTTATTTGCGTACATGTTTGTATAGTTACTATAAATTATCAAGTACGCACGAAGTACTTGATATCAAAAAATAGGAATGTTATGCCTTAGGCTAAAGTATATAGAACTTTAAAAAGACTTATCTGCTCATATTAGATTATATATTAATCAACTGCTTTTGAACAAGTAATAGTATCCATAAACAAATAGCATGATTTATAATAACTCACAAGTGATTTATTATAAATCACTGCGTACAGCCAATCACCTTTAACTTCATGCCTAGGCTGTCCAATAGAGGTAACACGCAAAGTAAAATATAATGGGCCATTATTATTTAGGGGAGGAAGGTGATTTGGCATGTTTGAATAGTTTGGACGTTGTCAAATAAAGTTAAGTAATAATTGTGCCAAGAATGATGAACTCGGTTAGTGAAGATGAACTATTATGTTAATATTTATTGTTATAATCATAAGTAAAGTATAGTATTCAACTGGCGATAATGGTAATAACTCACTTGATGAATTACATCACTCGCCTGCGGCCCGTGCTGCAAACTTCATCTACGTGAGTTATTACTTACATGATCCCTCGTTAAATAATATGCTACTATTACTATTCTTTTTAAATGCGTCATCTCCTTTGCGGATCTACCCTTACTAACTCAGTTGGGAAAAACTTGGTAAATGCACTAGATGATCTGCAATTAGTAATTGTGAAAGATGAAACCTCAACAAGAATACATAGGCCAAATACAAATATATCCGTTGTAGCTATATCAATATTAAGTCCAAATATTTCCCCCTATGTCAGATGGAGTATCTATAAAGATTCTTTAGGATCTGATCACTTCCCAGTAGTAATGTCTTTCGAGCAGTTAATCGTTTCAGACGTAACAATATATCCTAGTCGTAAATGGAGGACAAAATCGGCCAATTGGGAGACTTATAAAGATATTATTGAAAGACAAATCATGAACTATAGTTCTAGAAATAGTAAACAAGATTTAATTTTTTTAATTGATTTAATTTCGCAAGCTGCTGAGCTGTCCATGCCAATGAATAAACCATTTACTCCAAAAAAAAAACAAGAAAAGCCAATTTGGTGGGACAACGAATGTCAAAATATGGTAATTCATAGAAAGGCTACTTTAACTAAATACAAGAAACTTTAAATTATGTCAACTATATATAAGTTAACAAGGTTAATGCATAGGCCAAAAATTTATTCAAATTGAAGGCGAAAACAAACTGGCAAGATTATTGCACTAAGTTAAACAAAAACACACCCATTACCTCTATATGGAAAAATATACGAAAAATTAAACGTATTCCACAAATTCATCAAGAAATTCCAGAAACTGTTATAGAGGAAAATTTTATAGATGTATCTTCCCCCTCAGTTAACAGAGAGTTGGTAGTACCAGATAACGTGAACTCCAATAAATGTAACATTAACAATAAGTTCACCCTAACCGAGCTAGATTATGCTATCAACAGAACAGCTGCGCCTGGAATTGATGATATTACCTACACTATGTTAGACGCTTTAGGACCTTCAGCACGGATATTTTTACTTAACATTTTTAACAATATGTTTGCAAGCGGAACTTGCCCTGATTTACTAAAACAATGCGTTCTCATACTAATTCCAAAGCCTGGAAAACTAGCTAGTAATGCAAACTCTTACCGAACTATATCGCTTTTACCATGCTTGACAGAGACATATGAACGTATGATAAAGTTTCGCCTTGAACGATGGCTACATCACAAAAATATTTTACCGTACGGACAATACGGGAGTAGGAACGGTTTTGGTACCCAAGAAGCCATTACACACATGGTATGTGACATACAAAACAACTTATCTGAAAATGAAATACTGTAGTTTTAGAGATATTATGCCAAAAGATTTTATATATTGGTGTTCCAACGTTCCAACACAAGTTGTCAAACCTATTATAAATATTTATACCAACAGGTCAGTCTTTCTGAAACAAGAGAACCAATTAATTGGCCCTCGCATTACAAATCAAGGTATATCTCAGAGCTCTGTACTGAGTCCTCTTTTGTTTAATTTATATACCATTGATATCCATTTGGTTTGGTCATCGAACATAACATGTTTGCAATACGTAGATGATTTCGCAATCTATGTTTCTGGAAAACAATTTGAAGAAGTCATAAAATCACTTAAACATATAGTTTATTTATTCAAAAACTTGTCGTTCGAAAACGGCTTCAACATATTCACGGAAAAAAGTGCTGTACTTAGTTTTCTATACTAGGAAGAGATACCCTAAGTTGCAACACTTAGAAACTTGCAATTTGAAAATTCCAATACTAACATCTTATAAATACTTAGGAGTACATTTGGATCAAAAGCTTCTATGGAATAATGAAATCAAATATACTATATCTAGGTGTGAAAAGGGCATTCACTTGTTGAGACAAATTTGTGGTTTATCCTGGGGAGCGAATCAAGGAACAGTACTCCTTTTCTATAAGAGTTACATTCGATCGATTATTGATTTTGGATCCATATGGTATGAATAGATAGAGTTCAATATAAAGCACTCCGAATTGCTTTGGGCGCAATGAAATCGACCCCAATTGAAGCATTACTGGTTGAAGCAGTGGAACCCCCTTTGTGAATAAGAAGAGAATACCTAGCTTGCAAATTTCTTCTTTTACAATTTAGCAAAAAAAAATCATCTGTTTAAACTCATATATGAAGTATCTATGCATAACCTAACATCAGCCTATTTTTCAAACAAAAATAATTCACCATTAGCGAAAGCTTTTGAAATTTGTAATGAATTAAAACTCTGCATAGACATTATAAACTATGAATCGGTTTTAGACCTGGGTCCTGAGTTCGTATTAATGAACTCAAAATGTATTTTTCCATCATATAACGGAATACCACAACTTATATTTTTCAGTGTAGTAGATCACTTTCCAAACTATACAAAAGCCTACATGGATGGGTCGAAAACAAAAAACCAAGTTTCATGTGGTTTTTACGTACCTGAACGAGGCATTATAAAATCTTACTCCCTGAATGCCAATTTCTCTATATTTTCAGCCGAAGCCGTAACTATATGGAAGTGCCCCGAATTTTTAGATAGTAAAAACCTATCTAAAAATATTCTAATTATCTCAGATTCGGCTTCAGTTTTATCAGCCATTGATAATTTCCCAAGACAAGGACATAACATTTTTTTTGTTATTCAAATTATTAAACAATTTCAAGCATTAAGAACCAAAGCTATAAGTGTCACTTTCATCTGGGTTAAAAGCCACTGTGGCATACAAGGAGATGAGATAGTTGACAATATAATAAAATGTCAAGAAATCGACAATAGGCTACTGAGTATTGGAGTGGACAAAAGCGATGCAGCAGCTAACATGTGAATTGTACAGATACCAGTCCCAACCTGTTGTTAAAAAACTCTTACTGACCTTAACTTTAAACATCCATTATGGTTACCAGAAATTTTAATAAGCAAGAATATACATGCGTACAAAGTTTTATAAACATTTTTTATTATTATTGGAATGAATATTTAAATTTTGTCCTTTGTTTTTCTTACCTCGTGTTTTTTTTTAACCCATGTCAACCGTGGTCTCTTTTTGTGTGTGAATACAAGAAGCCCTGATGGACCCCTGGGCGAGAAGAGTGTGTCCAATGTATTCCCCGTCCCCCTCGCATTCCTTTTCTTTGTGAACGGTATTTTAACAAATCTACGTGGCTAATGGCAATTAGCTAAAAGTCATTAAACAAAAAAAATGTGTCATATGTACCTCTACTTTTTGAATTTTTATGTTTCATTTTTATATATAATGTATTAGGAATATCGCGGTTTATAATAAAGTGAAATTTTGATTGACGGGAGATATTTACAAACCAATTATCAGCTGCATCCTGCAATATTTTAAACAGAGCCTATGCAATGTATATAAATTGCAACACCAGACAATGTGATAAGGATTAATATCAAACAACCAAACGACATTTTATTTTATCATTAATTTTAGTTAGTCTTACTTGTTGTCTGTGGTCGGTATTAAGTGACTGGCATTGAAATGTTTCCAAGTTCCTTGAACGGTAGCGCATTACCCTTTCCATTTCAGGCATTTTTAAAATATGTTTTTTTTTTAATTTTCCAATAAAATGCCGTCCACGGGTTTGGTATGACAGTTTTCTCTGTTGATAAATTAGTTATGCTAAGGTGTTACCGCAGTAAGAGCATCTAGGCATAATATCGATGATATTAATTGGGGGATACTAGCTACTGGAATCGTTATAGTACCTTTGCATCAACATGTGTAACAACTAGAGACATGACTAATCCTTTGCCTTACATCATGACAGACAACAAAAATGATATGAGAATTTTTCTTAGTGGTGGTAACTTAATTCAAAAATTAAATTATTTATCAGAAAAAATTCAGCTTGATAATTACTAGTCATGGCTTGAAAGTAAACACCTTGCAGGTTCAAAATGTCTGCCTCAGGACCTCCACTAACCGGCATGTTATGCCTGCCTCTGAACTTTCACTAACCGGGAAGTACGCCGATCATATTTTTGTAATTACTAAGTGGTAATTAATCGATAACATAGAAATCAACTTGATACTCGTTTGTCATGCACTGTGACATAGCTTGCATGTTTAGAATATCTGCCTTTGGATCGCCACTAATCGGGATGTATGTCAATAATATTTTCGTAGTCAATGAGTGGTAAGTAACTAATAAAAAAATATTCGCTCGGTGCAAATACTTGCATCACTACACCGATCTCATTGTGACTAAGATCTGTTAAGAATGCGCTGGCGCATCCCCTTCTCTCAAGAGGAACGCAACAGTTGTCGGCAAAGTCGAATTGACACAAACGAATCAGCTGATTAGCTTCACTTTTGGAAGTTATTGAAATATTTGCAATATTTAGATGCTAGTGCATTGAGAGGTACAGCATTTAAAATCCATTTTTTAATGCATACACTATAAGAAAATCATCTTTAATATATACGAGCTTATTTTAACCTCATCTCTATCAATTTAACAAGAAAATAAATGTCATATTTGCCTCTAGGCTAGGGATTTTATTAGCTACCAACGGACATTTTTTAAATAAAACCATGAAAAGAAGGTGATTCGCGGGAATGCTCCGCGCATTGTTAACTCTTATTTGTGGCAAAACGGGATCGGTTGACTGTTAAAGACATTTCATTTAGTGAAGTTGCCACCACCAAACAAATTTCTCACATTGCTTTCATTGTCTGCCATGCTCTAAAGGACAGGATTAACAATGCATGTGACTGGTACAAATATATCAGATAATTGCACATTGGCTTCTGTCATGTTAGAGATCGATGGTAACGTAACATGTCCCGCATGTCTTCACTCTGATAAAGACCTGGTGATCTTGGAGGAAGTTGTGGTAACACAACCCCAAGATTTTACAATGAATGCATTAAGAGCTATGAATGTACGACGTGGAAGAGACATCTGATCCAAATCCAAAACTACCAAAGTTGTCATTGGTGACGCCTTAAATCTGAGAGGTTAAGTTGTGTATTATGCCATTAGCGTACACTGAAGCCGTAATATATCAACAAAATACGGATCTAATGTTATACCTGCTTGTAGTCTCATTGTGCTACCCCCAAGTGAACGGTAATTAAATTTGGTCTGGTTTCTGACGTTCTCCGATCTATTACAAACATTAATTCTACTAATATTCGAAATTGTACTCACTCTTTACACATGAATAAGGCAGTTAGCCATTGAGATACTAATCCCTACTTTTCTTTAACTTTTCACATCATGTGAGATAGTGTTGCCGCGAGAAATGTTGTCTATTGCGTCGGTGCAAGCTTATGGTCCATGCTGTGTATACCAGACCAGTCGTTACATGTTTCTGTTACGAAGAATAAGTATTATCGTTTCGTTGTCGTGATTCGTAGATTCGTGATTACGATGAAATGCAATCGCAATATAAAACATAAAACCAACTGCTGAGAATATTTCAATGAAAAGCGATACAAGTGCAATGGTAGATGATGACTCGGTGATAGATGTTGATTATGAGCTTAGTGGAATGGAAAGTGGTAGTGATGACGATGAATCAGTACCATCAACATCAACGTCTAGCAGTAGAACTAAAACTTCTAAACTACCAAAAACTAAGCGCTTTAAAAGAGAAGGATAAGGCACGGCGCGCACCAAAGTGGTGTGTGGCAAAGGAATGGTGGTGGCGTTGGAATGGTTAAGACGTGTTGTGGCAGTAGAATGGCGACAAAATGATATCAAAGTGATGTAACGCGTACCGAAATGGCAAGCAGCGCCATCCTGCCATTGCTTTATCATTTAGTAAAATGTCATCAGATGATGAGGATGCCCTTGCATTGGTTCAACTAGTAAGTTTACAAAATCGATGTAAAAGAAAAAATCTTTGGGTCCATCCTTCATGGCAAAAAAATAGAGAATACAGCATATATAATGTCCAGGACCGCTCTTGAACTTGGCTAATGTGGTAATCATCCCGCGTATTGTCATAGAGACAGGTATGAACCTCTATAAGGCCTTAGGCCCGGCGCGCACTGAAGTGGTGTTTAGGTGACGTGGTAGCCGTGTGGCAGGTGGAATTTTTGAAACCCATGTAAACAAATGCGGCAGCGCGCATTGAAGTGGAGTGGCGGTGGCGTGATATTTTGCAAGTGGGGTGGTGCCATTCGGTCACCACTAGTCTCGGACATGTTTAATTTTCAAGTAGCAAGTGGTAAGTGGTGCTCGTATTTAGTATTGATTTGCCTAGAGAAGAGGTTGCATCTCCTGCGTTTTCCGCGATTATCGTATAATGCAGGACGACCAGGAATTCAATATACAACTTGAAAGGCCTTATAGAGGCTCATACCTGTCTCTATGACAATACGCGGGATGATTACCACATTAGCCAAGTTGAAGAGCGGACCTGGACGTTATATATGCCGTATTCTCTATTTTTTTGAGATAAAGGATGGACCCAAAGATTTTTCTTTTATATCGATTTTGTAAACTTACTAATTGAACCAATGCAAGGGCATTCTCATCGTCTGATGACATTTTATTAAATGATAAAGCAATGGCAGGATGGCGCTGCTTGCCATTTCGGTACGCGTTACATCACTTTGATATCATTTTGTCGCCATTCTACTGCCACACCACGTCTTAACCAACCCAACGCCACCACCATTCCTTTGCCGCACACCACTTTGGTGCGCGCCGTGCCTTAGATAGTATAACTGTGGAAGAGTCTCGTCACGTGACAGTACCAGTATCGAAATTACGCCAAAGCAAAAAAAGCAACTAAATCGAAATCGAGTAAATCCAGCGACCGTGCTCATTTTAAGAAATATTTCCACATCATTAGCAGACAGTGCAGACAGTGACTCACAGCACAAGAAAAAGACAATATTGCGATTTGTATCCTATGTCCTTCAAAAATAATAATGAAGCAATTTAAAACAACATTTATAAATCCATTACACTCAGGAATATAGCAAATTATTTCCTAACAACGACATTTCAAGATCAGGTACTCGAAGCCTGACCGGCACGAGAACATCCTTAAATACCGCAAAAGGCTTGATCATGATTCTGCTAAGGTACTGCTGTTTTTAAACTCTTGGCAGTCATGCGAATTTGTGAAAAACATTTAATATAGGAGGCTATGTTTTTGTCCATTACAGATCCTTAATGTATTTTTTATGAAAATAAAGCGCTATAACCTATAGCCATTCTGCTTTGTTAAAAAAATTCGTCATAAATTTTCGAGATCGAAATCTCAAAAGAAATCGAGAATTAGGTTGGTCTCTTGTCGATCTTGTCTCGAATATTCGAAATCTATAAATGTCCATCTCGATCTCGAATTTCGAGACGAGACGAGATCGAGAATTATCTCGTCTCAGCGGCATCACTAAGTGAGAGTATAGTTAAGCCAGAGCTTAGATCAAAATCAGGTCATTTCTTAGCACATGCAAATCCAACTAGAAGGAAATATACTATAAAGTAAATTATTCACCATGCCATGCAGTGTACAATAAATGAATTAAAATTGCAATTGAAGTAAATTTGGAGCTCCGGTTAAAAAAGTTTTTAAAATTAATTTCATAACAGCCTGATCGTAAGTGTCGAAGGAAAAAGTTTGTAAATACTCGTAGTAAAAATAGAACGGTGGAATGTTCCCTATAGCAACTTGGAAATTATGACTTATATAACACATATGCGCCGGCAAGATTTTCTTCAAGGTAATAAGGTGCAATTAACCGAGTAACGAAGAAGTATTTTTTCATTATTTTTGTGACTTTAAGACTGTTCGTTTTTTCGACTTTATTAAATGGCAAAAGGTTGAGAACTGCTAGCATGGATACGCCTAAAAGTTTTTCTTGAAGCTCATTCACTTGGTGAAAATTTCAAGAATATCGATTTCTGAACTACGTAGCGTAATATATCTGTATATGTATAAACTTTGTTTTAAAAAACCGCTACCTAAAGAATCACTACTTCCACATCCAGATTTTCCTTTCAAGTCTCTTTAAAAGTAAACTTCTTGACTGTATTTGCATTTTAGTATGCGGAAATAATTGGTCATAGAATTTTAATAATATTAGGGGCAGATGTCATAAAAAAATTTACAGGAGTTGCAATTTAGCACGCTTCGTTAATATTAATATATTGAAAATGAACTTGGCTAACTTTCAAGCCTGAAATGATATATACAAAATCTGCAAATGTACAGGAGATAGAAATAAAGAAAAGTTTAATATTAAATTAACATTAATATTTCACAACACACATTAATCTAGGTATCAAAATTTATCAAACACAAGTCTTACAAATCAGTTCGATTGTTGGCGCAAAGTGATAAAGACGTGCGTTATCGAGTGACAACTAAAATTAAGTATAATACGTATAAAATAAGTGCTAAATAATACAAGCCGCGTTTAGTGAATATACTAACATATATATATTGTTATTACATTGAAATAAAATGTCTCCCCCACCTATAGGTGAGGGAGACCCCTCTTATAAACATTTAAAACAAACAATTAATACAGTGCCAGATCCACAAGATAATAGTGTCCCCCATCAGCAATACACAGGACTGAGTGAAGACGGAAATAATAGTGGTAACCTCAATATTACAGAAAGTAATTCAAATAACCGCTCTGTAGAGATGACGGACGAAACTAGCACCGGAGAAAAAAGTAAGGTTTTTAATTTAGAAAAAGCCAGGTATTATTCCAACGATGTTTATGTATTTGTTGAAAAAGTCAACAGTCAAAATATAGGTCGTCTACATCCGATGTATGTTGGACATATTTTACTTAAAAAATTGGGAATAACAAATATTACTTCTATTGAACGGGTGGGAAAAAACCGAATAAAAGTAAATGTAAAATCCATATATGATGCTAACAAATTAGTTAACAATAAATTATTGAAAGACGAACAATTACACGCATATATACCAAATAATTTATTATCTCGAAAAGGTGTTATTAAACATGTAGACACTATATTTCAAGAAGATTACTTATTGAATAATATTATTTCACCTAATAATATAATCGAAGTCAAAAGATTCACCAGAAAAATTTTAATTGACGGGGAACCCGCAATAGTACCAAGACAAACAGTATTACTTTGTTTCGAAGGAAATACGCTTCCTAACTTTGTTTATATCAATGGAGTATCTTGTCCAGTAGAGCCACACACTCAAAAGGTAATACAGTGTTATAAATGTTTATATTATGGACACGTTGCCAAACAATGCCGTTCGACCAAAACAATGTGCATTAACTGTGGAAAAGAAAAATTAGATAATCATACATGTAGAGACCCACAAGATAATTACTGCAACAATTGCAAAAATAACGAGCATAAAACAATATCAAGACAGTGTCCTTTTTATGAAAAACAAAAAAAAGTGAAAATAGTTATGTCTGAAAATAATTTAACTTACTTAGAAGCTAAGAAATTTATTAGTACGAGTTATGCTAATAGCATACCGATGAAAAATAAATATGAAGTATTGGCTAATATAGACGACAAAAACTTCCCCCCTCTCCCTGTTAAAAAAACAATAAATAAACATAATTACTTATCGCAACCATCTACATCTCGAGGCCAAAATATTAATGTTTATAGTTCTCAGCCAGCACAACAGAGTAATAAAAAACGAAAAGCTCAGTCACCAGTTATTATGCACCCTAGCCAACAACCGCCTATGTTCCCGTTCATATCGGGTCCAGATGTACCTTTGCCTCCTAACCCTTACAATACGTCAGAATATGAAAAAACAATAAATTATCTTATCGAAAATTTTTATCAATTGTTCCAAAATTTAATTAGTGAAACTAGTTCTATAGATGATTTGAAAAATATTAATTGCCACTATTTTAAATCAAAAATTAACAATATATTCAGTCACAATAATGGCTAGCACACACACAAGAACATATACATTTTTACAGTGGAACGCACGTTCTGCTGTATCGAATAAAAATAGTTTACAAATATGTTTACAAAATAATAATATAGACATAGCGCTTATCAGCGAAACTTGGTTTAAACCAAACCAAAAAATTAACTTTAAAGGATATAACATTGTCCGTAAAGACAGACACGATGGAAAAGCAGGTGTAGCCATCTTTATTAAAAATACTATAAGCTACAAAGTCGTACAAAATATGAATAATTTTAGTGAAGACATCCTCGTCTGTGGTGTACAGATTCCATATTATAAAGAAACATTATCGTTATATTCTGTCTATTGCCCACCAAATATCGTTACAAGTAATAGTGATTGGGACGACCTTTTCCGCCAATTGCCACACCCTAGTATAATCGGAGGGGATTTTAATGCACATAGCACCGCTTGGGGCTCTTACAAAAACAATCAAACAGGTCAGCAGATTCTACGTGCAACAGACAATCACAATTATTTATTTTTAAACGATGGCTCACCAACTAGATTTACACATAGCGATCAAAAATCTGTAGTTGACATTACCTTCTGTTCGCCGAATATTGCAAATAAAATACGCTGGCAGATCTTATCAGATAATCTTGGCTCCGACCATTTTCCTATTCTTATACACTCAGAAATATCTAAGCAAGAAAATAATACAGTTTATCCAAAAAATAAGTGGAATTTAAACAAAGCTAATTGGACAAAGTATGGTTATGAAGCAGAAGCGTTTTTTTCTAACACTCACCCATCGGTAACCACTGAGGAGAAATATCAATACTTCATAAATGGCTTAAACCAAGCAGCAGAGGCTAGTATTCCGTGCAAAAAACCTTTTAAAGCAAGAGAGCGTCCTCCACCACCCTGGTGGGACCAAGAATGTGAGGCAGCAATAAACAAAAGGAAAAGAGCAATAAGTACTTATAAACAACATAGCACATTAGAAAATTATTTAAAAACTAAGGAAGAAATGGCGCGAACGAAAAAATTCCTCAAAAATAAAGCTAAGACACATTGGAAAACTTGGTGTTCAAAATTAAATAAAAATACACCCGCCGTAGATCTGTGGAATCAAGCTAAGAAAATTAAAAGAATTCCCGTAACATCTCAAAGATGTAATAATCTAAACTGGACCGAAGACTTTTTTAATACAGTTGCTCCAATAACTGTACCAAATAACATTAGTACCCATCCAGTTAACGCATTCAATGGAAATAATCTTAATAAGATTTTCACAGCACCCATTACAAATTTTGAATTAGAATATGTTCTAAAAAACGTAAACAATACAGCACCGGGTATCGATGAAATAAGTTACAGAATGTTATACAATCTACCTTTCAATGCTAAAATATTTCTTGTGGAAATCTTCAATGACGTATGGTTACAAGGCAAGTCGATAGAAAATTGGAAAAACATTACAGTGATACCTATATTGAAACCTAACAAAGATCCTAACCTATCAGATTCATATCGGCCCATATCTCTATTATCTTGCATTCTGAAAACATTTGAAAGAATCCTCAAATATAGGCTAGAATGGTGGATTGATAACAATTCACTCCTTCCTACTAACCAGTTTGGTTTTAAAAAAGGATATGGCACAGTAGATGCAATATCAAGCATAGTAACAGACGTACAAAACTGTTATTCTAAGAATGATTACCTAGGGGCTGTTTTTTTAGACATTAAGGGTGCTTATGACTCAGTAGATCTAATGATTCTCAGAAATAAACTTATACAATTAACAATACCCCCAAACGTGGCTCAAACTATTATAAATTTATTTTTTAACAGAACAGTTTACCTACGATTACCAGACAATAGCAAAACTGGACCACGATATATATGTTCAGGCCTGCCTCAGGGATCAGTCCTGAGTCCCTTACTGTTTAATATCTATACAGCAGATTTCCACAGTTTAAATAACAATATCACCATTGTACAGTACGCAGATGATTTATGTGTTTACACCGAAACCAGAAAATACCAACAATGCATTGATATTTTAAGCTCCGCAATGACTTCTATACAGCAGGGGTTAAATGAAAATGGTTTTCAGTTGTCCCCAGAGAAATCAGTTGTTACGTTTTTCTCAAGACATAACACTCCCAATATAACTAATATTAATCTTAGTGATACTAATTTTCCTGTTAAGAAAGAAGTTAAATATCTGGGCATAATCCTAGATAAAAAACTATCATGGAAGCCTCATGTAGAACAAGTTCTAGCAAAATGCGCTAAGGGTGTAAATTTTTTGAAAATGATTAGAGGGACGTGGTGGGGAGCAGATCCACATACAACAATTATATTTTACAGATCGTACATCAGATCAATAATTGATTATGGCTCAATCTTATATGGTTCTGCCAGTAAATCACTCTTATATAAATTAGATATTTTACAAAATAGTGCGCTCAGGTTATGCTTAGGCGCAATGAAATCAACTCCTGTTGAAGCATTGAGAGTGGAAGCCTTAGAACCACCATTACACCTGAGACGTCAACTTTTATCGGAAAAAATGATACTGAAGTTCAAGAGTAAAGAATCTCCTTTAATAGAAAAAATTTATAGACTAAATATATTTGACCTTACCAACAAATACTGGATTAAGAAAAACTCTCCACCTTTATGTGCAAGGTATCGCGAAGTACATAAGTTTTTCCAGAAAATGGATCAAAATAAGTTAATTTGTAAAAGCTATGATTTTTTTGCTCTTTTATCTAGAATACCAGTTGTCATACCTCAATACTCAGAAATAAATCAAATAAATAAAAATGTGTTATTAAATGTTCTCATGGAATCGAAGAATTCAATAAATGTATATACGGATGCTTCCAAAAATGTTGACGGTATTGGCTGTGCATATATTGTACCTACTTTGGGCATACAAAGACTATTCAAATTAGACAAAAATACCTCTATTTACAATGCCGAGGCTATGGCGATCCTCAAAGCCTTAGAATACATCGACGGTTGTAAACATCAACAATCTACGATTCTATCGGATTCACTTTCTGTCCTCCAAACTATCGAGAATAGTCAAGTTTTCACTTACAACATCAATCCTGGTATTGCTAAAATTAAAATTTTAGTAAATAACTTAAAACAGCGAGGGAACTTAGTAACATTTGTTTGGGTTAAGGCACATACAGGTTTAGAACACAATGAAGAGGTAGATATTATAGCAAAAAGAAGTATTAATGAAGGAGAAATTTTGAACAGCGGACTACACGTCCAAGAGTGTATAAGTATTACCAAACTTAAAAGTAAAAAAACATGGTCAGCATTATGGACAGAATATGGTATAACAAATCCTACTCGCTATGTAACAATTCAACCAGACATTCCAACTAGATATTGGTATAAAGATTTTATGTATTCTAGAAAAGACATAACAACACTCAGTAGATTAAAGTTCGGCCACGGGTGCTACCCGGCGCATCTCAAGAAAATAGGAGTACTAGATTCAGACCTATGTGATACATGTAATGTCACTGCAGATTTGGATCATATATTTTTTGAATGTGTAAAATACAAAGCAGAAAGCGATCTCTTTCACAGAAAATTAACAGATCAAAATACTTACCATCCTAATAATATTTGTCATTTGCTAGCGCTGAATAAAAAACCCATTTATGATGTGATTCTCGAATTTCTTAAAACTATTAAACTTAATATTTAAAATAGGTTAGGTTAGATTTCTCACCCCTTGTTTTTATCCAATTGTATATATTCCTTCCTTTCCGTGGTCTTACTCTTTGTGTGTGCCATTATAAAATGCCCTGACAGACCCCTGGGCGAGAAGAGAGTGTCCCTGTTTTATCCCAGAGTCTCTATTCGTGATCGGTGGTATAGGTTAGGTTAGAATTAGGGTACAATTAGTTAATTAATAAGTGCATATTAACTTCGCATCTGGCTGTATCGACGTAAGTCGCAATGCCAAAAAAAAAAAAAAAAAAAAAAAAAAAAAAAGTCTTACAAATACGACGCTAGGTGTCGAGACGTAAAAATGCAAGAACGTGAATTTAAATATCAATATTAATAAAATACAACTTTTACAAGAACGACGCAAGGAGTCGGTCGGCGTCGAGACGTGAAGATACAAAAATATGAATCTGGGTATCAAAATTTATCAAATTCAGAAGTTTTACAAAAACGACGCTAGGCGTCGGTAAGCGTCGAGAAGAAAAAATGGAAGAATATGAATCTAGGTATCAAAATTTATCAAATTCAGAAGTTTTGCAACAACGACGCTAGGCGTCGGTCGGGGTCGAGACGTAAAAATGCAAGAACATAAATTTAGACATCAAATACAAGTTTTACAAAAACGATGCAAGGCGTCGGTCGGCGTCGAGACGTGAAGATACAAAAATATGAATCTAGGTATCAAAATTTATCAATTTCAAAAGTTTTAGAAAAACGACGCTAGGCATCGGTCGGCGTCGAGACGTAAAAATGTAAGAACATATATTTAGATATCAAAGTTTATCAAATACATAAGTTATACAAAAACGACGCTGAGCGTTGGTCGGCGTCGAGACAAAAATGCAAGAACATAGATTTAGATATCAATATTTATCAAATACACGATTTTTACGAAACGACGCTAGGCATCGGTCAGCGTCGAGACGTAAAAATTCGAGAATAAGTATCTAGGTATCAAAATTTATGAAATACTCGAGTTTTACAACAACGACGCTAGGCGTTGGTCGGCGTCGATTGTGATCGAAAAATATCATAAAGAAATTGGGACCTTGACTTCTAGTCTATATATACATCTAATTTCAAGTTTCTGTACTCTTACCAGTTTGTTTTACTTATTTCCCCCTATTTACTTCTATTTACTCCCAACCCTTCACCGGATATGTTCAAGAAACAATCCAGTTCCAGATCTGGTTAGAATATATACGTGTACAAAATTTCAGGTCAATATCTTAAACCGTTCCGAAGAAAACGTGCGGACAAAAAAAAGTTATAGACCGACAGACGGAAAAATTTTTTTTCGCTTAAATTGAAAAACTCGACGTTTCATGACATTCTAAGCCTATTTCAAGAAAAAAAAAAGAGTTTTTTTTACGATTACTCTACTTCCAATCCACTACGTGGATGTGAAAGTAACATTAGCAAAGGACACGAAGTCATGGGAGAACATAGGAAAAGCACCCAACCGAACTGGGAACCAATTTTCTCACACAGTTGGATCCATAAATGCCTGTTTGAGGCCATGAAATAGCAACTGCTTTAGTAGATTTTACTGCAGTCCTGATTTCATTCCATCAAAATAACATCAATAATACGATACTGCTTGTCGCCAAAATCCCCATCTTGTTAAAATGTGAATTTTGTGTAATAACCATGATCTGGAGCTCTAAGAGATACTTTCTTTACACTAGATATTAATTCATCAACATTAAGGTGGCATACCCTAATAGTCCAATGTCTAATCAATTCTGTGAAGTACATTCTGCTGTTTTCATTAAAATATTTCTAGAAGCTTTCATATAAGAAACTCCATTTGTAACAAATAATAATAATAATCATTTGTCTCTATTTTCTGTGTATTTGTCGTTCCCCATAATTTCATAATCCTTGTAGTGTACTGTGTACTGTATCCGCTATGCTTCTAAAACCTGTAGTTTCTAGTACTTTGGATGTGATCAAGCGTCTTCATGTTCAGCAATTTCCTTCCAATGCATCCACTAAAACATTTGATATTTTCCAACCGGAAGTATTGGTGGTTTCATGCACGCTATCGAGACGTATTTGTTATTGAGCTTAAGAGCTTAGAATAATTTCGTTATGTAATACTGTCCCATCTCTGTGATAAATATTTCTTTCCTTGTGTCGTTTTCGATGATTACTGGACATTTCTATAATACACTTGTGTAAAAATTGACGAAATAGTAGATTATCTAGTTTCGTCCACTATGTATTAAGCCCAACCATCATTGTCACTAAATCTAGGTTAAAAAAAATCTTTGCGCGTCACTATCAGTAGTACCATCACTCATACCTTTTAAGACTATCTGAGAGAATGCTTTGCTTTGGCGTTCTACGAAAACGCCTTTCTAATACTTGTGCAATATAGTTATGTGCCATCACATTGCAACTCTGGGAAATCACTTCATTCTTTAAAGGAATGGAGTGGTATATTTAAAAAAGTTAAATTTCGTTTTCTTTAATTTCGCACTGTATATACCCCAAGGAGCATTGAAAGACATGTTTCAGGCAATGTGTCGACACTGTGCCGAAACATGCTTTTGGGCACGACAAATTTTATAGGCACAGTTTCGAAACATAGTTCACACTGTGTAGGACATATGCCCAATGTGGTGATGAAAATGTGTACTAACTTGATTCCGAAATGTGCCCAAAACTGTTTTCAAAATTTGTCTTGTATGCGTCGCATGTTTACTAAATGTTACTGTAATGAAGCTAATATGTAACTATGTTTCTTATCGTTTCTAAGATGTAACTTGAATGTGCCATACTATGTGTAGTTACAGAATTGACATAAATAAATCTAAATTGTGCCTACAACCACTTTATGGTGTCCAAACTATTTAAAAACAGACTTAAAGTCGACAAAATGCATTACTCTCTAAACATTAGTACAAACAAACACAGTTGGTATGCAATGATTTTATAAAAATTACGTCACACAGAAGTAATCAGTTTTCACATGTGAATAAATAAAGTATATGACCCAAAAAAGTCAAACAACCCCATTTTCTCTGTCAAATGTGATGAGATACTCATGAAAAATAAAAGCCCTTAAACAATTGTGAAATTTATTTTGAATATTTAATTAATGATGGTAATTAATACATAATATAATTGTAATTTTTCGAAATAAAATTATTTCTAATATATTTTGTATGTTACAAGTTTGTTTTTATAACATTTTTGTGTAAAAATATGTAAATTGTTGATTTTTAAAGTAACTGTTTTTCTTTAAGCTCAGTTTTTCAATATGGATGCCCATTTCTCTAAAGAAAATATGGCCGATTTGTATGTGTGTAAAAGGAACCACGAATCCTCATTTGAAACGAATTTCACCCAAACTTTACCTGTACGGACACAGCTACATATTAGATAATAATCAGACTCAAATTTCGACTATTTCATTAAATGTGTACTAAAATGTTGATATATACTCGCATATTTGACACAATTTGAACTTTTGTGTTCACTACTGGTACAAATTGTGCCCAAAATATTACCTATACGAAAAAGGTTATATTTTAGGCTCAATTTGGAATTTCCAGCATCGCTTTCATTGGTGCATTGTAGCTGCAAATTGGCCATTTCACAACTACCATTATCAGTGCTGAGGCTACCCAGGTCAGAGTAAATAGCAGATTTCTTGTTATATGATGGTATTTCTGTTGATAACGAAGGCAAAAATGGCCTTTGCTTCACCTCTTTCATATAAGTTAACAACTTCACTTGATTTTCTTATACGTGTTTTTTTAAATTCCTATAGTATGTTGTACAATACACTTTTAATTGCTTCTTGACTACTTTTGGCATTTTTACAAAATAACCAGAGTATGATGTTGTCAAGAATGACCTTCTAACAGCTGGTAGTGCACACACATACAATTTATGCACAAAATGGAAAAAGCGTGTCAACCTTATGGAAATATGCGTTGGTGTAGACGCATTTAAGGCGGCGTGAAAGGAAACATGTGTTCCTAAAATATAAACATGTGGACACCTAAGTGTCCTCCTGGCTAAATTTCAACAACATGAAGGGTAGGTACACAATTTTTAGACACATTTTAAATACATTTTGCCCAAAGGGTGTATATATGTATATATGTATCCAAATTGTGTCTAATGTTCCCAAATAGGCTCAAGATAGAAACATTTTGGGCACAAAAAACCGAAATGTTTCAATTTGAACACAGTGCCTATTTTGACACAATATTTCGTTAATGTGTCGACACATGACCCAAAAAATATTACCATTTGGAGACAATTTCCTTCCTGACTCAAATTTTTAGCTTTGTGTCGACACAGTGCAGACACACAATATATTGTGCCCAGGTTCAGACACATTTGGCTCCTTGGGACGACATAGCCACAGCCACTTGATCTGCCTACATCTGTCTGCATTGCTGTTGGGCACTCGATAATAACTAATACTTTTTAACAGGTGTATATAGCATTAAGAAGCTTGTAAACCAATAAGTCAATAACTACTCGCTCGCGAACCGGAAGTAATTGTTTTTTATAGCTGCATGCCGTACAATTACCAGATAATCAAGATACCTTGATTATCTATTAGTAATTAACAACTGAATCGTTATTAATTGAAAATTACTCTGTATTTGTTTTTATTCAAAGCAAGCATTCAGAATTTGCACCAAGTCATACCAGTGATATTACTCATTAACTGCATTGAGTAGAATTTGAATTAAATGAAAATCTGTATCGAAATAAATTAATGACATCGCATATTTATGTCTTCTATTATGTGTGTCATTGTCTACATTAAAGAATTAAAAAGTAGTGATACATTTTAATTGAATTGGCTATAAGTAGATTAATTTATTGAGATTACCTTGATCGATTTAACCGACGCCAACAGTGTTATATAGTAACCGTAAAATCAATGATAATAACATTGTATGTCCCTTTCAATATTTACCCCTATACTTTAATTAATTTATTGACCATATATGTTAATGATCTGAATAATCCGAATACAATTCTTTTATTATAGTGAATGACTAAACTAGGATGTTTTCGACTACTTATTTGATTATTTTACTGTGATTAACATATGCTTTCGTATATCTTTATCATTTTATTTATCAGCTTCACATACATAATCTGAGAATTAACATAACAAAAACTTGCATTATCAAATATCTCTTAATTAATTTTAAATTTGAATTAATAAAAAAAATTGATATATTATGGGATTTTATTTTTTCATACGACCTTTAAATTAGCTAAACTGAAATGACAATTAGAAGTACTTGAAGGGGCAACAGAAAAGCTCTTGTAAGTAATCGCCAATATGTCCTTGGAAGTATTCTACGCCAATCTGTGTCTTTAGCGCCAAATTTTTATTATCCATGGGAATATATTCTTGGCCAATCAGGATTTTGTTTGTCAAATTTTTCGATTATTAATTTAATATGTCCGTCTGCAGTTATCTCATCGGCGCACACTGGTAGATATCATTAATGTAACTGTGCAAAAGTCAAAAGGTATAAATTCAATAATAAGTAGTCCAGTTATTATTTTAATCTAACGATACTTAGGGCCAGATGTATAAAAGTGGATCAGCCAGAGTTCAGCTAAACTTTTTTTAAAATCCCAGGATACCATTATTGTAACAATTGTAACCTGAGATATTGAACTAAGATCAGCTGAACTTTCGTTGATCCACTTTCATACAACTGACCCTTAAACTATAATGAAAATTGTTTATAAATACAGGGTGACACAAAAATTTAAATAGTGAAGTGTGTGAGTGTGTGTGAGAGTGATATTTGGCTACAGACAAAGAGATTTCTCAGCCAAAAAAAATATCATAATAATTAAACAATCTTAAAAACTATCAGAATTTTCATTGACACTTTCTTGTAGAACATGTACAGATTCTTTATCAAGAGATGGCTGCAGCAATAAGCATTTACTTCAAACATTTTTCCATCAATCATAGTGAAGTTGAAACAAGGAGTAACAACGGTTTCCTGCACAGAAATAGAAACTTTAATAAGTAATATAGCCTGTATTTGTTCTGTATTTTGTATCTGTCGTTTACAAAATTCTTCAATTTCTATCTCTAATAAAAGATATATAAGTCTGCAGAATGTGGTAGGTGTAAGTGCTGAAGTAAGTACCCGATGAATTAGATCCCAATTAGGAGTTCCTCATGTGCGGGTTTGGAGGACTCTAAATAAAGAAATATTACATCCGTATCATATTCAGCAAGTGCAATGGCTTCAACAGGGTGACAATGTAAATAGGTTAGATTTTTGCCGGTGGATCACAAACCTAGTACATATCGAACTTTATTCACAGACGAGGCCCAATTTGCAAGGGATGGCATATTTAATTCAAGAAATTCGCATAACTGGGCCGAAAACAATCCTCTTGCTATAAGAGAAGCCCATTCTCAACATAAATTCTCGGTAAATGTTTGATGTGGTATGATTAACAACAATCTAATTGGCCCACATATTCTTTCGGCAAGACTAACTACAGAGGTTTCTTTCGATTTATTGCAAAATATTTTACCTGGTTTAATGCAAGGTATTAATGTAAAAGGACACAATACTTCCAGCATGACGGAGCTGTTCCTGATTTTGGTATTGAACTAAGAAGGCATTTGGAAAACGAGTATCCAAACAGATGGATTGAAAAAGCATTTGGAAAACGAGTATCCAAACAGATGGATTGAACGTGGGGGGGGCTCATCCTTGGCCGGCTAGATAACCAGATTTCAACCCCATCGGTTATTTTGGGGATAACTCAAAATTGAACTGTGGATATTGGATTATCATGGTTTCAAATATAGAATGATTGTATGTAGAAATAGTACATATATGAAGTCGGAACATAAAGAGATTTCCGACGAAATCGGTAAAAGCTCTACCATTTCTACAATTCTTAAAATAAAATCCTGGAAATTCTCATACATGTTCTCAAACGAGTTAAGAACGTGTGGGCCAATCCCACTGAAAGTAATTGGTTGAAATTTGTCCTACCTAATATTTCTTATTTTATTTAAATTACAGCTACTGCATGTGCAGAGTTACTCATTTATAACTTAATTTTTATTTTTGTATTTGTATTTTCTATAACTATTTTGTCATTTATTGTCATTTGCATTGTTGTATAATAGGATTATCCTGTTGGGCAATAAATCTAGTATTATTATTATTATCATCCTTATTCTAAAATCATAGCTATTTGCTGGCGTCTTGTGCATTAAATTTCATCTCATCCTGGACTGTTTAAAAATTATTATTATTATTATTATTATTATAAATTTTTTATATTAAAAACTGTTTCTCTTAAGAAATTTATATATTTTTTTTTACGGGGGTTGTTTATAATTAAAGATAAAAATAAAATATTTAGGCTCACGGGTCCCCTCTGAAAATTTGTTTGCCCGCCCTTAAAACAGTTTCTAGCTACAGGCCTGTGTAAGTGCAAGGGTACAATGCATACTGCAAATAAGCTAGAATCGCTTATTTGATCTGCATCATCTCCAGAAATATCTGTTGGTATGTAGAGTGCCCTGAACTTCCATCGAACTCCCAATTGAAAATTATTGTTAGACCGCCTGATAAGTGATAAATCATAGATTTTTTAGGATAGCACATCCTCTTGAACAGTTGTTGATCTAGTTATGATGTGGTCAGCTAGGATCTGTACCATTATTTCTGTAGATGTTTCACTAGCCTTTATTGATTCCACTTTAGGGCAGCAATTTTTTTGCTTTTAAAATTTTGTCATACGGGAGATATATATCTGCACAATGCATCTTGGCCCCATATTCAGCATGATGTATGAGTATGACGCTCAGGAACGTATACATTTTTTGGACCTGACTCAAATAGAAGTGAAAAACACAAGGCAAGTTTTTATTAATTTTGTCTAACAATTTTAAATAATGATATAGTATAATCATGTTGGAAATCTGTGATAACAATAGATAATACAAATGAATTAGATAAAGAAAATTTACAGATCTTGCATCCTTCGCAAGTATCTTAAGCGTATTGAAAATACCAGATACAACTATACTGCTCTAGGTCGAAGTCCTATAGGATCGTCCTATTGATATGCCTGCTAAATTGCACCAAATTGTTTTCCGTATTTCATTTTTTATAAATATGATTTTTATTAATCATACTACGAAAAACTGAATAATTATATATCAAACACCTTCGATAATATATCTCTATAATATAGAAAGAATTAGAAAGAAAACGGTCTCAGAAGGCAACGATTAAACAGTTCTCGGACGAAAATCGACTGTATGCGTGCTCAATAGCATAAGGACGAGTATAACAGGGGCGTTCGGTAATTATGAACCTTCCTCGCATGTCCGTGGTCGGGTCGGCGAGATTCGACAACGGTCCACAAAAAAATTCCCACAAATCAAACGGTAAATCCTATTATAAATTTGAAAAAACCAACTAAATCCTCAATAACAAGCGTACAACGTTTACTTCAGGGGTATTTTTCGAAAAATGAACACGCTTCGAGTTATGATGAGTTAAAGGATTTGTGAATTAATACGTTTCAGGGTAAGCGTTAATTCATTAAGGCGCTCCGTAAGAAAGCATAGCGCAGACAATGTTGAATAATTGGAAAAAATATTAAGTATTAAGATATGTACGTAATATTACGTGAAAACAAAGCTGACGTGCTGAAAATTTCAAATATACAACAAAAATGTTTTTGACTTTTTCGGAAAAATCGTACAGGGCGATTGTTCCACGACCAAGTCAAATCTTCTTCTCTTTTGATGGGGCATCGTTTAAAATAGGTCGTAGCTTTTAGCAACACATTGCAAACGGAATGACACAATAGAGGCAGCTTTTGTTTCATGACATTCTAAACCTATTTCAGAAAAAAAAAAAAATTCAAAACTTTTTGAAAATTTTTCTATCAGTAGAAAGATGGGATTTTTTGCTCAAATTTAAAATTTCCGCGTTTCATGACATTCTAAATCGATTTCATGAAAAAAAATTCAAAAAGAAAAATTTGAAAATTTGGTGAAAGAAAAATTTTTCTAAAATTTTTTTACTAATGGAAATTTTTTCTTTGCTCAAATTTTACATTTCCACGTTTCATCACATTCTAACCTATTTCAGAAAAACAAAATTGAAATGGAAAAATTTTTTGAAATTTTTTCTTACCACCACTTAAGTACTTACCTAGAATAAAAGGTGGAAAATTTTTTTTTGCTCAAATTTAAAATTTTCACGTTTCATGACATTCTGAATTCATTAAAAAAAAAAATCAAAAAGAAAAATTTGAAAATTTTGTCAAATTCTCTAAAAATTTTTTGTCAAAAATTTTTTTTGCTCAAATTTAAAATTTCTAAGTTTCATGGCGTTCTAAACCTACTTCAGAAAAAAAAATCTTTCAAAACTGAAAAAAATTTTATCAGTAGAAAGATGGCAATTTTTTTTTTGCTCAAATGTTTCATGACATTCTAAATCTATTTCATAAAAAAAAATTCAAAAAGAAAAAATTTAAATATATATAATGGATTTTTTTTTGGGTCAAATTTAAAGTTTCCACTTTTCATGACATTCTAAACCTATTTCAGAAAAAAATGGTTTGAAAATTTTAAAAATTAAAAAAAAAATGTTTGACCACTACAATAGAATAGATGATGGTAAGAAATTTTTCTTCGCTCAAATTTCCACGTTTCATGACATTCTAAGACTATTAAAAGAAAAAAGAAAGATTGAAATTTTTTTAAGCACAGCTACACCACTGCGTGGATATAAAACTGAAAAAATGACGGATGGCAATAATATTTTACATATAGTTAACGCACTTGGCAAGGAAGACATCTATTATAGTTTTATTGGAAAGTATACAGGGTGGTCATCCTAAAAAATAATTCAACCCTGTTGTAAATTTGTAAAGGTATTTACGCAAGCCTTCCACATTTGGCACTTTTTATTTAATACTGAATTTTTGCTACCGGATGACCACCCTGTATATTTTTTTGACTAAAAGTTATCAAGTTTTCTTTGTAATAATACCTTCAGATTATTATTCTCACATGTGGTTTATATCTTAAAATACATTTTATTTTTTTAATTTACGTCAATTTTGCTAATTAACAAATTAGCAACAAAATCATTGTTTATAACAATTGCGGGGCAATATGGCCAATTTATTTTTGGAATTTAATCTAGACATCAAAATGAACAGAATCCACAAAGTTTTGTTAAAATCCATTCATTCGGTAAACTTTTTCAAGTTTGGGTAGATTTTCGTTTAATTTGCCTATACACTAAAATAGAAGTACACTTTTCTCACGCATAAACAAAACCATTCAAACACTTCCCCAAATATTAATTAATTAATTGAAAGGCGCATACATTGTAAACATCTCCATAAAAATTAATGGTTTATGCATGGAACGAAATTACATCATTTACATGTCACATAGGCTTACATCGTACTCTTACTTGGAAACATTGAGACAAATTAAATGTTTTGTCGACTACATTAACTGGGCCACAGCAGCCATACAGCTACTGGTTTTCCGCTCCCACAAGAGCCAGAAGGTGGTTCTACAACTTTTGTTTGATTACAAAGAATTATATTCCTGCTAGTTTAATTACTGGGTATGTCAATTAATCGACAAATTATTCTAATTAATATTATTGTAATCCCTGTGGCTTTTTAAAGTTTTTTTGTTGAAGGGCGTACAGTGGACTCACCTCTCTCCTTAATTGTTTTGCTGAGAGGACGATGACTGTGTGTGTATAGCATCTGTTACTTTCATCTTTGTCGTGGTAGATCGTCTTTCTGGTTTAAAGCCGATGCCGATGTGCTGGGTTTCGAAATAGCTTATCTGAATTGCTGTTTTAATTGTTCTCGGTATTTATCAGTGAGTTTTAATTAGAAAGGGAAAAATGGAGGAAGATAAGATGATGCACTTAATTAATATAGGAAAAGTTTTAAACACAGACGTATTAATTAATCCGAATAAATATAAAGTAATTGAATTTCTTAGTTGTTCATTCGTGTTTTGACGTACCTACTAACAACAAGCAGAAGTTACAGTCGGGCAAGGCTGACTGCGAGTACCTATTTCATTATTATTGTCACGTGTTTCCACCCCTAGGAAACCACCCTTTAAATCCGTGGGTTAAAAAATTATAACATGAAATAAACACAAACACTATTTAATGAATAACTTACTGAAAACTTCACAATACTAAGAGAACCTATCACATTGTTTATTATTTAACATTTCTTCTCACTCACCCTTTTCCGCCTTGAATCTCGCCTTATATATCCTACAAATTGCCTCCTAGAACTACCTAGCAAAGTCAAGAACAATGTAGAAATCTCAATCCTCTTCTATAAATTTCTAGAAAACGTATTATTAGTGTCTCAGATGGCGCACACTACAGGCTTTGATGAGTTTGCAGTTTTATACCACTATTGCACTTAATTTCGGTTATTTCCCATCACCGGCCCCTAAGGGGCGTAACGCGTAACAATATTTTCCTCAAATTCAGTTCACTTGTATGTGGTAACAGTGAGATTAAGCACACATCTAATATTTTTCATTTTTATTGGTCAATATATGTTCGCAGTCGCAATATATGTTGCAGTGTAGATGAACTTGGTATCGCGCGTCTGATGGACACGACAAGAATTTTATATTATACCGGCTCTAGCCGTGCCGTCGCAACGATATCTAGCAACTCTACTCACAAGGAGGATTCTAGTCACCCCTGAAATAAATAAAATTATACTTACTGCGACTGTCGTCAATCTTATAATTAGTGGATCACTAAGTAATCGAATTAATATTTTCATTTATTGAAATAAATTTCATAAAATATAAAAAATATAAATACTCAATATTTAACTAGTGCATATAAGACAAACATCAAAGAGCACTACCACTTGGCAAGACGTTACGTCCCGTAAGATTGCAACTCATCCAGCGTCGAGAGAACTATAACAATCGACTGTACAAACAGATACAGACTCCCAGTTAATTATGATTGTAAGGTGTATGTCGAACTTTTTTGAAAATTATTCACTTTTAATTTTGCATTGGAATTTTCGAATTGCTTGTAATCTTTGTCAGTTGTCAGGATGCTTCAAGGAGCTATATATATGAATTTAATGGTTTTCCAGCTTGGAAAAACTTACTAACTGCATTCAACCCTAAGATTCCTTTTTGTCACCAAGTCGCATTCGAGCGACTACTATGACGATTCCCGCCTGTATTAAGGATATTTTGGATTCGTCGGAATCGAATCGAACTTTGAATTTTTGGGTTATTTCTGATGGACGTTCTTGTGGCACGGACATGGAGTATTCTCCACCATTTGCAGAATAATTAAATGTGGATTTTGGTTTTTATTGGAAAAACTGCCCCGTTGATTTTTTCTTAAATTTTAACATTTAAAATAGCTACTCGCTACACCATGACTGAGAATTCCGCCCTGTGCAATTCTCTTCGTGATACTTTCGAAAAACTTGTTTTTCGCCTGTCACGTCGCATCTTGAAATGTTTGGTACTTTCGAAAAATAATTTTCGAATGACGGCGCCCAAAGGCGATTGACCGTCGTCCTCGAGCTTAAAAATTTCATTTTTTAGGACATTTTTAGTGAAATAATTTTTTATGCAGATTTCAATGAAAGACGATGCCAAAGGCGGTTTTCGGTCTTTTGTGAAGTAATTATGTTTCAAAGTCGATTTTTTCATAGGAATTTTGGGCTAAATTTAGTTTTCTTAATAATTGTATATTTTTAATATGGATCATTTTACAGGGTTCAATAACAGCCACTCTTACTTGTTTTGAACCTACCTTTTTAAAGTAAAACTGATGTATAAACTATTCTCCATAAAGCCCATTCTAATCTGAAAGACACTATATATTTTACAGTTTCCGTATTTTGCACATTTTATATTTTCTTTACGGCGCGGCGTATATTTTTCTCTTCACTAAAAGTGTACGTGTCAGGTTTCCTTCCTCTGCGATATTGTCAACTGTACTCAAAATATGAATTTCCTCCATCATTCTCTTAATTGACATTGTTTTAATGTGACCATTTTACATATTTTCCCTAAAAAATAGCAGATTTCTCTTCATTTTTTCAAGAATATCTATCCTATAAAGGGCATAGCCGGGTAACCATATGAAAACTGCCCCCAAACTAAATGAATTTTTATATCAAATATTCGATAGCTCTTGGCCTAAGGTTGTTATTTATAAATTTTTAATCCGATAACCACCATATTGGAATCAGAATGGCGGAATATTCGATTTTATTCTTTTACCACTTACCTACTGAATTCATGAAAAACCATAAAAAAATAACTACCCCATGCATCTCTACTAAATACCATACGTACCCTCCGATTGGAGGACCAATGTAGGCCACTTTCTGATGTTTAATACCAGATTTGAAACCTTTCTCAAGCTATGCAAGACTTTCTATTATATTGGAAGGTATTTAAGAAAAATGGTATTAACTAAATGTTAAGTACCTATTGAATATATAATTTTAAAAGTACTAAATACTAAACCTACACACGCCTGCATTAAGGCAACTGCCAAAAGATTTATTACTTTTTTTACCTAGACGGAATGCCTACAGTGAATTTTCATTTTTTTAAATTTTTCTTGTATTAATACATTGGGTTAATTCTACGGTTGGTTCCTTGTGAAACATTCTTCAATAATTTAAATATACAGGAAATTATGCTTTTTAATGTTTCAAAAAGTCCTTTATCAAGAGTACAAGATATTACTAAATTTAAGATGTGTTCCTTACTTATTTATACCTAATGGAAAGGTATAAATTATGCATTATACCTTCAAGTTTTCAACCACTATAATCTTGTCTAATTCATAGGAGCTAGGAACCAGTAATTAATTTGGTAGCAACATTCGAAAAGTAAACAATGTACATATGAATGAATAGAAGGATGGTAAAAGTTATTTAGTCGCTCGTAATCACTCATTAGTACAGTTACGCAAGAGGTTACTGGCAATAGTAATACTAATCAACTTTAATTCGACGTTGCCAGCTTAGAGATAGCATCATGGAATATCAGACGTATTTGGCTTATTATAATTCATGTGAAAAGGACTTAGAACCGTTTTGGAAAAAGAGTGCCGGTTCCAGGATTTTTTAATTTTGGGTTCCGGTTCCGGTCACATGCATATTAGAAAATCAGCTTCCAGTTCCACAATTTCATAAATTCTGGTTCTGAAACAGAGAATATGAGAGTAAAAGAAATGAACACGACTTCTTCTGCTTTTCTGGCATTTTGTACCATATTCTACTTTACGCGCGTCTAAAAGTAATGTTCATGTAATCCACAAAATAATACAATTATCCAGCATATTCCGAAAAATAACATCTAGGCATGTGACGTTTACATCAAAGGAACTGTTAGATGTTTTTGACAGATGATACGAAGAAGAATAAGACTGTATTTTGCAGTCGTTTCGGATACCTAATCTGTTTCATTTCTCAAAGAAATATTTTTATGTGCTGTGTGTATTAAATACACTGCATCAAGTGTACGGTGGTGCCTCATCTCAATTTAAACAATACGCGAGAGAACATGTAAATGACGCTTGTTGCAACAGATGGATGGGTCACGGAGGACCAGGAGCGTGGCATGCTTCATCCCTTTAGATTTTTATTTGAGATCACTCTAGATCTGACGTTTACTTTGGTCCATTCCTGACTGACAAACTTTAACGCTTTGTTTGAATAATAAATAATTTGCAAATAAACGTAATTTGCTTGTGGCATATTATTAAACAGCGACCTCTATAAGTTCCCTATTTACGTCATTGGTTGTGTTCGAGAAGATTTCTTCTTTTTGATAACCTCATCTAGTAACATTATTTCGCCACTTTATCTTTCTTTATGCGAGCATTAGTAGACAATTCTTTGCTGAAAAATTTCTATTTCTATATGTTGAACCCAAAGGTCTGTGGAACGTGATTTTATTTAAGAAAAATCTTTATTGCTCAACAATGAATATGCTATTTGTTCCCAACCTGTTCAACAAGGTAGCGCAGCGAGCTAAAGCGTGTTGTGTAGTAATGCATACTTGGCCATACTGTCGTTATTGTAAGCTTCTCCACTGGCAATATCTGTGGGTAACGGATGTGTATCTGTGTTTTTTCAAAAGTAATATGGACAACCTTGGCTTGGATTTGTGGGTTGTGTAATATGTGTGGTGTGTTTATATTTTCGGTATAAAACATGGGAGAATCAAAATTTTCATTGGGAAAGGGGTGTTTAGGAAAAATTTTAGAATTTTGGTTCAAGATTTTCTTTTTACTAAAAATTAATTGAAAACAGAACATCGTCTTTCCTTCCGTACCACCCACGTACGTGTGGCTTTGGTTGTGCATGGCCAGGATCTGAAACAGACGATTCTGGTTTAACTATATTCGAGTCATAGTCCGTCTAATCTCCTCCTTCGTGATATCATGTACAACACAATAGATCCAAGAACCCTGACGTAATGATAACCCATTTCAACCTTGCTAAAACTTTAACACATGATAAACATGTAGCAGTTGATTAATATATTATTACATTAATTTTTTTTTTGGTATGTGTCACTACACGGGTTATAAAAAATTACTCCTAAAAATATATATTTTTGTATTTCAACTCATCTCTTGTATTGGTTCTATTTGACTTCTCTCTGCGTTTCCTTCTTCTAGTTTCCTGACCCAATGCCGCAGTGTTATGTATTTTCTTGGCTGCGTGTTGTTGTTTCTCCTGTATGTTTTGGGGAATTTGTTTATTTGATTACCTGTTAAGGCAGGAGATTTTTATACCTGGATTCGTCCCTTCTTGAAGTGGGTGATATAAAATAAGCAACGCCAGATGTGTGAATGAAACAGATAAGTTTTTGTTTATATAGCATTAGCATTGGCTTATTTATGTCTTTATTAAATTTTAAACAAGAATTGGAGATCAAAATTAAAAAGATGTTAAACATAATATATAGGCAATAAACATAATATACAGGTGATGAAATGGAAAAACTGCCTAACATTGAAACCGATTATTTCAATTAAACGACATACAGAGTGAGCAAACTATCCCTTCGGACCTTTTTTTCTCATAACGCGCAAAACAAAAAATTGTTACCGCGAGATAGGGCCCTTCCCAGCAACTCCACCGTAAATGGATATTTACTTGTGGAGCGGTTAATAAATAAAAAAAGAAAAAAAAGAAAGGGAAAAAATACAAAAATAAAAGCTGCCAGATTCAGAGACACAAGAAGCAGAAAACTTAGAAGAAAAATAAGGAGATGACGATAGATGGAAACTTAAAAGAAGCATGGAAACTGAAAAGAAGCATATCGCAAACAACTGCACCACACCCCAGCCGATGATGACAAATGGACACTTAATAGAAGCATGGAAACTTAAAAGAAGCATCTCTCAAACACCTACACTTCCCATCCTATATTCCCACCCCATGCGTCATGCGGCTCTCGCTGCTGACAACAAGCATGTCCAATGTCTAACCCGGCGTATGCAGCTGGTCCGGCGGTATATAAAACATCCGAGATTTGGTTCCGGCACGCGGTTTGGCCATCCGTTGGGCGTGTTCGACGGAGGACCAAGCTGCGTGTTGGAACGAACCTCCATGGATGCCCGGAATTGGCAGCAATGCCCACCATACGTTGGAAAATCAATCAATCAATCAACTCATCTTAATCAAGTGAAAAATATGAAAAAAATATAAGAAGTAGAAGTATTACGTCCCTATAGTTTTGTTTTTATTTCATTCAAATATCTGAAACAGTTAACGAGAAAGAGAATTTTCAAGTTATGGTTTGGCACCTCCATATTTTCTCTGCAAGAGGGGGTAGGTAGAGACTTGAAATTAGTCATATAAGTACTTTAGGTGAAGAGAAAAATTCAGTCAACAGGAAACCTAAAAATGTCGCCGGTGCGGTTTTCTTAAGCCTGTCGGACGTATAGTATATTTGAAAATAGTGCGATCCACATAACGGAGTTTTTATATTATTAAATTTTTCTAAAATTCTTGAACAAATTTTTACTAACCAAATTATTTCATTAATTTTCATATTTCCATCAAAATGCAGAATTTATGCATTAAAACGTAAACACCAATGTTTATATTGTTTTACGTTTAATTCGCTTAAACTTAAACAAAGAAGCTCGGCAACGCTGCAGTATCAATAACGCTCAGACCCATTCATTACCAAGTCTAGAACAGCAAGGCTACGGTCTCGTGTAATGTGCCTCATTCATTCATGAAATCACACTCTCCTCAGTCTGCTAGACATATCTATAACAGCTATTATATTTACATTAACTTTGTTATTACCAAGTATTATTGTTTTTAAAGCTACTGCAAATTCAACTACAGCATTCTGGCTTTTATTATAAAATTTATAAATATCCTAGACTGGATTATTTTCGGCACGAGTTGTCAGATGGAATATCGATAGCATAATAATTGAAGTTATATAGGACGTGAAAGTTATAAAACAGAAACATATTTTTTGTTGGCACCAGTCGGTTCATTGAGATAAGCGTGTACGGGTTGTCTACTAGGTATACTGAGTTGAAGCTTTTGTGCTGATGATAGAGAATTTGCATTCAGATTTAACAAAAAAATCTTTAGCTATATCTAGAGGTTTGAAACAGTAAAAAAATGGTAAAGGTATATACACAGAACTTACCATTTTTATTTATACAGAGGGCGGTCACTCTAAACAATTATTAATTAAGCAGCGACATATATGAATAATGATAAATTTTTTCTTCGGATGACCATCCTGTGTATATTTTTCAATAAAACTATAATAGGTACCTTCCTCGCCAATATAATTGCCACCTGCCAAATTTTTTAGGATAGTGGTCGTAAAAAAATCCTTTTTTTTTGTTGAAATAGGTTAGAATGTCATGAGACGTGGAGATTTTAAATTAAACCTAATAGTTTTTTTTTTCATTAGATGTTCTCTTTAGACGGTTCTCCCTGTATATTTTCTAGTGAAAGTCTAACCATTTCTTCGCGGCAGTAGCGTCAACTTTCCTACCAAATTTAGCTGTTCTCCGTCAAGTAGTTTTTTTTGTTATAGCGCCAACTGACACAACAGACCGACAGACAGACTGATGGAATTGAATAACCTTTATTTTCGTCATCTACATGGTCTGAAACCAAAGAAATCTTAGAGGGTGATTTTTCCGCGAATGCAATACTTTCCCTCGGTATGAGAGAGAAGTAACATAAGACAGGAGTCGGAATGTTTTAAATTGAATACTGTACAGAACAGACTCCCTCTGGTTCATACGTATTTAAGTAAGAACAAGTAGAAGCTGTAATCGGTCGTGACTTACTACTCCGTCAACGCCCGATTTCAACTTTGTTTCGTTTCGTAATGGTCTTGTTAAGCTTTTTAGGATAAAATTGACGGTTTTTTTGAACTTTTGACACAATGTGGTTAAATTAGGCGATCGTGGCTGTCACGCAATAGACCATCTTGGCTATCCGTCTGTCTGGAAATATTTCACTGAGATAATTTCTTACGCCAAGTGTAAAATCGGATAGAGCACCATCTTGCACTTCGTATTGGTCATTGTGAAATTGTTAACGATGCACATCTTGAACAATTATTTAAATAAAAATGAAGTTTTGAATTGTAATAGTTGTAATAGAAAATGAAGTTTGGAAAATAATGTTTTTCCTCGGATGTCTATACAAAGAAAATATATGTATATTACCGATTTCCTTTGTAAAAGGCCTATCAATCCTCAGAACAAAATATAGGGTATCCCATGTAAAAAGAGACATAATAAGTGAAGTGTCAATTTTTTCCCCCACGTACAAGTAGAGCAATCTGATATTACTAATTGATGTGTTCTTGTAATTTTGCGTGCGTAAAACAGACGAAAAGTTATGGATTTTATGCCTATATTATACCATACACTTCCTATATTATACTATACTACTTTACAAATGTAGGGGAGAGGGGAGATAGTTGATCAGGAGGGATCCTTGATCATATCAACATTGTTCAGTTAAAACTACAAATGTTTAAATACTCTAGCAACGTATAACAACATCCCAATCGAAAATTAAATAAATCTAAGAAAAGTGAAAAGCAAAAGAAAGCAGAAATTGCATATAAAAGACTTCTGGCCAAACTTGCTAAGAAAAAAACTTTGAAAATGAAAATTCTTGCGTCATCGTCTGAAAGTGAAGAAGAGTGTGTATTTGATGAAACAGGCGATTCCCTGGAAGATGAAGAAGAGTTTGAAGAGTTATTACCTCTAAATACAATCCCCTCAAAATAAGGAAAATTTGCCATGTTGTGACTTTTAGAGGCGGAAAACGAAACACCATGGTATTTAGATACCTGTGTGTTATAAATGAGGAAGGAAAATGCAGAGTAACGTCTCTCAAATGTGTAGACAATAACGAAAGTTATTTTATTATTGAACATAAATGATATCTATGACATAAATTTTATTGAAAGAATTGACATAGCACCCTACCCGAATATTCTCACGAAAGGGGAACGATTATATTACAATATCATGATATATCTGAGGGACACTAGTAGACATCTCTTATGGTACCTATTTATTCAAAGAGCATTTACCTATGTATTTTATGTCTTAAACGTATTAAAAATTAATTTTGTTTTATTATTCGATATAATTATAGTTCTTTTATATTTCATAGTATTTGTTTCATTTTTTTAATATTTATAAAACTCACTGATCAAGTATGCCTCTAGTGATCAAGTATCCAACCTAGGAGGGATATTTGAGAAAATGACACGAAAGACAAAATCTACAATACAATTTATTTAATGCATTTAAAGGTCGTTCTAAATGTAAATAATCAAATATATAACTACCAATTTTCCAATGTTTCTGATTTAGTTCCAGTCATACAAACCGTTTTTCCAACTTTTTGAATTAAACAAAACTGTGATCCCCCTTTCCCCTACCACATTTGAAAAAAGTCAACCAGAAGAATCGTGTTTAATATATATTGGCAACTCCAGAGTACACCTTTTGTTTTCTAATAATCTTGTCAGAAATACTTTAATATTTTAGAGTAAACTTGATATATGTATAACCGAATCTACGTAGAGTTCTTTTGTATATGTGAGACACACGGTGTATTGCAGTTTCTTGCAGTCATCTTGTACATCTTCCTACTTTTGTGTACTTACTAAAAATCTATTGCTCTAAAATTATTAAAATTATGATAAATCATGATAGTTTACAAACCTCGATCACCCTGTACGACAGATATGGCCTAATTTCGATATCGAATACCTTACAGCAATGGGCTTGTTCAGCATTTTTTTTTTATTTCACAAATCGAAAGTGCAAGTATAAATTAATGGATCTGCAAAATATCAGAATCTTATTCGCACGTTTAGTATCTTAAAAACTATTACAAATTTCCATCTCGCAAAAATGGGGCGTGGCCAGGCGCTACGTCACTATACGCATAGACTCGGCGATCTCAATAGACTTGATGCTCCTTATTGGTTATAATTATAAGTGTTTTCGAAGTATTGTTTGTTTTGCTTACTACTTGACAGTAGGGGAGTACAATTTGGTGAAATGTCAAAAAATTACAATTTTCTCTCGCTCCTGCCAGAACGAATTTTCGATTTCGACCCTGCAATTTACGATTATAATTCATCGCTGACCTTCTCCTTTCCGTAGAGACATAGAACGAACTTCCACTCGACGTATTTATTTAGTTACCAGCGTTTAAAAATTCCATGTTTTTCGACTTTTCAGGTTAAATTTGAAAGGTCCCAGAAAGCCATTTTTATTACGTCACTTGCGTATAGTGACGTCACAAATGAGCGATCGGTTTTTGCAACTATTACTAAATGGGCTTGTTCCATGATATTCTTTTTATATGGTTTCTATACTTTTTCATATAGTACTCGATATTCTCATTTATACACTTAAAATTTCGTATTATTAACTTTTTCCGTTCTCGAGATATAAGGAGTTGAAATTGGTAATAGTTGCAAAAACCGAGGGCTTATATGTGACGTCACTATACGTAAGTGACGTAAGAAAAATGGCTTCTGGGATCTTTCAAATTTAACCTGAAAAGTCGAAAAACATGGAATTTTTAAACGCTGGTAACTAAATAAATACGTCGAGTGAAAGTTCGTTCTATGTCTCTAAGGAAAGGAGAAGGTCGGCGATCAATTCTAATCGTAAATTGCATGGTCAAAATCGAAAATTCGTCCCGGCAGGAGCGATAGAAAATTGTAATTATTTGACATTTCACCAAATTGTACTCCCCTACTGTCAAGTAGTAAACAAAACAAACAATACTTTGAAAACACTTATAATTATAACAAGTAAGGAGCATCAAGTCTACTGAGATCGCTGAGTCTATGCGTATAGTGACGTAGCGCCTGGCCACGCCCCATTTTCGTGAGATGGAGATTTGTAATAGTTTTTAAGATACTAAACGTGCGAATAAGATTCTAATTTTTTGCAGATCTATTAATTTATACTTGCACTTTTGATTTATGAAATAAAAAAAAAATGCTGAACAAGCCCATTCAACTCCTTATATCTCGAGAACGGAAAAAGATAATAATACGAAATTTTAAGTGTATAATGAGAATATCGAGTACTATATGAAAAAGTATAAAAACCATATAAAAAGAATATCATGGAACAAGCCCATCCTCTCGGAACTTTTACTAGTTATACTGAACCAAAAATATGCAAACCATTGAATCACCTAATGATTCCTATAACTGAATTTAAGCAGGTAGAGAAATATATCAAGGCATTCTACGTTCTGTTGATTTTAGTTAAGAAAATGTCCTAAACGTCATTTCAGTTAGACGATACCGTAGGTCCTTTACAAATGTGTCGTCC
The DNA here is from genome assembly GCA_963583905.1 of Stenurella melanura. Taxonomy (NCBI): domain Eukaryota; kingdom Metazoa; phylum Arthropoda; class Insecta; order Coleoptera; family Cerambycidae; genus Stenurella; species Stenurella melanura. Next base: position 56,885,052 of record OY757310.1, read on the forward strand.
CCTTCCGAAGCACTTGTAATTAAAAGGAAAATATTGTATTACATATTATTATTGAAAATAAAACCAGAAAGGTAGTCTTGACTGACTAGTTAAGCAGAGAAATTAAATTTTCTTGAGGTTGCAATCAGAAGTGTAAAGTTGTTATGGCCAAACACACAAATAAAACTCTTCGTTACTTATCAAACTTTCGGAAATGTTTCCTTTCTCAAGACATTAACATGAGGATGTTTGTCGATACAAACAATAAAATAAAATGATCCTCGAGAAAATTTGGTTTTTTTTTTAGTTTTTTCTCTCATATTTTTTTTAGTATTGTTGTTCCTTGCCTTTCCTAAGTAGACGCTTAATGTCAACAAAATGTATTGATGTATATCTACTTTTAAAATGTAATATTTTATATATTTTCTCACAAAAATGCTTTTAAATTATTAATATGGTACAGTGTGTAGTAATATTTTAGTAACTTTTTCTCGAGGATGATTTTAATTCTTGTATTGGGCATTCCCTCGGCAAACATCCCCATGTTACTGTCTTGAGAAAGGAAATAAATATTTCCGAAAGCTTAAAAAGTAACGAAGAGTTGTCTTATTGTGTATGGCCACAAAAACTTTATACTTCTGGCTGCAACCTGAAGAAAATTTTATTTTTCTGTTATTATTGATATAGTTCAATTGTTTTAGTAGCTCTTATATTATATTAATTTCTTCTTTTTCAGAGTGACGATGCTGAATATGCAACACTCTCAGTAATGAAACAGGAACTGTTTGAAGAAAGCGATGAAGATCAAGCTCCGAGAGCATTTGGTTCCATCCAGAAAGTGCCTTCCATCAGTGATCTTTCTGACCCGGAGGCGTCTCTTGGTGAGTACCTATTTTAAATTTAAAAATGTGCAATTACTGGAAGCAGTTGGAACCTCCGCACCATTTGGTTAATAACCAGGCTTGTTACCGCTGACCTGCGAAATGCCGACCTCCGTTCCGCGGGTGCTAGAATTTATACTTATAGTTCTTTTCATATACTTAAAGTACATAAAAAATGTCGGCGCCTTTGACTTTGCGGTAAAGATCAAATACCCCGACAGTGTTTATTTTCTTTAAATATATGAAGAGAACTATGACTACCCGCTACACAGTGGTCCCAAATCGAAGAAATGGCTAGAGAGCAAATCTTGTCGGAAATGAATTTTTTTTTTTTTTTAATTGAAGTTTAACGAAATTCCAACAAATTCTCGGCGCCCGAATTTTGAAAATATTTTTTTCTTTTTTATTATTTTAAGTTAGAGGCCAAAAAATTTTTTTTTTAATAATTTTTGATATACTGAATAACTTCTTCATACGATAATTTGGTTCTAGGAAGCCCAAAAATCCTTACGTCAATTTTTTTTATATTTAAATTAAAGAATAGCGTCCATTTGGAAATTTGACAGCCAGCTGAGTTCTCCATTGACATATTTTGTTCGATATAAGTCAAATGTCAATTTGGCAGCTGTCAATTGACACTTATTTAATTTCACAGCTGATTGTGCTTTACTTTATTTTTACAAAACTTGTTGCTCTCAGATTTCTGGTTTCACTAAATTCGAACAAGATTGGATAAAGTATGTCAATGGAGAAATCAGCTAGGTTGTCAAATTTCCAAATGGCAGTTATTTTTTAATTTAAATATTAAAAAAATGATTTAAGGGTTTTTGCGCCTTCTAGAACCAAATTATCGAATGAAGTTATTCAGTATTGTTGCGTATTTTCCACCTTTTAGGAAACACCCTGTATGAATCCGTGGGTTCTAAATAATTTCAACAAGAGATAAAAACCACTAACACTTTATTTAACAATTTACTGACTGTACAATACTTGTTTATTTAATATTTAACCTCACTTTTCACTTTCCAATTTGTTCACTTTTATAAACTGCATTCTTAATAAAAGTTCTTCTTCTGCACTGGTAATCGCGCCTTATATACTCCGAAATTATCTCTAGATTAAACCAGAATCTTCTCCAACCACAATCTAGAAAAGTCCATGGCTCTTTCTAGAGTCTTTCCAGTCACTATTAGTAGGCATAGGCGTATCATCTCCAGTTCCAAGGGGGTGTAATTCATAACAGTATATTAACCATAACAAAAATTATTAAAAAAATATTTTGTTTGGCATTTAACTTTTAAAATGGAATTTTTTTCTAAAATTCAGGCTCCGAGGATTTATTGGAATTTCGGTAATCTTTATTTTTTTTTTAAATTGATAATTTCCGACAAGATTTGCGCTCTCTAGCTATTTTTGAACCAAGAAACTAATTAAGAAATTTCATTTCTTGTTAATGATGTAATTTTGTATTTACAGACAATCTGAAATTATAATTTCTTAAAATTAAATTCGAGTTATGGTTTGACCCTTATATTTAACAGTTCTTTTGTTATTTTTTTAAATAAAAAATTTCTCTTTAGAGCCCAATATAAAAATGTAAGAAATATGTGACGCCATTTTCATGCGTTTTTCGCATTGATGTCGTAAATACTTTTATCTTAAACCTAATTAAAAGAACATGCATGAATACGGCACCATATTGAAATAGTACGGCCCATATTCCACACGAGTGGACTACGGTTCGCGAGTGTGGAATATACCATTCCACACGTATTGCAGACTATACTTTCTCTAACAAGATTTTAGAAAATATACAAAAATCTTCAAAACTGTGCAAGACGTCAAATGCGAAGCTAGAAATAAATACCTTTTGTTCGACGTAACCGAACCACTAAATCTGGTTTAGCAGCTTATGATATGTCGAAAGCCGTGCGGTTTATTCCTTCACAGTGTGTTGGAATGATACTTGTTCCGACACAGTTTTTAGTTGTGGAACTTGCACGTTCTAAAATAGTGTTAGAGAAACATATTTTGTTCTATTTCTCGTAGTTTTAGAGAAAATTTCAAATCTCTTCGAATTTACCCCACCCTGTACATTATTCCACGACAATTCCCAATATCCACTTTTCGTAACCATTACGTTTCAAGTGATGCAAGTTTAGACTAGAAAGTGCATACGATGTTGTCAGGTTCAGTTAATTTTCAGGTTGACAGATGATTGACAGTGTCTGGAAAGGTTAAGTTATTTTGACATAGAGATAGTGAATTTTATATCTCTATACAAAAAAACGTATAATTTTAGATAAACCTGCCAAAGTCAATTAACCATTAGATCTGGTCTGTTCGCTACATTCAGGTCTGTTTCAACCATCACTATAATAATTATATGCAGTATCAAAACTGAACAATTTAATTATAGTAGGCGGGTTACTACACTTAATCGCCTCAGCTTTTCTTTATTTTACTAGACGCATTTCAAATCAGGAAAGAATTATTTATCATGTAGACACCATGTCACTATAATTATTTATAAAACCGGAAGTGTTAGAGAGTCGATGCGGTATAGAATATAGATTACTTTTTAAGGCCACGTCGGGTTTTTGTACGGCTAATTATTTTATAGTCTTGTAAAATTGGAGTCAAATTAAAAGAAACTATTGTGGAAAAAGAATTTTCTTGATGTAGTTAGCGGAAAACTCATTCTCGATGCGAAAACGGAAGCCATTTTTTTAGATAAATTTTTACCTCAAAACTGTGTAAAACGTACTTTTAAAGCGAGTTTTTAGATTAATTAGTATTATTTTCTGCAATAAAATAAAATTATTACAGTTAAGAATAAAAAAATTCAAAAACAGCAAAAAGCCAACAGGCACGTTTTTAAGAATGATACATTTATTTATCTTATACCATCTTAAAAAACGTAAAAATGTTATATTTTGGTCCAAATTTTGTTGCTTAAAAATATTGAACTCATGAAATGTTCGATTCAAGACCATTCTCCGCTCGGGAAATATATTTAATTTAAAACTTGGCACACTTATTTATTATAATAATTTTTCTCGAAAATGTTTTTGTTTCTCTTGAGTTCGTGTAATTACTTAAAGGGTTGAAACTAGAACAATTTAGAAGTAAAGTCCCGAACAATTTAATTTTTAACCAATTCCAATCCAATCAATATAACCTAAGTTATTTTAAGAGACGTAAGGCAAAAACAGGAAATACAAGCGTTAAAAAAGCTTCCATTTCGCAGACAAAGAAATAAATTGGAATACAGACCCTTTATAATATTCAGAATAAGTTTTAAGAAATGTCGCTATTACAACGTGGAGTGGAAGTATAGTAATCGCGAAACGTCGAGATTTTAAAGAGCGATTTTTTTTTGTCTGTAGGTCTGTTCGTCCGTCGCGTCTGTCTGTCTGTATGTCTTTCTCTCTGTCCTGCCTGTCTGTCCGTCTGTAACTTTTTGTGCGCACGTTTTCTCGGAAACGGCTTAAATATTGACTTGAAATTTGGTACACATATGCATCATGAAGAGATCTGCAACTGGATTATATTTTACGCTAATTCCCGTGAAGGGTTGGGGGTTAAATAGGGGAAGATAAGTCAAGCAAGCAAGCAAGGTAAGAGAGACATTTGGAATTTGGTGTGTATGCTAGAAGCTAAAGTCTCAAATTTTTTTATAACATTTTCCACTCCCCCCACCACTCCACTCTATTATTAAAGGGGTTGATAAAATAAAATTGACATATTCACCTAAAATTTGGTACACGTGTGTATTATAACGACATCTGTAACTAGATTATATTTTGATATGATTCCATTGAGGGGTTGGGGATTAAATAGGGGTAAATAGGGGAAAAAGGTAAAGCAACACTGGTGAGAGTACGGAAACTTGGGGTTTGGTGTATATACTAGAAGTCAAGTCCCCAGATTTTTTAATAATATTTTTCAACCTCCACTCCATTATTATTAATAATAATAATAATAGTAAAGGCCTTTATCTAACCTGGCGGGATCTCAGTGTAAAGCTGTTATTAACTCCAACCAGGGGACAGATTAATAAATTACAAGTTAAACTATTAAAGGGTTTCAGAAAATAAAATTAAGATTTTCGCTTGAAATTTGGTACACATATGTATTATAACGACATCTGGAACTAGATTATATTTTGAGATGATTGCGTTGAAAGGGTTGGGGGGCAAATAGAGGTAAATAGGGGAAAATGAGTAAAGTAAGCTCGTAAGAATACAGAAACTTGGGATTTGGTGTATGTACTAGAAGTCAAGGCCTCAGATTCCTTTAAAATTTGTTTCAACCCCCGCACCACCTCCACTCCAATATTAAAGAGGTTGATAAATAAAATAAAATTGAAATATTCATTTGAAATTTGGTACATGTATGTATTGTAATGCCGTCTGGAATTAGATTATATTTTGGTAAATAGGGAATATAAGAAAAGCAAGCTGGTAAGAATACAGAATCTTGAGATTTGGTGTACATACTAGAAGCCAGAGTCTCAGATTTTTTATAATATTTTTCAGTAAGTAGAGCAAGCTATTAAGCATCCAGAAACCAACGCCTCCAATTTTTTTGCGATATCTATCTCAAACATTATACTATTACAATTCTATTACTAGATTTACTACTACTAGAGTAGTGATTCCTTAAGCAGCGGTTTTGTCACAATTAGTGATAAAAAGACAAATTAAAAAGTGTTTTAACACATCATAATGATTGATTATCAAAAACTAATATCTTCTACAATTGGGAAATTTTAGTTAAATCCATTTATTTTGTAGACAATTATAGCTCCATATACATGAAATATTGGGACATCCTGTATATGTTATATTTACTATCTAAGAGAGCTGAATACATTTTCATAATTTTTTTGTGAAATAATTTTCTGTATAGTTAATTGTAGGTAGAATAATTAATATGATATATTTCTAGCCAAATATCGAAAACGAAACTGAATATCTCATAAAGAAAAATGCCGATGATGTGATGACTTCATCATGGTTCACGCTATATAATTACTACCTAGCCCAAATCTGTGAATTTTAAAATAAAATTCGAAAATGTTTCTTACAAATCTGTCCCTAAATGTAATAGTCCTAATTTTTGAATGCTTTACCTTCAATGTTTTCGCTTTAATACTTTTTTTAATGTTTTATCTCATTTTAATATTTATTGCATAGCACCTAAATATACCATCATTATTAACATATTACAGTGCAATTTATATAGTAACAAATGCTAAATGGACTAAACTGTGACATCCTCATTAATTTTTTAATGCTTCCCTCCCTCGTACCTCGCGTAATTCGAATTATTGCACCATAAAAATATGATTGTTTTCAACAAATTCAAAAATGAGATGATCTAAACTTTGTTATCAGATGATAACATTATCGTCTATGTAAATTTTTTGCACGGAGTTACCACTATCATAATTATTGATAGGTAATCGTTTTTATTATTATTCCCTACAGATCTTTTTTTTTTGTATATAAGTTTATTTGTGTTAACGTTCTGAAAAAAAAAACTTATGCATCTCTATGTAGTACTCTATTTTAAATTTTAAACTCCATTTAAAGTAAAAAATTTAATTAAATTTCTCCATTCATTAACATTTTTGGAAATATTTGAAGATTTATTAGATGTATGCATTACGGTAAATTTTAAAAGTTATAATTGGTTGATATTAATCTTTCCTGAATAATAATTATATTATGAGTCTTACCCTTCGAGCATATAGGGGAAAATAGAGTTGCCCTGCCTATCCTATTACAATGAGAATGTTTGTCTTTGAGACAGGTGGATAAGGGACGCGCTCGGTAAAGGGGTTTATTTACATCTCATCCTTTCAACAGTGGCGTGCGTTTTTATTTTGTTATATTTTAATAATTATTATATAAAAAAAGAAGCCTATTTGTATTGAAATTTAGATAGTAAGCCAGTCAAAGAACCTAGTTTTTGAAAAATATCAATCAGTAAATATTAATAAGGATATTAAACATTTTAATAAAAAAACGTTATATCGTGTAATTACACATAAAACATATTAATTTATTTTTATCAAACTGCGAAGAGTATAATGTTTACATTTAATTTTCATGTTCCAGAACATTTTCATATATTAAATTATATTCATGGTTGTGAAAATTGTAAGTGACAACAGCTTATAGTTATAAGGACGTAATATTGGAACTAGCTATTTTACAATGCATAGAAAGAAAAATCATGTTTAAACTGTACGTAGTAGGTATAAAAGTGAATTATTATTCTGTAATAAAACATATTCTTTATAAGATTTCGCAGACAGCAGAAAAATTATCTACGAGAGTTTTTCTTTTCAGTTCTCATAGATAATTTTTGCTGCTGTTTGCCAAATCCAATGTTTTATTGTATGTAGGCCCTATCATGACGCATATAAAAAATCATATATTACATTAGTGACAACTCAATATTGAAAATAAATTTCTAGCTTTATTATTCCTAAATTGATAGTATTACACATTTATGATTGAACCATTAATATAGAAAATGAGAAAAAAAAACAGTAGTAATTAATTAAACTTTATTAACATAAAACATGAAATACCACTTATTTTAGAGGAAATTTCTATAAATGAAGGAAACACTTAACGTAGTAGGGATAATATATTAACAACTTATTTTTTACTATTCAATAAAACAAAAACAGAAACTGTACCAACAATCAATTTATTGTCTCATGTCTCATTCTTATATTAAAATATTTTTTCAAAATAAGTTTCGTAAGATTTACATGATGATTATCTATTATTTCTTGTTCCAAAATATGATTGTTAAAGTTATCATATATATTTGGAGGTAAATTGTGAAGTGTGCAGTTAACTAAATAGTCCATTTGATGCATTTTTCTATTTAGCCCGTCCATTTCTAAAGTTCTAATTAATAATTCTGCATGACTGCATACTTTAATAACATATTGTGATGCATTTGTGAGTGCACCATATTTCTTTCTTGCTTGCAATTTTGAGAAAGAAATATCAGATTCCAGTACATCACAACAATGTTTGCAAGTTATACATTTTTTTAATGACCTAACTACATATCCAGCAATATAAGAAACTACATCAGTAACATATGTTGTCAGATGCCAAATTCTAGAAGACAAATAATCATGGTCGTTAATTTCGTTTGATATATTTATATATTCCGTAGACTCCATCATGTCTCCATTAAAATTTCTGGTTAAACTGCCGCTTCCTACATATAGAATACTAGTGGTATCCAAAGCTATGCAATTCCCTGTATCAGCTCCCTTAACTTCTGAATGGAGCAAAAGTCTTTTATATATGGCTTCAAACTGTCTTGCCGACGGATTATTGTTATGGCCCCCCTTGCTTCTCACAGCACTGAAGAAAATTTCTAAGTGGTCTTGAGAAAATTTATAGGTTAAAATAAATTTCAACAAAGGTGTTTCTATCTTAACATATTTTTCGTAGTATTTTTTTAGACTTTCTACACATATTAAAAATCCAAGAAAACCTGTTTTTCTTTTAGACTGTAAAATGGGCACATTATTGAATTTGAGTCCTTTTATATACTTTGAGCACTCATCTAAATAATCAAAAATGGTCTGTGCTGTTGCCGGTGACAAAGGTTTACCAAATTTTGCTTTACTCAGCCTATTTCTGACGTTGAAAATGTCAAATAAATTATTAAAATACTTGCAAAATGTTCCGGTGGCAACGGCTCCTTGAAAATCGGTATGTTTTAAATCCTGACTTAGATATATCAGAGCATCTCCCACACTATTACTAAGAGTCTGTGCCGCTAATTTCACTCTCATTTTTTCCCTTTTCCAGTTAATATGGCGTTTTTTCAATTTAGTACCAGCAGTTAAACCTTCATCATATTGGAAGTCGTTCAATTTTTCAATATATTCCCATAAAATTTTATTTCCTTCAGAGTCCACTAAACATTTATACGATGCTAAACAATTTCTGACCAATTTGATATTGTGGCTGGGATCCAAAAATATAAATACGTCTTCGTTAGTTATGGGATGCAAAAATGAAGTTTTTAAATTGTTATAATCTGTTATGTCAGCTCCTAGTTCTGTGCACATACTTAAATTTGAGCCCAGGCCATCAAATGTAAAACTAGATACTATTATGTCTGATTCATGCAGAAATGTTAATAATTTATTGACCAGATTTGTCTTTTCACTGGCATTTAGACCGTTTAAGAGGAAATATGCTACTGGTATCTTCCAATGGTCATTTAAACATACTAACATAAAAACTAGTGCTTCCTTAGCGAGAGCGACATCATCAGATTCAACTCCAGTTCCCATGTCAACATATCCTTTTATTTCTTCTCCTGTCCATTCTACCAGACTCCTAATCGACATTTCATCCATAAGCAAATTACAAATGACTTTCTTGCCTCTTTCGGAAGAAATTAAACTTTTCTGCTTTAAAGCATTGAGGGCTTCTGTGGTAAAGCCCGGAGAAGCATCTACTGCTTGATACCACTTACTTATAGTTCGTGGATGAGGGAGGGTTTTATTAAATTTCTGTCTAACATAATTATATGCCTTGTTCGAGTAAAAATGCAAGGTTAAAGCGAAGCTCCTTAATTCTGGTGTGTACTTTCGATGTGAGGGACCTTTCAGAAAGTCAAAGTGTGTCAAAATATTTCTTGCTTCCTTGCTCAATGAAGCCTGGAAACATAAAGGGTTCTTTATTAGATAAATAAATACTATTAAAAATGTAAATGAGAATCAATTATCTTTATTTTTGCAGGGGAGGGGGGTGAACAAGGCTTACTATGTTCGTTCATTGCTTTGTTAAGACTTTTTGCTCGAAATGTGAGATATTATCTTTCTAGACGTCGAAAGCACCACAATAGATGCATGGGGGTCGTGTCGCGGTGGGCAAGGCCAATCAGCCAGCTCCTCCTTCCTAATGTAGACGTCAAAAACAATCCAAAAATACGCCTGCCAGCATTTTCTGTCGTAAGGTATGGCCCTAGGGCCAGCCGTTGACCGTTCCTCCAGGACTTCCAGAAGTTGGGCCTAGGGCCGAACCTGACGACAGAAAATGCTGGCATGATATGTTTGCATTGTTCTCGATGCCTTGAAACATACTTATATCACATTGCAAGCAAAAAGTCTCAACAAAGCATCGATGTGACATTTCAATTTGAATCAGATTACGTGACCGCTTCCACTGCCCGAACATAGTAAGCCTTGTTACCCCCCCCCGCACCTACTGAAAAATAGCAAGCAAAAAATCCAGAATGGTCACTTTCTGCAGCGACCGTTGGCTACTCCGTAGTATCTAGTATAGTTGAATTCCCCTTGAAGAATTTTTGCAATATCTGTATAAATACACAAATTGAAAGATACAGCGAAACTTTGTAAAAAGTAAATAATCCCATTGTGACCACATCATTTATACAAAATTTTTATGATAAACTTGCGTGAATAATTCCTGTCACATTCTTATTTTTATCGTTTTGTTTTTTTTTAATTACTTACATTTATCATTGACTCTCCAGCGTCACTTATCATGTTATTCGTCTTGAAATAATTCATTAATGTCTGTAAATTATATATTTTATTCTTCAATCTTCTTTTCGCTACCAACAATGAATTTATCTTCTTACGTTGATCCTCTATTTTCTTTTTTGCCAAGTTCCAATTTCGTTTTGCCTTCACTGGGTCATTCATGTCATCACTTTCACAGTCTCCAATATATCTTGGATTTTGCAGTTTCTTCCTAAAATATAGTAATATTCAGGTTTATTTTATTTTCATTATTCATACATTACTTACTTTTTTCTTGGTGGTGGGACCATAAAAGAACTGGACGGTGAACTGGCAGTTGATGTGTGTTCGGGTGATATCCTCGGTTGAACACTAAAGAGACCAACGCCAGAAACAATTTCAATTGAATTGGATGGTGAACTTGCAGTTACCGTGCGTTCAGGTGATGTTTCCACATTTTCAACAGTATATTTGGGTGAACTGGCAGTTAATGTTGAACTTGAATGTTCAGATAATAATGGAGAAGATCTTTGTGCACTCTCGATTGCTGCTTTATAATCTGCCATGAGAGATTGCCTCCTAGAAATAATCAAATGGGGAAAATATAAATCTAAATACACAATGCTATTTATTTAATACTAGTTGTAAAGGAATTCATGAATAAATTTCTTGTGACCTGTGGTCTCAATCTTCATTCCTTTGTATATTTTATGGAAAGAAAATTGTGACGAGTACAACATAATAGACAGAGGCTTAGTGATGTGATATACTGATATCGCATCAATATACGGCTTGTCTTGTGTTATATCAATATGTACTTTAGCGTATCAATATGACATGGCTATAAGAAAGGAGACTACTTTGTTCCTATCACTGAATTTATTGTAACATATACGTTATTTCGGTACCTTAACGTACCATTTTCAAATGTTGATTCAAATGAATGAATTTGAATCAACATTTTAAAATGATGCATTAAGGTACCGGAACTGCAGTAACATGTATGTTACAATAAGTGATAGGAAACAAAGTAGTCTTCTTTCCTGTATCGTCATGATTAATATCACAAAGTAACGGCTTCCATAATCGACATCGATATATACCTACTTGTCGTTAACAGAATAAGTTTCAGATTTAAAAAATAAAACCTAATTTATTGTATAATACTTGCAGTCACATGATGCATATTCTAACCCGTCATATTTCTTGGAGCCCACTTTGTGAAATTAATGTACTAGATTTTAACATCCGACATAAAAATATAGATAGTTTGACATAAATGTCCCAATACCCATAAAGTAGCTTTTGTGTTCTACATACATTAAAAATTTCAATGTTCTAAACCTCGCTACACTTGTTTCTTACAGAATAAAATAAACATTGATACACATCGATAATATTAATTAGAAACATGTTACAATTTTACCATGTTATCTAACCAATATTATAAAATTAATTTGCTGAGTCGCTTTCTAAGATAAAATGAAATACGCTGTATTTTTAAAATTCTAGACTTATTACATACCTAAAATTTAACAAAGATGGAGATTCACACAGCCTCGATGGAATCGCATCTTTTGTTAAATATTTCATCCCACTTGGTTTTGTTGTAAAATCACTTTCGACAAAGTGATCAGAACAAATATATGGATACTTTGGTAGGTCCTTTGAAAGAGCCAAAGACATTATCCAAGTTTGCTGCCGTTCCAAATCTTTTGGAAATCTAGAAAAGAATATAAGTACACACTAAATTATATTATCAGTATCAAATATATATTATTAGTATTACGTAAAAAAACCAATGTTACGTCTATGGAATTTGTTACTTACGCATGAAATGTCCGATTTTGATTTTTATCCTGTTGGATATGACACACTATGCACCTCTTGCTCATTGTTTTTTATTAATAAAATATGAAAAGGTCACAAAACACAATATGCACACGAAATACACAAAAGCAAACAACACTAAAACAAGAATAAACGCCATATTGAAAATCACGATCTACGTAATACGTCATTATTTTGCGTCAACCAATGATATTCGAGGATTAATGTTTACTTGTTTACGAATGTGACTCGAACAAACAAACAGCTTTTGCACGACCTCTATTTTCCCCTATATGCTCGAAGGTCTTACCAATGTCGAATGCAACTGTTATTACTTTGTTGTATATTGTGTTGCCTACCTTCGCGTTCACGTAATGGATGTATATTTAGATTATTAATGATATATTGATATAGTCAATTTTAAAAAATAGCTTGGTGGAATCGGAACATTGTCATAATTTTTTACAACCTCTGTATGGGGACTTAAAATTAAATAAACGTTAAAAATTTAATTATTTAATAGCCAGGGATAGTTTTTAAAATTTATTCATTAACCAAACCTTTTAATTTGGTGTTCAAAGAAGAGTTTGTGAATTTTAACTTGATCGGAGTTCAGAATTTTTTGTTTATGTTTCAAAAACTGTATTATTATTATTACCAATTGCTGCAGCTCGAACGGACACATTTTTCACGTGAACGCGATTCAGAAAAAGAATTTAACATAATAAAATGTTTAAAAATGTTTTGCACATGCAGATAACAATGCATAGGCGTAGCGATGAAATTTTTTAAGGGGTTGATTATCGTAGGCTCCAATTCAACAAATTTTCCAAACTGTTCAAAAATCAGACAAATCAAGAAGCGCCAAATATTCTCCCCGTTTCTCTTACTTACAACGCCTTCACAGACAGGTCACAACCCTTGACGAATCCACTTCACTTTTTTAATCCATTCGTGTACTGTCAGACTAGACCCCTACTGAATTTCATAATGATCTGTCGAGTAGTTTAATTACTATAGAAAGTTATTTCAATGCCGTTTTCGCTGACCATTTCGTTCTTTCTTGGTGTCTATCTATTATACAGGGTGTCCCAGAATTGAGTTCCCGGACGGAAACCTGTGCTTCCGGAGTTCATATTCGGCCCGTGTAATCCAACTTACCTTGGCCCGAAAATGCATCCCTGAGGAAGTACATTCTCTTAAAGTGAGACGGAAACATTTTTTTCCAATAATTTCCGTTATATTGAAGATAAAATTTTCAAGTTTTCATGAGACCTATATCTCTATAAGTACTCTATGTAAGCTTGATAACAACTAAATATCTTTTGTTTCTCAAACGCGGCGGGTTTTCTGTTTCACAAGCACCTATTACCTACAGAGAAAAAATGATAGTCCTTGATTTTCGCTGATATTACACAAAATTTTAAAAGTATTAATTTGTGTACTGAAACAGGTGGACGTCATGTGGAGCAGTTGTTCTTAATGTATTTTTTAGAATAAACTGTAGTTTTCTGTTATATTACATCATTTTATTCTAGGATTGTAAATAAATGTTAAATAAAAATGGAGGAAAAAAAGATTATTCCTTGTATTTTGATTAATATTACAAACAATTTTGAGAGTACATTTTTGCAGCCCTTTCAGTGATGTGCAAAAATATTCAAGTATTCCGTACTTTTACAGGGCGATTAAAAAAATATAGCCAATCAAATATTAATTATTATGAAAATAAATTGCGAAACAAAAGATATTTGGTTATTGTCAAGATTACATAGAGTGCTTATAGAGATATAGCTCCCACCAAAATTAGAAAATTTTATCTTCAATGTAACGGAAATTATTGGAAATTTTTTTTTCTGCCTCACTTTAAGAGGATATACTTCCTCAGGGATGCGTTTTTGGACTAAGGTAAGTTGGGTTATATGCGCCCAATATGAACTCAGGAATTACAGGTGCCCGTCGGAGAACTCAATTCTGAGACACCCTGAATAAATGATTAAAAATAAAATAATAAAACGATTATTTTTCAACGGAAGTGTGAACTACGTATTTAGTAACAAAATGCGTTAATATGCAGATAACATTTTAATAAGTACAGAAAGCATGATTTTTTTCTAAGACTTTGTCGATAAAATGCGAGAATTTGCAAAGTATATCAAATGGGAAACTTTTTTATCTACATGGATAACAAGTATATCGAGTATATATAAAGGAGGCAACTTTTTTTTTTATTGGATTAACAGTTTTCAAAAAATGGTACGTGAAACAATTTGCAATTTTTTATTTATTGAGTAATACAGCTTCATTTCTACGTTTCCTACGAGGTTTCCTATTACTGTTTTATTGTCCTTTTGAATGTTCAGTAAGGAAATGAAGAACATTTTGCTATTATCTGTAGATATCTGATTTAGTTATACCATTTACCGAAATAAATCGTGAATGTCAGGTATATTGATATTTATAGCAAATATTTTCGAACCACGATGGTAACAAAATCTTAATAATGTTTTTAGTAAAGTTGTATAACAGCAAGGCTTATTTAGTTTTTTATTTAATTTATTGAAATAAAAATCTATCTTTTTTCTTAATTCACTTATTTAAGATCGGTCTATTTCCGCTACTAAGGTCAATCACCGACGCACAGTGATAGGAAGTGCTACTAACGTGGACAAAATTCTCTCTGCCCTCCAATTTTTGTTGTTTTGCATTAAATTTTTTTTTAATGCTCATAAGAAATAGTACTTCAAAATGTATCTGCAAGTTTTTTGATTGTTTTATTTAGTTTTTAGTAAAAATGGAGTTTCATAGAAACATTATACATTTTTAAAAATACCTTAAGTTCCTTAATATTTGAGGGTGTGATTCCTTAGGTCATTTTAAGAGGAAAAGTTCATATGAACATATGTCCGCCACGCCTTAAATTTTTGTTACAGTTGTTTTTTAATATTTCACAAGTACTTTAGAAATTATTTTCAATGTTGGCATGTGCTAATAGGATATTAAATCACATATTTTACTTAGAAAACTTATTTTACCTCTCCACCAGTGACGCCAATGCGAGCGTGTCCTCTGATTTTTTTTACCAAAAAAGTGGTACGCCACTGACATTTTTCCATGTGGATATTTTTCCTGATTAGCTTGGTCAATTCTTCATGAAAACGGTCTGTTGCGTTTTTCTCGTCAGACGCACAGTTCTTGATTGAAACAATTAAATTCAAATTGCTTCATTTAGGGGCCGCTCATAAAATACATCATTCAGAATTTCGTATTTTTGGATTCCTCCCTTCCCCTTCGTCGAGCGTAGTCATACTTTCAGTGACCTCGATAACGATTAAAAAATAATAATTCAAAACTGTGTAGCGAATAATTTAAGCCGTGGCGGACATATGTTCATATGAACTTTTCTTCATAAAATGACCTAAGGAATCACACCCTGAAGTATTAGCACGTCATTAAGGAACACCCTGTATTTTACTAAAAATTTATAATTTTTCTATGAAGAATCCATTTTTACTAAAAACTAAATAAAAAAATAAAAAAACTTGCAATACATTTTTAGTACTATTTTTTAGAAACAATTAAAAAAAAAGTAATTCAAAACGATAAAAATTGGAGGGCAGAAAGAATTATATCAACGTTAGTAGCAATTCCTATCACTGTGCGACGCAAGGAGTTGAGCTACGCCCAACCCGGAAATTTTGCAAACCTCTTCTCTATCGAAGAGCAGGGATTTTTTACTTGCGTAACGTTTAATAAACAAGGGACCGACTGCTTTATATCCTCTCCGAAGAGTGGTGTATCTGTAGATGAACCTAGTATAGTTTAGACAAGGACTTTATATAATTTAGGCCGGAGCCGTGTCGCCTCAACGATACCTATCAACTCTACTCACAAGGGGATTCAAGATACCCTTGAGACTCCCCAAGACGAAAATAGAAAAAATTATACTTACTGTGATTGCTACAGTCTGCTCTCTCCGTCGAAATCTTATGTCGGGTAGTGCACTTTTAATGAATATATCTTATAATTAGCACTTTCTCAGAAACACTCCTTAATATTAAGACCGTCGATGGATTCTACGAGTATTCGGACAAGTACACAGACTTGGCGGGATCAAAGGTGATCCGCGGAAAGTAATTGTCCGACTCACGCCACAGAATCGTTCGTCGGTCTCAAATCTTATAATTAGTGGATCAATAAGAAATCGAATTCAAAATATATTTTCATTTATTGAAATAATTCATAAAATGTAAAAAATATAAATATTCAATACTTAGCTAATGTGTATAAGGCAAACATCAAAGAGCACCACCACTCGGGAAGCCGTTACCTCCCGTAGGAATGTAACTCATCCAGCGTCGAGAGAACTATGACAATCGACTGTACAAAAAGATTCAGACTCCCAATTAGTAATATTTGTAGAATGTATGCGGAACTTTGAATTTTGCACTAAAATTATCGAAATGATCGTCAGGATGCTTAAAGAAGCTATCTATATGAGTTCGATGATTTTCCTGCTTTTGTAAATGTACTAACGGCATCGAACCTAAATATGCTTTTTTCCGTCGACTCGCCTTCGAGCGATTAGTATGGCGCTGTCCGCCTGAGCCGGGACAAAAAGCAACTTGGCTTCATCGGAATCGACCCTCCGACTTTGAATTCTTTGACTATTTTTCTGTTCGATTTAGGGGATTTGTATAAGGATTATGCTCCAACTCTTTGAGGAATATTAAATGAGGATTTTGGTTTTTATTGGAAAAACCGTTCCATCGGTTTTTTCCTTAATTTTGACGTTTAAAATAGCTACTCGCTACATCCTGACTGAGGATTTCGACCTGTGAACCATCAAATTCGTGGTACTTTCAAAAAATTCATCTCGAGGAGCGGTTTTCTGCTTTATTTACATCTCGTTATTGTACTTTTATAAAAATAAATTTTTGAGATTTTCAAAAATTAAATTCGTTGTACTTCCGAAAAATTTGTTGCGCGGAGCAGTTTTCTGTCTTATGCGATTTTATCCGTTGTACTTTCGAAAAACCAAATTCGTGGTACTTTCGAAAAGTCAAATTCGTTGTACTTTCGAAAAATCTGTTGGACAGAGCAGTTTTCCGCTCTGTGTGATTTTATTCGTTGTACTTTCGAAAAACCATTCAATACCAATTCGTGGTACTTTTGAAAAGTTCGTCGGGCGGAGCGGTTGTCTGCTCCGTGCAACTTGAAATTTTTGGAGTGCTTTTGAAAATTCGAACGACGGAGCCCAAAGGCGATTGACCGTCGTCCTCGAGATGAAAAATTTTTCCAAGTCAATATTTTGGTAATTTTTAGTGATATAGTTTTTTACGTAGATTTCGATTTAATATGATGCCCAAGATATTTAGAAGTCTTTTTACTGGTTTAAATATTATTTTTTCATGGGATTTTTGTCTGAATTTACTTTTATAGCAAATTGGATAACATATCCACTGTGCAACTCCCGCCTAAAGCTGCATATATTCTACGTACGCGTTGATATACAAGTCGTTAGAAGGTGAAGCTAGAATTCTGTATTTGCATGGACTATCATCCAAGTACTCATCGTGCTCGAGTTGCTGGACCTTTCGTATCGATATTGGAATATAACCAAGTCTCATCTACGCTCATTTCTCTGGGGCAATTAGTAAGTTAATTATAGCGGATATACCGTCCTTCGGAGAGATATAAAGTCTCGTCTATACGTGTACAAGTAAAAAATTATTTCTTACGCGAAGAGGTTTGGCAAAATTTTCATGTTGGAGGCAACTCGTCTTCAGGCGCCAGTGGTTGACCGTGTGACAGACATAGACCGACCTTAAAGAAATGAAAAAAATAATGGCAGAAATAATTGTGATGAATTAGTAAATTTTTACGTAATAATTCTATTTACATACAAGTTTTTTACATAGGCGAAAAATAAACATACTTCCTTTCTTTTTCTCGTAATTTGGATATAAAATAACAGCCACTGAGTTTCTTATGCTTCGCTGATTCAGATTGCAAGATGTCTGTCATATTTTGAATAAATGTTCATAGAATGGAGGGCAATTATTGTAGAATTGAGCAAGGCTCCAGTAGACAGTCGCTATTAATATATAATATAAAAACCTTTCACATGAATATAAGTCTGAAACTCGTTTGCTGGCTGACCTCTACTAGGACTACTAGAGTGCGAGAACAGAGCAGGTGCAAACACCATCGTCAATGACTGATTATTTTAAATCCATTATCATCCACTAGTTCGTGTGGTAACTTAAAAGTTTTGGTATTTTTATAATAAAATGGATTTAACCTCGTTAAGGGGCCATTCGACAAAAACGTTCGCCATTAGGGGTGGGAGGGGTTCTCAAAAAATTAATAGGATTTTTTTAGGAAACTGTAATTTTTTCCCCTCAAATGTAGAGGGGGGACTATGCAAACGAACATTCGCGTCGGGTGTCTTATAAATGTTACAAGGTGTTACAAAGTACTGTGGTCAGAAACAGTTCAGTCTTGCAAACGAATTTGTTGAATTTGCCCTAAATTGTTAATTCAAATGATTTTAATTGATTATCATCAACAATATCCCAAGTAACAATTTAAATGCTCTTTAGATTTATTTAGGTTTTATCAGTGTTTTATAATGGCCACCTCATGAACAACTGATATATGCCAGATTTATTAAATGTCAAATGCACTTAAAGATATTTTTGTCTTAAATAAGTTTTAAAAACGCCTTCTAAAACTTACGTTTATACTAAATTATCTTTTACTCTTTATTGGCTTATGGTTGATTTATCAAGGTATTTGTCAAGCCTTCAATAAAACTTCATAGGTGTTAAGTTCAAGTTAGGAGGATCAAGTTTTATAGAGATTAAGCACGTTGTGGTTTTATTATTACTTTATGAAATTAATTTGAGGTGGTTGTTAATACTGGGCTATAAATCAATATGCTTTCAAATCACGTTTCAGGTCGAACCTTCATAAAGCCAACTGCTTGCTAGAGTTTTAATAAAGCAAACAAACATCTGTAATAAATCAGTGTTAAACATAAAAGGATTTGGTTTGTTTTTGCCCAAACTATAATGTTTTAAAAGATGTAGTTTTAAAACTATGATAAGATATATACATATTCGTCGGCATTTTGTGGCATTTAGTGGACATATACCAAATAGCGTCTCGGCAAACTTACTTTTAGGTTATATTATCCGAGTACCATATATTGTATAGGTTTTAAAGCGATTGTGTTATGTGCTTAAATGGTTTAAAATTGGTTTTAAGATAAGCCTACAAGTTTTAAAAAAAGTTAAGACTAATGAGGCTTAAAATATACTTTTACAAGAATAAATCGACATACTTAAAGAGCAATTGGTAATGTAATAGGTATTTTAAGACGAAACACGTTTAAAGTAGAATTATTCACAGTTTATAGGATTTATACGTACAGCCGCCATTTTATTTCTAGCCGACGGTCAGCCAAAACAATTTACACATACTAAACCATATTATGGGCAGATGCTAAGGCTCTCTTTACTTTTTAAGTCACAAAATAAACATTAATTATTTATATATTTTTTATAAATTATGTTTTTAAGGAGGGCACGAATTTTTATAAACTATCTAATACATTTTTTACAGTAAACTTAGTATCGTTGAAAATTTTAGCCCAATATAAATAGTCCCATCATTACAAGTAGTCCAGCTTTAACTGTTTTTCTGAACTGTTCTTCTTAGTTGTCGCCATTTGTCCATTTTATAACTTATGTATAACTATAGCGACCCATAGTGCATGTAGAATAGATTTATTTGCATTTATTTTTACTTCATTAAATAGAAAAAGTCCGCTCAAAGCATTTGTGTCTGTATTTTAAGTTTTGATATAGTGCCTATCCTAAATCAAGTATGGTTTTATAATACTCTTCAGATACTTTCTGAGTAAAGCTTTAGATAAATTCATTAAAACTTGAAAGTATAATAATAATTTTAAAAAGATGCATGTAGGCCCTTCTCTAGATAGGCCCGCTGTACTCTTATAAAGGTTTTAAATGGGCTTCATAGAGTCCTTCCAAACTATTTACGGTTATAAGTGGTCTTGGAAATAAGTTTTTGGGATGATCTACCGATTATCTTAAAACTACAATTGTTACTTGGGATACGATCAAAAGTTGACAAATGTAGTTCGAATAAATAAGAAAATAATTTTTTTATATGTAAAAAATATATAAAAAATATAAAATACAAAAAAAAATCGTATTTATCAAAACATACATTGTTAACTTTTGAAAAAAAAAATGTAAGGACACACTACTTAATAGCAAATATTCACCTACACTGAAAAAATTTCTTATTCGTAGTTTGTAAATCTGTTTGAAATAATAAAAAGTTTTATTCGACATTAATATACTTCGAAAAAATTCATTCACTGATTTAAATGGTAAAAAGTTCAAGGAATTCCATTTACTGTTCTATTCTCTAGAAAACTGCCTTCTTAGAAAAGTTTACTTATATAAAAAAAAGGATAGTGATTGGATACTAATAGAAGCACTAATTGTTCGCAAAGATATGAACAATTCAATCGAAAAAAGGAAAAGGCACTGAAGTCAGACGAGAAACTCTACCTCCTGGGTGGCGTGGAAAATAATTCGAATATGAGCAACTGTATTCTGTAATTCAACGCGCTCCTGCACCTAGCGGTGACATTGATCGCGCTGTAGATCGTAAACTATTAATTCGACAACAAAAAAACTAGATAAAATTTATAGATAACTGTACGCTCTATAAGATTGGTAATAACTTTTTTTTTAATAAACTCAGCAGTTTGTGATATTTTTTGAGAAAAACATTTCAATGAAACTTTAACACCCTGTAATTAAAGAACTATTGATTTTCAAAAAAAAAATCATTGGGAATGGAAAATTTAGTTTTGAACAAAGAAGGTCCCTTAATAATGTTATCGCAGGTTCACCGGTTACTGAGATAATAGCGAAAAACTGGTATTCAATATGGCGGCCAACGTTGTACCCTACAA
Organism: Stenurella melanura; assembly: GCA_963583905.1. NCBI lineage: Eukaryota > Metazoa > Arthropoda > Insecta > Coleoptera > Cerambycidae > Stenurella > Stenurella melanura. The sequence continues at coordinate 56,906,308 of OY757310.1, forward strand.
GGTCAAGGCTTTAGTGTTTAGTAGTACTAATGCCACATGCTAAAATCGAGTAGAATTTTTGTCAAAAAATTTATTAATTTTCTCTTTGACGAGAATTAAGTCTGCAAAATAACATGTATTTATAAAGCACAACGGCGCGCGGCGTTTGTTTACTATATATATATTAGTTCATTAGTTCTCCCATCCAGTCATATTAGTGAACTAGTGTATGAAACCGACTGTTTCAGCGAAACGACATACCTACAGGGTGAGCAAACTATCCCTTTGGACTTTTTTTCTCATAACGCGCAAGAAATATTGTTACCGCGAGATAGGGCCCTTCCCAGCGACTCCGCCGTAAATCGATGTTTACCTGTGGAACGGTTAATAAATAAAATAAAAAAATAATAAAAAAATAATAAAAAAATGAAAGTTGCCAGATTCAGAAACGGAAGAAACAGAAAACTTAGAAGAAGAAAAATAAGGAGATGACGATAGATGGAGACTTAAAAGAAGCATGGAAACTGAAAAGAAGCTTCTCGCAAACACCTGCACACCCTAGCCGATGATGACAGATGGAAACTTAATAAAATACTCCCATCCTGTATTCCCACCCCACGTGTCATGCGGCTCTCGCTGCTGACAACAAGCATGTCCAATGTCCAACCCGGCATATGCAGCCGGTCCGGCGGTATATAAAACATCCGAGATTTGCTTCCAGCACGCGGTTTGGCCGTCCGTTAGGCGTGTTCGATGGACCTCCATAGTTGCCCGGAATCGGCAGCAATGCCCACCTTACGCTGGCAAATCAATCAATCAATCAATCAAAGTTTTAATTCAAATTTAGAAATGTTTACTTTAGGCCTAATCGTCTAGTTGTGAAAATTTAAATGTTTTCAACTATAATTGGGTATTATCTTGACAGTAAAAGATACTTATTTTAAAATTTGTGAAAACACCGAATTCGCAATAAGCAATTTTTGAACTGCAGGTATTTGATAAAATGAAAAAGTAACCCAAATCAAACAGCAAAACGCCCCCTGATTACACACCCTGCCATACCAGGCATACCCATTTTCCCGTTGCCTCAATAGCCACACTTCCTCTACGCTAACTTGTATCAACTCTATGCTTCTTCTTTCCGCAATCAGTTCACTTAGCTTTTGCAAGTTTTTCCTGTCCCGTGTCTTATTTTCTGTTTATCTCTTTTTTTGTCTATATTTGTCTTCTATAATTCTTCGATAACCAAAACAATTTTTTGATCATACCTTCTAAATTCCCTATTTTCCTGCGACCAGGAGACCACAGAGCCGGTATGCCTCGAACGGATTTTTCAGCTACCAAAATTATTCAGTGAACGCTTGCTTTTACCAGTCTTAAATTTTAATTTTCCGTGCGCCAAAGGGAGTTATGCTTCTTATTGTTTTTATACACTTCTGCTATGTGGACTCAGACCGCCTAGCCCTTCAATTGCCGCGGCGTTACGTATCGTGAATATCTGACTGGCTCCGGATCGAGTACTGGAGAAGCAATGTATTATTCCAATTTAAATAAAGTCCATTTGAATTTGTTAAAGTTAAGCGCTTAGTATAAGCAAGCTTTTTATTTATCTCCATTTAAATTTATTTTATAATTGTATTTACTTTATTTATCATTAGCGTTATTGATTAATTAATTATTTTTATTGGTAAATAATCAGTGAGTTTAGCATCTGAGGTAAACCTCATTTTATTTTATTCGTTTGATACGAGCAGCTGTAAAGACGCAAAATAATCATTATTTGCATCGTCCGGTTTTATAAATGTAATACTGGTTTTCACCACGTTCGATTTATGGTTTAAAAAATGCTCTCAGATGTGAGATATGCCCAACTGGTGGTAAAGTTACGAGTTCTCATTATGAAACAAGGGAATGGAAAGAAATTTGATTTATCTCGAAGCGAGGCCAATTATCGTGTATTGATAAATAATTGTGTTACGGGTTGATTAGAGATGTACAAGCAAGATATTGTTCCTAGCAACACAACATTGTCAATTACAGCGGAAAGTATAAATCGTGGGTATGGTGTAAAATAAATGATACAAAGTTTATTATCACACGCATTAGGGATTTTGGTCCGTTGCTGGTTGCAATGAATATATGTATCCTTCATAAAAATTATTGATTTTAGCGAAACTGGATCTGTTCGTTTCGACATCTAGATTAAAGTCTACAAAAAAGGATTATATTTCCCTGTTACTCTGTATCAAAAGTGGTTCCTATAAAAATTAGAATTTCCTGTGGAAAAACAAACCATTTTGGGTACAGAACAATGTCTGATTGAAAAAATTACAAAGAATGGCCCATGGTGTTGAATTTTTTTTGAATGGTTATTTTTTAATATCAGAAAGTACTTTATTATTTTCAATTTTGGTGTGTTAATAGAATATAAAACCACTTGTTTGAATTAGAAAAGTTATTTTATAGCTCCACCAGTCCCTGCAAACACGGCTTGTGATATTTAAGAAAAAAGTGGTACGCCACTGACATTTGTCCATGTAGATATTTTTTCTGATTAGCTCGTCAATTCTACATGAAAACGATCTCTAGCGTTTTTCTCGTCAGGCGCACAGTTATTGATTTAAACAATTGAAATTGAAATATTAACACGTCATTAAGGAACACCCTGTATAATTATTACTCAATTATTGTTATTATTATTTCTTTTCACTATTTGTGGTACGCTCTTATTACATCTTAATATTACATTTTTAAGGAACTTTTAAGTAAAACTCAAACACCGGATCTATTTTTTTTTAAATCTCGTATAGTACAATTTAATCCTCAGCATCACATCAAGTACAATATACCAACATTTCAGCCAATTCGATAGGGACCGCTTTTCCATAAGAGTGGTGCAGGGTTCTTTATTTTCTTTCCCAATGGTTAATTGAATTTTATTGAGAGAAATATGTTAAGTTTTTAGTTCTTAAAATCCAACCAGTAGAACCCCAGATCGTATTTTTGAGAAATATCATATTAAGAAAAATCATAACTTTTTGTCATCGTGTTTGATTTAATATATTCTTTAAACATTTGCTTGCTAGAAGAATTTGCTGCTAGTTGGCACAGCGCACGTATATCCAGAGTTGCATATCTGCTTTTCTCCAACATAAATTTTTTATGTGATTTTCTAACATTTGGTGGGTGATGGAGGTAGACAGACACTGGATTCGTTTGTTTTATAATTTAAATGTTCCACGATTATTTTGTTTTATTGTTGTTTTATTAATGCTTCTAACTGCTAATTGATTATGTTAAAGTTTTGGAAAATATTATGTGTTGTCTGCGACTGAACTGACTTATAAATTTATCATTAAAACGTTTCCACCGCAAAATTATAAAATTATAAGGCAGTTAAGAAGTTATTTTATAAATATATCCGTGACTAAGTTATAAAAAGATTATAAAACATTTCAGCTTAAAAATTAAATTATTTTATAACGCTATTTTTAGTAACGTTCAGCAGCATTCTTAGCCCCGTTATAGATGTGCATTGGAATTATTTTATAATCGTTTCTTATTATCATATAAAACAGTTTTATTAAAGGTGTATTTGTAACAATTTTGCTTTTAAGAACAAATTGTTGTTCCAGAGTCTGTTATATAATTATTATATAGTTGTATTTACTATAATATGGAAACAGCAAAGTCATTACAAAACAAAATTGTTTATTGGGACATAAAAATGCTGTGGCTAAAAATAGAATAAAACATATCTGAAATAATTGATTGCTATGTGTTTATATTTGTTATAATTGGTCTGTTTTTTAATGAAAATTTGTCATAATTATAGCATACAAGTTTACAAAATTATTCTCCTAGAATTTTGGTCGCCAGCATTGATAGAGCCGTGCAGATCTTGCCAGATCATGTACAGGCGAAACTAAAAACATCGGATTTGGGGACAATGGAAAAACTTTTAAAAATTGGTTATAAAACTATTAGGTACATGTATTGAGAACGTAGTGGTTTTGGCAATAGAATACAGCACTATGATGAAACATGATGCATTCCACTCATTGCAATAATAATGTATTACGTCATATGCCATAGTACTGATTATGCTTTAACTAGTGCAGGTAACTACGTGTTTTTGGCAATCAAAAAATCATTAATAATCACTTCTGAAAATAAAGTGATTCACTGCCACTAATTTCTACGTTATATTTCTGTAAATCGAAACAATTCTGTTTTCATGGTTGCATTTACAACTCAACCCTAACAGATTTATCATAATAGCTGCAAGAGTATCGCGAAAGTGAGTGATCTTTTATAAGATTCACGTAAAAATTGCAATGAGGCGCATTATTTTATAGATCTTTTATAGGAATCGTCTAATAGTTTCATTATCTTAAAATACTTGCTACTAACACAAAAGTGTTTTATATGGGAAGCCATTTTAATAGACCAGCGTGGGAGATGCTAATTATGACAAGACATGAAAAGTTAAAATATCAATTATTCATTAGAATTGATAGAGTTAGAAACGTGCCAATAATACAGTTATGACTGCTAAAACAAATTAGTGTAAGTTTTATTGCAACAAAACTGAAATTCGTAAAATCGGTTTTTACCAAATTTCTAAAATTATTAGAAATTCTCAATAATAGTTCACAGTAAAATTTTCTCCGCGACAAAAATTGCAGTCGCTTTGACCCATAATATGTCGCTTAAATTAAGTACCTAATATTAAACCACAATGCTATATGCTTTTAACGTCAAAATACTTTTGGATTACATTTAAGAAACTATTTAATTTTGTTAATGTGTATAAAGTATATGTCTTTTATAATAGCTATTTAGAACCTCTTAAAAATGGTTGTTTAGTTGTTTTATAGCAGTAATTTCGCAAATAATGAAGTGTATTGTATAGTGCAATTAAATGAAGCTTTAATAAAACTGTTATATAATGATAGTACTGAATTTTCATGGGGCCTGCGGAAATGTTTTAATAATGATTTTGTAATGGTTCCAATAGGCTTTACAAAATATCAACAGCGACTGAAATATTTAAAAAATGGTGCCATTTTTGCATTTATAGCTGCTATGAAAACGCTATGAAAGTATTTCTGGGAGGAATGTTATTTAATAAAAGTGTCAGATATATTTCTATAACTTTTATAAAATATCATTTTGCTAGTTGGGAGACCACTTTTTGTGTGTGTGTGTAATCGGAATGCTCCAAGTATTTCAATAATCGGATACTTCTATTATTTTTATCCGGATAGTCCCATCACTGCCTTTAAGGGTCTGACCTAAAATAGACCGGACATCACTTTTGTGACGTAATACTTATTTTTTGAGACACTAGTTATTAATTTGGCAATATATAGTTGAATTAAATAGCAGTTTTCAATCTAATCTCAAACGATTACAAGTAATTTGTTAACGCTAATCACTTTCACAATTTAATTGTTATTTGCATTTCCTGAAAGACAAATTCCAACTTGATTTAATGGCTATTTTATTATACCTTGTTTATATACACATCATGCGTGACTTATGTGGACATCAAAGCCAACCAACATAAAGATAATGAATATAATCAGTCCTAGTGAAATCTGATTTTGTGGTATGCAGAGTAAATTACGGTAGCTCGTATCTAAAGTTCTAAAATAGTGAAGCGTTTAAATTAATCAATGAATGGTATGACATAAAAGTCGTGGTAGAGGAAAATTCTGTCGGTTGATGTGTATTTTGTACAAAGCTCTGCGTTATTAATTCGTTTCAAGATCCACATATTAACATACTAGATTATTATTGTTCATTGAAATAATTTACCGGGTGCCCACGAGACTACGTACACCTCCAATTTTTTTATTTATGTTTCAAGATAAAAATTTGAAAGTAGGGTTTAGCACATCTGGTATAAAAATAATTTTTTCTAATAACCAGACCCAAAAAATCACTTCCGGTTTAAGCGGTAGTACCACTAACTTTTTTATTTTAAATAGCACCCTGTATATATTTTAATCTTGTCAGATAGAGGTTTGAATTATCTTCAACAGTTTTTTTTTTAAATCAAAGTCGAGGCAAAAATTACTTTGAAAAATGAAATTTTATGTAATTACTCAGTGCTCATGAAAATCATGTTTAAGTTTGTAATACTTAAGGTGGCCATTCCCTAGAAAGAGACATCCGATAGGATAATTTTTATTATTTTTGCCCATAACTTTTTTTTATTAGTACGTATATTTTAAAAAACTATAAGAGTACCTAAGTAGAACCATAACAAGACTATTACTACAAATTTTCATTCAATAATTTCAGTGGTTTGCAAAGTAGCTTGATTTAAAACTACGAAATAGGAAGATTTACATAATTTTTAAATTTTAATCTAGCTATTTTGCAACCCGCTGAAATTATTGAATAAAAATTCATAGTAATAGTCTTGTTATGATTCTACTTCGATATCCTTATAGTTTTTTTAAATATACGTACTAAGAAAAAAAAGTCATGGTCAAAAATAATAAATATTTCCCTGTCGGATGTCTCTTTCTAGGGAATGGCCACCTTGAGTAAATACCTGCAGTATTTTTAGAAGATAGATGTTTTTTAACATTTTAGAACAAATGGCTGTTCTGGCAATTTAATTAATTATTGGCGTTATTTTAAAATAAATATTTTATAAAAATAAACTCTTTTTTTTAATGCCACCCTTGTATATTTTTTACCTGAATTATACCTATAGAGAGAGGAACTGAATCGATCGATATAAGGAAAAGTATGTAACAAAATATATTGAAAATTTTAGGAGTTACTGAAGTTAGTGTGGCCAATCCAACCAAAATAATTACAAGCATGTGGTGCTTCCAGTTATACCGGAAGTCGATACCAAATGCTTATTTTAAATGGAACACTATATATTTTCGCCTTTTCGAAATGACCATAAAATTTTGCACACCCTATACCTAAACCCAGAGGTTTCGGAGACATATGACATGTTATAAAAACTTTGACAGGTGCAACGGTTTGCAAAAACCGGTATAACTTTATTCGTGCAGGAAATCGACATTTGCTCTTTGGCACGTAGAAGAAACACAAGATGAGGTAGTCTCTACAATTAATTCCATAATAGTATATCAAGTGTTCTATTTTTCGCGTTATATTTTGTTAAATTTAAACCTAGAAATCTGTTTTAATTCACATGGAGCGCCCTATATTTTTACATCAAATTACGTAAAATTAAATGCCTTTTTTTCTAGTATTGTAGGGGTTAAAGTTACAACTTTTTGAAATATTGGCGATTTTCTTAAATGTTTTTTTAGAATTTTAATCATTAATGCCAGTCTTCCCCTTATGTCAAAATATAAGATTGTCTTTTATGCTGGAAAACTTTTTTTTTGACAAATTAGATGTTTTTCTATTAAAATATATATAAAAACCGCTGCCTAAGGAATTACTACTTCCACATCTAGATCTTCCATCCAAGTTTCTTTAAAGGAAAACATCTTGACTATATTTGGTATATAGTATGTGGAAATAATTGGTCATAGAATTTCAATAGTACCTGAGGCAGATGTCATATTAAAATATTGTTGCGTATTTCCACCTTTTAGGAAACACCCTGTATGGATCCGTGGGTTCTAAAATAATTTCAACAAGAGATAAACCCTACTAACACTTTATTTAACAATTTACTGACTATACAATACTTCAAATTCAAAATAACCTTTACACTTTGTTTACTTGATATTTAACCTCACTTTTCAACTTGTTCACTTTTATAAACTGCCTTCTTAATAAACTTCTCCTCCCGCGCTGGTAATCGCGCCTTATATACTCCGAAATTTACTCTCCAGATCCATCTAAAAACAATCAAGAATCTTCCCTTACCACACTCCAGAAAGTCCATTTCTTTCTACTAGCTTCCAGTCAACTTACTAGTAGGCATAGGCGTATCAGTTTCCAGTTCTAAGGGGGTGTAATTCATAACAATATAATCTAGTTCCAGATATCATTATAGTATATACGTGTACCAAGTTTCAAGCGAATATCTTAATTTCATTTTATCAACCATTTTAATAATGGGGTGAGGGTGGCTGGGGGATGGACAATATTACAAAAAAATTTGAAGCCTTGGCTTCTAGTATATACACCACTTCTCAAGTTTCTGTACTCTTACTAGCTTGCCTTACTCATCTTACCCCATTTATCTCTATTTACCCCCCAACCCTTCAACGGAATCATCTTAAAATACAATCTGGTTCCATATGTCGTTATAATATATACATGTACCAAATTTCAAGTGAATATCTCAATTTTATTTTATCAACCTCTTTAATAATGTAGTGGTGATAGTGGAGTTGAAAAACATTATAAAAATATCTGAGGCCTTGACTTCTAGTATATACGCCAAATTCCAAGTTTCTGTACTCTTACCAGCTTGCTTTACTTATTTTCCAATATTTATTCGTATTTAACCTCGAACCCTTCAACGGAATCATCTCAAAATATAATCTAGTTCCAGGAATTGTTATAATATATACGTGTACCAAATTTCAAGAGAATCTCTCAGTTTTGTTTTATCAACCCCTTTAACAATGGAGTGGGCATGCTGGAGGGGTTGAAAAATATTATAAAGAAATGTGAGGCCTTGACTTCTAGTATATATACCAAATTCGAAGTTTCTGTACTCTTACCAGCTTGCTTTACTTACTTTCCAATATTTACCCCTATCTAACCCCCAACCTTTCAAAAGAATCATATCAAAATATAATATAGTTCAAGGTATTGTTATGGTAAATACGTGTACCAAATTTCAAGTCACTATCTCAATTTTGTTTTATCAACCGCTTTAATAATGGAGTGGAGGCGGTGCAGGGGGATGGACATATTATAAGAAAATCTGAAGGCTTGATTTCCAAGTCACAAAATTTTGTACTCTTGCCAGCTTGCTTTACTTATTTTCCCCTATTCACCCCAATTTACCCCCAACCCTTCACCGGATAAATTCAAGAAACAATCCAGTTTCAGATCTCGTCATAGTACAGGGTTCAGACTCGTATGGAAAACTGGAGAACCTGGAAAACTCAGGGAATTTAAAAATCTTAAAAAACAACCTGGAAATATCAGGGAATTTTACAAATTATATAAAAAATCAGGGAATTCTGAGTCTCGATATGGAAAACCATAGAGTTCTTAAGAATTTTCACTGATTCATTTCAATTCAAGGAATTATTTTATGTCAAATAAAAAATTACTTCACTAAAAAATATATGGAAATTAATATTTTTGGTTATGGAAAACCTGGAAAATTCAGGGAATTTTTTCAGCTTCGCAAAGTCTGAACCCTGTAGTACATACGTGTTGAACATTTCAAGTCAATATCTTGAACTGTTCCAGAGATATCGTACGGACAAAAAAAAGTTACATACCGACAGACAGAATTTTTTTTTGCTCAAATTTAAAATCTCGACAAGGGACCAAAATTTTAAAGAATATATGAACCTATAGACGTCTGAATTTTTCCAGATTCTTAAATTACATAGTTTACGAGATTTTCCGATAAGGGTCTTGTTTTCGTGTTTTTCCGGAGACACTTGGACAGATAATGAATGCACTTTAGCAAAAAGTCATAGAGGAGAAAAAGTCTTGTATTTTAATAATACATTCACCAGAATATTTCTCGACACTTTTTATATAAGCCTTCCTTGTCCAGCTACGCACCCCCTTAAGGGGGCGTGCGAAAAAACCGTTTTTAATTTCTGTCTGAAAATAACGTAATCAGAGAAAGACAAAATTTGGTACATTTCGGTTGCTAATGAAAAGGCATATAACGAAATTATTTCATCCATCTAGCGTGTATACAAAAGGGTGATATTAAGTACCCTTCTTATAATTTTGTAAATATATTTCTGTCTGTTGTTTTTTTCTTTCAATGAGAAAAATGAACTAAACATTATAATTCATTTAGAAACTTTTTTACCTCTTGAAAAAAATTTCGTAAAATCGACCATTTTTGAGAATAAAGAACTAAATTACATCTGCCCAAGTGATCAGTCAAAAGCGACGGGCACTATTACACTAGTCAAAACACTAAGTAGGCTGGTGTCAAATTATAATGTAACAGTATTATGTACCGATATGATCATTTGATGTTTCTAAATTATTTTCAGATGTAAATTAAAAACCGTTTTTTTGCACACCCCTTTGTGTAGCTAGACAGGAGAGGCTTATTTTGAAAAATTTTATATGAAGAACCCACCTTCATTTTCGATAAGGAATTGCTAGTTAATTTTTTTGGACGTTATTACGGGACACCCTGTATGTAGAGTTTTACCACTGAACAAAGACCCTAATGTGAGAAACTGAATTTCTCCACTTTTTCCAAAAATTAAGGTGTCCTGTTCTTGCTCTGGGCTGTTCAGTTGGGACTTTTGAATACCTTAGTATATCTATGCTATATTTCAAGGTATCTAATCGGTGAATAATCGTCTGAAAGTTTTGCTGAAAGTCGACTAGTTTCAATTTATTTTCCCAGTGATTATTCAATATTTTGATAACAACCTGTCATTAACCCGTACAGGAAAAATATCGACATCATTTACATGTATACTTGCATACGATATTTAAAAATAGATCTATAAATGTGCCCGCTAGATAGACAACGTACCGCCATCTACCAACGGATATATCTAATGTTGCCTACAGGTACCGCAATATTAATCTGAATTATCGACTTGCTGGTTGTGACGTGCTGCCGCTTGTGTCCATCAACCAAAGTTCATAAACAAATTTGCGGCTGCTTTGGTCGTTGGTTACGAGGGGACACGACATGGAGAAAACATCATAATAATATACCTTTATTTATTATGATGATTATAATTATGTTGTAGACAAGGTTATTATAAACTGGATTATACGAAATAATATCTTTAGTTCAGATACAATGTAAGCGTGGAAATTCGGTGCATTTAATGCATATTACAAATTGAATAATGTATTATTTTATTACTTGGTCACTGCTGAAATGATACATTAGAAATCAAATACTTAATTTATTTTATATTTAAAAAATACGACAAAATGATACATTCTAGTTCATGGCAGTGTGTTAAATTGCCATTAATACCAAATCTGCCATTAATTCAATATTCAAATAGGAACGAAGAACAATGTTAATAAAAAAATATATTTAAAAAAAGCTTTTATTTAAAAAACTGCACTAAAAAGTAAAAAGTAACTTATTATCATACAGCACTATTCTTTACTTTGCTCAATTGACCGCCCCCAAAGCTTTTGGTTTCCAGGTGTATGAATTTAAAAAAAATATTTTTACTTCCCTCGCATACCGAAGGGAAGTATTGTATTCGAGATAAAATCACCCTCCGAGATTTTTTCGGATTTTCACGTTTCAGATCATGTAGATAGGAAAATATAGGTTTTTCAATTCTGTCAGTCAGTCTGTCTGTCTGTCTGTCTGTCGGTCGGTTTATATGTCTGTCTGTCTGCCTGCCTGTCTGTCTGTGTGTCTGGTGCATTAACTAAAAAACTACTTGACGGAAAACAGTCAAATTTGGTAGGTAGCTGACGCCACTGCCACCGAAAAAATGACCACGTAAAAATATACAGGGTGGACCGTCTAAAGGGAATAAATAGATAGCGGAAAAAATTTTTCTCTCAAATTTTAAATTTCCACGTTTCATGACATTCTAAACCTATCTCAATTTTTTTTTGAAAATTTGAAATAGAAAATAAAAATGAAAATTTTTTATAAAATGGTTTATGGAAACAAATTTTTTTGCTCAAATTTAAAATTTTCACATGACATTCTAAACCTATTAAAAAACAATTTCTATTTTTGAAAGTTTAAAATGAAAAAAAATTTTCAAATTTTGAAAATTTTGTATAAAATGGATGACGGAAAGGAAATTGTTTTGCTCAAATTTCCACGTTTACTGACTTTCTAAATATATTTTTAAAAAACTTTCTTAGAAAAAAAATGAAAAATGAACATTTTTTATAAAATGGGCGATAGTAAAATGTTTTTTTTGCTCAATTTAAGATTTCCACGTTTCACGACATTCTAAACATATTTCAAGACAGAGATTTGTTTTGAAAATTTAAAAAACATTAATTTTTTATTATTTTACCACTACAATACAAAATCGGCAATAAATAAATATACTAGAATAGACGGTGTGTCTAAATCATGCATTGATCATATTTTTATATATTCTAAACACCCTGACGTAGAAGAAAAGATACTACCTTTAATAATTGAATCAGGTTTAACAGATCATTATCCGACGAGCTTACAATTAGTACTAAATGAAATCAAAACACAAAATAATGAAAACAAATTTATTAAATATATAAATTATAAAACACTAAAACAAGAGCTAAGCCATTATAACTGGAATGACGTAATTACTGGTGAGGATTTAGATAATGAAACAAACAATTTTGTTAATAAATTAACAACACTAATAAATAAACATACGAAAACATTTTTAAAAAAGGGAGGGAAAAGGAAAGAGTGGATCACCAAAGGTATCATAACATCTATTAAAAAAAGAGACTATTTGCATAAAAAGGTAAAACATAATCCAACTAACTACAACTTAAAACAAGAATACAATGCATATAGAAATAAATTAACACAGCTAATAAAAAAAACCAAGTATAATTTCTACAAAACTCAAATACAAAGAAGTAAAGATAACATGAGAACATTGTGGGACACAGTAAATTATAAAATAAAAAATTCCAACAAACAAGATAAAAATATAACACAAATTAAAGATAAACAAAATAAAATTATAATAAATAAACTTGAAATGTGTAATACATTTAATAATAATTTCATAAATGTAGGAAAATTGCTCGCCAATAAAATTAAAAAAAAGGAAAATTATATAGAAAAAAAGAAAATAAATTTGCATTCCATATTTCTCTATCCCTGTACCTGTCCCGAAATAAGAGATTATATATCTAAACTGAAAAATAAAAAGGCGCCAGGATTTGACAAAATTAAATCTGAAACTCTTAAAGAAATATCAGAATATATTGCTAAGCCACTAACATATCTAATAAATAAATCGATTAGTTCGGGTACTTGTCCGGAAATTTTTAAAGTGTCTATTGTAAAACCTATTTATAAGGCTGGAGACAAGTTGATGCCTTTGAATTACAGACCTATATCGCTAATAACAGCTATAGCAAAAATATTTGAAATGACATTGAAAACAAGAATTATAAAATTTTTAAATAAACACAATATTTTGTCAGCACAACAGTTTGGTTTTAGAGAAGGTAAGTCGACTGAACATGCAATCACCCTACTTACAAAAAAAATTTACGAAGCTATTGATAACTCTAAACCTTCGCTATGTTTATTCTTAGACTTAGCGAAGGCATTCGACACAATTAGCCACACGCTATTACTGCAAAACTTAGATGACATCGGTATTAGAGGTACAGCACTCAAATTAATGCATAGTTACCTATCAAATAGGAGACAATGTGTAGAAATCGGTAACTATAGAAGTAATTTCACAACAATTGAATTTGGTGTACCACAAGGAACCATATTGGGCCCCATTTTGTTCATCATTTACCTTAACAATTTGTTTGAAATTAACTCGGAGGGTACCATCATCAGCTTTGCTGATGATACAGCAATTTTCTATGAAAGTGATACCTGGAACAACTTGCGGGAAAAGGTGCAGAATGACTTTGAAAATATAAAAGCATGGTTCGATAATAAGCTTCTGTCGCTGAATTTTGAAAAAACAGTGTTTGTACCTTTTACCTCGTATAGTTGCTTCCTACCACACTTCAAATCCCTAGAAATAAAAGATGATCAACAGAATAGGTTTTTAATATCTTCTCAAACATATCATAAATACCTAGGATTAATTATCGACTGTCATCTAAGATGGGACAAACAAGTAAACTATGTTACAGAGAAACTAAGAATACATATCCATCTTTTTAAATTTCTAAAACAAGTGCTAGATATTAAATACTTAAAAATAATTTACACGGCCCTTGTAGAGCCACACATTAAATATGGCATAATAGGATGGGGAGGCGTAATGAATGTACATTTAAACAAGTTAGAAATGACACAAAAAAGAATCCTTAAAATTATGTACAACAAAGATCATACCTATTCCACTGATAATTTATATAGAGAAATGTCAATTATGGATCCACGTCAGCTATTCTTCTTCAGTCTGATCGTTGTTCAGTACTCTGAAAGTAAAAATATTCTACAACATGAATATAACACCAGACATAGAGGCAACCTAATACCTGCTAAACAAATATACAAAACAATTGGACAACGATCCCATGTATTCTTAGCACCTAAGGCGTTTAATTTTATACCTGAAACATTAAAAAAATTATTAAATAAAAAAATATTTAAGAAATATGTAAAAAAATTTATAACAGAAACTCCCAGAATTGAAATACGCAAATTACTAGACTTAAAAAACACTTTAAAAAAATAGCTAAATAAATGTGATACTTACCAAATTTTAAAAAACTATATGCCCTATCAACCGACCATATACTTCGAACATAAAACTGCAAAAAAAAAATAAAAAAAAAGATGCTACAAAATTGTTAGAAATTGAAAAATTAAACAGTACCTAAAATATGAAACAGAGTATGATTGTCTATACTCTGCATTCTTATTATTTTATTTCCCAAATAGGATATCTTAAATGTATATTAATCATTTTTTAATTATTGCATTAATTTGTAAAAAAAAAAATGTCTATGCCCCTTGTTACAGTCACATTCAAGGTTAAATTGAACCTTCTGTGATTTCTTTTCATGTTTATTTGTATTTAGATGTAAGTGTTGTCTTATATTTATATTATTATCTCAAATAAACATTATTATTATTATTATTATTATAGAATAGATGATGGAAACAAGTTTTTTCTTCAATTCTAAATTTTCCACGTTTTATTATATTCTTAACCTATTTCAACAAAGAAAAGTTTTTAAAATTAAAAAAGAAATCCCACCACTATGCAGTAGATGATGGAAAAAATGTATCAGGTTTTCTCTGTAATAATAGGGCTAAGTACACGGTGATTATAATTCTCATATGTCATCTCTTAATTAATAATTTTTTAGAGTGACTGTCTTGTAGGAATAAAGAGGAAATTTCTGTGTAAATACCTTTACCGATTTTTTACTTTTTAGTAGTTTTTAAATAAAAGGTTTTTTCTTAAAAATAATTTTTTTATAAATTTTTTTTTCGGCATAAGTGCACTACTTACTCATGAACGATTTTCATAATTTTTGCCCTACCCTGTATACTATTTAACTTGAATGGCTTCAAGTGCACCTGAAATGGTTATCGGACATGCAATAACTATTGGCGGTATTTAAACTTTGGTTGTGCAACTAAAAAAATGTTGCCATTTGTTGCACACTTAATCGACCACACTGTATATCCTGGGTGTAGAATCAGGCCATGCCTATCATAAAAATACAGTGTCAACGGACTTATACACGTGTGCCAAATTTAAAAGCTCTAGCTTGATTAGAACTGGTCGAAAGTTTGATTGCACGTCTGCTATATTGGGCTTAAAATGACGTTACATCGTTTCTCGTATTTCACTCGTCAAGCACTTCCATTTGATACCCATATTAAGGGGGTTGTGAAGAAAAAGGTGATCCGCCATCTTGGGACGTCCGCCATATTGGATTTATAACGATAATACATATACTATATTGCATTGTCACCGGACTTATACACGTGTGCCAAATTTCAAAGCTCTAGCTTGATTAGAACTGGTCGAAAGTTTGTTTGCAAGATATGACCTAAACAAACACACACACTAACATCGCAAGTTAAATAAAATCTTTTAAAAAGAACGACCTTTTTCCCATCCGGACAAAAGTGAGTGGATGGTATAAAATATTTGTTTTGGTCCCCAAATAACACAAAACATACTTATTTCGCCGAAGACAGTCGGGAACATTTTTATATACAGGTTGACAATTTTATCAGGGATATCTCGCACATCACGCACACAAATAATTGTTTATACAAGAACTGTGTCGATTTTTACGAGCTACAGAGGGATTTAAAGACATTTGAAATCCATGGACTACTCAAGTGTTATGACGGAAAGTCCCGAAAATGTGAAATATGCAAAGCCAGATGTCGTTGCTACGAAGAAAGAGTTCTAAGATTAATTTTTTTTATGTAAAATAAACTCTCATAACGAGATATTGTCTACTTTACTTTATAGTCACAGGATTTCAAGATTTCTTTAGGATTTAGAAAAATATGCAGTGTGTTCGACTTTCCATGGAGCCACCCTCATATCTTCTCGCTCATCTAATATCCGAATATTTTGAAATTTTGGTGGTGAATATACAGAATGTTTTAGGAATGTGGTCATAATTCCTAGAAGTAATTCTACATCAAAAAATAAGAAAGAAAGTTCATATAAACATGGGTCCGGAAATCCCTCCCGCAAGTAGACTGTAAAAATTCCTTTAGGTTCAAATTTCTCGAAACGGTTAGTCCTACGGCGTTAAAACAAGATAACCTTTTTTGTGTATTTGTAACCAAGAAATCATATTCCGGTGGGACAAAAATTTGGTGGGAGAAGTAAGTCCCCCCTTTTCAATTTTGTGCACCCCTGAGTATTCAATAATATTTTTAAATTGTCACAACTCATTTTTTTTTTTCAAATGGAACACCTTGTTATAAACAAAATTGTTTTAAACAATATCAGACCAGGTTACCGCTGGTAACATGTTTTCTTTTACACGATACGAGCATAAAGGTAATTTGGAGCAAAACTTTCTGTAAGACGGAAAATAATTCAAGTAATGTACTCAAAATTTAGTGACTGTAACATAAATGTATTTTAAACAATAATTGTGCAAAATTTTACCAATATTCAATAAATATATTTAATACAGTAAACGATTGTTGCGGCGATAGTACCGTTGACAGCCGGAAAATCCGGAGAAGGAACTGTTGATAAATGTCGACAACTTGTTCATACTACTTTTGGTATATATTAAATATTAGTAAATAAAAATGCAGGGAAGGGAAGATCTTTGGTTTGCAAGTGTCCGTTAAATTGATACTGAAAGGAAATCTGATTATCCTCTTTGATTAATTAACATTCTGCCAGATTCGATATCTGTGTCCTAAACTATAATTTTGAAAGATACGAGAAAATATAATATACGTTGAGGCATCCGATTTTATCTGGGGTATTCTTTTACTAAAAATGGCAAGGTAGGCCTTGTTTAACATTCGATATACGTGGTGGATATGTAACTTCCATTGTTAATGAATGTTCTTAGAAACTTTGATTGTGTATCAAAGGAATGCGTAATGTCTGACACAGGCCTTCTAAAATGGAGATTTAAAAAGTGATCTTAGTTTTATTTAATATAAGCATATTATGCTAACACCAGACACAATTATTATGTAGGTACTGTGCTTTTAACTTTTGTATTTAGTTCGTCAGCAGTATTAAGAATATCGTAAGTAAAATCGAGTAAATCATTAATGTATGACATGAATAATAGGATACCCAAAACATAACCATGTGGAATTCCCAAGTGAACATTACATTTCACGTACTTTTACTTTATATATTATATTTTACCTTTATTTCTAGTTATGCATGTATGATTGTATCCTTAGTAATATATTTCCATGTATACAGGTCTTTAATAACTTACTTGAACGAATGGCCTTGTGCACAGTATGAATTTATCCTTGGTGGATAACATCAGGTAATGACCTTTATTGATATCGAATCAAGTGCAAAAACTAGTTACTGTAGCTTAAAGGGTTCCTGAGATATTAAATAAAATGTCAGTTTTGGGTGCCCCCATCAGAGGCCCGCATCGTCCTTAATAGTGAACGGTTAGTGGGGAGGGGGACAAAGCGCCAAATGAGGAGATATCTCCCTAATTATCAAATTTTACCCAAAAATAGTCTTCAAAAATCCTGTAGTATTTATTTATGTATAACTTCCACTTATTTTCAGTTAAATAACATCACCCAATTTGCAAAAAACAGCTTATTGTTAATCATTAAAATTATGATTAACAATAAGCTGTTTTCTGCAAATTGTGTGATGTTATTTAACTGGAAATATGTGTAAGTTGTACATAAATAAATACTACAGGATTGTTGAAGATTATTTTTGGATAAAATTTTATTATAAGGGAGATATCTCCTAATTTGGTGGTTTATCCCCCAGCCCACTAGCCTTACGTAGTGTTCCCTCTTAAAAAGGGATTTCCGAACCCATGTTTATATGAACTTTAACATATTTTTTTTTTTATGTAAAGTCAACCCCATATATAGATGACAGCATATCTGAAACACCCTGTATACCTACAAGGGGTGAGTCATTAGACGTAACCACATTTGATTTTAGTCAGAGGCGTTCGATTCTAGGCTGGAAAAAGGTGGTCGATTTAAAAAAAATGTATTAGCAATTTTTATTATATTAAAATTATTTTTAAATCTACAGAGTGTTTCATATAGTTTTGACAAGCTAACACTTGGATTTTTTTTAACGAAACACCGAACATTTTTTTATACATTTATTTCGGACTCTAGTGCTCTATTCTTGCATATATCATTTTTGGCCACGTTATTCTATTTTACCGATATAAAATGCCTTTGCAGCGGTCAAGAATAGAATTAACAAAATATATTTTTATAAATTTAAAAAGTCCTGCTTAATATTTACACGAGGGCAATAATCACTGAATTGTGCAACAGTCAATTTCGCAATAACATGACGTGGTATAAGTATACTAAACAAAAATAAGTATAGACATGAGTTTGAGATAAAAACAAACTAACCGTTATACTCTTCGCCGATTTACTGCGCTTTTTGTATAATTGTTGCACATTCTATAGGATACTCTTCGCAGTTTTTTTTTGTAAATAATATTAGTTTTCGACAATTTTAGTTTAATTACAAAAGATTAAAAAAATTATGTAAAAAAAATTTGTTTTGATTTAAAAAAATTTATAACTTTTTTATTTATCTATCGACTTTGCTCAAAAACAATAGTGTTCTTCCTCTAGCTAACACTAACTTACTGAAATGTGCCGATCGAATGCAATATACTCTTCGCTTTGTATTTGCATTTTTGATCAATGTACTTACCTACATGATATTTTTTGTTTTAAAATGTTTAATTCGAGTATTTTGGAATATTACTTACTGCAAATACTCAGTAATGTTTTTGTTTAATGCCTCTCTGGTATATCTACCGCATATACAGGGTGTTCCTTAATGACGTGCTAAAATATCAGGGTGTGATTCCTTATGTCATTTTATGATGAAAAGTTCATATGAGCATATATCCGAAACGGCTTCAATTTTTTCCTACAGGGTGTTGAATTTTTTTTCTAATCTTAATTTTTTTAAATCTCGGAAAGTATTTTAGATATTATTTTCAATTTTGGTATGTGTTGACAATTTTTTTTCTTTGTGTAGTTTCAGTATGAATTTAATTGTTTGCGTCTGACAAGAAAATCGCAAGAAACAGTTTTCATGTAAAGGTGATCAGGCTAGTCAGTACAGGAAAAATGTCCTTCAGATGTGTAATATCTTGCAATAGTTTCTCTTAGTAATGTAATGACAAGGTAAAGATATCAGCCTAATTTCCCGAGAGGCATCTGGCCCCTGCTTACCCTGTTGCACTCTTTATGACAATACGTTTTTTGTACGGGGTACTTATGGTCCGGCTCAAAATGGAAAAAAAATCGACAACTCTAGTGTGTTACTCAATATACCTTTGGCAACAATCTTAGAATTAGTAACTTAAGACTAGTTGGAAATGTAACAAATAACAGCTAGATTCTTTTTATTTCTTAGAAATTGCAAAATATGAAAAGGGCATGGGTAGTGCCAAATGACTTATCTCACATAGTCCTCGTTGTTGATAAAAATGTTACTCTTCGTCGAACCGAGACAGAGTTATATAGTGATGATAGAATTGGCTGAATTCATTCAATCATGATATTATTTTAGTTAATACATCAATTTGGTCGCGGTGTCAGAGAACTTATAACCGCCCATCATGCCCTACATCTATCTTGCTATCTGTCTGTTTGTTCAGTTATTGGTAACATGGACTTCTTTGGATAGCATCCTATTTTTGATGAAAGTTTATTGTTTTTTTCACCAAAATCTGCTTCTTTTCGTGTGTGGCATAGTCTCGTTTTCTACATCAGCAAAGTTATGAAATTCATTACCCAATCAAGGCTACGCCACTGAAATAGACGACAAACTTTCTTTGTCTGATCAGCGATCTTTACCAGTAATTACACTTGCAGCTGCAGCATACCGTAATAAACCTATTTGCAGAAAGATGCATCGTTATTGAGTTTGCGTGTACTTCGATAATAACCTTCATTTATTTTATATATATTTACGCATTTTTGCAACTTGTAATCTCTCGTTATTAATATTAATATCGATATCTCTTTTTCTCATTTTGCGACAAAAGACGTTATCTTGAGCAATGGGTGTTATTAGAAGCATTAGAATTAGTAAGTATCTGCTTCGGTGATGTAAACATGTAATAATGGATGGATTAAATGCAAAAATAAAAGGACGCAAATACGGAAAAGATGTTTAGCATAGATGGCCTAAGGAGATGGGAAGGCTTAGGTTACTGACCGAAGTATAAAAACTGTGCCTCTAGCTAAACAATTTACAAAGTCCACTATCTTCTATTACATTCTCATCCGCGGGTCAATCTGCTTGGCATGCAGGTCCACTCTTCCGTCTTTGTTAGGTAGATGAGGCAGCTCTAGCACAGAAGAGGACAACCCAACCGATTGTGATACATCGTTAGATCGGTTATGGTGGCAGGTGGCGCTCACAGAGAAGGCGGGAGTCGTATTTTTTTGGTTTTATTAACAAACCGACATCGACTTAGCTGCTGCATTTGTTTTAATACCGGAGTTTCTACCCGTCCTGATAATTCAATCTTTACAGTTTCATCTTTGATGGAAATTTAGTACTTGTACTCGTGGTATACTTTTATTATTTTTATACATATAAGACATTACTTTTTGTTGTTTTTGTTAACGTCTGCTTATTATAAATTTCCAACCGGCTGTAACAAGTACATATAACATTATACTTTTTTACAACGCTATGATGACGATTCGATTATGTCGATTAAAATTTATAGTTTTCCTACGAGCATGCGGGAAATCGTCTTTTCCCTAACGATGCGCAGTGGTGCTGCGACAAAAGTCGGTAACCTAGCCAATTTTCGATAAAAATTTACTAAACTTAGTAGAATTAAGTATTTGGATATGCTAAATTCAGTGTTGCTGCAGAATTTTTTTTCAATATGGCGGCTTTAAAATTAGGACCAAAAGAGGCAACAGAGATAAAAAATCCAATAAAATAACCCAGCCACAAAGAAGTCCTGATCCTGGAACTTGACCCGAGTAGTTCAATGTATATTCGACGCGAATCCGACCTCAGAAAAGCATAAACACCCTCAAAATTTTGAGCCAGAGCGAAAAAATCACCCTTAATATACAATAAAATCCCCTACTCCTAATGTACAATCCAGGTGTTTTGAGTTTGCTGATTTCAAATTTTAAAATTACAAAAGCCAAAAATTGATTCTTAGTGTTAAAATAGAGTAAAATATGGGTTGAAAGGGGTGTGAAAATGAAAATTTGACAAAGTACTCAATTTCCATTCTGTGACAGCTCTTTTAATGTAATACAAGCTGCTTATAGTCTTGTCAAGTATCAAGTTACAAAATTATTTTTCTAAATCTTTGATTGTCAGTAAATTTCTTGGCGAGATAGTCTTTGAAACTATAACTATTTACTCTAAGTAGGTATAGTATAAATAGTTATATCAATATTTTCAGCATTTTGCAAAAGTTTTTTTGTGTTTTTTGGCTCCGATTAAGTGGTTTTAATGTCATATAATTAAGGTCTTTGATCTACCGTATGGTTCACTATCAGAAGAGGCCCAAGAGGCCAATAGCAAGATATTTAAAAAAGCCTGAGAATATTATAGTAGATTGTTTACTCGTTCCCTTTGCAATTAAGATATTATTCTTTAATGCTTATTTCCTCGGATCCATTAATAAGCTCCCTCAAAGTTCAAAGGGATAAAAAATTGATGACGATGCTTCCAGACTATTAAAATATTATGATAGTGAAGATGGAACAGATGAAAAAAATGAATCGATAGCTCATGCTAAAAAAAGTTTTAAATAGATATTTAAAAAAAATAATAATAAACAAACACAAATCCCGTAGAAATATAAGTTTAGAATTAAAATTACGTGTGTTGTCAAATTATCATTTCTACACCCCTTTCAATCTCTATTTTACTCGATTTCACCCTGGGAATCAATTTTTGGCTTTTAGCATGTTGAAATTTGAAATCAGCAGCCTCAAAAACCTCTAGAAATAAACTTTTACTGAATTTCCATCTTTTTCTGCTTCTTCTGATCCTAATCTTCAAGCCGCCATATTAAAAAAAAGTCTGCAGCAACACTGAATTTAGCATATCCAAACACTTAACTCTACCAAAATTCGTAAATTTTTATCGAATATTGGCTAGCTTGCTGACTTTTGTCGCTTGTTTTCAGAAAAAGTGTCACTGTGCGATGAGGAAAACATTACCCGCACTACAACTCATTTCAAATAATCGTTTTTTATTAATATTAATAATACATTTGTTTAACTTTTAGCTAAACTGAGAGCAGAATTTAGCTAACTACAGAGGAAACGTTCAGAAGAAATTTGTGGCTTGTCAACGGAAGTACATTCTTCACCAGTCCGGATCTTTTTTGCCAAATTTTTGTCATTCTTTATGGGAAAACATTTTTGACCAACCAAGTATTTGTTCTCAAAATTGTTCTTATTTTCGATTGATTTTTCGATATATTCCTCTGCCATGGTTACCACCATCTACTGATTTGAAATCATCGTGGTGTTTAACTTTTGTTGTATCAGTGTCAGCAGCTGCCAGTTGTGAGGCAGAAGAACATCTGGAACAAAGGCCAGTATATTGGGTAGTATTGGGAAGGACTACTTATTGAGCAAATATTATTTTTATTCAACCCTACTTGTTGAGGGAAGTGTCTGAGATGTTAGAGGATCCATTGCCTCACTTGGAAATATCAGAAACTATAAAAACTTTTTAGTCCAGTCGATGGGGGGGTTTCACCTCTAACTTGAGTGGTAGTGAATGGATTTTGAGGAAACCTTGTGCAGTGTGTTTGCAATGAAGTTAATAAAAGAGTTGAAAACAATATTAGAGTATGAAATTATTGGTAGGTGTAGAAATCACCCCTTTTATCACGGGTTCCGTAACTTGAAGAATTATTTCAAAAATGAAAAAAAAAAAAACAATGTGTTTACCTTTTTTGGCCCATATTAAAATATTTTTACTCTGGTGATTTTTTTCGAGAAATGCTTATTTTTCGAGATATGGCCATTCGAAAATTCCTAAAAGCGGGGGAAGGGAAATGCGGGGTCTATTTAACTTACAGCCAGTACCATAAACAACGCCAAAAGGATCCTTTTAGAAAAGGACACTTTATGCTAAAAGTTGACTTTAAGCATAGAGTATCCTTTACTTATAGGATCCTTTTGGCGTTATTTATGGTACTGGATGGTACAGCTAGACTTTTTTAACTAGTTTACTTGCATTTTTTTTTTAATTTCTAGCTATCGTAGAACTCGAGATAACGAGGTCCGACGCACTATTGCCCCACCCTGTATAATATCGATGTATTTGTGTCGATTTTACATCTTAAACTTGATACATCGCACGACAAAAATCATTTTTTTCCAATTTTGCATATCATTTCTATATTTTGTGAATGGTTAAAAAAGACCAATGTGTCATTTTCTAGAATAACTATTTCATTATGTAAAAAATCTGTACCTGCTAAGGGATCGCAAATACAACACTTCTACCTGGCACTGATCGACCGGGTTTCCAGCTAATTGTAACACCAACTTTAAGTAGATAGTGTTAATTTTTAATGTATTACGTCAAAGTGAATTTTTTTCTAAAAGCTCATTTGAGGTATGTACTTTAATCTGATATATGGTATAAAGAAGATTTTGAATTGAAGTATTTAAATAAATGATTTCATTTATGTGTGTTTGGCAGGAATTTTTATGTCATTCATTGTGTAGAGAGACAAAAAAAGTCTTACGTAGTCGTGCCTTGAAAAATTATTTAAAAAATACCTTAAACCTTCCATTATAAGATAAGAAGAAAACTGTAAGTGCCTTCAGGCGCCTTTTCCAAATATATAATTTTTTGTAACGTGCGACGCATTCATCAAGTGGGATTTTATGTATGTTTTTTTATAATTCAATAGTGAATGTATCAAAAAATGTTTTGTCATTCTATAGACGGTGGATTCTCCACCCCTTTTCAGGAGTTGGCAAAAAAAATTTCATTGGAATCGAAAGATAATACAATTATGAGAAAATAAGGTTCTATATAAATTTTTAACATAAAGTTATAACGGTTAAAACTTGCGATTTATCTTGATAAAACAAATATTTCAAAATGATTTTCATCGAAAAGCTAGAAATGTATCAGATTTAGCCAAACAATGCCAGAGACCCATTCATAGATTTGATTTTTTTAAATATTGTTCCAATGAATGCTTGCTCAATATGAACACAAACCTGAAGTTTTAGATTTTTAGAAATTAATTCAGATTTCACCCCCTAAAACTCATCCCATTCAAAGATTCGACTTTTAAAAAATATTTTTCCAATGATTATCTACCTCTTGTAGTTACATTTCCGAACTTTCAGACTATTGTCCACTTTTTGCGGATTCTGGCCCACTGTGGCATCGAGTCAAAAATCGCTGCCTTGTTGAAATCAGTCCGGTAATTGTCTTTCAGAATAACCACATTTCTGTGCATTACTGCAGTAAAATTAAGGAAGTACAGTTATAGAAGATTGTATCGGATTTATCGCTACAAGTGGTCGTAAAATCAATTACTACAGTTAAGTTTCAAAAAAGTTTCACGTAATAATACATAAAACCCCGTAATTTTAGTATTTTATTACTTGCAACATCAAGTATTTTTCATAGTATTTAAGTGGTTTAAAATTTCCATTGGTTCCATCGTTTTACGGATACGCATTTTTAAAACAATTGACTGTCGACAATGGTAGTAGCAAAGGGCCGTTTAGACGCACATGAATCTCGTAAACGAAGACGATGATGTCATATCCGCCCGTCCTAGGTGGAATCATTTCATTATGAAGTTAAGATTAAAGGCGACTTGATTAGTATTCAACTTTCATACTCACGCTCAAATACTGTTTCCGGTCACAGACCACTCAGATACATCGGCTAACTATGATTAATTATTATCATATTAATAGCCATCGATTGGTCGATTTGCAATTATTGATAAAAAAAAGTGAATGGACGAAATGCGTATTGTATATGTAAAGTTTCGACAAGATCCCATTTTCCGTAAAAGGAATCATAATTCAATACTAATGTGCATGGCTCTACCCTTATATAGTAACAATATATTCTGATGCTGTCTGACTGTGAAGCAACGTCGTTTATTTAATGCATTTTAAATAATTTTTGAGCTCTGCAGGATAACTTTCTTATTATTCTGTGAAAAAATTAAATCTATATGGTGTATACATATACAGGGAGTCTCAGTTACTTCTAATTCTGATGTCTCTGATAAGAATTACTCCAACTATACTCTCCTATTCGTGTCTCATTACAGTAGATACCGGTTGCCCCATTATATTTTGACCCTTCCTAAACCTATATAACTTTTGAACTAATTGAGATAATGAAAGGCGGTTTTCGCCAGTCTTCTTCTAATTTTGATAAGTTTTTTCCTGAGTAATCATATTTCGCTCCCTTCCGGCTTAACCGGAAATGACAGCGTATTTTCGGGGATAGGGCAACTTTATTATTTCAAATGTTTGTTATTTTTTCACAGTTGGAAAGCCTTTGCGAAAATGGCATGTTTGTCATGAAAATTATAGAGAGTGTTGGTTTTATAAGGTTTTAAAGTGAATACTGCGTTTTATCGAAATGCTACGAAGAAATAATGATTCACAAAGTAGACTATGGAAACAAAAGACAACATCACTTGTAAACGTCAAATTAGTCTATTGACAACTTAGGTACTTGAGCTACCGTAAGAGAAATGTTTACTTTAAGTGAAAAAGCTAAGTGTGTAATATTCTTTGCTGAAACTAAGTCTTACAAAACAACACAAAGAAGATTTAGAACTATGTTTAACAAGGAACCTCCAACAAAAAATTCAATTAGAAAATGGTATAGAAACTTTTGGAATTCGGGTTGTACTGACCGTAAAAAGAGAACTCGGAATACATAATGAAAATTGGCTTAATAATTTCTCCCGCAACAGGTATTCCGAAAACTACTGTTCATACTGTTATGAAAAATGTTCTAAAATTGAATGCTTATAAAGTTCAGATTCATCAAGAATTAAAGGAAACTGATTTTCCAAAACGAGTACAATTTTGTAGAAAAATTCTTGATTTGCGTAGAAGAGGTAGGCATTTTCTTGATAAGTTAGTCATGTCAGACGAAGCATCATTTCATTGAATAAACATAATTGTAGAACTTCGGCATCAGGAAAACCCAGAAATTTCCATCAGTATGTCAGATCCTCTCCAAAAGTTACAGTTTGGTGTGCGGTATCAAAACAAAAAATTTACGGTCCATTTTTTTAAACAATCCAAGTGTTAATGCCCCATCATATTTGGACATGTTAGAAAATTTCTTTTATCCGCAACTTGAACAAGATAATTTGTTGCGGACTGTCTTTCCAACAAGACGGAGCTACGCCTTATTATGCTATGATAACTAGAGATTCCCTGAATGCCACCTTTGGAAATCGTTAGATAGGAAGGTGAGGTCCTACAGCATGGCTCCCGCAATTCCCAGAGCTCACAGTTCTAGATTTTTTCATATGGGGGTATGTGAAAGACAGATGTTATAGCCCTATGCCACAAAATTTAGAAGAACTTAAAGAAAACATTCGAAATGTCTTTAATAACAGTACCTCCGAACAGTTAAGTGGAAGCTATGACAACTTTGTAAAGAGAATAAATAAATGTATCCAAGTTGATGGCCAGCATTTTCAACATCTTTTGTAATTAATGTGTATTATTTTGTTTATTTCTTATTTGTTTAATAAATATTCTGTTACACTTTGTTATATCGAATTTCATATGTACATTTTCAATATTAGTAATTTTGAAGTAATATGCAACTGTTAGTAAACTAATTTGACGTTTACAAGTGATGTCATTTGTTTCCATAGTCTATTTTGTGAATCATTATTTTTTTCGTAGCATTTCGGTAAAACGCAGTATTCACATTAAAACCTTATAAAACCATCACATTGTATACTTTCCATGACAAATTTCGGAAAAGGGAAACAATGGGCTTTCCAACTGTGAAAAAATATACGGGGTATTCCATTTGAAATAACAAAGTGGCCCTATCCCCGAATATACGCATTTCCAGTTAAACCAGAAGTGAGCAAAAAAGACGATTACTCAGGAAAAAACATCAAAATTAAAAGAAGACTAGCGGAAACCGCAATTCATTATTTCAACTAGTTCAAAAGTTAAGTAGGTTTAAAAAGGGTCAAAATATAATGGGGCATTTGGTATATGCAGAAAATAGGTGATGGGTGGAACCAATTCCCACAAAGGCGGAGTTTCAATTTTTTAGTTCGTTGTTGGTATCTTTTTGACATACCAAAAGTCTAGAAAAATCTGACTTTGCAAAATGCGTTTTTTCGTCGCCATCTTGATTTTTTTTTAAATCATAAAAAATTGTGTGTGGTATCAAATTACAGAAAACTTAATTCTCTAGAATTCAAGCCCAAATAGAGTTCCAGAACTTTTCGAGATACTCTTCAAAAATGGGCAGTTATCTCCAAAAAGTGAACAAATTTCTTTTTGATCATGTGTCTTGCCAAATATCGGGAAAAGTACTCATCCCACGAGGAAATCATAGATGGAATTTTGAGTAAATAAATTTACTTCAAAATCAAAATGTTGCCTTTATTTTCCTTGTGTCATTTCTAATTTTGCAGATATCAAAATTTACCAAAAGACAATTTTAGGCTACTTAATTAAGCATTAATTTGGTTCAAGGTACATGTTATGAGGTTGTCTTAAACCAAAGTTATGAGTTTTTGAAAAGCGTGACATTTTTAGGGCTACGTTCAAATGCACCTAACAATGAGCCTAACCAAATGTTCATTTGATGAATTGTTTTGGTTATTTCATAAGCTAACTTTTTTGTAATGACAAACTTTTTTGAAAATGTGATCCTCTTTGAGTAATTTGCTTAAATCCTTTGAAAAGTCAGTGTTTTTTTTTATTAAGAATTAACGGTTTCTCTACGTCTTGTAACTCGGCGAGTATTAAAGCAAAAAATAACGTTTAGGGGGTTTTTCTGGGGTAGATTTCGACGATATTCGCGTTTCAATAGTCACTTTCTATTTTCGAAACCCCTAAGTTGTGAAACTCACCTCCAACGAAAAAACACCCATTTTCCTTTTTAATATTTCATATTTGCCCCATTTTCAATCAAACTATTCGAAAATATTTGAATTGAAAACGGCTAAGGAATTAGTCCGGAGTGAGATCACCAATTGTGTCAGCGTGACTACATTCAAAGCTTAGAATAAACTGAGAAATTCTTTCTAATACAAATAATGCAATAATTATTCATGGTTTACCCAAATTGTTTTTGGTTTTGCTGGTCAGAATAGTCCAAATTAAAATATTTTTGCAAATAATATTTCCTAAAAATGTTTATTACGTACTATTTGTGCAGTATTCATTCAAGAAAATTAAGTACTAATCTTTCAGCAACACATTCAGCAATTAGCAATATTTAGTGACGCCAATTGGGCGGGTAACTGGTAGAAAAGCAATGCGCGTGTACTTCGCAGTGCATCAAAAACGACAACCCCGTCTGACTGGTAGCCGGGGTGTATGCCCCTTCCCCCCCCGTATTGCTACTCCTCTGTATGTTCGTGCCTGTTCATGTTCGTGTGTGCTCTAGTGAACAGGCAGCTTTACAAGCGGATGTACATTAGCACACCTTAATGGATTTTATTTTATATATGTAATATTCAAATATAATATTGATAACCCAGAAAAAAAACTGCTAATGTTACGCTGCCCCATCCTGTGATTTATCTGTGTACTAAAACTGTATTTCGAGCCCCTTGTATAAGGAAGGTCGTCTTAGTTATTATTTTAACACCTATTTTAATGTCTGTCTATCTTATATAAATGCAATATCCGGGATGTTATTAATTTACCGTCTATAAGATTCGCTGTCTCTCTCTATAACCTTTTACGATAGATAATAAATTTACAAACAGTTCTCAACGTTATTAAAAAAAAAAAATTGTTACGTCTTGCTGTATTTATATATTTGAATAATTCTAACCGTAAACAATATCTTAAAAATATTTTTAAATATCCTCAAAGAACCATCATTGGATAGTGCCCGACACAAGTCGAACCCTTTACTTACTTTGTATTCTTTGAAATAGGCTGTAAATGCAAAAAATTTAAAAATGTCTATTGCGCAACATATAAAAATGAAGAACATTTTATATTAATCCTAATTACAGAAACATGGCTAAACACTTGAAGACAAAGAACATAACGCCCATCGTATGTGTGAGTACGCTGTATTTTGATAAATTGGTCTTACCAAAATATCCCACTTCTGCAGCTGGGAACAGAAAATTATTAAGGTGCGCTATATAAATGACTTCAAAAATAAATTTGATTTATAAAATTTTGATAACGGTTATCTCAGATTCGAGGTTACAGCTCTGTACAATAGTACTCGAAAATGACTAGGGTTGATTGATTGACTGATTGAATTGCCTGCGTAAGGTGGGTATTACTGTCGATTCCGGACATCCAATCTGGATCTTTTCATATACGTCAACTGCTTAGACATGCATACATTAGCTCGCCGCAGGGAGCTTTTATTTATTAACCGTTCCACAGGTAAATATCCATTCACGGCGGAAGTGCAAGAAAGAGCAGGGCTCTCGCAGTAAAAAGAGCTTTTTACAGCGGGTCATGAGAAGGAGGCCCGAGAGAATATTTTGTATACCCTGTATATTGGTTTGTTTTTGTAGCAATTAGTTTCAATTGCCGTTTTCTTATTCCGGGTATTTTTCTGTTTTATTACCCATGTTTAATACATTTTTAATTTTAATTTATTTTTCAATTTTAATAAAGAAATTAACTAATACACTAATAAATTAATTTAAAACTTATCTTTTTTGTCTACATCTAGCATGTCTATATTCCGTTATAAACACATGTTTCTCATACCAATAACCATCCACTTGAAAGGGTCCGTGGTGTAAATGTATGGGTCGGTTTGTTTCCGTTACGACGACCCAGCTAGGCAGTGTACTAGACACGTATTTATTTTTGGTACCATTAACAAACACTTTACAGTAATTTTTCAATTAATAATTCGGTGTGTGCTTTGTTCTTCTATTATTACACTTTACTTCACTTATAATTTTTTAACCTACCGATGACTTAAATTTTATCGAGTTTAATGGAGTTTTAACCGATTCTTTTTGCGTTTTCTTCGGGAGCGTCTCACTGCACAAGTGCACAACCACCCTCAACGACATCCACTCTCACTTCCCTACTCGAAAATGGATAAGGTTGTCAAAAAATTAATATTACTTCCCTCGCTTACCGAAAGGAAGTATTGTAATCATGAAGAAAATTAAGGTATATCAATGCTGTCTGTCTGTCTGTCTGTCTGTTTGTCTATCTTTTGGCCATATACCTACAAAACTATTTTGCAGGGAAAAATAATAGTTTACATGTAGTTGACGCTATTGCCAATTTACCAACAAAGAAATGGTAAATTGGCCTGAAAAATAATTCATGACAAAAATGTGACAGCACAAATTATTATGCTCTCATATTTTTATTATGTATTAGAATCGTAATTAACACAATTGGAGAAGGATGAAACTTACTATACTTTCAGTGAGAAATATGACGTTCTAAGAAAATTATTAATGAAAAGTGTTACCGAGCACAATAATATTTAACAAATAGTTAACACAACTGCCAAGGATGAAACTTGAAACAGGATGGTAACCCTAAGAAATAATTAATTATGGCAACCCTAAGAAATAATTAATTATGGCAACCCTAAGAAATAATTAATTACGGTAATCCTAAGAAATAATTAATTATAGGAAACGATGGTAGACTATGGTTCACATTGCTGTCTAGGAAATAGCATACTATAGTTTTAGTTAATAGTAGACGTGGTGGAAATTAGGTGTTTTCACTATGTGTAAATTTGCTTTTTTGATATTATTAAAATGAAGTACTTGTTATACTAACGAACTTATTGATATTTGGATAACATTCTATCGTCCATCAAATTAAAATTTCAACAAATAAATAACATAAAGTTTTACTAATTGAGCGAGTACGCGAAACACGCGGTGACGTCATCGGTTATATTAGTCTCTTAAATCGCGTTTAAAAATTGTTAAATACAATATTTTATTCATTTATTTATGTTTTACATGTGATTAAATAAGAAACGCCTACCTAATAAGGAATTTGTAAAAGCTACTTTAGGAAATTTATATGCAAAATAACGTGTTTATAACACAAAATGACACTGACAATATAACTGATGGCGTCATGAGTGCATAGTGAATTGATGTAGTGTTTTTGGCGAAAAAATTTCAATACAAAATTATAATATTTTAAGGTAGTATTAGACTGTTTCTCAAAATACAAGTGTTTTTAACTATAATAAAGCATTATCTTCACAGTGAAAGTAAATTTAAAATTTGTGAAAAGACCTAATTATAAATATGCCATACTGATTATAGACAATGTCTCTAACTTTTAAACTCAACCTTTAAAGTTAACCTTTTACCCCAACATTCAGTCTTAAATCATGGCTTTTAATCCTAATAGTCTAGGAAATGGCGTGCAAAATCGACGACGAAAGGTTACCGCCTGCCACTCAATGATCAAAGAGAACATATAACTATGATTTTTTTTTCTCTCCGAAAATTTTTGGTATGGTGGGAGAATATGGTGGGGGGGGGACATTTTTTTTTAAACTAATGGTTATGATATCTGTTCTTATAAGTCGTTAGTATATGTACTTGACATACCTCAGCCTCACTGGCAGACGAACATTCCGCTCGGTGCGTGGTAGAGGGAATTTTAAATTGAGATTTTTTTTTTAATTTCCCTCTACCGCGATATAATAATATTAATTTTAATGTTAATATCTATCTCTTAGATTGAAAAACAAATACAATTTTCTTTCCTCTGTTTTAGACTCTACACCATTAAATTATCGATATCTCAAAATAAACGCATTCTAATGTTAACATTTGTCTCAGATTGAAAAACAAATGCAATTTTTTGCCCCGTGTTAAGTCTACACCATTTAATTGTCGATATCTTGAAATATACGCGTTAATGTAACCAAGTTTCATACGTTTTAGAATCTTCACGTCACATTTCGATATCATAGTAGTAAAAAAAGTTCGAATGTTCAGCACATAAAATGAATTAACTTTTAATTTCAATTTGCTTGCAATTGACGAAAAATTGACTTTGACACATGATATAAAGAGAGAATTTACTTTTAATAAGATATATCCATTTTTTTTAAATTTAAAATAAATAGCTAGCTGCCCAACTTGAGGCAAATTGGCTAAAAACCTTAATTTGTTTGTTTTTTGACTCATTTTTTGAGAAATAGAATATTTACAGTGAAATGGCGAGGATGGACCTTCCTACATTTAAGATCTCTGGTTTTTTAATGGTTGTACATTATGTTTTTGGGTCGTTCATTACGAATATGATATTCGTTTTACCCACAAGTGGTCTAATTTTGAGAAATGGACCATTTTTTGGTAGTTTTTGAAAATTTTTCGAGGTTTTTATTACATAATTTATTAAACTATAATATGATCATAGTATTCTAAGCTAAAGAAGTGTTGATTTCTTGAATAACAGTTAAAAAAATCCATTATCTTACTAATATTACTAATATAGAAAATTCAATTTATGTTTGTTTGTTTGTTTGATTATAATTCAAAAGCTGCTTGACCGACTCAGCTCAAATTCTCAGAGAATATTGCAACAAAAATCTGGAAGGGTATAGGACTAACATAATGCCATTAAAGTAATTTTTGTGAAAATTGCATTAATTTTCGTGCTTAGAGACCGGAAAAGTCAATTTTCAAAAAATTGGTGACGAGTATTTTATCTCTTATATAATAAATCAAAATTAAGGTTTTTAGCCAATTTACTTCAATTTGGGCAGTTAGGTGTTGTAAAGTATTGTTTTGAGAATACTTAAAAAAAAAAATTAGTCATTTCAAGCAACACTCAGGTGTAAGTCAAATTTTGTCCACAAAATTCATTTTTGAATCACTATGCGGCGCTCGCAGCACACGTACTTCTTTTTAGGCATAGCACGGTAAGTGCTTAAATTATTTTACAAATCGATCATTTTTCCAAATGTTATTAAAATTTCTGTGTTGATCCGCACGGAAAACGCTAATTTTGACGATCGCGCGTTGGCTATAACTCTATAACTTTCATTCTTATTTTACGCGAAAGCGGTCATATATACGAAATTTTTTGTAAGCAATTTTCTGCTCCTTGGTTTTCATCTCTATGATACTTTTTGTATTTTTCGTCTTAAAAGAGGTATTTCCCATTTTGTTTTATCTTCTGGCCACGGTGGCATTATTGACAACTTTTTAAAATACTTGTCTACTACTAAAAAATGTACCAAAAAATCAAAAGATCTCATAAGGATTATTTAATCTTAGCTTATATCTCCCTGAGGACTGTGTTAATAAATCTTTGATAAATCTGTATTGATAAAAAGAGTCAGAATTATGTTGAACGTGGGAAAATTGATTAATTTGCATGAATCGAAACTAGTTTAGAAATTGCTCCACTTAAGATTAAAAAAATAGTACTAATAATTTCATTGTCGGCGTTTAGTAATAAGTATATTAGTCACAAGTAATATATTCATGTATCGTGTTGTAATATTCATGGAATGTTTAAGTTAATTCCTTTAAAATATAAGTCAATATACCATATAACTTTATACAATATGTATTTACATATTTACTTATGTAATGTTTCGAAATTAATTTCAAGATTATCTACTTCTACTTTCTATCTTAGAAAAAAACATGTTTTTCTATACAATAAATTATTTTCTAGCTTTCACATTAATTTTTTTTCGAATACTTTCAAAGACTAAATCTATACTTATGATAGTTCGGATGATTAGTTTGAAACATACATTTTCGTATACAATTGACTCTCAAACTTATGATTTAATTTAGGCAAATCTTTTTTTATTACTTGAGATTATCAATTGAACATGTTTCATTGAGCGTTTTTATCCCAAATATATAAAAATTGTTTTTTAGTAATGGAATATCGCATAACAACAGACAATTTCATTGATTTCCCATATCTAAATAATATTTTTCTAATTATGACAGTGTTAAATTTCGAGGCCCCAATAAAATGTAAATCATGTATTATATTTTTTCCACGGTGAATATTGACAGAGTTCAGATCCCATGTTTACAGCGCCGCAAGTACAATAACCTTTTGATTTTCGGAACTGGATTTTTACAGATAGGATTGATAAAATTAATTCCCATGCATTAATGACTAATTATCCCCGAAATTTATTGTTATAGCTCTTGCCTTGACAAGTTCTTTACCGTTTCGAAGCTGTTGGATTATTGGGTCTCGAGACATTCGGGTAACCACAATAATTTTAATTAAGGTTACGTGCATTCCGAATGCCGACTTCTTTTATTTTTGTTAATTAATTAAATTACACTTTCAATGATGCATAACGAATATTCTATGGAAAATTATTGGATTGCAGTAGGAAATGTCAGCGTGAGGCCATTAATTTAGCTCGTACTCAGCAAAAACTGATATCAGATTAACGGTAAAATTCGCAATAATTATAAAATCAGGTATTATTATCCATGTAAATCTTGCGAAAAAAAGATTAAAAACGGTTTAATGGATTTCAACATCCGCCGTTAATTTATGAATGAAAATATAT
This sequence comes from Stenurella melanura, assembly GCA_963583905.1. Lineage (NCBI taxonomy): Eukaryota > Metazoa > Arthropoda > Insecta > Coleoptera > Cerambycidae > Stenurella > Stenurella melanura. Next base: position 56,941,524 of record OY757310.1, read on the forward strand.
AATTCACCGTAGATATATTATGCAAAACGTTATAGGAAGGCTATTTAGAAATGGTTATATATGTTACTACGATTTACATAACTTCTAATAATAGCTAATTTAGTATTGGAAGTAATAGTAATAGGATTTCGTAACTGATGGGCTACTAATTTGATAATTACCTAATATCCCGTGAAACAGATATCGGAAGATGTATTTCAATGTTTGAATATCGAGAAAGTAATACTTCTGTATAATTAATGGCATTGCACACCCCGCTGAGTGTATGCTCAGCACGCTAGCTGCCAGTTTCTATGTTAAAAGTCATTTTATATATTATATATTACTGACAAGATTCAGTCTTCTATCCCTTGAAAACCGCAGAATATATTACTCTTGTTTATTTGCATACAAGCTTACCAACAATCTAACGGACTGCCCTGAGCTTTTAGCACAGTTAAATTTTCACATTCCTAGACCTAACATCAGAAATGAAGCCTGCTTTTATCTTCCCACACCAAGAACCAACATAATGGCAAAATCCCCAGTTTACACTATATGCAATAATTTCAATAAATTTTGTAGCTCTACAGATATTTTCCATCAACCAGTCAGTACATTTAAGAAGACCATAAAAAATAAGCTAGCAATCTAGTCTTGGTTAGGTATTTTACACAAGCATGCCTGTATTAATTCAAGTATTAATTTCAATCTTAATCGTAATTGTTAGTTTCTCATATTATCTTCTACTGTTTGTCATTTTTATATTAATTGTTTTTACTTATTAATGTACCTCATATTTTGTCCTGTAATTGGGTACTTACCTGTTTGGACAATAAAGAGTTTATTTATTTAATAAAGAGTTTATTTATTTTTAATTGGTTAATTCTACACACAATCGACTTTAATTACATTTTTAAATCGATTTAAACTTATATTACGTTGTTTTTTTGCATTAGATTTTTTCCATTAGCCAGATAATATACACAGGTTAGATCGCCATTATGTTGTTCTAAATTGTTGTTGAAAATTGCCCTTCGTCTCCATTCGTTAGTATGTACGTATGTACATACAGAAACACTCTACAAGTAGCAATCCTCAACGGGACCATTTAATCGCATGGTCTACTATCAGAATAGAACCCTATTGAATTTCCTAATGATCCCAGAGTTATTTAATTGAACGAAAAAGAAATATATTCTATTCGAACATTGAGTTGGTTTCAAACTTTACCGTGTTATCACTACATATTTGTTAACGAAGGTCAAGTTTAGAAAATATGAACTTTTTTCTAAGGCCATGTAGCACTGTAATCGTACAATGATTTAATGTACCACTAAACTATTCATCCACGTTTAAATTTGTTTTACGTGGTATTGAATGAAGCGGATTATACATGTTCTTTATTTTACATAATATATTAATATTAATTTGGTGACTGAGAATCATCAACTTTCTTTATTATGTAATTTTATAATAGCCTCTATCTCTAATAGTGCCACTCATTCACTGTTAGTACATTGTTTATTACAAAAATTAACTACATATTTAAAAAATAATGATGTAAACATTTGGTTTTGCCAACGATTTAAACTTTTTATGAGATAAAGATAGTGAAATATCGAAATACTCAATTAAAACGTTTCGATACATCGTAGATTATCCCAAAATACAGGCTGGGTCAAATTGGGAATTTGTGATTTCCATATAAAAACAAATATGCTCATTGTGCAAAACTGCCTGGATTCAGAAGAATAAAATATAAAGAGTTTTAAAAGTCTCCACAAAATAACAAGAAACTCTTTCCAAAAATATATAAAGTGCTGGTCATTTCAATCTAATACTGTAAATTTGTAGAGATAATTTGTAGTAGAAATATCTTCAAGACGAAAAGAGATCTGCAAATACCGTTTTGGGAGATTCTCTTCCAATTTTATTCACGAATAAACAGGCTTAACCATAACGTCTAACTACAGCAGACGTTGTCTACAGGATTTACATTGACACCCTTACAATTTTGCAAAATTTCACTAATTCAGTTAAAAAATATTAGTGACATGACGAAACCCTCTACGACCTTTATTTTTGAAAACCATTTCTTTTAACAAAGCCTTGCTTAAGAGGTATTTGCCGAAGCAGGTAATGCTGAAGTTTGGATTGGTACAAACAGATTCGGAAAGTGTTGCTTTTGGTATTACACTAAAACGTAAAGAAATACGGAAACAAATTGAAATTCCGCAGACAGAGCTACCCACGCACATGTGGTGGAGAAGGCAGGTGATGTGTTATACGATAAACAAGAATAGCCTAGTCGCTTGCTCCTATTGCCGTACCTAAACGAATTCCGAATCTGTGTACAGCTTTCCTTTGCTAGCATGTGATATTAATACCTACAATCTGTTGTTACCATAGACACCTTTTTGTGTATTGGTACGAAGATTGAAGTTCTCCAAACTTTGAGCCAGGTTCCCCTCTCATGTTTTTTTGGCATATTTATGTGAAATTTTCACTCCATCTTCGCGGTAATTACATCGGCTGTGATGTAACCGACGCCAACTGCTTTGAAGACCCTCTTCCGAAAATACTATAGAAGGGTAGGAAAGTATCAATACATTCATAGATTAATGTTACGGTCTATAATTATGAATTGTGTGTAATATATAATATATAACACTCGAACCTTTTTAGCTTTTACCACATCTTCGATTTGTGGATCCCAAGATTTTATCTTACAGTTTACTATAGTTGCTATTGACATTGCTCATACATCTGTTGATGATAATTTCTCTATGCTGGCTTAACATTTGTCTTTAACAAAACCAAATGTCAATAAAGAGAATCTATCAATCTACAGTGCCTACCAATGTCTCCCATCTTGTGTTGATTAAGGCACGACTACATCTCTCGTACCCAACAGTCAATTATACAGAAGTACATCTAGTAAAGTAGTAAATAATCTCTTCTAATAACATGCCATCTTAATTGAATCCTCACGATGCCTGCAACAGCTCTTTGGATGATGGTGATGCAGCATAAACCTATGTCTTCTGCGACAGTGGCGTCCACCTAAAAAGTATACAATATTTAGTGAGATTGCGGCAGTGAAAGAGCACTATTTAAATTGATATTGAACTTTAAACACAACTTAGAAACATCGACCTTTGTAATACAAATGAAATATGTCCAGTTTATATGAATGAAATAAACGAAGCAGTGAAAAATTCAGTTAAATCTGCTGATCGTAAATATGTATGTTGTTTTTATCCTTTTAAACCAATTTTATAAAAACGTGACTTTCTTTTCAAAATTTTTGTACGTATTTTGTGTAACTATATTTTTCCTAATGTAAAGGCGAAATAGATCTTGATCACCAGAAGTTTGTCAGACAGGTCTACAACTACTTTATTGTTTAAGTCAAAATCTTCAAGAAGTGTTGAACATGGATGGTAAAGTACGCTAATTTCTCCAAGGCGTTCGACAAACTTGACCATGGTCTTACCAAATAAACTAACAAGTTTCAAATTATTACCTGGACTAGTTTATTTCTTAAATTAACCATGTTGTTGATTTCCTTACAATTTACACGAAGTGTTATACGAGAACGTTAATAGTTACAAGGACTTAGATATGATATTTGAGAGTAAAATAACCTTTGTTTTCATGTAGACAGAATTCTTTTTTCGACCTTTGAACCATTACTTTCAACAAATACGTTCGAAAAAAATGGACAATTTTTTATAACTCCCCACCCCTCCTTTTGTAACACTTTTAACTTATGACACTACCTGACACAAACGCTTTTTTCCAAACTCTTCTCTCTACATTTAAGGATAAAAAATATTCTCATGAATTCTTTTGATAATGTTTACTTTTTGTGAACCTCTTGCCCCATAGTTCATTTTGTCACATTTCGTGACTCCCTCCCCACCCTAAAGACGAACGTGTTTGTTAAATAGCCCCTTATCATGCATGTTCCTTCCAAATCAACTAAAATACATACATTTAATATAACAGCTTCGCATATTAATTTATTTAAATGTCTCTACTACTCTATCATTATGTTTGATTTATACAGCATTCATTTAAAAATGCCACTTTCCAACGCGACATATAGTGAAGAAGAGGGTACAGGTTTATTAACAAAAACACAAAAAATATGAATAAAGGTCGTACTTACGTTTCATCACTCCTGAGGAGCCACCCCTCAGGAGGGGAGTTGGGTCACGCAGTACCCTACCAGAACTTAATTTTACCAAACTCAAAACCCAACTGACCTTTTCACTCTTTCCCTGCACCGTGACTCAATCTAGCATTTTCGCCCTAGTTACCACGTAACCTCGGTGAATATACTCGATTTCTGCTGACTGGGACTTCCTCGATTCCTAAGTCAACCATGCTTCGTTTCAACAAAAAAATGCGTTAAATAATCTAATGTAATAAATAATATCCTTTAATAAAAAATGCTGTACGGGGTGTTTAAAATAAATCTTAAGTGCTGCGTGGCAATAATTTTAATTGTTATTATAACTGCTCAGAAATTCATTCGTTTATGAAGGAACCAATTTCGTTTACTGACCACCCACTATCCTTCCTTTTTTTAAAGTATGATGCGGAATAGGGAAATATTCCTATTATGTGTCTTGAGGTTTGCCTTATATCTAGGTCCCTTGGAAGAATTTTATTTGTTTTTCGTACTGCTTACTCCCTCTTCTTCCTTTTATTTGAGCTAATATGCGGCAATATTATTGAGGTGTTAATATTTTTCCCCTTGGCTGTCCTCAAAATCCTACCAGTGTTCCAAATGTCAAGTGTCTAGTTACACTGGAAGTAGATGCTCTATGGCTTTTGACTACTGCTTTCACTTTCTCTTTTTTGAGGTTTGATGTGATATCATTGAAGTTTTAAGATTTTTTTGGTTGTGTTCTAAGCCCTACCTACGTACCACATTTGTAGGTCCGTTGTAAGTAACTTCTCGGTTTTGATTGAAACGTATTTCAAATGGCGTTCATGTAAATGATATCAGTGATCATTAACAAAGAATGTATGGATTAAGCTTGTGAGAAATTTTTTAAGTAATTGCATATAAAATGTCATTTTTTAAGAGTTCCTGAATCATGCTTAGAACATAACTACACAAACTAAAATTAGCTTTAATGATATACTTAGGTACAGTCCTGTGCGCCACTGCTTTCGATCGTGATCGGATGCTGGGTACAAGCTTGGGAGAAGGGAAATGCGGGTGATAGCCAACATGAATGAACGGTCGCGTGGCTGCTTGTGACGTCAAACGCGGGGAACCTGTTGAAGCACCTGGGGCGGCCCGGCCGAGATGTGACCGCGGCGCCGGCAGCGGGGGGCGCTCCTGTCTTTCATCTAACTCTTCCAAGATATAAATAACTATGTTTTTGTGTTGAGGTTAAATTTAAAAATGTATACGCTTCTTATCTCGGATAAAATCGAATTATATATTCATTGGCCTGTGTATACGAGTATGACGCGAAACGAATGGGACAAGTTAATTGTTTTGGGGTACGGCGTATCCAGGTGGGAATCTGAAAAATCTAATTTGGCTTAATTTAGAAAATATTATTTATACAAACGACGTAGATTTGGAGAGGTTATATTTTGAGGTAAATCAAATATAATGTTGATTTTGTTTATTGTTGTTTGGAAACGGCATTCCTTACGTCACTTGAAATACAGTAGTCGTGGATTTTATATCGCCGAGTTTGTATACACAGAGTTAAACTGTGGTCCAGATCGTGTATTAATATACATGGGGCATTCTCTGGGAAAATGTGACCTCACTTTCTCCAAAATTCGGGAGCTACAAAGATATTGTTGCAGGGCACGAGAAGATCGGAAAAAATGTCTACGAATCTGAGTAGCCCAATTTATAATTTTTATGTTTCATGGGGGATTCAGCCCTAAGAAGGAAAAAATATGTTTCAAAAGAATTTTTGACATTGAAAAGAATGATAAAAAATCATTCCTTTTTAATTCTTGGGACAGCAAAAACAAACAAAACATGTCTTTTGAGATTTTTTCCGAAAAGTTAACCTTTTTCAGTAAAACTGTGAAATTTTTACTTTTTGATTTTTTCTCATCACAATTATTGCTAGAAATTTTCAAAAATTGATCAAATAATTCTGAAAACATTCACCGTTATTCTTTGACCTCTTGATTGAAAGATAAAATAGAATAATATCAATTAAATCAGATAAAATAAAACAAATTAATTTATAGCTTATATGTCTTTCTGCAGCGTCTCGTGATTGCTGTTTTGTTTTATTTCCTTTCCTTTTCTTTCTTGGGTTGAGTTGATTTTGTCCATTTAAAAACTTTCCACTGTATACAATTATTTTAGGTCACAACACAGCTATATTGCTTTGTAAACATATGTGCCTCATTTTGGCACTGACTATGTTATTATTTATTGCCCATGGGTCACTTAAAAAGTATCTCGTTGGGTCGTGTAGGGTGTACGTAGGGACACTGCACTTCACTTGAGCTTGTTTGTTTTATTTGATTTAATATTATTAGAAAATCTTGTAATTATTAAATCCATATGAACTGTTCCGATTTGTATATGAATCAGACCATAAATTACAAAATTATCAATCAGATTGACGCCACCATTTTGAATTGTTATATATTGACAAAATATTTATAATCTGCAGTCTCGATAAAACTTATCCATGATAATAACGCCTCTATTTGGAATTTTTGAGTTTCGGTAACATATTTATAATACTTATACAACGTTAAAAATCCTCAGATACCAATTTCTAGTAGAATCGGACAAAATTGTATTGTCACGTGAACCACATGCATGCAAAATTTCAAGTCAAATAGGTACGCCATCTAAAAGTGGGTGAGAATTGAGTTGCAAGATTTTCTTTCATACAAAGATATAGTGTTACAGGTCAAGCTAATTAAAGCGTGTTAAAAAAGATTCAATGTTATATCATTTACTCCATGAGCAGAGGCGCAGCGGTACGAAATATACTTTGCTCAAACTAATTTTTTGAAATCAAAATTGTTTGTTGACGTTAACTTTAAATCAGAAATATCCTTTAACATGCTGCTAAATTTGTAAATGTGAATATTTTTATTCCTAACTTTATCTGCATTGAAGTACTACCTTGATCTAAAAGATAATGCATTGATAACTTGTATTAAAGTCAGTTATTTTTTATGTGCCTGTGAATAGTTAGATGCACAAAAAATCAAGAGATAACTATATTATATTATTTTTATATACTAATAAATGTCAATAGCCTTCATAAATGGCAACACGATTTTTTCGAAAACCATGACATATACAAGAAAATTACAACAGGACTTTTTTTAGGCAATTAGTCAATCTTTCTTTTTATCATGAGCAATTTTTTTATATCTTCAACGGTTAACGAGTTATCAGTAAAATAAGGTTTCTTTCAACGAAGGGGTGGTTTTTTGGGGGGTTCGCGGCACCCCCAGAAGTGATTTTTGTGTTCTTGTGATGTATAATCCCTCCACTAACAGTTACTGAAGGAAAATCTCAGATAACATTTTTTGCGAGCTTCTGGTGTATTTTTTATTTTACCGACTGGACTACTGCCACCGCTAGTTTTTTGAAAATTTGGCTTTACTGATTTTAAAAACATAGAGGGAGAGTCAGTTTTTGCTATGCGTTTTCAGGAATATCTCGTTTTTATGAGTGTCAAACTTTACCAGAAAATATGTTTTAAGTATAAGTTCTCGCTAGCGGGATATATGCGGGTTAATATTTTTTACAACAATGCCAAATTTCAACTTGATACCATTATCTGATCCAGAGAAATTCAATCTGTTCTGACCGATTAACTAGTAGTTACAGTACGTTCGGAATTTAGAATGGAAATGTTTTCCAATTTTCCAATTTATACTGTTAATATATCATAATTCCTCTTCAAACTGTAATTTTAGCGTAATTCTCAGTTCAAACCTATAATAAAACATCTTTAGCTCTTTACATCTTCGTAATTTCTTAATCGTTGTGTTATTAAATTTGTAAACAACATTCTGAATAAATTCAATTTGATGCATTAATTAATTTATTAATAAAATAATTAACATAAATATAGAGAATTCATTAGAGTGCAAAAAGACAGCAGCTTCCGCCTTCGATGTCTATAGCAACAAAGAACATTCAACAAGTTTATTTTTCAGACATTGATTACGCGTCATATGGATCAAAATCATCATCATTTTGATAATAATACTAACAGTACTTGACGTTAGATTAATCTTGCTGGATGTACCGTTAGATCTGGAATACAAAAAGTCGTATCTAATTCTCAAATCAAATTCACATTTTGTTTATTGTTTTATACTAGTAATCACGACTATCCACTGCTACTGTATCTCTTAAATAATCCAGTTATGATTTTTAAGTACGATATTAATCACAACTGAAAACAACACCAATTACCACTTAACAGTAACTGAATATGCCGGATTGAAAACTGATCTAAGACATTAAATGTGGAGATAATACTAGAAAATTGCGCGAATTACATAGTATATTAAGTCTTGAGATAAAACTCCTTTGGCCGTAAAATTTATTATGATGTGTATGCAACCGACTTACACCCGCAGGGCAAGCTGATAGTTCGAAAAATTAAAACGAGACAACGGATGTTTTATGGGCGTTGAAAAGAGAAGGTAGTCCATCGAGTATACATTCACATATATACCGCATTTAGTTCCCACGATCTATGAATGAACAGGTATATATACGGGGTCAGTATACCTACTATGTGCCCTCGAGGGACTCGAAATTATACAGCAGGAAATATAAGTGTATGCGTATATATTAGTTGTAGTATCAGATTTGATAATTTGTACACTGTTTCCAGTGATAAATGTTGTAGGTGCGCTGTTGGTTGGAGATCAATTTTTTTCACTTCCTCTTGCAGATACCGCTATTTCAGCACAGATCAGACCTTGTGACTTTGAAAGTTCAGTCTGATGAAAATAGATGCAGTCAAAAACATATGTCAAATTGAATTTATTAGAAATCAAACACATCCTGTAGAATATATAAATATATAACTATAGACACTATACAGGATGTTTGCCTTAACAAAAATATCTAGGTGAATTTCACAAGCCGGAAATCTTATAATTTTTTATTTTGCATTCATAATTATCCAATTCATACATTTAGTTATCATAATTCAAATAAAATGTCCAGTGTTTGATTAATTTATCTAGATATAAAATCTTTTGTAATATACGCGGTGTTCCGAATTGCATAGGCCCAACTCCATCATGTGATAGAATTTATCAAAATTAGAAAAAGTTCCCAGCTCTGTTTAGACAAGCATCATCTGGAAAACGATGAGACAGAAAGAATTGTTAAACGAAAAAGTTATTCTGTTTAAAAAGATGCATTTAATCATTTGTTTTCAAATGTACAAAGCGTCTTAAAAAGGTGACAGATTATGCAACTCTACTTTTTCAAATGTAATGTATATTTTTATATTTTTCGATTCTTCTTTTATTTCCGAACAAATTTTATTAACAGTGTCCTATACCTATCATTAACCATTTTGAAATATTAGCAGTTAATTTTTTGGGATGATATGTTTTTATTAAAGTAATAATAAGGAAAAATAGAATACAAAAAACAGTAGCTATTATGCTTATTACAATAGATGCTCAAATTGTCGGGCATGTTCAATTTGACACGACTCATACCTTCTTAAAAGTTCTCGTGTACAAGAATTCTTTATGACTTCTGGGGTTATTTGGCGTATTCTTGAAATCATTAATATTATTTGGTTTCTCTGCGTATACAACTTGCTTTAAATGGCCCCATAAGAAATTGTCGAGGAACGACATATCACGTGACCGTGCAGGACACTTAACAGGTCCCTGATTACTAATCCAGTTCCATCCAAAGCTCTCGCCATAAATAAGTAACAAACCAACATATTCATTAGATGTTAACAGTGACGGCATATTTCTGATTTGAAAACGAATCTTAAGAACTATGTGGAAGTAATTAACAACTGTCAGTGAATCTGCCGCAGAATGACAGTTTAGGAAAATGGAGCACGGCAGAATCAAGATTAAATGATGGATATATCGTAAACCGTTAATTATAGGTATAGGATATGGTAAACAAAGTCTGTTCGGAAATAAAGGGAAAATCCAAAACTTTAAAAATATACAGGGTGTTCCATTTGAGAAAGTAAAGCTGCATAACCTGCTGCCTTTTTAAGCACTTTGTACATTTGAAGGTGCAATGATTAAATGCATCTTTTAAGCAGAATAACTTTTCCGTTTAACATTACTTTCTGTCTTACCGTTTTCTAGATAATACTTGTCTAAATAGAGCTGGGACATATACATGGGTCGAAAAAAGCTTAATTTCCGAGATACAGATTGTTAAAGTGAAAATCCTGATAATGTTTTTTACTTCCCTCGCTTACCAAAGGAAACTATTGTATTCGTGAAAAAATCACCCTCCGAGATTTCTCTGTATTTTCACGTTTTAGATCACGTAGATTGTTTCAATTTCAGAGTCTGTCCGTCGGTCGGTCTGTTGTCTGTTTATAGGCGCTATATCTAAAAAACTAGAGAACGGAGAAACGGAGAACAATCAAATTTGGTAGGTAGTTGACGCTACTGCCAGAGAAGAAACAGGTAGAAAATATACAAGGTGGGCCGCCTAAAGAGAATAAATAATGAAATTCCCATGTCCTGTGCATACTGTGCTCCACTCATTATTTAAACTACTGGATTCTAGTGTGAGACCGACTATAGTCTAGAAATAACCTACAAGGAAGCGATTTGGTCAACTCCATGATCTTCACGGAAAATTACCGAAATCAGTGATTTGGTGAAACACATAGTTCTATTTTCCTTAATGTTTGAAATTTAGAGCCTTTTGTTGAAAAGAGTATATTAAACAAGTCCCATTAGATATCTGATGTTCAAAAATATTCAGTCTGAAATTTTTCCACAGTTGGAATTGTCGAGTCAGTGATTCTGACATAAACAAAACGAATATGAAAGATTACACAGCCACACAAAAAAAATGTTCGCTTCCACCAACGAAACCTAGTACACCCTCGGTTTTTGGGGTCGCTGAATCCGAATCCGAGGACGGTTTGTCGGTATCAGGTCGCGTTAAGGTCATTTCAAGGTAAAATCATTAGATTTCGACGGAAAAATTTGAAAAAATTTGTATATAGGCTTCTGAGATCGCCGAATCCAAATCCGAGGTCGGTTTGTCGGTATCAGGTCGCATTAAGGTTGTTTCAAGGTCGAATGGTGGAAATCCTGACAAAAATATTCACCTGTTATTTCACGCATAAGCAGAGGACGTATAAGATGTGCAACATGTATACGATCGCGTAAGAAACTAGATTTGTGATATATAAATATTGATTTGTACGTCGACAAGCTGATGAGCGGATCATTCTACACATTCCCTTTCGGAACAGTTGTCACCGACATCGCACTTGACGAGGCAGCAGGTAAAGACTAATTTGCCAAAAAAATACTTTACAGTAGTTCTATTCTTATTTATTACATCATTCATTTATAAAATTTAAAGATGCATAAGGAATGACTTAAACATTTTTAAAAATGCTAAATAATTTCAACATGCACTTTAAAAAGTTTACAAAGGAACGATGTCATAAATAGGAGTACATCTATCGTAAATATATTTTTATCTTCAAAGTGGTCTCATAAAAGGTATTGCTGTAGCTACGAGAATAGCTGTATATTGAAGTCGGACACTTTGTCCAAATAAGTTATTTCCGACTAAATGTCTAGAAAAGCAAAATGGTTCAGGCATATGGTTGTAGCATATGAGAATAAAGTGGACTTTAGGACTACAACACCCTCGATTACAAGATATGGACACGCTCGACAATGTGTATAGGTAGTAAAATTAAATGTGTTTGATTTGAAAAATAGACCAAGTTCACAACGTGAGAGTAACTTAACGATCTAGTAAGAGAGTTGGAAACATCGCCAAATAGCAGGTGAATATTTTTGTCAGGTTTTCCACCATTCGACCTTGAAATGACCTTAACGCAACCTGATACCGACAGGCCGACCTCGTATTTGGATTCAGGGGCCTCAAAAATCGATATAAAAATGTTATCAAACTTTTCTGTCGAAATCTAATGATTTGACCTTGAAATGACCTTAACGCGACCTGATACCGACAAACCGACCTCGGATCCGGATTCAGCGACCCCAACTGGGGTGTACTAGGTGTCGTTGGTGGATGCGAAATTTTGTTTTTTTGTGTGTGGCTGTGTTAGAAAAACTGTAACGCAGGATTCAATGATGATCATATTGTAATTTTAAAACTGGAATGGAGCAAAAATATTTCCGCGAATCACATCACAGGAGATATTTCATCCCGTATGTGTAAGTAATGCCATCGTAATGTACCTTCTAACGAAGCTCCACATTTAAAATAATCTAAATTCTGCAGGTTATTACTTTCTTGTGTTTTCATTTGAAAAAAATCCAATTTATGGTACGTATGCGGGGATGATTTTAATGATATATTCAGCATTCCTGCTGTTTCCTAAGGTAATAAACTCCATTATGCATCGATAAAGCATAAATTCTTCACCACTAATTATGAAGAATAAAGAAAGAGGTGTATGATAAAAGGAGAGCATCTATAAATAAATAGCAATTTTAAATAAGGAATGAATGGTGGTATGTAAACTCGCTAACCGAAACTATTAAATCAAAATAATCCTTTCTCAGTTTATACGCTAATTATATTTATATCGGTATAGCCAATTAGGAATATAGATTATCTTCGCATATACACGTGTTCGTTGCATCGGAATGCGATTATAAAATATATCAAACAACTGTCAACGTTCATGTAAAAAGTAAACAAAAAATAGAAATATTTATAAGATCATAATCATTTAAATGAGAGTATTATAACTGAACAAAGAGGTTTATTAATTCCGAGGAATAATACTTGTACTGAAACGCTTTTAGAAAATCATAACGCCTTGAAATCGAGTATTAGTGGACTGAAGTTAGGCAAAAGAAAGTTATTAGGAAATCGCTTGGACCTGAGTAAATTTACCTAAGAACTTTAATATTTCCTTTCAGTAACCATGAATGAAGTTTTCTTACACTTTTCTTCTCCGACAATTTTTTGAACTTTGGAAAACAAGAATTATTTTAAAAATGTTAATATTTTGGTGAAACACTTATTTCTGCCAAATGATTTTCCATAATTTTTAAAATCTAGAACCTTTTGTTTGAACAAGATTATTGAACAAGGCACCTTGGAAATCTGATGTGCAAAAAATATTAATACGATCTAAAACGCTTCCCATTTTGCTTGGAACTATCCCCATATAAAGTTAATTTTAGCTCCGATTTACATCAAATTTTTCCTCTTTCTCTCCAACAAATTCTTTTAGAAAATTGTTTTCAAAATGTTATATCTGAAGAAATATCGATTATTTTGACCTAATAATATTCACCCAAGGGTTTTAAGGTTACCGATTACGATTCTCGTTTGAAAAATAATAAATAAAATGGCCGAATTTAAAGCCAAAATCATGCAATATTCTACAAGTATTATATTTCATATCAAAGATTAAATATTATTACGTGTTTTCGCCCTTCTAGGAAACACCTTGTATGAATCTGTGGGTACTGAATAATTTTAACAAGGGGTAAACCACTAACACTTTATTTAATAATTTACTGACTATACAGTACTTCATAATAACCTTTACACTTTGTTTACTTGATATTTAACCTCACTTTTTCGGTGTTAATTTCACTTTAATAAACTTCTCCCTCTGCGCCGGTAATGGCGCCTTATATACTCTGAAATTGCCTCTAGATCCATCCAGAACCAATCAAGAATCTTCTTCCACAGTCTAGAAAACTCTATCTCTTTCTACAAGTTTCCAGTCACTAATAGGCATAAGCGTATCAATCTCCAGTTTCAAGGGGGTGTAATACATATCAATATCATAGCATAAAGCGAGAAAAAGTATCTCCAATATGATGTCAAAATGACCGAATTTGATACCAAAATTATGCAATTTTCATTGGATGGTATTTTCAAGAGCCTGTACTTTGATTTAAAAAAATTACTAAATTATGGTTGATGGTTCAAGTTTTGCAAAAGAAACATTTTTCACACACAATCCATCATCATGTAAATCGAGTCTGCCGAGCTCTTGTGTGAGTTTGACTAGGATCACGGTTTATCGCGCTTGAAAGTGCGCTGAGTATTTTTCAAATTACTCGGACAATTTTGAGTCAAATCAGTAATCCCAAGTTTTTGGGCCGTTGCCAGCTTGTATTACTTATTTTCTCTTGTTTACCCCCTATTTATTCCCAACTCTTCACCGGGGTAAGCTCAAAATTTAATCTAGTTCCAGTTCTCGTTATTATACTCGGTCAATTTTGAGTAATTCCAAGTTTCTGGACTCTTACCAGCTTGTATTACTTATTTTCCCTTGTTCACCCCCTATTTACTCTCAACTCTTCATCGGGATAAGTTCCAAATATAGTCCAGTTCCAGTTCTCGGTATTATATTCGGTCAATTTTGAGTAAAATGAGCAATCCCAAGTTTCTGTACTCTTACCAGCTTGTATTACTTAGTTTCCTTTATTTATCCCCTATTTACTCCCAACCCTTCATCGGTGTAAGCTCAAAATATAGTCTAGATCCAGTTCTCGTTATTATACATACGTGTTCCAAATTTTAAATCGATATCTTAAACCATTCCGAAGAAAACTGGCGCACAAAAAAAATAGAGACCGATCGACAGAGATTTTTTTCTTCAAAATTTAAAATCTCGACGTTTTGTGATATTCTAAACGAATTTCAACATAAGCAATTTTTTATTTTTTTCTACGATTACTGTACTTCCTTTTCACTACTTGGATGTTGAAGTGATTAATTAAAAATAATAGTCCACAGGACGTTAATATAAATACGACATTAAAATTTAAAAAAATAAAAAAATTAAGACCTGCTAATTGCCAAAAAAGATCTTATGAGGAAGGTGGTTACACATTTAGAGATTGAAATTTTATTCTGCCATTCAGTATACAACACAAACAACATACATACAATTACACAACCGCCAAATCCTAAGCCTGGTCTGTCCGGAAAGGGGTTACATAAGCTGAGGAAACGCAGACAACATTTATTACCCACCGACATTGCCAGTGTCGAAGCCAGAGATCGAACCCATTGCATGACAGCCAGTGTAACCAAGCGTATTCACCACACAGCGCGTCTTAGCCCTCTGCGCTACCATGGCAGTATCTTTGAGAATATATCGAAACATCAGCTTGGACGAATTAAAAATCACACTTATTAGACATATTTGGACCTTCCCGTCCGCCATGCTCTGCTCAACCTAATATTCTGCCAATTACACGACGCGTCATATAATTGCTACCACATCCACGTAGTGAATTGGAAGTATAGTAATCGTAAAAAATTTCCAAATATTACTTCCCTCGCATACCGAAGGGAAGTATTGTATTCGAGAAAAAATCACCCTTCGAGATTTTTTTGGCTTTACACGTTTCAGATCACGTAGATTACGAAAATATAGGTTTGTCAATTCCGTCTGTCTGTCTGTCTCTCTGTTGGTGCATTAACTAAAAAAACTACTGGATAATAGTGGATAATAGTCAAATTTGGTAGGTAGCTGACACTACTACCAGCGAAGAAATGGTTAAACTTTCACTGGAAAATATACAGGGTGGACCGTCTAAAGGGAATAAATAATGAAAAACATTTTTTTGCTCAAATTTAAAATTTCCACGTTTCATGACATCCTAGATCTATTTCAGAAAAAAAAAATCAAAACTTTTTGAAAATTTTTTTACCAGTAGAAAAACAAGTTTTTTTGCTCTTTAGTATTTTCACGTTTCATGACATTCTAAATTTATTTCTTAAAAAAAAATTCAAAAAGAAAAATTCGAAAATTTGTCAAAGAAAATTTAATTAAATATTTTAGAATATTTTTTTGCTACTATAGAATATATGATGGAAAAATTTCTATTGCTCAAATTTAAAATTTCCACGTTTCGTGGCATTCTAAACTTATTTCAGAAAAAGAAATTCAAAAGCAAAAATTTAAACAAAAAATTTGTACTACTATACCAAGAATAAATGGTGGAAAAAAAACTGTTTTGCTCAAATTTACAATTTCCACGTTTCATGACATTCCAAACCTATTTCAGAAAAAAAAATGTTTCAAAACTTTTTGAAAATTTTTTTACCAGTAGAAAGATGGAAAAATTTTCCACGTTTCATGACATTCTAAATCTATTTCATAAAAAAAAAACAATGTCTTTCAGTGAAAATCCCATGACGATTGTATTATGTGGGTAGGACCTATGAATTTTTTCGTTTTCTGGTGTTGGCATTACCCTTAAATAGGGGTGGCTTTTGCATTTTTTCAAAAAATTAAAACATATGCTCACCTTAAAATTTTTTAAAGTTTAATTTGAGCCCTATAGGATTTATTTTGCTCTTTCTCTTGGCCCGATATCTACTATGCAAAACAGGCGAATTTTAGGCCTTTTTTGCGATCACTCTTTGTAAAGGGATGCTTTGCGCCTTCCATATTTGGCACCTTTTATTTAATATTGAATTTTTGCTATCGGATGACCACTCTGTATATTTTTTTGACCAAAAGTTATCAGGTTTTCTTTGTAATAATACTTTCCGATTACTGTCCTCATGTGTGGTTTCGTAATTAATAATTTTTTAGATTGAGCGCCCTGTATAAATAAAGAGGGAAGTTCTGTGTAAATTCCTTTACCGATTTTTTTTTCTTGAAATAGATTTAGAATGTCATAAAACGTCGAGATTTTAAATTTGAGCTACAAAAAAAAAATTCTGTCTGTCTGTCTGTCGGTCTGTCTGTCTGTAACTTTTTTTTTTTGTCCGCACGCTATCTCCGGAACAGTTTCAGATATTGACTTGAAATTTTGTATACGTATATATTATAACGAGGTCTGGAACTGGATTGATTTTTGAAGATATCCGGTGAAGGGTAAATAGGGGTAAATATGGGGAAATATGTAAAACAAGCTGGTAAGAGTACAGAAACTTGAAATTCGGTGTATGTACTAGAAGCTATGGACTCAAATTTTTGTATTATATTTTTCAACCCCCCATCACCCCGACTCCATTATTAAAGGGGTTGATAAAATGAAATTGAGATGTTCATTTGAAATTTGGTACACATATGTATTATAACGACATCTGAAACTAGATTATATTTTGAGAAGATTCCGTTGAAGGGTTGGGGGTTAAATAGGGGTAAATAGGGGAAAATAAGTAGAGCGAGCTAGTAAGAGTACAGAAACTTGAAATTCGGTGTATGTACTGGAAGCCAGGGTCTCAGATTATTTATAATATTTTTCAACCTCCACCATCCCTACTCCATTATTAAAGGGTTTGATGAAATGCAATTGAAATATTCACTTGAAATTTGGTAGACGTATGTATTATAACGACATCTGGAACTAGATTATATTTTGAGATGATTCCTTGAAGGGTTGGGGGTTAAATAGTGGTAGATAGTGGAAAATAAGTAAAGCAAGCTGGTAAGAGTATAGAAATTTGGGATTTGGTGTATATACTAGGAGCGATGGCCTCAGGCTTTTTTATAATGTTTTCATCCCCCCTCCACCCCCACTTCCTTATTAAAAGAGTTGATAAATTTAAATTTTCACTTGAAATTTGTTACACGTATAACGATATCTTAAACTAGATTATATTTTGACATGATCGTGTTGAAGGAGTGGGGGTAATTGGTGGTAAAAAAGGGAAAAATAAGTAGAGGTGTTTTAAAATCTCATGAGCTGTGACCTTCATATGCGCAGAGACATAATCCCTCCTGCCGACTCAGTTACACTTCTTAAAAATATTATATTTATTGTTTATAATTTATCCCGATTTCTTGTTTATGTATCCAGCAAGGCAGCCTCCAGTGTCTTCAAAAAAATACTTATAACTTTGCCTTTTGCGCATTTCGCGGCTCATGAGATTCTAAAGCAAGCTGGTAACAGTACAGAAACTTGAAATTCGGTGTATGTCTAGAAGCCAAGGCCTCAGATTTTTTAGTAATATTTTTCAACCCCCCACCACCCTTAATCCATTATTAGAGGGGTTGATAAAATGAAATTGAGATATTCACTTGAAATTTGGGACACGTATGTATTATAACGACATCTGGAACTAGATTATATTTTGAGATGATTCCGTTGAAGGGTTGATGGTTAAATAGGAGTAAATAGGGGAAAGTAAGTAAATCAAGCTGGTAAGAGTCCCCAGATTTCTTTTTAATATTTTTCAAACACCACCATATCCGCTCCATTATTAATGGGTTTGATAACATAAAATTGAGATATTTACTTGAAAGTTAGTACACGTATGTATTGTAATGACCTCTGATTGAGATGATTCCATTGAAGGGGTGGGACGTGGTAGGTTGTGAATAGGGGAAATAGGGTAAACTAAAAACTTAATTTTTAACGTATATGGTAGAAACCAACGCCTCAAACTTTTCTATGACATCTGCTCCAAATATTATTAAAATTCTATGACCAATAATTTCCACATACTAGAGTGCAAATCTAGTCAAGACGTTTCCTTTAAAGTGACTCAGATGAAAAATCTGGATGTGGAAGTATTGGTTCCTTAGGCAGCGGTTTTATATTAGAAATCGCCAGCGTAAAGTCAGATTGTACACTTTGACATGTGATAAATTAATTATTTGACAAATTTAGGGGTTTATTACCCCTAATGCTCGCAATAGAGTAGGCAGAATTCGACTTTTGTAGAGACAACAGAATAATAACAGTTATTGCAAAAGTAACCAAAAAAATATTATCAGCTCACCGATTATTATGATCAAACTACAATTACTATATTCCTCAGTGCTTCCTTAAGCATTAAGTTTAATCGAATTCGATTTTAAATTATGAAACATGAAAAAACCGGTCTTCAAAGAAGTACAGCCCGAGGCGATTACAGGAGGACATCGGCGCCAAAAACAACAAAAATAGTATTCGTGTAGGTAACCTAATTTTGTAATGTGTTACACAACTCGTTCTCCAGCATCGTGAAACACTTTCAAAAAGCTGAATGAACCGAAAATATTACGAGTATGAAATATGAACGTCGATTGTTGAGAAGAGGTGAATGGTAATTTTGAAATCGTTGACCTCCGCTATTTTTAAATTGGTCTCTCGATATAATTTGCCATTTTACATTTCATATTTTACCAAAGTTAATTAATGTTTATATAAGATCTTAACGTGGTTATGTTCTATGATTAATATCAGTCAAATTCATTTTGTAAATTGCATCAACTGCGATTTGTTTTTATTTGACCATTATAACGACTATACATTAAATGTACCGTGTGTGTCTGGATGGGGTTCCGCACTCTCGTAAAGTACTGTTGATTTTTCAAGAAAATATTATTTTTAATGAAAAATTTTTCATATCCTAGGAAGTCATGAACAGGGGTCAGATTAGTGATGAAATATAAGGAGTTCAAAAATGTAAAAAATGTAAAATTTTATTTCGTATTAAAAAAAAAATGTTTAACATAATTGTTTAAAAACTCAAGGAGTGAAATACGGGGGTTAGTCAAAAAGGAAAATAATCACATTTCACTGAAAATAGACGCCGTGTTTTTGTAACTATTTTATTTTATCAAAAATTATAAAAAATCATTCAATTCTTAATCTGATATATAATCATATTGTAAGAGAAAAATGTGGTATACATTTTTTATGAAAATTTATATTCTCCACGTTATAATGATTTGAAGATTGCAATTGTAGCATTGAACAATTGGCACCTCGAGAATGTTTCTCGTAAATAACTGAAAAAGTCATGCATGTAACTAAAAATAAGATTATGGAATGACAATTATTATTTTTTGTTTATTTTTGTACGGTGAATATGATAGTTTAAAATTAGTAAAAAATAGTAAATAAATATCATTTAACCTACGGCTATGCTACCGTCAATCATGCGAATAAATACAAGCAGGTAGTAGTCTTGTAATGGTGAGCCAAGTAAACAATCGACCGTTGAGATAAGCGCATAACATGGTAAACTATATTCGTATACGAGTATCGTTTGTAATAGTCGAGCACCGTGTCGATGTTATCTCGTTGCAGGCAGACTTTGTAATGGTTTATCCTGGTAGCAACGCTTTAGACGGAATTTCTCAATTGAGAATAGCAATACCTTAATAGTGAATAACCGGCATAATCAGCGTCCCTTTACAATAATCGATTATAAAGTATTCAAATATTCAGTTTCGCTGATACTTTTCCTATTTATTTTTCATTCATTGTTCTCATATTGACACTAAATTAACCGATATTAGAATACTGTGTAGTTAGTAAATAACAAACTGGCATGAAATGTAAATCATTATGTTTAATAAATTGTTCAAATGTGATACTATCTAAACTACAGTAAATTTTCCAAGTAATTTTACATTTGTTCTGTCATAAATATTTCCCACAGTTGGTAGTAGATATTTTAGTGAGATAAAATATTTTGTGAACGGAATTTCAAACAATAATAAATTCAGATATTAGAATTTATTGCCTTTTTGTCGTTTTACATGATAATAATAATTTTATATGGTCATAATAATAAAGCCTCTATTTTTGAGAAATGTTTAATACAAAATTATATTCTTCCAATCAACCCAAGATAACAAAGAAAGAGATAAATAAATATCTATGTACACAATAAACCTCTAAATATGAATATTTATTAAATTACATAAATTTCAAGCAGGTTTTTTGAAAAGGAGAATCATTTTTTTAGCTAATATCAAAAATTCAAAAAAAATAACAATTAATAAATTTTTTACTAATCTCGCGGGCGTAACTTGATTTTCACATGTTTTGCAACCATTTTCACCTTTTAAATTTGAGGTGTTCGATGGGGTACCGCCAATATTCTTGACAAAAGATGACGATCTCGGATGATTAGGGGTCGAGCTTGAGTTTTGGCCCAACATGAGGTACCATTTTTGTTATGGGAGTTCGGTCTATATCTACCAGGGATGCAAAATAATTATACAACAGGATCGATTTCAAATTAAACTAGTAGAAGTTGCACTTGGACGAAGCCGATTGCGAATGCCTATTTGATTATCATTTTGTCACGGCAACGTCCTGCTTCTATTCTTACTTGTTTCGTAATAGCCCTATTAAAAGTACCTTCTAACTGTTTTAAAGTAAAGTTCGTTCAAGTTGGTCTGAAATTGTAATATATTACAATTTATATAAAAATAATTTATATGTATATATAAAAAATAATTTACATATTTCTGGTGATCGCCCTGTATAAAGAATAAGGTTCAATTTTGATGAAATGAATTTGTTTTTACACCGATATTGAATAATAACTAATCAAGGTGTTAATAAGTAAATCGATAATACGTTTTCGGTAACAATAGTAATTATAAAAATGTAAAGTTTCACAATGTTTGTATCATCATCATCCTTAATGCTACAGCTCAATGTGAGCCCCGACTGTCTCTAGTTTCTTTCGCCATTCCTGCCGATTCCGTGACTCTTGCTTCCAGTTCCTCCCACCGATTTTTCGTGCATCCTCATCGACACCATCCTTTTACCATAATCTTGGCCTGCCGCGGCTTCTAGCTCCTGCTGGTTCCGAAACCATGATCTTTCCTGGGGGTAATTGTCATCAGCTCTATTGACATGTCCTGCCCACCCGAGTCGTCCTATCCTTATGCTTTTTACCACATCTCTATCCTTTACCACCTGTTTGTATTTCTCATAGATCTCAGTTGTAACGACAGCGCCATATATCGTTGTCACATACAGCCCCAAAGATCCGCCTCGGGAGTTTCGTTTCAAAAATTTGGAGTCGGGTTTCGTCAGCTTTACTCCAAGTCCAAAATAGCACTTGTTGGCAATTATTGTTCTGCGTTTCATTTCCTCGGGCATATTATTTTTATTATTTACTGAAAACCCGAGGTAAGTAAATGCTTATACACTACCTCAAAGTTGTTTCCGGCGATGTTTCTGGCCCTATTACCTGATGTCGACGCCATAACTTTAGTCTCTCCCTCATTCATCGTCAGACACATATTTTTTTGCTGCACCAACGAGTGTGGCAAACATCTCTTTGGAATTATTGTGCATGAAACAATATCCACGTCATCTGCGTATGCCAATGTTTTGATAGTATCTATTAAAGAGTATCTATTAAAGTATAGTATAGATAGTATCTATTAAAGAAATCTATTAATAGTAAAAAGTATCTATTAAATAAATGATGTCGAAAAATTGTTGAAATTTAGTAAACATTTCATTTTTCTTATTGCATTATTTACACATAGACGAAAATGTCCATGAAATTCCTTAAAATTGTCTAAATTTAAATACTTTCAATAAAATCCGTTTTCCAATATAGTAAATTTCAATTTATGGTGGATGCGCGAGTAACAAGTACTTATTATTTTAGTTAGAGTTTAGTCAACTGTTCCCAGTGCGGTTAATAAATTGATTGTTAATATTTTAAAACAAATTAGGCCTATGGTAAATGCATATTTCATAAACATTATTGGTAAAGTGTCCTTGCAAGAAAAACGTTGCTTTGGTAACATTTTGTAGAAAACAGAAATCAACACAAACATAAAATGCAAACAATTAATAAAATATGTCGTTCTGTTTTTGAACTCAATGTATTTACGTCTTAATGAGAAAATATATTAAATCTGTAAAATATCAGGTTTTAAATTTGCAGAAAAATACGACGTATTTTAATATAACAAGTTTCTTATCATAAACGTGTTTTTCAGCAAGGCACTAATTTTATCGAATTGATAATAATCTCTAATTTTTTTTGTAATTAACTTTTTTCATTAAATTATTCTTATAATTAGACATTTATTGTCGGAAACCATAGGATAATAAAAATCAAAGTATTTTTTTGCAGCCGTACAATTAATTAACAGTGGTTTAAAAAGGAAGTTAAAAGTTTGTTTAAACTTGCGCAACTGACTTGGTTGTTTTTAATGATATATAGAATGGTGTTTAGAAAGTATAGAAGACAAAGCTTTTGTAAGACAAATTTTACTTCTAATTTGATTTTTACTATCATGATATTCATGATAGTCTAATAAATAACAAGCTATTAATAGAACTGTATTAAATTGCGAAGGCAAAGAGCGAAAATTGGAGAAAATTGCGATCAAATTATAATACACCAATTGTTTTGGAATTACACCCTCAAGTTAGGAGTAAATGGTGTAAAAATACTTTTTTGCATGTACTTGAAAACTATTAGTTTGATCTAAAAATGCCAGGAAAGCTATTTTGAAGCTTATTTAATTCTTATCTTTTATTTGAAATTAGAATCTTGCATTTGGATAAAGATCGACCAATTTTGTAAAAAATTTGCCAAAACTGACTAAAAATCGGAGAAAGTGTTCGCAAACGTAAATTATTATACGTAAGTAGTCTCTTTAAAAAAAATTTTCACAAATTTAACGTCGGCCTATTCCCTCTACTAAGGTCGGTCGCCGACGCTAGGAGAAGAACTAACCCCAATCTGGAAATTTTGCCGAACTTGCGTAATGTTTAATAGGCAAGGGACCGACTGATTTGCGTTTCCTCCGAAGGATGGTACATCCGCTGTGCAAGCCCCGCATAAAGTTTCATACTTTCTACTGTACTGATATACAAGCGTTAGAAGGTGGAACGAGTGCACTGTATTTCTCTGGACTCCCATCCAAGTACTAACCGCTCCTCGAGTTGCTTGACCTTAAATAACTTAAAAAAACCTGAATTTCTTAGGTTATTTTCGCGATTTACTAAAAATTGATGGGCGATGGAGCTAAACGGACACCGGAGTCTTGTTCATCACGTCGAAATACAGGGGAGTTACCCAATGTAGTCCTAGAAGCAGACCACATTTTTTTGTGTACCTATTAAGTAATTGATCTTGATACGAAGCATATCAGATATACCTTTTAGTTAAAGAAAGTATTCAGATTGGTCATCCAATAGTAAAATAATTAACGAATAAAAGAGGGACGTTTTAAGTAAATGCTTTTACGGACTTTTATGTTTGGGTCGGAAAATATATTTAAAAACACAGCCACGCAAGAAAAACAAATTTTTCTCTCCTGGGGGGATCTGACCATGCTCACTATATGTTTTTGGGGTGGCTGAATCCGAATCCGAGGTCTATTTAACTCCATCACATCAAGATTTTGCCATAACCTCAAAAAACCCATAATTTAAGCGATTTCGCCATCTTTTCGCATAAATCTCTGTAATTTTTTCTAGACAAAAATGACCTCCTCTTTTTTGTACTAAATCGATTGCAAATTAAATTTTCAATCCGATGATGTGGGGCACGATATTCTTCTGGCGCTTTTTAAGTAAGATATCGGCCGCCAAAGTGAAAGGTACGAGGATTCGCTTCTCGAGCAATACGGCACAGGGCCATTTCTGACAAACGAAAGTTAGCAAAAATATGCAAAAATTGTGGGGTACGTAGAAAGATGTAAGAAATCGTTTGGCGCTAATCTGAAGTCGATGCGTGTCTTGGTTTTCGAGATATGGCCGCTCGAAGTCACCGGAAGGTGAAAATTGATTTTTTTTACCGCTTCCCGAGGCTATATCTCGAAGACGAAACGAGAAACAGAGCAGCGGCTTACTCTATTCGATTTCTCTCGCCTTCTTACATACTTCTAAATTTTTTATTTGCACTTTGCAAGGAAATGAAAGTGCCGGCAAAGATCTGAAAAAATTCAGAGGCATGTAGGAAGTCGAAAGAAATCGAATGGCGTAAACCGCAGCTATATATCTCGTTTCGTTTTCGAGATATAGCCTCGGGAAGCAGTAAAGAAATTCAATTTTCAGCTTCCGGTGATTTCGAGCGGCCATATCTCGAAAACCAAGGCGCGCACCAACATCCAAACGATTTCTTACGTCTTTCTATGTACCTCTGAATTTTTCCTGATTTTTGCTAGCTTTTGTTTGGCAGAAATGGCCCTCGAAGCTGGGTCGTATCGTTCGAGAAGCGAAATCCTCGGACCTCTCACTTTGGCGGCCGATATCTCACTTAAAAAGCTCCAGAAAAATATCGTGCCATAGATCATCGTATTAGAAATTTAATTTGCAATCGATCTAGTACAAAAAAGAGGGGGGCATTTTTGCCTAGAAAAACTTACAGCGCTTTATATGAGGAGATCTCGAAATCGCTTAAATGGATTATGGATTTTTTGAGGTTTTGGCCATATCTTGATGTGATGGAGTTAAACAGACCTCGGATTCGGATTCAGCAACCCCAAAAACATGTAGTAAACATGGTCAGATCCCCAAGCTAGAAAAAAATTTTTTTGTGTGTGGCTGTGAAATGCCTAAAAATAGATATTTTAGTTTTAAAAAATGCCATTCTTTTATCCAAATGGAATTGGAGATAATTTTGATTGATCCTGTTGTGATCATTACATACACCTACTTCGCACTAATTATGGCATTAACCAAAAACCGATCTGTGAATTGTATTGTGTACTAAGCCAATGGCCGCATGAGGGATTTGCGTTTGTTTAAAATATCCACTACCAATGGTTAACCGTCATATATGCTTAAGTCATTTTTTCGTCCAGATACAATTTTTTTTATCATCAACAAGTGTCTTAGTAGCTACTATGTTTATTTATTAAATGTGTAGTACGGGAACCCATCGATAAAAGTGACTTCGGGCACCGCAGTAGCCGCCGCTTGGAGATGTACGCACCTGTAGGTGCCACCTCCCGCCCCCCCCCCCAACGGCAGGTCACGTGACCACGCTCTCGAGTGAGAGGTAGAAAACAGAGGGTCGGTTCAATGTTGCCAAAAAATTCTGAATTCAAGCACACTGTTTGGGCAAAAATAAGCATCTTTAGTCTCTTGGTGTTTTCTTCCAAAATGCTTCCTTCTCTCGGAAAAAAGCAAAAAAAAAGAAAATTCATTTTTTGGTATTTTTTTTACGGGAGATGGAAGCACTTGGAAGAAAAAGTTTAAGAGGTAAATGTTGTTTATTTTTGTCTAAGGAATATGCTTAAATTTTTTAGGATTTTTCTGAAGAAAACAAAAAAAACTACGGAAATTCTTTCCGAAATTATTTTTGTCTAGCAAGCGTGTTCTTTGGACAAAAATAACTTTTGGCTCTTGGTGTTTTTCTCTAAAACACTTCCTTCACCCTAAACTAATTAATAAAGGTCTATGAATTCTTTTCTTTGTCATTTTTTTCCGGGAGAAGGAAGCACTTTCGAAAAAAGCACCAAGAGAGAAAAGATGCTTATTTTTGCCCAAAGAATGTACCTGAATTTTTTCAGAAATCTTTTGGCAACATTTAGGTGGCCCTATGTTTTTGCCTCTCTCTCTCTTTCTCTCTCTCCCTCTCTCTTTCTTTCTCTCTCTTTCTTTCTCTCTCTCTCTCTCTCTCTCTCTCTCTCTCTCTTTCTCGAAGAGAGCGTAGTCGCGTGACCTGCCGTTGAGGGGAAATGGTACCTATAACATCTCCGCCAAGCTGCGACAACTGCGGTGCCCGAACCCATTTTTGTCGATGGGCTCCCGTACTAACAGTAAGTGAATTTTGACTTTTATTGTTCATTACTGTATGAATATTTCTTATATTTATGATATAATAACAACATGTTCTATATAAATCCTACAATAAGATCTGAAATGAACTGTTTGTTGTTGGGTGGCTTATAAACAATGAATTTATCTGTGCAATCAGTGAAAACGTTGCGGTGAATTACAATTTGCCCTTCAGAATTACCATCGTTTCACATTTTAATTTAAACTCAAAGTGTATGGTAATTATACCGTGACCAACAAAATATTAGCTAATAAGTAAATACGAAAGAATATTTAAAAATTAGATTGATGACTAATGCTCCTAATTAATACTCGACAGTTAATTTAGTGCTAATTTATTTATTTACGTAGAGCGATAAAAATTATTTAAATACGAATAATAAAATAATTCTGCAAAAGATTCTCACGTTTATTTTTATTAAAAGTCTGATGTAATCGTTTTAATTTGCCACGATATAATTAACTCGTATCAAATCCCATTACAACAACTCTGTATTATTAATTTTGTAGTCGGCAGTTTTTATTTGACGCAGTCTGGAAATAATTTTTTGACGTTAGCACTGAAATACATTTGCATTAAATTCGATTTTTTTGTACAATTAATTTTTAATGACAATGCATGTTCACATATTAGGAACTAAATTAGCCATTATGTCTCTACTAGAGGTTGCCCCGAAATTCCCGCCCACCCGTTTGGCTTCTGATTCTACACGCAGAAATAGTAAGAAAGCTACTGACCTTTGATGTTGGCGCCTAAATAAGGCTCAGTGATGCAGTGCTAAATTGTTTAACTTGCAACCAGGGAATCCCGGATTCGAATCTTGTCCAGGATATTGATATTTAGTAGCTACCGAAACGGTAGCAGTGGGCACATGTCTAGTCGCTGTTATATTGTCTCTCCTAGACCAAGATCCATGAATTCCTGCCTCCTTGAAAAAAGAACACGGAAGGTGGTTGACTTGGACTCAAAGTATAAGTTACTTGAGGCCCAAAGAACGATTTATCACAAGTTCTACGTTTTACGTATATTTGATTAATTTTGTGAATTTTCTAATTTGCGCTGATTTTAATTCAAAATTTTTACAGTTTTCGGCGTACAACATTTTGCGAACCTTTGACATTTCAATATTTTCGCTTAAAAATACATTTAAAAAATCATGATTTGGATAGTTTCTCATCGCCCCAAAATTTGGAGATTTTTTTACTGAATCAAATTGTTACCAGCGCCCGCGGCCGCCTGGGGAAATGTTCTACCTGCCCTTTGGTACCCAAACTTTTTAGTTACTAATGAGTCGAAATTTGTATTTAAAGGGTCCGTGAGGCCCGCGGCCCCTGTTGCTAGCTGTTGGATCCCTCTAACGGTGTTCATTTTCACCACTTCATTCCGTGGACTTTCTCCAAGGAGGTGGGGTTTCATGGACTTCACACGGCTTTTGGTCTATCCTGATTTCGAGTCTCAGCTGCAGTAGATGGCAATGCCGCAGAGAATGCTTGTTGTGTTGATGCATATGTGTACGTGTCCCGATTGAGTGGTGGAACGAAAATAGCTAAACTCCGGCAGTACGTTAATATAAATAAAACCATTAAAAAGAAAATAGCTGCACATAGGACCGTAGCTTTTGCCAAGGATATATGGCCAATCCGAAACCCTGAAGGAACATGGAGAATCCGAATGAATGCTGAACTGAATCAGCTGAAAGGATAAGATTACATTATTAAACACAAAGAGTCAAAGCCTGACATGGCTAGCATATGTTAAAAGAATGGAGAATTCATGGACAACAAATAATATTAATAAGTGGAAACGTATGAATGATGTAGATGGTGATATTCAATGGAGCATGGGAAAATCCCAGTGGGATCGTTGTACTTGTCTTCTACAACTATCACTGCTATAAGTTTCTATGAATTTTTTAGTATGTCTTGAAGAGTAGCTTAGCTATCCCAATAGTTCCTGTGAACTGAGTATTCGAGTATCGTCTTTCACCATTGAAACTCTGAAGAGCAGTGGTATAATTTTAGGTGTGATAGTAAAGTCAAAGCTACTCTGTTTATTTTTTAAACACTTTCTATATGCATACATTATGAAAATCGAGTTGTTAAGATGGAATGAAATCTAGGTAACAAGCTAGACTTATGAACAAAGAAATTAAATATTGGGCTATAAACGTCGCTATACAGTAATATTACAAAGCGTTCCATCATTATAGGATCACATTTCAACAGAACATTCTAGTAGAAAAGATAACCTAAAGATATCGTTTTACAACAAGATATTTTTGTTATTGTAGAAATACGCAGCGTTAAAAAAAATCTATACGTTGCTGAAGAAGCCGTTTAAATGAAGGAAAAACTAATGCAACCAACCTTCATGATACGAACATTTATATCACGAACTAGGAAACCTAACTGCAGTAATTTATGGCAGCACATGCATTATATGTACGAATTCCCAGATAAGCATGCCTAAATCGTCAGGAAAGAAGGTCGGCCACAAGCATCCACGTTAGTGCAAACTTTTCTGATATTGGTGAAAGCCGAACCTAGTAATGGAAAATCAACAGACCATCATACCTCGACATTCCCTACCAGAGTCAATTGCTTCTGTGGGTATATTATATTTGATATGGCTTTTTCCTATATTCAGTGTTACAGAACACAATTTCTTACCCTTGTATGTACTGAAACAGTTTTATTTCATGCTCCTCATTTATGTTTTCTATTATCTTCAGCGGTTAATATTAAATTCTAAAAAATTCAGCATAGAGAGACGTCGTATGTACAGGATACAAAATTAATAGCCGTTACACTCAATTATTGACAGATGACAAAATAGACAAATATTTCCGAGAAATACCAGAAAACACAATATTATAGTGAAAATATGGGCTGAAGGACTGCGGTCAATGGTCTTCTGTTCATCAATAAGTCACGTTTATTTATTTATTTTAGTGAAAATATAAGGCTCTGCAAACAGCAGAAAAATTATCTATAAAAAATAAAATCTATGAAAACATCAATTTCCAATGTTCATATTCTCTGGATATCCTACAATCTGGTTATATTAGAAACAAATCTATCATTAATTTATTCAAAATCACACATCTATGAAGTCTCAAATTTTTATATGTAAGAGGACTCACCTTGTAATTAATTTGTTGTTCTTTCTCGTAGAAATCACTTAAGTCTTGAAATTTTTTTCGCTCTTGTTAAGGGCTCCTCAGAAGGATATAGAGTCACTAGCAATGCATTTCCATCGTGAATCAAGAAGAAAGTTGTTAAAATTTTGATAAAGAGTGGAGCTAAACAGTTATTTTCCAAATGTTTGGTAGATAGAAATAAATAGAATTCGCCTATAACGTAGGCCTATATGCTTACTCTGAATAGATAACTTCTCTGCTGTTTGCGAGATGTTTTTACTATAACACTGTAAACAAGCAAAAAATAATTCACTTTGAAACAACATTCTACCTGATTTGTAGTGCGGTTACCAAAGATTTTGACCTCGAAAAAAAAATTTGAACGACAAATTTTTTACAGACAATATTTTTCAAGGTATACTATTTAAAATACATATGTTTACATCTCTGTAGGCGGCCCTTCTCTGAATCAATTGAATATGAATTTTAAAAATTCCGTTTTTTTAAATATCTCGCGAAATATTTATCGTCAAAGAAGAGTTAAACTATTTTTTAGAGAAGAAGATATTAGAAGAAAAATCAATACTGTTGATGTAAAATGAAGTGCAATTGCGCTGTGACTTTTCGGTTGTATTTATTTTGTTACTTTATTTTTTCAATGAATTTTCGCAGAATTGTTTAAAATAGGATAAAATTTACTAGCTTACATACAGGGTGTTCCTTAATGGCGTGCTATTAAATTCCGCTTTACTCGAAAACTGTCCTGCAAAAAAATATTATAAGACCTTTTTTCTTTTAAATCTCCTCTTTTAAAAAAAGGATTTATATTTTTTGGCTGGATCAATATTTCTCGAGATATTTAAGAAAAACGGTATTTTCAAAGTTTTACCTCACCTTTTGACTGAAGCCCTCTTATAGAAATGTAAACATTTGTCAAACAAAATGTCAGCCGTTCTAGTTTTTCCCGAGGTTCGAGCAATTTTTCTGGACTATACGAAGAAGCGTAGAGTTTACAAATACATATATTTGACGTTACGTGGCACACATATTACGTGGAATCAGACAAATGGATTTGTACATGATTTCAGATGATATTATGAAGCAAACATTTCCATTTCTTCTGTAACTCCATTTCTTTGGTTATTATTTTTGTTGAGCAGAATAATATTGTTGTGTTTTTTTTATTTTCAGGTAAGTACGGCAGTCTTCCCGTTTGGAAAAAATACTTATCAGAATTTATTTTTTAATGCTGAGTAGCATGGCTAAGGTAAGTTTATAGATACCATTTCCTTCTAAGTAGAACTCTATCATATACAGACTTGTATATATTAAGATACCAGAATCATGTGTTAATCTGATTGAAAACAATTAGAAGAGTTTTAAAATGTTAATTTAAATATAATGAATTTTCCCAGTCCTTTCTGTTTAATATGAAATACTTAAACCTGGGTCCTGAAATTAGACAATAACAAGCTGAGAGGCAAGATAGCACAAATAAGAGAGCACAATACACTCTTTTGAATTTAACATAAACTGCCATACCAGGCCTTGCCGATTTTCCGGCAGTCTCTTTGGCCGAAACCTATATACTCATTCTCCAACTTAACAAAGTTATAATTTAAATTTCTTCCTCCTGTCCTATCCATTTCTTTCCTGTGTTCCTTGCGTCGGTTTTTCTAAATAATTTTTCCTATTCATAAAATTTTATTACAGGCAAAAATTTAAATAAACCTTAACATTTTCAACTCCAGCTTAAGCGAATAGCATCGTCGTTTCTGTCCTAGTGAATTACTCATTTGTTATATTTTCCTGTGGCAACAATCAACCATTTTTCCACCATTGCTAGGCCACCTTATTTTTCCTTTATTTGATCTGGCGCGTCCCCTCTAATCACTCGCTTGCCACGGTGCTGTATGTCGTGGATCTCTGACTGACTCCGGACATGAGATTCAGAAAAACCCTGTTGTTAGGTTTAACTTTGAATAACGTCTTTCTAAAATGACTTGAATTAGGTCCCGACTAGTTTAAAATAATTGTTGACAATGATAATGTGAATAATATAACAACTATAACACTCATTATTATGTGTCCTATATTTTATAAATCCTTTATGACGTATAAAGGCTTTTTTGTGGAAAGGTTTAGGTAATTTTCAACGCACCACAATAATGCACCAACCCATTGTACTCTAATTAAATATTCTAGTTAAACAATAACTATGTACTTTATAACTTAAGCGTACAACTTCATGTTGTTACTGACTTCATAGTCAGCTATTAAGATTAAATGAAGCAATTTTCGACCCCATGACATTACCCTTGTCCTAGTGGTTGGTCTGTTTCGCCCGTTTGCTGATTGGGTTTGCGTTGTAAATGTTCCGTCTAGCTTTCGAACATTGACTAGATAATGTGTCCTGCCGTATCACTCACCCTGTACACCTTGATTGTGTTGAATATTCATTCAGCAATGGACATTTCATATTAATAATGCAAATTTTAATTTAATTGCCAGGTGACTCAGGTGACTAAACTTAATTATAAGGAAATATGTGTGCTTACAACGTTCGCACAGAAACGTGTGTTGTATTGAGCAAGGAAAACTCTAGTTATTAAATCCAAATATTTAAAGTAAATAAATGAATGTCTAACCGCAATATCCTTCCTTTCCTACAAGGGACTCCGCGCACTGATAAAGGCCTAAGTAAACTCTGCTAGAAAAGAACTTGTTCACAATTAATTTTAATTTCCTGGCCGCTTATGTTTGTAAAAATCCACACTCGTGTCAGTTCTGTGTATAACTTCACCACCACCCCCTCAACGGGTTGTGTGATTTGTTTATTTTGATTTGTGTGTTACGTTACGCGTACATATAGGTCTTATCTCATAAACGGGATGTCCTGTGACTGCTCCGAAGTGATAAACAAAGCAGTGATAAATTTCCCGAGAGGTTTGGTTTCGGAAGATTTGGTATGTTATTTGTACTGCTATGTATTATATGCTTTAAAAACTATTTATAGTGGGTGAGCTACTGACGATTAACGAGGGGATGAAATTAAAGTATCACAGATGCCTAACAACATAATTTCGTCCTGAGCCAAGTTGATCCATTTATATAATA
The DNA here is from genome assembly GCA_963583905.1 of Stenurella melanura. Lineage (NCBI taxonomy): Eukaryota > Metazoa > Arthropoda > Insecta > Coleoptera > Cerambycidae > Stenurella > Stenurella melanura. The sequence continues at coordinate 56,974,454 of OY757310.1, forward strand.
GTCCACGCAAATTATGATAAATAAGAGAAAAAGTTGTAAAAAGTTTAGATTTAGTGGGTATTATATTCTCGATATAGATGGAGATAAATAGCTGAAGAATTTTCATCTGTATGGTGGCCGCTTATTTCCTTTTCACCCCCAAAGGGCCCTGGTTTTTCGTCCATATCTCCCGCAGCATCCTACACTTGATTATAATGAAACAAAAATATTGGAAATTGAATTATTTTATAATAAATATCATATAAGTCCTTTCAGAAGATTACGTAGTGATTAATTGAATTTGACCTCTAGTTCCTCACTACTTTTTTTAACTTATCACTAAAATCCTCCAAATTTTCGTTGCAGTTGAGATTATTAAAAATAATTTCGGTGTTTTAGAAAAGTGGCATGTCCGAAATTTCTACCCTTGACATTTGAAATTCTCTTCCACCAATTTAATTGTAACCATGTAAGGCATCAAATATCAGTTACTTAACACGGATTCTTTATAAGGTCGTTCAACAGTCATCAATTTATCTGATCTATCTTTTCTGATCATGTTGATAAAAGTGTACGAATATACGTTATATATACTGACTTTTCTGGGCCTTCAGTAGACTGAACCACGGTATTCTCTTAAACAAATTTGAATTTGATAGGTTTTCCGTTAAACTGACAACACTCTGATAGAAATCAGTAATTTGTATATCAAAGTGTTATAGTAGATCTCAGATTAGAATGCAATGCTTTTAAAGATAGGCAACGTGGGTTCTTGTTGCTGATTGGTATATTTGCAAGCCAAGTTTACGCAGGAGAAATTAGTAAGTCAGAACAGACTACTTATTTCATTCTTACTGAAGTTAAATAAGAACATTTATGCTGTAATTTAAGTTAACTAAATTCGATGTGCCAGATGGAAGTGAATTTAAACCGTTTATTTTTATTTTGTGTATAGTAGGTTCCATATGAAATCCAGCTCGCAAAAAAGCTTAAAGGAGACCGACCACTTCTGACTAGTATACCGCCGGAGTCGTGCAGTACAATAGTGTGAAACATTTTATAATTTTTTTCTTAAACTTTTATACTTAACAAAGAAACAGTTACTCCGCCCCTGGAAGTCCACGTTGACTAGATCGCTTATTTCAACGAATCATCTATTTGGTATGACAAATTTCAACCAATTGTATTCAGTGGGATTGGTCCACGTTCTTAATTCATTAGGAAATATTTATGACAATTTTTTGTGATGATAATAAGAGCAGCCGAACACCTTCATTATGACCTTTTTTGTATTTACATTGAAGACTATTTGCGGCCGGTCACCTTTAAACTTTTTTGTAAGTTTTTCATATGGCTGAATTATATACAGAACCTACTATACCAATGGACCTGAGACGGCATCGATGGGGATTCCACTTTCATGGGAATTCCCATATGCCTGTGTAAACTGTTCTCCGCTCATAACGTAAACAACTGCATTCTAATTTGAGATCTACTATAGACCTATTGAAGAGTCAGCTACATCAGGAGTCCCCCAAGGTCCAAACTTAGGTCCACTTCTTTTTCGTCATGAACGACATAGTAGGCAACATTACTGTTGTCGACATATTATTTGCGGATGTTTTAGAACTATTTCGTAATATTGGGTGTGAGAACGATTGCTTTGAACTGCGAAATAATATTGTTCGTATTAATACATGGCATACGACGAACACGTCACCTTTAAGTGAGACGATATGTAACGCATTTACAACAAAACAGTGTTGCTTTATTCAATTACAAATTGAGCAATCATACACTTCTCCGCCCTGACATGTCTTGTGACGTTTAATAAAAAAACCAACATTTACAAACCAGTCAACTTGCCGTTACCAAAAGGTTTTGAATCCTGAGTTTTGTTATAAGGAACTCCACACATTTTAAAAACTTAGATACCTGCATTAAACAACTGTACACTACATGTACGCTAGACCACATCTTCAGTATGCTTCAGTAATATGTAGTCTAGCGTATAATGCACGTACAAAATTGGAATGAATTCAACGCTGTTTTTCAAAATATGCATCTTTTAAAGGTGCTATTGATTATCCACGTCAAAAACTGTTCTCTGGGTTTTCCCTACATAATCTAGAGTTTGGGGACACCAATGACATTTAATTTCCTTATTCAACATTTTACATGATAACATCGACTGTGGAGATATTTTAAGTATGCTTATAAATATCCAGCTTATCTGATTATTCCTGCTTTTAAACGCACAGCTCTCTTAAAAATTTTCAACATATATGAGGAACCTCCAAGCAGTTATGGCATAATAATTTATTTAAAATATTTATACTAAAATGATAATACTTTTACTAATCATTTGATGCATGTCGGTTGCAATAATATGTTGGACGTCTTCTTTTACAAATTTCATTTATATGTATTGCCTTAAATACAGTGTTCACTAATGTGTAAACCTAAAAATTGTGTGAGTGTAATTTGTTGAATGGACTCATCATTAGACTTTATTAAAGTGCACTAATTTTGCTAATATTGAAACGAATAAATGTAAATTTACTATTATTTAGGATTGGGTTGTTTTCAGTAAAAGAATTGTGAGCGCTGCCTAATTGCTCGTTTGCCTGTAAGACTAAATCATCCGTATTTTGGGCAGTGATTTGGAATTTGTATTACTAAAGTTGTTAATGTAAATTAGGTAAAGTAGTAGTCCCTATGCGGTTCGCCCCCTGTAAGTGCCATTTGTCTTGATTTGAAATTACATATCTGCATACAGTGTTTTCTGCTACGTAATTAAGAAATCATTCTAGCGATGCACTTCGAATATCATAGCTTCTTAATTTTTTCAAGGGTGAATTATGATTAACAAGATATTTACCTATGCATTTGTTTTTATTATCAAGATTGTCATATAATTTCGTCAAGAATTTGGTGACAGCCACAGGACAACTGTAGTAGAACAGCCTCCCTGGAAACCAAATTGATTATTAGTGAATATATTGCATTTATCAAAACAAACGTCTAACCTGTTAGATTCATTTTTCAGTATACTAGCTGGAATAAACTTTTTTTTTATTTAACGAACAATTTTATGACAAATATTAATATGTCTTCATTTATAATATACAAAAATGAAAAGTTATGTTGAAATCTGAAGACGAGTAATTCTGACATACCATAATAATCCACAAATGACTAATTTTGACAAATCCCCATAATCAGTCCATGAAAGACTAGATATGATCATGTGATTGGGAGAACGTTAATAATTTCAGTAATTTCAGAGCGGAGGGAGCAGTTTTTCCCTTGGTAAAATACTGTGTGTTTCGCGATGCGTGACCCTTCTCACAGGTGGCACTGATGAGAGTGTGGGAAACCCTTGCAGGTGCCTGGCCTGTACGACACCCTCTCATAATTATTATTACTTAATTTTCTCCTGCTGTCCTTTATGACGGGGAGTTATTTAGCGGCTTATCTTAATTGTTCTTTTAGATAATTGAAACGTAGCCATTAGCACATTTTAATCACATATTATATTTAACATGTTATGGGGAGTGTGGAATACTTTCTCTCATGAAACAACAATCGTATATTCTACTTTATACCAAGTGTTCTATACAAAGTGTTCCAAGCGTAGGGAGCAATATTTTAGGATGATTAGTATATCATATAAATAGTCTTACGAAAAAAAGTAATACTATATTCTTTGTGGGCAATTTTCCAAGCTACGAATTTAATTACCACTATTTTTTCGATGAAAGTTACCGTTAACGAGATTTTCGCAAAAAAACATTTTTGTGACCTTTTGTCTCGAGTAATATTTTTAGCGGCGCACATATCGATGGGAATTTTGGGATATTGTTTAGTACTACAAAATGGAAGGTTCATGCAAGAATCCAGCTTTCCCCAATTTTTTTCTACCCTGCAATGTCTCTATTCCCTGCATTAAACCCCGTGCAGTTACATTTCCGAAGTTTCAGATTTTTGTCCAGAATCTGATTTCTTTTCCGATAGTACCTTCCGACAAGTACTTTCAATGGAAATTATAACGGACACAAGAGAATAGGTACTTCCTGCAAAAAAAACCCCTATTGGGCGTGCCCAGCACCCTTTTGGATTTATTTATTTGAAATATTGTAATACATAGTAGGCGAGTCTGTCTGGGATAAGAAAGAGGTGATTTTACAAATTTTGTATACCATTTGAGTTGGCCACGGATACTTAAAGGAAAAATTCCGCCCAACAAGATTTTTTCGTGGTCAAATAATTGTTTAAACAAAATTTCTTTCGTCTTTATTTAATAAAATGAAAACGGTTTGACGAATCCGCAAAAATCTTGATTCTGTCGAAAGTTATTTTCAATACGCGTCGTTTGGCGCCAGACACAACTCATTTTGTCAACCCGTTCATTTGTTACAGTCAAAAAAATTTCTTAATTAACAAATTAATTACTCCGAAACTAATGAGGTTAAGGTATTGTTTTTTTCAAAATACGTGCCTCTTATACCAAAGAATATACCATTTTTTTGGCCCGATATCTTCAATATTTTGTGATTGTTTGAACAATTGGCATAATTTGTTAAATTAGCAAATAACTTTTTTTTTCGAAAGTTTTGTCGACTTCAAACCAAGTTTAAACGATAAATATTGATGTCCCCCTATAGAAATCTGCACGAATGTAACTTTTTGCTTTTGTTTATTTAAAGTTCAGTATATTTTGCAAATTAACAAATGGAATATCTCGGGTCTGGGTAGCCGAAATGGGGTATTGTGCATGTGAAAGTGCAATTAATGTTTGTGGTTGAGCTTTATAATATTAGAGTTAAATTTTATTCATTATTTAAAATAACTGATTTTTAAATTGAATATTGTGAAAAATCATTATGAATAATAAACGCATTTCAAAAAATAACATTTTTATTGTGAAGGTAGAAAAATATTGTACATCATTAATTTTAAGAAGTCGATTCTTCAATATTAATACTTTCGATGGCAATATCAACTTCGTTGTCGATATCTTTAATGACATCTTCTTGTGATACTTCTAGCACATTTGCATTTTCGCAATTAATTTCTGTACATTCCTTGCAAAATATGGAGGAGATTTAACGAATTTCCCTTCCATTGTCGGATTTGTAAATCGGTGTGCATGCAATCTAGCAATATCAGCTGTTGGAGGTAACTGTGATAATGTAAACGTCGCATTCTTCGATAATCGTTTAAATAATTGTTAACGACATTTAGCTAGGCACTTATCGTTCGCTTTTGAATCATATGGTAAAGCTGAAATGGAATCACTTGATTGATTCACCGATTTTTTCCTTCTTTTGCATTATCTGTTAAGGTGGCGATTCCCTAGAAAGAGACATCCGATAGGAAAATATTTATTATTTATGTCCATAACTTTTTTTCTTAGTACGTACATTTAAAAAAAACTATAAGGGTACCTAAGTAGAACCAGAACAAGATTATTACTATGAATTTTCACTCACTAATTTCAGTGGTTTGCATAATAGCTAGATTTAAAACTACGAAATAGGAAGATTAGCATAATTTTTAAATTTAAATCTAGCTATTTTGTAAACCACTGAAATTATTGAGTGAAAATTCATAGTAATAGTCTTCTTATGGATCTACTTAGGTACTCTTATAGTTTTTTTAAATATGCGTACTAAGAAAAAAAAGTTATGGCCAAAAATAATAAATATTGCGCTATCGGATGTCTCTTTCTAGGGGATGGCCACCTTAAAGAAACTGCGTATGAGAGCAAATGCGGTAAAATATGGCAAAAATAGCCAACTTTGAATGGCGATATCTCGGTCACCATTGGTCGTACAGAGCAGAACAAAAAAGAAGTTTCTTTCTTTTTTTCATGTATTTTTTTCTCTGATCACTTATATATACTTTGGATGCTGTAAAAAGAAGTTATGAACGAATTACTGGAAAAGAAAAAGAAGTGAATTTTCGTAAATTTTTAAGTTTGTTCTTTAATTATTTTTATCAAAAACTCCAAATTTGCACTTTTTTTATTTATTTTGAAAAACTAAGAAATGGGCTTCTTCGGGTTGTTCTCAAAAAGGCATCCCGGAATTTAGTAACACTTTGTGATTTTATTATTCTTAGGTGACAAACTAACATATTAAACAATAAAAACCTTTTAACGCAATTGTTCCTTTCTATCCCTTAATTTTCGACATGTTCAATCGCCTACTAGATCCAAAAATCAATTCAAACAATTTTTACGCGCTTTTAGAAATATTTCTTTTCTAAAACGCTATGAAAAAACTGTTTGAATCGATTTAGAGCGGATGTCAGAGAAATCAGTGAAATACGAAGTTGTCTTTTAAATTAAATCTAACCATGAATTCCGACCCGTACTCTAAATTCATGTTATTATTCATGGTAGTATTATGATGGCATTATGTTTTAAATGTACTCATATATTGTATCATTCGGTAATAGTGCTTTGCTTGTTGAGTTCATTATCAAATAAATAAATAAAATGTTGAATATTTTGCGTTGTAGTTAAATGTGCTAGTCACATTTTCTACAATTATTTTGATTCTGTTTCGGTGACATCATAACACTTGAACACTATACTCGACTCATATTTCGCCAGTCATGTTGCCATCATCTAAATATATTTTTTATAGGTACTTCAACATCGTTAACTTAAAGCCGATGAAGAAATTCCATACAAATACAAATAAATATGATTTTATATTAATGTTCATTGTATTTTTTCACTTTTCTTAGCCTTCTATTAATTTTGCAAAATCAAAATGCAATGACAAAGTAATTGTATTGTGTTGACTTAAAAGCTTACATGTAGTGAGTTTCTGAAAAAACTTAACTATTGGTGATTACTGCGTAATATAAGCTCATTTAATTCGTTTGATTTGGCATTAGCTAAGTATTGCTATTAGTTTTTTATAATCGTTCGCTTCCTAGATATAACTTGCCATACTAATACATGCATATTATGCTAATTATCCACATTTTTATCTTTAAATTTATAGCTAACGGTGGTGTTCGCGACACCTGCTCGATGTATGTTGGTTTCGTTTTCATTTTCCCACGCACTGCACAACATAAAATTGTATAAATTGCGAGCGGTACGGACGGACGGACACACGTGCGTCCACCAGGAGTACCTAGATCCAGCGCATCGCCGGTAATGAGGCGTGAACGTGAAACTACCCAATTATATACATCGTTATGGTTCAATGTTTTATGAAAATTTACATTTACATTGCATATTTTGTGGTAATGACTATTGAAATTAAGTATATTATGTAGGAAGTCGAGTTTGGTCAAGTTTAATATGTTAACCTAATGAGGGAATAAACAGAATACATCTGAAAGTTATAAAGTTAAAGAAAAATTAAGGGAATATCTATACAGGATCGTGGAGTTTATCACGCATACACAATTTGAGATACTTATAAAACTTGCAGACTAAATACCTCCAATGGAATACAAATGAACCAGCGAAAGAAATATTGAGGCTGGACGGTAACGTATCGTAACATCATTTGCATTTTACCAAACAACAAGCTGGGGTAGGTAAATATATAATTTGTTTCTATTCCGATAGGGAAATATTTATTATTTTTGCTCCTAGCTTTTTCTTCTTAGTACGTATATTTAAAAAAAACTGTAAGAATACCTGAGTAGAACCATAACAAGACTATTACTATGAATTTTCACTCAATAATTTCAGTGGTTTGCAAAATAGCTAGATTTAAAACTGCGAAATAGGAAGATTAACATAATTTTCAAATTTAAATCTAGCTATTTTGCAAACCATTGAAATTATTGAGTGGAAATTCATAGTAATAATCTTGTTATGGTTGAACTTAGGTACTCTTGTGGTTTTTTTTTAATATGCGTACTAAGAAAAAAAATAATAAATATTTCCCTATCGGATGTCTCTTTTTAGGGCATGGTCACCTTAATGAAATTTTTATAATTGAAATATAGTCAATCCTTTATACAACTGAGAAATTGGATACTAATTTGGGAGTTATCCCATAGACGCAGTTATTTGAAAATAAGTAAAAAGCAGGCAAGATATAAAGTAAATTCAGAGTATTATTACTAAATAATTATTATATTTTCATTCTTTCATATATAAGAAAACATAATATGAACCCAACCCAGTGTAACCCAGTTTCGACTATTATATGTTATTTTAATGTACTCTTTTTTCTATTTAGTCCAGTCGGTAAAGTAAAAAATACACCAGAAGCTCGCAAAAAAATGTTATCTGAGATTTTCCTTCAGTAACTGCTAGTGGGAGGAATAACTATCACAAAATCACAAAAATCAATTCTAGGGATGCCGCGTAACCCCCCCCAAAAACTACCGCTTCGGTGAAAAAAGCCTTATTTTACTGATAACTCGTTAACCGTTGAAGATATAGAAAAATTGTTCATTATAAAAAAGAAGGTTTGACTAATTGCCTAAAAAAGGTCCTCTTGTAATTTTCTTGTGTATGCCATGGTTTTCGAGAAAATCGATATCGACAGAAATTGCAAAATTTGTATTTTTAATGTGCGCGAATTTTCGTTTATTTGAAATGTTTTACGCGGCAAAAAAATTCAGTTGCTCGAAAACCAAACAAGTTAGGAAGAAAAATCAAACTGGGTTTTAAAGGGGATATAAAATACTCTCTTGTGTTGCCATTTTTGATGGCTATTGATATTTATTAGTATACAAAAGTTAACAATATGATATAGTTATATCTTGATTTTTTGTGCATCTAACTATTCCAGGCCCATAAAATATAACTGACTTTAATGTAAGTTATAAATGCATTATCTTGTAGTTCAAGGTAGTACTTCAATGCAGAAAAAGTTAGGAATAAAAATATTCATATTTACAAATTTACCAGCACGTTGAAGTTAGCCAAAAAAAATCCTTCTTTTTATTATCTTTCATTTTCCGACATTTGCCCTTCGATACGACGTTCCTGAACGGAGATATTTCGTTTTAAAAACGTTAACCGGGGGGACAAAATCACACAGAAATGTTTTTATCGACTGCCGGCTGCCGGGGAGTGGAGAGTGCAAAAAATGCCATGGAAAGTCAAAAATTAGCTTATTTGTTTAAACGATTACAAAATGCGCGAGATGTCGACACAAAAAAAAAACTATAAATTCTATGAAGAAAATGCAACAATAAAGTATCCATATGACCTTTCGTTGAACAGGAAAAAAATTGTTAATTTAGGACCCTTAATTTGTTTATAACAATTGAACGGTCAAAGATAAAAGGTTGCTACAAGTCCCAAACGCGTATTGATAAGATAAATTTTTTTATATCTGAATTTTTTTTGTCCGATGCACTGTTTTCGTTAAAATGTCAAAGAACCATTATTTTTAAAAATGAAGCCTGTGCTCTAAAATTTTTTTAACGTCACCATCCTGTCCAGCGCAATTTTTCCTATAAAGATATTCGACAAAATTGCTGTTTCAAATTTCTGACCAAAAATCGATCATTTTGACTTTACAACGACCGCCCTAAATAGTCATTATAACAAAAAAGGTTCGAAAAATTGCGAATGTTTTTAATTTTTGAGTCAATATAGGATGAGGTAAAAAAATTATGAATTCGGTTTTTGCACCCTTTTCGGTCTCCTCGGCTTTAACAAAAATACGTAGATTTGCAATAACTAAAAAAAAAAAAATCAGAAATTTATATTTATATATTTATATAATTTGTGGAGATTTTAATAATTATTAGATATATTCTATCAAGTTTGTACGCTGCTACGATGCAATCATTGAACATTGCAAACAGTTGTTTTTTAATTTTATTATGATATATTGTGTGGGAAAAAATGCGAAAGTTATGCAAGTGCTTGTTTATGCAACGGAATAGTCATAAACCCGCTTGTAAATTTTGCATAACTTTCTTTACTCCGGAAGATTTTTCCACATTTTTTTTTTTATTGGCACGGACACGATTTTGACGTGTGAAACAATAAGTGGGGGTCTAAATAATTGCGAGAGTCCTAAAATCGGGTTGCAAATGTTTGTGACACCACTAAATGACATAATCTGAATTTGCAACCTCGTAGATGTCCCGGAATTTAATTAAATTACTTGCTATTTAAATATTGATGTTAATGCTTGACTAAAGAAAATTAAAAAATAGGTGCAAATTTCATATAATATTCAATATTCAAATATTCCTGTGAATGTGCAAGCCCACTAAACATCCGGAATTTATTTTATCTGTTTTCGCTTTCCTTCTGAGACATTTTGCAATCTCATTAAAATATTATTCGCATCAAAAAAATCCAATCAGTGTTGCAAATTTATTGTATATTTCATTACATTATTTAATTATTATATGAAATTTGCACCTATTTTCTAATTTCTTTTAGTCAAACATAACTTCGTTTACACACGTATATCAAAACCTTTTAGACATATTATCATTAATGCTTCTCATAAACGGTACATTCTACTTCATTCTTCAAAAGTGTCTTTTGTACGTATTTTCCCCAGAAATCTTATGTCTTATGAAAAGTCGGAAAAACCTGGGACAAATAAATATGACAAAATTTAAGACGATCTCCTTTCGGCTCGTAGGCCCATGATCCTCTTTGATATTTTTTATCACGATTTTGCTTCTTTAAGGGAAATCTACCCCTTCTACCAAGTAACCTTATTTTGCACACAGGGCACATTTTCGGGCATCTGTTAACCTTTATTATTGATTTTGGATGAGAAATCCACCTCTCAAAAATTCTGATATTATTCCCGGACATCCTCTATAGACACAGACTAGGAAGTGTTTATATTTATTTTGAAAATCTGTTTTTCGCTAACTGCTACTAATTAGTGTATATGTAGTGTCCCTGATGGGGGTGCAATAAATCGAAACGTTTTGAAAATATTGATAATTTTGAGTACCGGTTTTTATGTCCTTGACCATTAATAAATATCAAATTAACTTGATTGAATATAAAAACTGCCTCAAATATTTAAATTATTTAAGTCAGCGGTCTCGAAGAAAAAAGTATGTCACTAACATTACTTTAAATAGATGATTGCATCACAATGCGATTCAAATTTGTCTGTTTGGTTAACATTTAGTTGACAAAGAAGATAATAAACTATCTCATTCAATTTTATGTAACTTACCGCCTTAACATTACATAAATGTAGTATGCTTAATCGCCCATGAAAAATATCTTATGTACGTTTTCAACTGCTCTGCCCTATAAAATCATAGAACAATGCATTAAATTGTTGATTGGATAATAGAGCTCCGCCTTACAATGACCTTTAACCTCGTATCTCGTCGACAGTTGGTCAGTCTACTTCGTGATTCAACATTTTACATCTCTTTACTTTATTATGTTCTCAGTTGAGTCATTTCAAAGCAAAACTTCCATTAAAACATTGTGAATTTACAGTTGGTAATTGTTTAACAACTTTTTATTGTTGGCAAGTTATTTTACAACATGAAAAAGTTACGGAGAACTGAAATGTCTGGTCGCAAATCGAATCGACAATAGAAGGAAACGCGGGGCCGAACAAAAATGACACAATGTGTTATTTCAAGGTACGGTAAACATTTAGGCCCAGGATCTTTACAGTTTAAGGTGTAACAAATTATCTATGAGGCTATTTTTAAAGATTAATATGGTATAACCCAGGTGGTTACTTAAACATGCATATACAGCGTACTATAATTTTCCATGACAGTACGATTTGCGAACAAAAAAAAAAGATATGTTTGTGCACATCTTTCACACCCGCACGCTACTGATGTTCGTATGCAGTAAATCAAATTAAAAAAAACTAACGAATTAGTAGCTATATGAAAAAAATATAACAGTGCATGAAAAAATGAAACCGCCTAAAATCGGAAATAAAATTAATCACCAAAATGCATGAAGTAAAATTTTACCGTTACGTCGTTCGGTTAATAGGCTTGTTCCATGATGTTCTTTTTATATGTTCTTATTTTATAGTACTCGATATTCTTATTATACACTTTCATATTTCATATTATTAACTTTTTCCGTTTTCGAGGTATAAGGGGTTGAAGGTCGTTTTTGGTGTCTATGGAAAGAGGAAGATTGGCGTTTTATCGACATCGTAAATTTCACAGTGGAAATAGAAATTTCGGCTCGGCTTATGCGAAAGAAAAATGACTATTTTCGTAAAAGTGGAAAACAGTCCATGCTTTAAGAATTTATAACTAAATAAATACTTGGAGTGAAAGGGCTCGCGACATATCTATGGAAAGAGAAAGATTGGAAGCTTTATCCTGATAGAAAGTTGTACCAAGGGCCAAGGCGAAAATTCGGTCGACGCGAGCGAGAGAAAAGGCTTTCTGGAACCTTTCAAATTTAACCTGAAATGTCAAAAAACATGGAATTTTCAGTCGCACGTAACTAAATTAATACGTCGAGTAGAAGCTCGTTCTTTGTCTCTACGGAAAGCTGTAGGTCGACGATGAAGCGGCATCGTAAATTACAGGGTCAGAATCGAAAATTCGACCCTACGGGTGCGTGAGAAAATTTTAGTTTTTGGACATTTTGCCAAATCGTACATCACAGCCTCTCCAATGCCCGTACCTAAAAATGAGAGGCGACAGAGATAGCGGACTTTTGCGCGTTAATTGCGGAATACCCATTAGAAATACCTCCTCCCAGTTCATCCTAACATAATCACAATTAACTCTCGAGCCGGTCCCGTTCCGAAAAACCGACCCATCGAAAGGCCACATTGCCCATGTTCTTCTTAGTTTTTGGTCGGATGGTAAATAAATAAATAATTTTCTGGAGCATTTCTACTTGTATTTACATTCTGGAATTATACAATACTTAACATTATTTTTCTTTGTACTCATATTGAATCAAACAAGAAGTACGTAACACAAACAATACTCCGAAAATACCTATAAATATAACAACTAAAAAGCGTCGAATCGACTGAGATCGAGACCTATTCTATGCATATAGTGACGTAGCGCCTGGCCTGGCTCCATTTTCGCTAGGTGGAGGTTTATAATTGTTTTAGATATAAGTGCGAATAAAATTCTGATATTTAGCAGATCCATTATTTTATACTTGCACTGTCGATTTATTAAATAAAAAAATGCTGAACAAGCCTATTGAAATATATCCCTAAATGTGGGTACGTACGGGCGTTATGTTAATGCGCGTCATGCAACGTTAAGATTGGCCCACCGCAATAGCCACTTCTCGTTGCAGAATCGAAAGTTCATGCGATCTGATTCAAAATTTGCGAAATTCTACAAGGTGAAGGTATACCAGAGAAAGAGAAATTGCAGAAGATATCATATTCTAAAAAAAATGTTAATTTTTCGAACTGTTTAAGGGTAATGAAACATATTCTTTATAGGATTTTGCAAACAGCGGAAAATGACTCTTTCATTTTCAACTGAGTCCTCATACCGTAGGGGGTCATGTAGATACTAGTTTAATCTGCTAAGCCGTAGGGGACTATGTTGGATGCTAGTGTTATAATAAGAATGTCAAATAAGAAATTGGAGAAATTTATTTTAGGATTTTGATTGGCTAGCATAACCAGAAGTGAGGTTATCGAAAGAGTGCAAAGATTTCATTAATATTTTTGACATACAGTTTTTCTTTTAGTTCTTATAGATAGTTTTTTTCCGCTGTTTGCAAAATCCTATAAAGAATATGTTTCATTACTATAAGCAAACAAATAATAAACAATTCACTTTTAAACATGTTTAAGGGTAGTTGACGAAAAACATATCGACTAATAAGACCTGCCTTCGTTTATCTATGTTGATATTGGATCCTTCGGAGGGATGCTGATTCAACAATTGTTTTAAATTGTTGTTTATGGAAGAGCTTAGAAAATGATGTTATATCTAGATATTCCTAATTACAGTAATATTAGTGGCATATCTATTCTAGTACTTTTGCGTTGCAGCTCGAAATATATTTGAAACCCTTTAAAAGACATTGCCAAAAGAAAAAAAAATAACTGCCGATTGATGCACATTTCACATTTTTGCTAATAATGGTGAATATTTCATAGGCCTCTGGATATGGATAGAGAATTTGTTATTCACGTATTTAAATATTAGTGCATATTAGTCAACTTTATACGTGAAAGAGGTGGATTCTGATGGTTCCTGATTTTGAAGATGAGCATTGCTACTAGTATGTTACTGTAAAAGGCAATATGTATATGCAAGACAAAATTAACATATTACTTCTTTAGACAGATCAAGTTTCGTGACAAGCCAAAAAAAATATAATGTGTACATACTGGGTGGGGCAATTAAGTTGACAAGCGCAAATAATTTGAAAATAAAGAATTTTCAAGAGAAAAGTTTCAGACAAAAGTTTTTACCTTTAGAAATGTGAGATCTAATGGCTATATTTTTTTAAGTTTGGTGGAGGATTTCAAGGTCATCCGAAGGTCAACTGTGATTTTTGCAAACCTCAATTTTTTACAGATTCATGTTGTGCTCTAAAAAATAAACAACTACTGTTTCTACCATTTTTTTTTATTTGGTCTCACTATTTGCGAGTAATTAAGCATTAAACAGGAAAGTAGCATATCTCTGTAACTGGGAAACAAAACATTTGATGGAAAAGTTAGGAATTATTTTAAATGTCCAATGTGTAATGGCAGTAACAATTGAGAATTCTGATAATGCAAGCAATTAGACTTATGTTTATCAAGGTAATTGAGTTTTATTGTCGGAAATAAAGCTGAGCGGTGGATTGGACGAGGTGGTCCAGGACACTGACCTGCACGGTCAGCTGACTTAACTTCACCAGATTTCATTTTGTGGAGATATCTGAAACATAAAGTTTACGAAAACTACCCAAATTTTAAACACATTTATACAAAAAGAGAACTACTTAATTGCACTAACGTTTGTATTTCACAATTTTCTTGATGTAATTTAATTAGTTAAAGAGAAATACTCAGCTGATAAGAAATACTTTTAAAATCCATTAGCAGCATAGTTTGTGAACTTCATATTTTAAGTGTTATTGTTGGTGATTTTAGCGAATGCGCTACTGATTATGTAATTATGAATGTAATCGTCAAAATGTATTGTTCATTAAGTAAATGAGACTAGGAAGTTCATATTTGTTATTATCATTTTCATGGTGTCTGATGATTTATGGCTTTGCAGTAATGCAATATGACATAATGTTTAAAGGTGCAAAATTAATACGCTTAGCGTGATAATTGCATCGGAAATATTACAGCGGAATAGAAGTAATGAATAGCAACTTCTTAATTTGTATTTTCACTAGATAATTGTACTTGTTTAACCTTTAAACTACAAGGTGATTATATTTTTTGTGGTTACTTGCTAAACAGTAATTAATGTACACTTTAGAGATTTTAATCGTATAATTATAATTGCTGCATCATATAGTACATGTACTACATCGCATAACTGTAAACATTACCTATTTGTATCATTTGTAAGGCTTATTTTAAAATAATAGTGAAATCTGTACGTCTTACGAAAATTCAATCTCTTATTGCAGCTAAACTGTTTAGTTGGCGTTCAACTGTTTATGAGTCTCGGCTATTTAACCTGGATGTATCTCTGCTAGTGTTGCACAAAATATCGCTGTCCTTTTCAGTGTCGTATATGGGATTTACATGTGCTTCAGATATATATCCAAAGCTAAGGAGCAGATATAATGGGACTTTTTATAACAATTTATAATTTTATATATTTTTTTTGTATTCTCGTATTAGAAATCATCATTTTGATATTGGGTTTGAACGGTTCGATAGTGTACAACTTTTATCTGAAACATTTTTTCAGTCTTTTTAAGGAAAAATCTGCCTTTTCAAAATTCTTTTGGCTGTAGAAAGATAAACACAATATTTTCGTTCACAAATCTAGATATATGTTCAGAATCATATAATCTAACGAGTAAAAATACAACAATCTTCATTTGGACGTATTTTGTGTCTGGTTTTTGGTCTAATAGATGCCTACGCTGTCGCATGTGGGACCTTCTATGAGTATTTGACCTTGGGAACAAAACCTTAACATTACAATATTTTATAAGTAAATTTTACTCAATCTTCATGACTTGGTCTCTGGAACATATAGCTGAAGTGTGTACCATTACTTACAAAATACTCTGTATAATAGGGTGTGTGTACTTTTTTTATGTCGAAAACTATAAAATAGTAATCGTATATATTATAACTGAGACAATTTTTCGGCAAAAAAGAACGGTTTTAAATAATTTCAAGAGAAATTTACATTCAAATTAAATATTCTCCACCATGAAAGACATGTAACGTCACTCTCTATGTAAAGTAACATTGTGTACTAGAGATGGGGCAAACGGCATTTTTTTAATCACAGTGATCGCTACGGTGATCGTTCAGTAATCACTCTTTTGTAGCAGTGCTTATATCACTCTCTGAATCGCTTTGATATTTTCTCACCAATCGGTGTTAGTATTGCTCAGTTGAAAGAACAGGTGATAAGTAGCAGTGACGGTGATCGCCGTCACATCTCTATTGTGTACTGTTATAGTGGTACTGTCGTGAGCAAAAAAAAAATAGGACAAGTATTATAACGTATTTTTTTCGAAAATCTAGTTTTGTACATCTAACTTTAAGTTTCGTGACATGGTCAAAATTCATTGCAAGTGTGCCAAAACTAATATGCCCCATATAAGCGATTTAGTTAAAGCTGGAGTTATTGCTAAAGCAGAAGATGGAGGGTCAATGAGACAAATTGCACTGCCTTATAATATTATCAAAAATTCTGTGGTTAACATCCTGCATCAGGGCGACAAAGGATATCAACTCAACAGCAAGATTTGCAATTGGTAAATAAATTAGTTGAAAATCCATTTCATTCAGTAATTCAGGCTGCTGAATAAACGAATTTTCCTTTATCGAGTAGTACTGGTCACCGGCGAGTAAGAGAATCGGAGCTGCGCTGTACGGTAGTACAGAAATACCTACTAAAGAAGCTCGACTGAGATTTGCGCTTGAATTTTTAGTGCAAGATGTAAATTTTTGGAACAATGTAATCTCTATATATGAAGAAAAAACTTTCCAGTCTACACGCTAGATTCGATGATAAAAGTTGTAGATTTTCCATTAACATGTAGGCTTGGATATCGGCACGTGGTCCTGGTGTTTTGTGGCATATTGAGGAACGATTTAATAATGAAACGTATATTAGGATTTTAGACAGTATTATACTCCCTTCTGTGTCACAATTATTTTCTGATAATGAATTCATGTTTAAACAAGATAATTGTTCAGTTCATTCTGCTCATACCGTGACTAACTGGTTTCAAGATAACAGCATTAATGTTCTCAACTGGTCCAGTTATAGTCCAGATCTTAACCCTGTGGAAGACGTATGGGGCCCACTCGTAAGAGGTATCCAAAAACGAAATGTGAGACCACGGAATGCCAAGAATTACTGGAAGTAGTAAATAAAAAATAAAATATTATTACTTATGATTATTGTATAAGTTCATTTAATTCTATACCAAACAGACTTATAGAAGTTATAAATAGAAATGATGCTATAACAAAATATTAATAGTTAGTTTCTTGTTAAGTTGGGTATCCTTTGTTGCCCTGATCCAAGATTTCTACGAATCGTACCATTTATTCTCCACTTTTTTGAAATGTTAAACACAGAATTTTTGTTAATGTTATAACGCAGTGCAACATGTCTCATTGACAATCCATCAACTGTTTTATTTCGGCTACTCATTACATATTCAAATAGAGATAGATTTATATTAGAAAAAAATAGTTGTTCTAATTTTTTTGCTCGCTACAATACTAACTAATGAATTATTTGTGACAGACTAATATTAATTTTTCTCTCTTTTAAGGTTATGTTCTTAACATAAATAAATCGCAAATAAACCTAATTATTAGATATAATATAATAATGTGTAATAATACGAAAGCTAAATCATAAATTGAAGAATTATATTAGGCTACTATAGCTATGTATATAGAAACACAACTAGCTATACTCACAAATATGGTAAACAATCTGTCAGAAACATGTGATATGCGAGACGACGACACCAGGATCATTATCGTATAAGGTTGCGTCTTCGAAGTCATTTAAATATTTAAATTTTAGGTCGATTAATTTTTTAAATATTTATTTTAATCTGATTATATACTTAATATGAATGCACCATTTGAATGAATTGTTATATATTGCAAACACCTTAATACTAATTTATAGGATTTTGCAAACAGCAGAAGAAAATAACTATCTATAACTAAAAGAGACACTTTGTGTAAAAATATTAATGAAATCTTTGCATTCTTTCGATAACCTGAATTCTGGTTATGCTAGCTTATTAAAATCCTAAAACGAATTTGTCTAATTTATTATTAAGACAATTCTCATTCTAACACTAGCATCCACACAGTCCCCTACGGCCATGCAGATTAAACTAGTCTCTACATAACCCCCTGCGATAATGAAGATTCAGTTAAAAATGAGATCAAAGGCCTAAAATGAATTTATTTATCTACCTTGTCTTAAAAAATGTTTCATTCTAATGGATTACATTTTCATGAAATCTATCATTCTGTTTCTTGGAAATGCTTAGCCTTTGGAACGTTTTTCGCCCTTATTCTGGAGCTCATCAGAAAGACATAAAGCCAGTCCTAAAGATGTTTCATGCAAAACCAAGACAATTTTTATGAATAAGCGTGAAATAATTATATTTGACATTGATATTTGTTCTCATTTTTAACTAAGGGGTTATGTAGATACTAGTTTAATCTGCATGGCCGTAGTGGACTGTGTGGATGCTAGTGTTAGTATGAGAATTATCAAATAAGAAGTTAGACAAATTCATTTTAGGATTTTAATTTACCAGCATAACCAGAATTCAGGTTATCTAAAGAATGCAAAGATTTCATTAATATTTTTACACAGTTTTTCTTTTAGTTATAGATAGTTATTTTTTCTGTTTGTAAAATCCTGTAAAGAATATGTTTCAATACAACTATAAGCAAACAAATAATAATTCATTCTTAAACCCTATTACTAAATTCATTAAATTTTTGCTTACGTATATCAGACTACTTTTTTTCGAAATTAGGTATCTTGGTAAATTATATTTTATTCTTCAGACTTTGTCAATGTCTATACATTCATTAGAATTTTATTGCAGCTTTCATCTCACTCTTGACCTAGGTATATAACAGAAGTAGTAAATACTTCAACACTAAGTTTAAAGTTTGCTATCGCAGTAAATAAATATGCATTCTTCAGTAGCTGCATAAGCCTGTCAGATCTATTGGAAACTACAGAACTAAATAGTGATAAAAGTCAAGTGCTTACTCATCATCTCATAATATACACACACCACAAGAACATTCTCGCAAAATAGGGACAGTATGAGATAAGATAGGGTAACGATAATGAGAACCAGAGCCCTTGTATGTCTACACTTCATATATTTTTAGTTTAGTTAGGATTTATCACAATTTCGAAGGCAATAACTTTTTTTTCACAATAAAACTATTCAAAATATACTATACACTCATCGTTCGTGAAGTGGTTTATCTTTTAACAATTTGTGGTATTATTTATTGTTTGTCATTAAAACATTAAATTAAGAATATGCCCCTTACACAGAAGTCTTTTAGTGTTTACAAGTAAATTTTAAACAAATGAAGCAGTTAAGGGTGCATATAAGTAAGAACCAAAAATGTATTAGACAATAATGAGATGATTGTGGATGCTTGAGGTTTAACGATTTGTTCACCCAGCAGAAAGAGTACGAAGCAGTTAAGAGACATTTAATAGACCAAGGGCCAGAAAATTTATTTCGTTAAAATGAGATAGGAGGCAAAAGTTTAAGGAATATTTTTAATTAAACCGCGCGTCAAAATGTTATTTACCGTTTTCATAATAGGTTGTTTGTCAAAAATGTCGATTTCTCGGATTTTCAAAATTCGAAGCTTAAAATATTTGTTACAATTAAATTTAATAAACTAGTAGAAAAGAAATTACCTCGGAAATTACATTTTAAAAAATATGTAAATTTTAGGGCGAGTTTAGAAAAAAAGGGTTAAAAAATAGTTCCTTTACAGATTTTTGAAATAGAGACAAGAACCAACAATTTGAACCTAAGAACGTCTACATTGGTGCCCAAATATTATATTTGAGTTTAAGTCGCTCAAAGAATAATATTTTCAATCGATCTACATCACCCTCTTGACAATATTCCTAACTCTAATTGGTTAAGTTTTCAAATAAATTTATTTTTTTCTCGAAAAGACTTTTAAGTTTAAAGATGTTAAAGTTAGTAAGTAAGATAAAATAGGAAAATTCAAAAACTCAGGTGTTTAGAAATTGTCATGTTCGGGCTGTAATGCCTTCTATATAGGTCAAACTCAAAGTCTTTCAGACTCCAAAAAACAGACTCCACTTTTTCAAACCATTTGTTAGAATCAAATTACCATTTTCCAGATATAAATACTCTTGATATATTATTACATGTACAAAATAAAGGTTTTAAATTAAGTTCTCATAAGTTTAAATCTCCTACACCATGGTAATAAAACTAGGTAAATAATGTAAATTATAAATAGCTTAGGTTTTCTCTTGTGTTCATTCATTTACTCGAGTCGCTTTGAAGATGATACGTCGAAGTATCGAAACTATAGTAGCGTTAAGTTAGAATAAAATACAGTGGTAGAAACAAAATAAGTGTTTTAATAAATCATTATGATCGACTACCACAAAGTAACGGCTAAATCCATCAATTTTTTAGTTTCTTTGTTTTTGTTTTTAATTTTAAGAGTTAACATCATTATTTTTACATAAAGTTTGAATAGATCGATAGATACTTGTATTGTGTGGCTTCACACTATGAAATTATCCCTAAACAAAAAATGTTGTCTTCTCTATAAACAACGTAAATCGACCAAACTTTAACACTAAAACATCTAAAAGAAAAGATCGAAGAAACAACGTACGTAAAGTGTCTAAGAGTAATAATCGACAAACACCTAAAATGCATCATATAGCACAACTAAGAGAATCAGATGACGCTTTCATAAATTCTGTATACTTAGAGAAATACTAAACCAAAAATTATTACTTACTATCTACAGAAGCCTAGTAGAGTCACTATTACGCTATGGTCACTAAGTTTCATAGAAAACTATATTTTAAAACTAATTTACAAAAGAAACAGAATATATCCAACGAAATTCCTCTACTCCGGCGAAATTCGTAATGTCACTTTATACTTTCTATCGGCCTGCACCTTTGTTCAAAAAAATTAGAAACTAAAAGTGGACTATACACATAAATATGAAACCAGAAAAAAAATAACAAACATATTGTAATACCCACAGTAACAGGAACTTGCATCAAAGATCCCTCAATTACCCAAACTAATAACTTAATCGCTTTGGAAATAAAGCTACTAAAAAATCTAAATAATTTTATACACCAAAGTATAGTATATTTAATCTGAAAATGGAGAAAAAAGTTCCCAACAAAAGTTGTAGCTCGTCTCTTTCTCTACAAAAAAGGTATTTACAAATTTTTGTCTTACTCAAGCCGTTTAGAAGATAAATCGAGTTTTCCACTTATAGTTTTAAGCCGCTTCGAAATGCGCGAGAAATGAGAATTCCCCGGAAGTTTCGTACGACCGGGCTCATCGATCAATAATTCTAACTATTCAGAGCCCCTAAAAAAATGAAAATAACAAAATATAAATAAAAGTCTCAGCTTTAATGTAGAACTAATCACAAAATTCATAAAAAAATGTATCACAGAGAAAAAGTGTCAGAAGATGGCTTAGTAAACTTTGTACAGTTGATCTACAGATTTATTCATATCTTTGCCGGGGGTCGTTAGAATGATAATTAATTATATCCTTATATAATGACATACTAATCCAATTAACATTTTATTGCAATTACATTTGTTGGAAAGATATGCCTTGCGATCAAAGTAGAGGGTATATTTCTCATCGATCAATCACCTCCAAATTCTGGAGTTCAATTTGCTATATCTTAATAATAATAGCACAGTCTTAATTTTTGGATTATAAGTACAATAAAACATATTCTCTCGAATGACTTTAGAGTTTTTTTAAATGCGTGCAGTACTTTTTGAATTTGTCTACTTATTCATACACGTTCAGAAAATGCACAGTTATGCAGTAAAACATATAAAACTTATTTGTTTCTTAACATTCTTCAATGAAATTTTCACTAAATATAGATTAAAGTGCCTGGAATCGAGTCCATGCAGTGAAAAAGCACCCATTGTTACGGGAGAAATAGGCAGGATGCATGAAACTCAAAGTTATGAATAAATCAACTGTATAAAGTATACTAAGCCATCTTCCAACACTTTTTTCTCTATGATAAAAATTTGTATGAATTTTGTGATTAGTTCCACAATAAAGCTGAAACTTTTCTCTACATTTTATGTTGTTTTCGTTTTTTTGGCGGCTCTGAATAGTAAGAATTATCGATCGATGTGTCCGGATGTACGAAACTCCCAGAGAATTCTCATTTTCCGCGCATTTCAGAGCAGCTCAAAACTATGTGGAAAACTGGATTTATCTCCTAAACAGCTTAAGAAAGACAAAAATTTGTAAAGACCTTTTTGTAGAGAAAGAGACGAGCTACAAATTTTGTTGCAATCTTTTTTCTGTATTTTCATTATTTTAGCCGCTAGAGCAAAAAAACCGAAAATAAAAAAAAAATTCCAATTTTTTTTTATTTTCCCGGAACTTGGAAGTGCAAAGAATGCATCATTACATTCTACAGGTTATTACCCGGAGATGATAATTTTATTAATTTTTGCGAGGTTTTTACAAAATTTTGCCTTCATTGCCTGTACTATAAATAATTATTTTTTTATTGATAAAGAGAGGGATTTCCATAATACCTTTATTGAATAGAAGTGGTTAATGAAAAAATATATTTATCACATTTGATGTCACATAAATGATATATTAATGCTACATTTATTGTCTAGTGACCTTACGAAGTACGCATTGTGATAATCAATCAAAACATTGCTCCCGACCCAAGAGTGCACTTTTTAATACTTTTTTGTCCCTTTGTTACTGGTCTAGTAGTAAGCCTTGTGCGTTTGGCAAATGTTATATATTATTATGTAAAATCTGATAGTTTATCAGAATCATATAATCTAGCGATAAAAAAAACAGCAACATTATATCTCAGTTTAGTGCATTTTGGCCTTTTCTCGTATCTGGCCCTTGGTCTATAACGATTAGCTCACCCAACACCAGAAAGAGTACGATGCAGTTAAGAGCAGATTTAAAGGGTGTTAAAGGGGTTGAAAGGCAATAAAACAGCCGTAGGACACGACATCAGACCGAGATCGTGATGTTGACAAGACACAGACATCATCAGATCTCCTCTAACAGTCTAAGATTAATTTGTACGGTTCAGAAATTAATTAGCAGGATGGCTCAAAGAATCGACTAATGTGGCCAAAGGAACCAGCCGGGCGCGAGTCGTGACAAACAATGCGGAGGGCTGATGTCCCTGTTCCATCGATTAAGCTCGTCAGAAAGGAAATTCTTTATTTCGTCTAATTTTAAATTCATCTTTTACTAGAATTGTTTAATAATGGATTTATAAATTGATGTAGTAATAGAAATAATACGAATACAGCAAGTTACATGATGCTATTGTGCTATTTTTAGGCTTGGATTTTTGAGAACGGAGTAAATTTGCCCACGTTTTAGTTTTTTAATTATCACTCAAAAACTATACATTTTTTGCAAATACACATAATACGATTTTTTGTAGGGAATCAGATTTCCTGTCGAGGTGGCACTTTATAAAGTAAACAATTTTTTTTAAACTAAATAAATAAAAAAAAACTAAAAATTTAAATTTTTTGTTTTTTTTAATGTTTGTGTCTAACTTTTTTCTGAGTGGATTTAGATATAGGCATTAGTTCACAAAACTAAAGCTGACGTAATTCCCGTCAAAATGGTGTTTTTGATCAAAATTGACTGAGATGCAGTCGTTCAAAATTACTTACTTTTTTACGATTTTACCACATTTTACCTTTATACCATGTTATCTTTAATTTGTACACTCAAAAATTATTTTTATTCAATACAAAAATTATTTTCGGTATCATTGATGATGTGTGTTTTCACCCTTTTAGGAAACACCCTGTATGAATACGTGGGTTCTAAATAATTTTAACAAGTGATAAACCACTAACACTTTATTTAGTAATTTACTGACTGTACAAAACTTCTTAATTAACCCAAATAACCTTTACACTTTGTTTACTTGATATTTAACCTCACTTTTTCACTTTCATAAAACTTCTCCTCTTCCGCCGATATACTCCAAAATTGCCTCTAAATCCATCCAGAGATTTCCAATTCCAGAACAATATATAACTCTAGAGCATCTACAGGCTTCCAGAAGAGATGATGACATGTATTCTTGGTTGTCTAACCATTGGTACTTAATTAATTTCAGCTGTTACTATCATGGGCGCGTATCAGTCTCCAGTTTCAAGGGGGTGTAATTCATAACACTGCCCCCTCCTTAAGCCTGATCGTCCTGATCAGTCAGCTCAGAATCATCGATGTGTTTCGCCAGTCTATCCAAATGCACGATCTTCATCTTGGACTTGCTTCGTTGAATCCGATAGACATCATTAATTCGGGTAATAACAGTGTACGGGTCTATTCCAAGGTGATTTCGGTGACTTTCCTTTCCTTTGCTCTGGGTTGTACAGCCAAACCAGCTCTCCCACCTTGATGAACCCTTTTGCACTACCCTTCCGGTCGTATCGAGCCTTCATTCGGTCACTGGCTGGTGATGGCTCCGCTATATCGTTAGCCAACCTCTTGAAAGGAGCTCCGGCGCTGAACTGCTTCTTTTCACCCCTACTTCCAGTCTGTGGTCCTTTACTGGCTGCATAAATCTTGTATTTGCGTCACCAAGCCTCCACATCCTGACGACTTCTTATTCAGTAAAATCGTTCTCATATTTTCTTCAGGGTCTTGTTAACACCGAGGTGTCAATCGGATGTTGCATTGTGCACTTTCTGAAGCACCTTCGCTACTCGACACTTGGGAATCACTAGACGCATAAGCACCTGTTGTCCATCCGGGCTTTCCCATACTCTCCGCAACAGCCCGTTCATGACTTTCAGTGAGTCCCACTGCGCCCATAGTGCCTTCAGTCCCACTCTTTTACCTGAAATCCTTCCATTTTGGACGAGTTCCCCTTTCTTTGGCTCTCAATATAGGCCCAATTTCCTCATCGTTCAATTGATCTTGTCTTAGCGCTTCATCTGTACTGTCATTCGGCACCTCCACCTTGACAGTGTTAACTGCTCCCGTGACCTGCAGTTTCTCCTGGTAGTAGTACTTGCAATCTTCCTTGTATGCCCTTCCGGATAATGTGTCATCATTTTTCTGGGGTTTCATTTTATTCTCATATCCTTGTAGTGGTAGGCTTCTCGTAATGCTCTGAAGCTGGAAAATCTTCACTTCTCTGGGGGCACCACGTTCTTTATCTGACACAGCCTCACTAGTACCGGCTTCCTCTGGTTTTCCCCTTGGCTTCACACCATCGGCCTCTGCTCTCTCCAAGCTACTCCGTGGACATTCTAGCTGGATATGTCCTCGTTCTCCGCACCTGTAACATTTCATACGCCGTCGTCCACTTGACCTTCCACTACTTTGTTTATTCTGTGACACTTCCATGTTTCCAGCATTCACATTCCTCGAGTTCCGCTGTCGACAGCCCTGCTCTGCCACAGTTGTAATTTAATAATACCCCCGCTTGGCTTTCCTTGTCTTCCTACAGTATCCAATTTAGCCAGCATTTGTGTAAACATTTTCACTTTGACTTCACTTATTTCTTCTCGATACCTTATTTCTAGCTCTTCCAACACTTTTTGGAATTGCGCAAATAAGTCTTGTATTTGCTTTTCGGTTGCGATACTTCTGGTTGTTATAGGCATACAACTACGTTGAAATCAAATAAATTTAACAAGTACGTCACTATCGGTAATGGGACTGTCCAGAAATACCTCAAAACGGCATGTAATAGTCTTATCTAGAGTCTTTGCCACTTAACCTATAATGTCCAATTAAAACGTTCCAAAAATGTCTCAAAAAATGCACTTAACACTATTTTCCTGTTCGAAAATAACGCTCGAACAATGTCCAGTAAGTTAATCCTTCCTGTGTTAGCACTAACTCCGAGAATACTGCCCCAGTCTTCTCAACACTTTCGAAGAATCCTCTTGTCAAAATTCCGCGTCTGACACCAGTTGTTACGTGTTTTCACCATTTTAGGAAACACCCTGTATGAATACGTGGGTTCTAAATAATTTTAACAAGGGGTAAATCACTAACACTTTATTTAATAATTTACTGACTATACAATACTCTTTAATTAACCAAAATAACCTTAACACGTTGTTTACTTGATATTTAACCTCACTTTTTCACTTTCATAAAACTTCTCCTCTTCCGTCGGTAGTCGCGCCTTATATACTCAAAAATTGCCTCTAGATCCATCCAGAGATTTCCAATTCCAGAACAATATAGAACTTTAGAGCATCTGCAAGCTTCCAGAAGAGATGATGGCATGTATCTTAGTTGCCTAATCATTGGTATTTAATTAATTTCAGCTATTACTATCATGGGTGTATCAGTCTCCAGTTTCAAAGGGGTGTAATTCATAACAATAATGATAAAGGTATTTGCATATTTTTTAGCATATTGTTTAAAATTTTTATTTTCATATGATCTTAGACATAAAAAAAATTAATGCTGTACTAATATATAGCTTTTTTAAAGATACTTTTTTGAAAATTGCAGATGTATTACTTGATCCTTATTTGTTCCTAAGTATTATTTATTAATTCACATTATGTAATTAACAAGTTCATAAGGTAAAAATATTTGTTCAAAGTTTTGATATTTAGATGATCTCTAATATGAAAGAGAATGATAAAATTTATCAGTTTCGAATCTGAACACATCATAATTTCTCTGTATGGCATTGAGACCAACAATTTGAGTAGCTGTCACTTACAAGTTTTTCAAAGATCTTCGAAGAGCACAAAATGTTCTCTAGCCCATTTGCCACCAACTTCTGATGCCGCTAAACAGCACGGCTTAAGGGCGTACCGCCAAATTCAACAGCGGAAAGGAAATATTTTAAATCCTTTTGAGTGGGGTTGGAAAAAATATAAAAATGGATGAATGCCAATTAGCACAACCAAACCCCCTGCACCACAGACTTTACTGGAGCCAATGGCTTGCAGGTGCATACAAGGTTGTCACGGAAATAGCGGCTGCAGAAATTTAGGAATTAGCTGCACCATATTCTGCAAAGAATTGTGAATTTAAATTGCTGATGTTACTGAAGAAGATGTCGAAAACGATGTTGATGAATATTTTGATATTCAATTCGAAATCATTATGGGATAAATATAACAGCTATGTAATTTTCAAAAACTGTCCTTAAAACAGCTATAAATCAGTACATTTAATTTTTTTTTATGTTAAGATCATATGAATATCAAAATTTTAAACAAATACCTTTATGGTTATCATTGATAAGTCGAAAATAATTTTTGTATTGAATAAAAATAATTTTGCGTGTAAAAATTAAACATAACATGGTAGAAGGTGATAAAATGGTAAAAAAGTAAGTAACTTTGAATGACTGTATCTCCAATTTTTATCAAAAATACTTTTTGGTCGCCATTTTTTACGTCAGCTTTCTTTTTTGTAAATCAGTGCGTATACGTAAATCCACCCAGAAGAAAGTTAATAAAAAGAAATTAAAGAAAAAACAAAAAGTTGAAATTTGTAGTTTTTTTTAAATAGTTTTTTAAATTTATTCTGTTTCAAAAAAATTCTCATACCACTTTAGTTGTCTGCCATGTTCTAAGGCAAAGGATCAATCATGTCACTAACTGATACAAATGTGCCAGGTAATGGGACACGCTGGCTCTTATACTATTGTGATTTAAGTTAAAATTATTTTTTTAAAAAGTAATTTATTTATCCCTTTCATCTACTCTTCATCTTTAGAAGAAGCAATCTAGATGAATCTACTGTTAGTAAAAAAAGTTAAATTAGCGCTCTTAAATAATAGGAGATAAAATATTATATTACATTACGATCACAACTATCGATTATAATTCTACGTCAATATGTGACTGTGGATGATTTCATATCGAGGGAAATGCATATAATAATTTTCATTATTTATATCTATACAACTATAATATATCCTTTCATTTTTGAATATTTAGTATTTATTGTTGGCATTCTTAATGAATAAAATTGTATTGCAATTATTATATCGCATCTTTGTCCAGACACCTATTAATAACCGCGGCAGCATAACAGATTAGTACTGGAAGCGTTTTGCTAAGCAGCAATGAGACTCGAATGATTTGTTACGGTCCGCGTAGCGTAAGGAAATGCCTATAAACACGACAGATATGATAAGTTTCATAGTTGCTAATCGGCGATAACTGATGGTCGGGAGAAAAAAAGCCAAAATAGAAACGAAGTAGCGAACAACTATCTACCATCAATTTCGAAATTCATTAAAGTCGCAGTCCGACAATCCGGCGATAATACGGCAAGCACTGATAAATAATAATATTCTACTAGTTGTTGCTAGCTGTTACATGTAGCATCAGAGACGCTAATAAACATAAGCGTAAATAACTCGCTCCACTGTCAAGCAGGCCATGGGAAAAATTTAAACGCAGGTGCGCTATTTGAATTGCAAATTACTCACTACTACACCGACTTCTTGCCGGTTAGTTTTTAATTTTTGACATTACACTGCGCAATAAACTGGGCTCTAATAAGGATACATTACCTACCATTAATTGTTCAGGGAGCGTTTGTTTAGTTTTTATCGTTTTTTCCTATTTGTTGTTTCTTTTTCATTCATTTTAATGTCAATGTCTCGAATCGTTGAAATCAAAAACGTGCCGAACTAATTAATCCACTCGAAAATTGGGATGGACTACTCTTAAAATTAGGGCAATTTTAAACAATAATAACTATAATTAATCTGGTTAGGTACTAGTTAGCCCAGTCAATGAATGCTTAAGTGGGGGGGTGTAGAGGATATGGTCGGGAACAGAATTTCTTTACTTCAGGGCTGTGTTTGGGGTAGTTAGGAGGTAAAAATACTAAAATTCCCGAACCTACGAGGTAAGTGGGTTGCAGGGGGACACGTAGAAGATCACTTTCTTTGGATCTTGGCTTATATCTCGAAAACAGTGCGTTGTTGTAGTGAAAAGGTGACTCTATTCAACATGAGATTTCCTACAAGATTAGTACTATTCACTTTTTTCTATTTCGATTTCGAGATATCCGCTAACGAAAATCGCAAGTTTTCGAAAAACGCTTTTTTGCTTCTAGTCGCGTCATTTTGGCATTTTGCCTCTAAAAAAAGAAGGTACAGGGTCAATTGACTTCATTTTTGTTGCAAAGAGTTCAGAAAGGCATTTAGAAAAAAGAGTGCCTTTTATTTTTTGGCGGAAATGTTTGGTTTAATTTTTGGGCCAATAATTGGCCATTTTGAATTTACCAAATCAGAGCTCGGATTCGTTATCAGCGACCTCGAAAACCCCCGAGCACAGATTTTCAAGGTCAAAATATCCATTCTCATTTCTTATGAAAAGTGACCCAGTCCGCCATATTGAATTTCCCAAATTGGACTTCAGATTGGTGATCAGCGGGGGCAACCATTTTCACCTAAATTTATCGCATATTGTGTACGACAACAAATTTTTTAATTGGTTTAATTAAATTGGCCATTAATATTGGCCAATTATCGGAAAAAAATGAAACCAAAGATTTCCGCCAAAAAATAAACGGTACTGTTTTTTCTAAATGCCTTTCTGAACTCTGCAACAAAAATGAAATCAATTGACCCTGTACCTTTTTTTAAATGTTTTCAGATTTTCATGCTAAAATGACCCGACTATTCACATTTTTCGACCAATTTTGCCTTCTAGCGTGCCAGCCCTTAGTTTTACAGAAACGTTCTCATGGTAGAAGTTGTGGAGCGTCAAAATTCCTCTAAAATTATTTGTCACTTAGTCTTCAAATCATCAGAAATCATAACAATTTTAAATTTTCAGGCAAATTTTGAAATTCCGAAAGAGAACCGTATATTGCACTTTATCTTTATTTAACTTTGAAGTGAAGACCTGTCTAAGAAATCTCTCCTTTTTCAATGACATTCTCAAGGAAGCCCCGCTCAATGGGGTACGTCAGAAGAAAATTCCACCCTCTATGCACATATAGTGGAAGTACCCCAAAATACATTTTTTTTTCTGAACGAGACACCTGTGACATGCAGACGGACACGACGAAAATGTTGGGGTTCTAGGGAACCTTAAAAATTACACCTTAAACAGATATTTTGCTGATTTTTTTGAGAACGTTTACTTTTTGTGCGCTCCCTTCAACTCTACCGTTCACATTTTTTGTAACCCCCGGCCCTTAAGAAGCGAATGTGTTTGTTGAATAACCCCCGATGCAATATTAGATCAATTTAAAACCAATATTTAACTTTAAAGTCCCACAAGGTTCTACTACATTGCAGCACTTATAATCCTTATTTAAACTAAATTGAACAATATTTTTTCTCCGTGTACCCGACAAATCCCGAAACCGTTTCCGTTGAATGTCGTGTGTCTTTAATTTGAAGTTAACAACGATCTTCGTCTATTTCGGCTTCTCTGTTTGACAGTCTTATATTGTTACTTCTGTAATGTTTGCTTTTGGGCCAAGTAATCTACATTCATAGAATGATGTTATTTGTTTGATTCGGTAATTTTTAACTTACCTTTGTTAACGTCCACTCGTCCGCACCGAGTTCACTTATTGCACTACGGCCCTGCCCCAATAGCCCAGTTGTCAGAGGCAGAAATTGATAGGAACCAGTCACTAAATGTTATATGGCTAAATTTTTAAGAATAAGTTTTTTTGTGGGTGTAGAATACGATAAAAAAAAGTTTACAACTGTAAGGTGCCGGCGACCTCTAAACAAATCGAAAGTACTGGCCGAAATTCGGTTTTTGGCCAATAACTTGACAAATAAGAAAAATATATCAAA
Organism: Stenurella melanura; assembly: GCA_963583905.1. Taxonomy (NCBI): domain Eukaryota; kingdom Metazoa; phylum Arthropoda; class Insecta; order Coleoptera; family Cerambycidae; genus Stenurella; species Stenurella melanura. The sequence goes on from OY757310.1 coordinate 57,005,617, forward strand.
AAACTAATAGCACTAGGCGATAGAGGGGGAAATTTCACATCAAAAACGGATATCAAGTTTTTTTGTACAATAAAAATGTAGGTTCCAGATTTTTTTGTTTAACGTAGGAGAATGGAACGTGGAGACACATAAATACGACTCGCGAAGCGTGCGCGGTCTCGGACGCGCTACACTAAATTTGTTGTAACTTTTGAACTAATTAATGAAATTGAGCTCAACAAGGCTTAAATGAAACGAGAAGCATGTGGCTATGGGATTATCATATTTTCAAATATAAAAATAAAACGTTAATAACTTTTATTAAAAAAATTATTTGGCATACCTACCCACATTTAGTGACGCCTTAAAACCCCTGACGACTGGGCTACAATCAAATGGCGGAGTATTTACTTTCGTTTCAGTACAGTTTAATGAAAGCTTGTTTTTTAAAAATTTCTTTACTTATCTTTTACTTCCACATACACGTAGTGGATTGGAAGTAATCGCAAAAAAATTATCAATTTTTTTTTTTCTTGAAATGGGTTTAGAATGTCATAAAACGTCGAGATTTTAAATTTGAGCGAAAAAAAAAATGTCTGTGTCTGTAACTTTTTTTTGTCCGCGCGTTTTCTCCGGAACAATTTAAGATATTAGCTTCAAATTTTGTACACGTATATATTATAACGAGATCTGGAACTGGACTGTTTGAAGATATCCGGTGAAAGGTTGGGGGGTAAATAGGGGGAAATATGTAAAGCAAGCTGGTAAGAGTACAGAAACTTGATATTCGGTGTATGTCCTAGAAGCCAAGGTATCAGATTTTTTAATATTTTTCAACCATCCACCATCCTTACTCCATTGTTAAAGGGATTGATAAAATAAAATTAAGGTATTAACTTGAAATATGGTAGACGTATATATTATAACGACATCTGGAACTATATTATATTTTGAGATGATTCCGTTGAAGTGTTGGGGCTTAAATAGGGGAAAATAAGTAAATCGAGCTGGTGAGAGTACAGAAATTTGGGATTTGGTGTATATACTAGAAACCAAGGCCTCAGATTTCTTTCTAATATTTTTCAAACCCCGCCATCTCCTCTCCATTATTAATGGGATTGATAACATAGAATTGAGATATTCACTTGAAAGTTAAGACAATTATTATGTATTGTAATGACATCAGATGGAGATGATTCCATTGAAGGGGTGGGAGGTGGCAGGTTGTGAATAGGGGAAAATAAGTAGGGTAAACTAGAAACGTCATTTTTATCGTATATAGTGGAAATCAATGTCTCAAACTTTTCTATAACATCTGCCCCAAATATTATTAAAATTCTATGACCAATTTCCACGTACTAGAGTGCAAATCTAGTCAAGATGTTTCCTTTAAAGTGACTTGAATGAAAAATCTGGATGTGGAAGTAGTGATTCCTTAGGCAGCGGTTTTATTATTTCCGTTTTGGTGACGATATATTTAATATTGCCATTGAGGAATTGCATAGTAAGCTGACTATCTCGGCTGCAGCATCAGGGCAGAACCATCAGATAATTGTATTGTCATCGCTGCTACATACTGCGTGTATCACCTATACACCCTCATATTTTCCTCAAGAAAATTTTTTTTGACTACATAGTCGATCATGGCTTACTGAGGACGTTTAAAAATATGATGATTTAAAGATTTCGTTAAAACAATATTCAGAATTGCAAACTTAGCCTATACAGGACGCCCACGAGATCAGGTACACCCCCACCTTTTTCTTTATCTCTCAAGATAAAAATTGAAAATCAGGGTACAGGGTATTTGACACAACATTACATTTTTTGACATATCCGGACCCACAAATTCACTTCCGGTTTAACCGGAAGTACCAAGTTACTTTTTATTTCAAATAGCATTTTATATATTTTTGTCCTTATCTGATGCATTACTTTTTACAATGAATTTTTCAAAATCAAAATCGAATCAGAAATGATCTTCTAAAATACTATGCTTATTGTTAATTACTGACAAAAAGATACTCATTGAGCAATCTCCAATTTCAAACTGTAATTTCACATCAATGTATGGATCGATTTTGAATATGAAAATTGCGTTGGAAAACTAATTAGGGTCATTTCAAATTCAATTTTGATTTTGAAAAACCTATTGTAAAGATAATTCAACTTCTATCAGATAAAATTAAAAACTATAGAGGGTGCTAGTTAAAATAAAAAAGTTAGTAATACTTCCGGTTAAATAGGAAGTGTTTCTTTGGATTTAGTTGGGTCAAATACCAAATATTCTGTACCCTAATTTCAAATGTTTGTCTCCAAAAATAAAGAAAAAAGTGGGGGTGTACCTGGTTTCGTGGGCACCCGGTATATATGTTTTTGGGAAAAAATATTCATTTTCAGTAATATAATTTATTCAAGTATTTGACATATCAATTATTAATTTTTAAAAATACACTAACATGTACTAGTATCAAGAAATTAAGAACTTAATTAGCTTACACTAGTAGTTTCTGTTAAATTTTGTTAATTTCTTAATAGTAATATTAAAGAAGTGGCAAATTAAGATGTGAACATACAACCTGGCATTTCATGTAAAAACCCAATTCCGCTATTTTACTTTTGGTGGAGTCGCCGGTGATACAGGCACAATCTCGTTTTTTCCTCTCTTTGCCTGTATAGTCAGTCCATTTTCTACGGATTTTGTCCTAAAAAAATGAATTGTCATTGGTACTGCATTTCTATGCAAAATTCCAGGGCAATACATCAAGGGGAAGTGGCTTAAAATTGACTTGCAAGAGTTGACTAAGCTGCCTTGACTGACAAGCATGTGTAATGAATCGAAGCTTGTAATAAATAGAATTTCAAATGTTTGTCAAGAGTTGCCCAGGTGGCTGTGTCGTATTTATAGTTTCAACTAGATTCCAAATATAGAAAAATATACAGGTTGTCCCATTTGATATACTAAAATTAGGGTTAGTTCCTAGTAAACTTGAAATTAGTCAAATTCAAAACTTCGTTAAAAAATGGCATCTTAGTTCTATCATAAGCACTGCTTTCGATTTGCTCCAAATATTTCAGGAAATATTGGGACAGGCACTCTTCCTGACTTACCCGGTATATGTTTAAATGACTTTTGTAACAATTTAAGCAGAAGGGAATCTAAAAGCCCACATCAAATTATATGTGATTAAAAACTGGAGGCGACAATCCACTTTTTCCGCGTAAATATAAATATATCCGTGAATTAATTTCTAAATATTTTTGAGTTCTCATGGCGACTTGGACAGGATACATTAACTATCCACTCGTAATAGCCTGCTTGTCCTTCTGATTCTTTTCTTATAATTAATTTTTGTCGGTCACAGAAAAGCTAAGGTGTGATATTCGTTAACAAAAAATGCAAATAAAATCTTCTGTATTAATATTAGAGGCGCAGACCTACGTGATACTATATTATTAATATTAAGCTTAGATTTTTCCCACAGATAACAAGGCATTGTTTCTAAACAATCGTAAACTCCACTTTTAACGATATTCTCGAGTAATTTAAAACACGGCCTGCTGTTACCATTCTTTTGCTTTGCATTTGTCTTCCCTTTTTCTAATTTAAATTATTACACACTCGGTAATTGCGTCGAATTTAGTTAATACGATATTTTGCATAAAAATTGCAAAGCTTTTTGGTCGTATAATTTTTTCTTCATGGGTCAGGTAACAGAACTTCTCTTTATAACATCTGCAAAACAAAATTAACTTTAATAACTGAAAAACGTTGGAACAAATCTAAATACACAGCCTGAAGATAGAATGGAAAGTCATTCAAGTTATAACTGACATACTGCCATATACGAACATAAATTCACCAAGTTGTTTTTTAAATGCTTTTACGTACTCTTAATTAATCAACTGCTTTTGAACATGTAATATTATCCAGAGACAAATAGTAATTTATTTTAACTCCCTCGTGATTTATTTTTACATAAATCACCTTTAATTTCATGCCTAGTCTGTTGTGTCGATGTTACGCGCAAAATAAAATAGAATGGTCCACTATTATTGAGAGGAGGAAGGAATTTGACATGTTTGAATAGTTTGGACATTGTCAATCTATTATATTGTTATGAATTACACCCCCTTGGAACTGGAGATGATACGCCTATGCCTACTAATTGTGATTGGAAGCCAGCAGAAAGAAATGGACTTTTCTGGAATGTGGTTGGAGAAGATTCTTGATTGCTTCTAGATGGATCTAGAGAGTCAAATTCGGAGTATATAAGGCGCGATTACCAGCGCGGAAGAAGAAGTTTATTAAAGAGCAGTTTATAAAAGTGAACAAGTTGGAAAGTGGAAAAAGTGAGGTTAAATATTAAGTAAACAAAGTGTATTTTCAAGTATTGTATAGTCAGTAAATTATCAAATAAAGTGTTAGTAGTGGTTTATCTCTTGTTGAAATTATTTAGGATTCATACAGGGAGTTTCCAAAAAGGTGGAATATACGCAACAATATTAATATTTATTGTTATAATCGTAGATAAAGTATAGTATTCAACTTGCGATAATGGTAATAACACACTTGATGATTTACAGCACTCGCCTACGCCTCGCACTGCAAACTTCATCTGCGTAAGTTATTACTTATATTATCGCTCGTTAAGTAATATACTATTATTTAACTTCACCTGTTTGTATATTAGTTTGCTACTATATATGTTTAGGTCAAATCATGCGATCAAAATTTTTACTAGTTCTAATGAAGCTAGAGCTTTGCACACATGTATTACTCCGGTGACAATGCAATACAGTGTATCTAGTGTCGTTCTAAATCCAATATGGCGGACTTCCCAAGATAGATTTCTTCACAACCCCCTTGATATATGTATCAAATGAAAGGGTTTGCTGAGTAAAATACTATGTGACGTCATTCTAAACAATATGGCGGGTATGAGTATCAAATGAAAGGATTTGATGAGTAAAATACGATGATATGATTTCATCATTCTAAATCCAATATGGCGGACGCCCTGGGATAGCGGAGTACCTTCTTGTTCACAACCCCCTTGACATGGGTATCAAAAGGTGTATGTTTGTCTGTAGAAAAAGTAAAAACTAAAATGTAAAAAATACGTTTTTTTAAATAAAAGGTTTTTTTTAATATTTTTTTTTTGTATGATATTATACTCAAACAAGACATCTGCAAATTTGGAAATTTTTGATATTCCGGAAACTAAGCACTTATTTAGGCCCTTATTAGACTATAGAAGTTCTTTGACAAAGATCTTTTATAGAAAGTAAAACCGCTGCCCAAGGAATCACTACTTCCACATCCAACATCTTGATACTATATTTACAGTCAAGTAAGTGGAAATAATGGCCCATAGGATTTTAATAATATATTATTTGAAATCGTTTGCCCCGAAGGGGTAATTTGGGTTGGTTGATACCCAAACATTTTTTAAGAACTTTTGTTCTCATATACACAGTAAAACACAATTTTATTTTGATGAGCCCTTTAATAATGGAGTGAGTATATTGAAAAATGTGTAATGCGTGTTATAAATAAATTGAGTGTGGCTTTTAGTATACACACACCAAATTCCAAGTTTTTGTACTGGTACTAGCTTGCTTTACTTATTTTCTTCATATTTACCTCTCAACAGTTGAATAGAATCATTTCAAAATAAAATCTAGTTACGTGTACCTCAAGTGAATATCTTAATTTTGTTTTGTTAACTCCTTTAATAATGGAGCGGGGTGGCAAATATTATAAAAAAATAGATTTCCTAGTTTGTAATATATACACCAAATCCCAAGTTTCTGTATTCTTACCAGTTTGCTTTTCTTATTTCTCCCTATTTATCCCCCAACCCTTCACCGAAATAAGCTTAAAAAGATAATCTAGTTTCAGATCTCATTATAGTACCAAAAATAGAGAATTAACAAAATAGGACAGCCGGCGAAAAACCTTTTATTTTTTAGCAATGGCGCCATTGACCTCGACAATTAAATTGGAGTTACTGCGCAGTTGCCACAATGTGACAATCAGACGAAGAAGGTGACATTAAAGAGAGTGGCAAATAGTGAAAAATCGACAACACTGTCCTAATAGAACGACCGAACTCAGCTGACAGTCAGAACCAAGGTCACTAAAGTTGCTTCGTAATATGTCATCACATGAGGTATTCCTATGTTCATATGTTAGGTATCTATTTAGTTAGGACAGAATCATTTTGAAACTTTTTTAAATAAAATGAAAAAAAAGCAGCCACACGCGGCTGTCATCGAGGTCTACACGTGACGTAGCACTTGCCGATTCTATCGAGCTAACCTGTCTTTTAGTAAGCTTGGTCAAATTCATTTCATGGGTACCTGATAAATCCCGAAACCGTTTCCGCTGGATGTCGTGTCCCTTTAATTTGGAGTTCACAACTGTCTTCGTCTATTTCGTCTTCTCCATCAGACTGTCCTATCTTGTTAATTCTCTAATGTTTGATAATACATACATACACCTTTCATGTCAATATCTTGAACCAGAGAACGTGCGTACAAAAAAGTTACAGGTAATTTTTTTTCTCGAAAATAAGTAAAGCAAGCTAGTAAGAGTCCAGGAACTTGATTTGATGTGTATACTAGAAGTCCAGGCCTCTAATTTCTTTGCCACCCTCACCACAAGCCCCCCACGTAATTATTAAAGGTGTTAAGAAGATGGAATTCAGATATTCACTTGAGATATGATAATTAGGTATCCGTACTAGAGGACAAGGTGTCAAGTTTTCTTATGACATGCCATTCCCACCACCTCCACCTCCATCACCCCCACATTATTAGAGGGGGTTATCAATATAAAATTGTATTTTAGAAACTTGGGTGAGAAGTCTGGATGTGGAAGTGGTGATTCCTTAGAGAGCGGTTTTCTCTGCGTTGATAGCCAGACTTGGCCTTATTTTTTTACACTGAATAATATAATAATAATAATAATAATAATAATAATAATAATAATAATAACTGAGTGGTAATAATTACAATTTTCCACCCTCCTCATCTCAAGTGGATAATTTTTAATTACGATATTAAAACTAAACCACTCCTACTTCCGAATCATTTTATACTCTATCAATAAGAATGCACATTCGCCGACGACGATTACAATGCAATACTTCAACAGATCGGTACACTTTATAACGGTATAAGAAAGGACGCTTATAATTAGTTTATAATTTTAATAACTTGTTATTAAGTTTTATGCCATATAAAGATGCAAAGCAATATTTTGTTTACTGCGTCTAAGAGAAGGTGTTTTCGTCTGCTTCCTTTTCCAATTAATAAACCTTGTGCCATAAAACTGGCACAATACATAATGTGATAAAATCTAATGCTTTTATTGTCTTTATTTCACCTCATTTGTATTCAAATGGTCACTAATGGATTTCTCTTCAAATATAATGAATGGTCCAACGAATAGATAATATATAAATTCAACAAAACTGGACGTGTGGCGGAAAAGGGAAATATTAAAATGGTCAAATAAATTGCGTCATTTTAATGAGCTACATCCTGAGCAATATTATACAGGTTTGTCTAGTTTCAAACATTAAATTTATCGAAGGATAAATGAATTCACCATGTAACTGTATCCTAATAAGATGATAATAATAAAAACCAAAATACCTTCCTGTACTTACCAGGACAAGAAGACGCACGAGTCGACGAATGTTGCAGCTGATGTTGTTTTTGACTTGCCGGAAAGACAACGTTTAAGATATTTCCATTTGCATAGAACATCCGTTAAGGTTAATAAATATTATATTAATCGTATATTAATGTTTAATTGGATTTAAAGCGAAGGAAACCAACTCAGTATACAGAGTGCATCGTAAATGAGTAAATCGTAAATAACCACTGCCTGTGACTTACGCCAAAGGGTATTTTTTGACAAATGATAAGAACAAAAATATAGAAATACTGACCTTTCGAAAAACTTATCTGTTTCCATTGTATTTTGTAATTTTTTTTAAGTTTTTTACTTTTCCTGCTTTGGCCGTCGAATAAAAATTTTAAAAATCCTTATTGGTTTTTGGTAATGCACAGTACTACTAACATGTTTTAATTTTTTAACTAACTCGGTTTTTTTAAATTGGAATTTAATCGTTCACCAACATTTTTAAATACCTCATTTTAATACGAATCTAATGATACCAAAATTTTGAAAATCCGCCCAGAAATATTTGAGATTTCAGCCTAAATACAATGCAACAAAGCTTTTAGAAACATGCGGCTAATAGATAATAGATTAGTGGGCTTTGGAAACTAAAATGGCACATTTCTGTGTAAATCTGGTAACCTAATAACGTTGGAAAAATTATAGTAGCCATTGAATGTAATAAAACAATATCAGCTGTCAGACAGATACAAAATAAAGCGTTGCGTAAATCTCTTTGAGTAAAAATTAAAGAAAATGAATAATTTTAGTAGAAATGAAAAGGTTGATATGTTACTGATATATGGAGAGCGTCTCAAAAATTCAACTGCAGCTGCAGAACTGTATCAGCAACGATATCCCAACAGACGTCATCCAAGCAGACACTTGTTTGCCAGAGTGGAACAAGAATTAAGAAACGAACCCAATCAAGAAGATGACCATCAAACATTTATTGTAAGTGAGGACAAAAAAATTGATGTATTAGGATTTGTGATGGTACACCCAACAACATAAACAAGGGAATTGTCAATGGAATGCGACATTAGTCAGTCTTCGGTTTGCAGAATTTTAAAGAAACATAAGTTTCGGTCTTATAAATCCTAAATACCCCAACATCTTTATGGAGATGATAACGACAGGAGGCTAGTATATTGCAACTGGTTCTTAAATGCAGTACAACAAAACCCAGGTTTTCCTTTTCATATTTTATATTCAGATGAAAGTAGATTTACGAACCAAGATATGTTTAACAGAAATAATACTAGGTACTGGGCTCAAGAAAATCCGAAAGAAAATCCTCCCCCACATAATTCCAGAAGAGTGATGGAATATTTAAACAACATGCATGGTGAACGCCTTATCGCAAATCAAGGTCATATCAGGTGGCCTCCTAGGTCACCTGACTTAACACCCCTCGACTATTATGTATGGGGCACTCTCAAAAATAAAGTTTATAAAACTTCTTCAAATACCCGTGAAGAGCTGCAAAATAAAGTTGTACGGGCTCTTAATGAAATAACGCCGGCTGAATTGCGTAGAGCCATTCAAGCAACTGTACGCAGAGCCGAATTGTGTATAGAAAAAAATGGTGGATATTTTGAACAATATCTATAAATGTCAATTTATGGTTTAATTATATTAATTATTTTAAAGATACCTACTGTTACCTAGTTTAAGTTTAATTGTTCAAACGGAATTGATTTTTATTTATTTATAGGCCCGATATTATTTAAATAAAACTCTGAAAACCGAACTGATGTCGCATTCTATTGCAAATGTCCTTGTGGATGTAATTGTGTTTACCTCCACATACCTATGCTAAACTTAATTGTAACGTTCTTTGCGCTCACAATTATTAAATGTTTGATAGCTCAAGATTGCCTATAACTACACGAGTCTGTCTGACAGCTGATATTGTTTTATTACATTCAATGGCTACTATGATTTTTCCAACGTTATTAGGTTACCAGATTTACACAGAAATGTGCCATTTTAGTTTCCAAAGCCCACTAATCTATTATCTATTAGCCGCATGTTTCTAAAAGCTTGGTTGCATTGTATTTTGGCTAAAATCTCAAATATTTCTGAGCGGATTTTCAAAATTTTGGTATCATTAGATTCGTATGAAAATGAGGTATTTAAAAATGTTGGTGAACGATTAAATGCCCATTTAAAAAAACCGAGTTAGTGGGTAAAAATCACATTTAAAAATTTTAAACGCCTCTAGAGAATTAAGTAATGCAATCATATTGCTCTTTTTATTTTTATAGTAACGTAGCACACAAACTAAAATATATTTTGAGCACCATAGCACTCTGGATTCAGAAATAGATTTTTTAATAAAATTTTTAATGTTTATCAAAAAGTGACCAAAATGGATGTATTGTATTCAAAATTTCCTCTAGATTCCAAAAATGTAAAAATATAAAGGGTGTTCCATTTAAAAATCGAAAGTTGTGGGCATTTCCGGTCAAACCGGATGTGCACCAAACTTGATTTTTTATTGAAAAGATGGCATTTTAGTCGTGTAATAAGGCCTCCAAATTTCAATTTTCTATTCCAAATATTTTAGGAAATATCGGGTGAGCGCAATTCGTGACTCACCCGGTATAGTATTATACAAGGTGGTCCACGGGAACCTGACGATTTTTGAATGAGCAATGCAGAGTTATTTAAGTTATAAAATGTTTATTTACATATTTCACTAGCCAATTACATGCCATTATATATTTTTTTAAATTACGTCAGACATATGACGACCATCCTGCTCATAACACCATTCAAGTCGGCTCATGAACTCCTGGTGAACTCGTTTCAATACTTTGTCGGTCGCCTGGACTTCACGAATTGATTCCTTAACCCCAGAGGAAAAAGTTACACGTTGACAAATCTGGTGACTTTGGAGGCCATGGCACGTCCCCAAAGCGCGAAATTAGGCGCCCTGGGAACAGCTGGTGCAGAATATTTATTGTTATAATGCGTCGTATGCGAAAATACGATGTCTCACACCCCACGTAGTCATGGTGTACACTAAATTAAGATGGTTCGAACGGGACCTTTCGAGCATCCCTACTCCAACTATATCAGAGTACTACCCGTCCCAAAAATGTTAGGTTCCCGTGGACCACCCTGTACTTGAAACTACAGAAAAATTTCACGATTTTACTTGAAAAATTATTTTTTCACCAAATAAAGAAAGAACTTGTGTTGAACGAAAAAAGTAATACAATACATATTAAACATCGCTTTTTAAGCTTTATTTTTGGGGTCGATTGATTGATTGGTTGATTAATTAGATCAGCGTATACTAGGCATTGTTGCCACTTCCGGACATCCAATTTCAATGTTTTATATACCACCGGACCGGCTACATATGCTGGATTGGATGTGGGACGTTTTGCTGCCAGCAGCGAGAGCCACATGACGCATGGGTAGGAATATAGGATGGGAAGTGTAGGTGTTTGTGAGATGCTTCTTTTAAGTTTTCATGCTTCTCACAGTTAGGGAGGAAATTGCTTACAAAATCTGCACAATTCACCATTATTCGAAATTAAAGGCCAAAACACTGGTGAAAAAATGAACAAGCAGTAGGTATTTTTGTTTGCTTATGACTTTTCGAAATACTATCAAGGATAACAAGAGTTTACTATACACAGACAGAACTGAATGCCATACTGAATTTTGACATAATAATGTACTGTAATTAAGCCGTGACAAGGCATATAATATAGTTTCTTCCGGGGATGTTATAACGAAGAGAAAGAGTGTTGATTTACTTGGAGTAGCGTCGGGTACAATTTAAGCTGACTTGTGTCATGGCCGCTAAAACGTCAGAACTAAGATTTTTATTTGATGCATAAGAAATGCCCCAGTAGTTCCCAAACAGTTCTTTCCTATAACAGCATGATGTCGCTAAATAATTATAAAAAAATAGGAAAGATGTTGTCATAAAATGTTAGGATTATTAATTTAGTAAATTCGTCATTTTAGTGGAATTCTGATTTACAGAGTCCGCCATAAAGTTGGCTACATATGGGAAAGAATTGTATTATTGACATTTCTAAAAAACTCTATTGGGGGTTCGTTTATGCATGTCCGACAACAAAAAATTACATTTTGACACGTCATGCGATCACCGGTTTGGCAGGACTCTAAAAGTAGTTGACGGTGGTACCGAAAAATGGGTCAAATTGTTAAGATATCGAAAAATGTTATTAAGAAAAAGTGCATAGAATACAACAAGGACCCCATATATCAATTTTGAAGCAGATATGAGGAAAATAAAAAAGTACAAATTTTACCCCTAGGGGCTGTTCATAAAATACGTTCGCAAATAAGGGGGAATGTGACGTTCGCAGTTAATCAATTTTATTTTAATTTTCTTCTTAACTTGACAGTTTTTAAATTTTTTTGTTACGATAGAAAGTCATTCCCAAGTACTAAGATGTAATATTTTTATTTTAAGGAATACCACCCTCCGCTCATTAAAATTTCGATCGAGGAAAATATTCAAATTTAAGGAGTATCACCCCTCCCCGCTTTTCAAAATTTCGATCGAGGTAAATATTTAATCTTAGGGAATATCATCCCCCCCCCCCCGCTGTCCGAAATTTTTATTGAGATAAATAATTTATTATCAGGAATGCCACCACCCCCCGCTCTTCGAAATTTATGTTGAAAATTGCTGGGAGTTGTATGTTACTACCCCCCGATTTTCTCTTGATGGCCCTGCCTGTAAATAAACACATTGAATAGCCTTATTTATTTACTTATGTGGTCTTAAGAAATATTTTAAATTATTCATCTGTATGCTATTGTTAATCATAAGAAATCGTTTGGGGGGGGGGCTAGCTTTTTTGACGTAATATTTGTTAAGGGGGTCGCTGAAAGTGTGACTTGCGTGACGAAGGGGGAGGGAGGGAGGGGTCCAAAAAGGTGAAATTCTGCGTGTCGTATTTTATGAACGGCCCCCTACCATCATTAATTACTATATGAAAAATCATAAATTCTTGTGTCTATTTCACAAATATTTTCTTAGTTTCCACAAAAACTTTATGTATTTTAGTTGAATAAAGGTATTTGCATGTAAAAAAAGAAACGAACCACCAATATAGTATTTTTTAGGAATCTCGATAATACAAATTTTTCCCATATGTAACCAACTTACTTTATGGCGGACATTGTAGGTATATAGGCTCGGGCACAAATGAAACAATGAGTTATCAGAAAAAGAAATCATGGACTATTATTATTACAGTCCAGCAAGAACCACGGGGAGGTATGGGCATTTCTTGCCAGGAAAGGATAGGATCGTAGCATTAGTAGGGGAAATGATGTTAGTAAAAATAAAATATTTCATATAATAAAAAGAATTCTGAAATCTCTATGAGAATAACGAAAGTTGCCAGTCGAAACCTTGCCGTTGTGGGACCTGCCCCATGTTCAATACATTTTCAATTTTGAGAAATTCATTTCGTTTCAACAACCAATAAGGAATAATAAACTAATACTGCTAATATAACTTATCTCTTTCGTCCGTGTGTGTATCTGTTGACGACTTTCCTCTCTGTTCTGTAGAATTCCCGCACTCTACTTCCCAAAAATAGTTCTTAAAATGTTTTCTTAAAACGTTTTCTTAACCGCTTCTCAAGTCACCGAGGTAACTCCTTGAAAATCCAGAACGATTTTGTGTTCGGTAAAATTCTAGTTGGAGTTTTATTACTCCTACGTCACAACATAGTTAATATGTCTATATTGCTTTATAGGGACATGTCGCTCACTTGACACACTCGCAAGGGTCCCAGGTATAAATCGGACTGTTTCCGTCGAGGGCCAAACTAAAACACTGTACTTTTGCTTATTTTCTTTATTATTGGTACTGTTAACAAACACTTTACCAGTAATTTTCAATTAATAATTCGGTATGTACTTTGTGCTTCTATTATGACGCTTCACTTTACGCGAAATTTTTTGATCTACCGATGACTTAAACTTTATTTTTGTTAGAAGGTTAGAATAAAATTGTTTTATTATTTTTAAATGACAGAGCGGCAGTGGTTGTATTATCTACTCTGAAGACATTGCCTATTTCTGAATAATTTTATATAGAGTAATAGGTTTGAATTAGAGAAAAATGTGTACACATTTGTAACTCAATTTTTAACTTTGGACCGACATATCGTAAAAAATATTTGTACACATACACCACACACCCTCTATATCAATTTGTACAGCTATTGCACCTTGTATTCTAAAAAGATGGCAGCTGGCAAAGTATTGTATAAATAATATCGACAAGTTCTACATTTTGTCGTCATATCTAATATAAAAACAGTAAAGGAGTTAGAATCAGATTGACATCAAATGCCATTCTGTCCAACAGAATGCAAAAACATAACAAAATGTATATTAAAACAAAAAGAGTACAGAGCAGTAAATTCTCTTGAATGTTGGTTAGTAATTCCAAGATATATAGAACAATTATGTCTTAAATAATACCCCAGAACAGAAGACATGAGGGGGACCTTCGCGGCGGAACCACGCTTCGTTGCCTCCTGGCCAAACCTGCCCGCGGCCGCGCCTCTGCCAGACAAAATACCCTCTCCCGATTCTCATCGTTGAAGACGAACTCTAGACATGCACTGACCTCTTCACCTACACATGCACCTATACCAGGAATTCCGACAAAAAAATAAATAATACTCAATTAGTGACTGTATCAAGGATACCTCGAATAACAACAATTATCTGCCATATACGAAAGTAAACCAAAGTAGACATGACTCCTCCTTTTTATATAATTGTTGCACATTTTAGAGGATACTCATCGCAGTTTTTTATTAATAATGTTATAGTACAGGAGCCGGGTGGTTTTTTGGTACACCATCCTTTTACGCTCATTATAAAAGTGTATTTGGAATGAAGAATATTAACAAAAGTTTATTATAAATGCAAATTCGCAAAGAACACAGTCAGTCCGCTTATTAGTAATTTTTTTTTCTATTATATGTTTGATTATATTGGGGAGCTGAACTTTTATGACTGACTATATTTGTTGCGGATTTGCATTTATAAAGAGCTTTTAATACTCTTCTTCATTTCAAAATGGACTATAGATATTTTTATCGTTTTATGAATGATATGATACGCAAAATCGACTTCTGACAGAATCCCCCCGTCAGGTAAGTCACGAGATGTCAAATGGAGTTATAGCACGTGATGGTTACAAGTTTTTAAATTTTTATTGAGAATGTTTTTTTAAAAATTTTGAACAGAGAAAAATATTCTCAGGCGAAAACTCCTGTCAGATAATTAATTAGTCACAAAGAAAAATGTTTCCAAGTTTGGGAAATATTCAGATTTTTTTTTATATGTTTTATCTCGGAACTATAAACTTCATTACGAGTTCTTTCTTTAATTTCTAAAACTTAAAGAAGGTCCTCCTAAACGGCCTAAGCGTGTTTCCAAATAAACTCTATACCAAATTAAAGTTCATAACGAGTACACAAAAAATCCTATTGGGCATAACTTTATAGTATGGGTCCTTCTAGAGCTTTAATGGCTCTGAAGTTCATAAACTGAATTTTAAGAGATAAGAGACATTATATGTATTTTTTGACAAATCTCATATGTTGTCAATACTTTTCCCATCGGTTTAGGATCAATTAATTTCTCTAAGTAGTTAAATATTAATTTTTGCTTTTTGTGTAGGGATGCCTTTAGCCAAACAGTAAGAGGTTAAGCATCAGCAGTAGAGGATTCTTCATTTTTTGACATATAATTGATTTTTTTTAACTTCCGGTTTCGCCAGAAGTTACACCAACTTTCGATTTTTAAATGGAACACCCTATATATTGTTGCATTTTTAAATTCTGCATAATTTTCTGAATCCAACGATGCCAAATAAGTGACATTTCAAACATCATTTTTTTTTATAATATAATTTTTAGTTCTCCATTTAAGTGTGCCATGACGGTTCCGATTTATTCTAAATGACCCATGTAATGCTACAAAAATCGAAATCCCGTTAAGAACACTAAATTACGTGATTTATGAGCAGATAAAATTTACCAAAATTATTTTTGGTTCAATTGGAACCATATCGGCACCGTGGTATCATTTATTAGTACTATTAATAAGGAACTTATTCATATGTCGTATTAAAATGTGCGATAAATACAAACAAAATTACACCTAAAAGAAAATAAGAAAATACAATTTTATTCTAATTACCTTGTTACACGTAAGGTGGTTTTGGAATACAAAAAATTAACACAAGACATTACAATAGTTATTCAGAATGCTGTCCATTAACGCCAATGCACTTCTGAACTCGCATAGCTGTTTCTCGAAGAACGTTCGCCAATTTCTGGACCGTTATGCTATTAATTGCTCGTCTTACTCGTAGCTCCAAGTCTTCATGGTTTGTAACGGCGGTTCAATAGACAATATTTTTTTAATGACCCAAACAAAGAAATCAAGGGGCGTTAAATCAGGTGACCTTGGAGGCCACCTCATAGGACCATTCGTCGAAATAACGTTCTCCGAATCTCTGTTGAAGGTAATCAATTACTATCCTTGAATTATGGGGAGGAGCGCCATCTTGTTGTAAATACATTCCCTGTCCTAAATCTAAAGGTAACTCATCTAAAATGTCCTCAATCTCATTTTCCAGGAATCTCAAGTATCTGACACTAGTCAGAGGTCCTTCAAATATTATTGGACCAATGATTCTACTACCGATTATTCCAAGCCAAACATTGAAACCGAACCACACTTGAAAGTTACCCTCCCGTAATAAATTTTGATCTTCTTGTGACCAATATTCAGTATTTTGTCTCAAATTTGTAAACCTTGACTCGTCCGAAAAAAAAAAATCAGTCCCAGAAAATCATTATTTGGCTGCACGTTATTATACAAAATCCAATCCATCCTACGTTCGTAATCACTTTCGTACAAATGCTGGTGCAATTGGTATTTAAAAGATTTGTAGTGGTATTTGTGCAAAATTCGGCTTACTGTTTGGTGACTGATGTTCAATTCAAACCCGACTTACCTTAAAGAAACATTATCAACTTCTGTTCGAGCCAAAACATTAATTTCCATTCCCTCGTCAATAATGAAGTTTTCTTCGGGATCATTGTTGGGCTCTCTTCAGAATTGGTTTTCAACACGTTTAAAATAATTTTTCGCTGGACATTGTCTATCAGGATATCGTCTGCCATAAAGGTCCATAGCTGCAATTGCATTTTTTTAAATTTCCCCATAAATAATTAACATGTCTACTTTTTCATCTCTTGTAAAAATTTGCGGCATTTTGAACACAATTAACAAGAATTTTAAACAATTTTTAAAGACACAATAGAACACCGTTAAACCAACAAATATTTGACAAGCTAAATATTTCGTTGTTTTCAAAGCCACCTTAGTTACTTCATAACGTTTAATTAGAACAAAATTGTATTTTCTTATTTTCTTTTAGCTGTAATTTTGTTTGTATTTATCGCACATTTCAATACGACATATGAGTAAATTCCTTATTAATAGTACTAATAAATGGTACTACGGTACCGATATGATTCCATTAGAAAAAAATGAGTTTTGCCCCAAAAACAAATTTGGGTGAATTTTATTTGCAAATAAATCACGTTATTTAGTGTTTTTAACGGGATTTCGATTTTTGTAGCATTACACGGGTCATTAAGAATAAATCGGAACGCACACTTAAATGGAAAACTAAAAATTTTATTATAAAAAGAAAATTAACGTTTTAAATGTATTTGGCATCGTTGAATGAAAATTATGCAGAATTCAAAAATGCAATAATATATAGGGTGTTCCGTTTAAAAATCGAAAGCTAGTGTGTGTCACTTCCGGCGAAACCGGAAGTGAAAAAAAAATCAATTGTATGTCAAAAAGTGCCGTTTATTATGTATGTAATATATCCTAAATTTCAATCAATTATCTTCAGAAATAAAGGAGAAAAGGGGGGTATAGAGTTGTTTTAAAACCTCATATGCGCAGAGACATAATCCGTCCTGTTGACTCAGTTGCAGTTCTTAAGAATATTATATTTATTGTTTACAATTTATCCCGAGCTCCTGTTTATGTATACAGCAAGGCAGCCTCCAGTGTCTTCAAAAACATACTTATAACTCAGATTAAACTTTGCCTTTAGCGCATATCGCGGCTCATGAGATTCTGAAACACCTCTACCATGATCCTGTTACACCCGGTATAGCGCGAAAATAATAATAATGTATATGCATTATTTAATTACACTTTCAAATTTTACTGCTTAATGAACACATATACATAGTTAATTTAGTAATTGTTTAGTATTTTTAGTAATTCATTTTTCTAATGTGGTTTCCAAATTTCATACCTACGTATTTCTAATAAGTGCGATAAATAACACAGCCCCACAAAAAAAGTGTTGTGCATCAGACTAGACCACCATATCTATACGTTTTATCAGGTCAAGATAAAGATCTTTCCAAGGTCAAATTAGGAAAATCCGTTTAAGCACAGAAAACCACGATTTTTATACGTTTTTGGGGTAACTGAATCCGAATCCCAGATCAGTTTGACCCCATTAGATCAGGATCATTCCAAGGCCAAATTGGGAAAAACATTTAAGCGTAAGAAACCACGATTCTTATACGTTATTGGGCTTGCTGAATCCGAATGCGGAGTCTACTTAGCCTCATCAGGTCAGTGATATGGATATTTTGTTTCTATAAACGATATTTAGGGTTTTATAAATGTGTCGACCAAATACAATATACTCTTCGTATTCGTATTTGCGAAGAGTGTAATAATTATAACATTTTTAACGCGCTTCTTTTACTTCCCTCGCATACCGAAGGGAAGTATTGTATTCGAGAAAAAATCACCCTCCGAGATTTTTTCGGATTCTGACGTTTCAGAACACGTAGATTCCGAAAATATAGGTTTTTCAATTCCGTCAGTCTGTCTGTCTGTCTGTCTGTCTGTCTGTCGGTCTGTCTGTCTGTCTGTCTGTCTGTCTGTCTGTCTGTTGGTGTATTTACTAAAAAACCACTTGACGGAGAGCAGTCAAATTTGGTAGGTAGTTGACCCTACTGTCAGCGAAGAACTGGTAGAATTTTCACTGAAAAATATACAGGGTGGACCGTCTAAACGGAATAAATAGTGAAAAAAATTTTTTTTTGCTCAAATTTTTGAAAAAATTTTTACCAAGATGAAAAAAATTTTTTTTTGCTCAAATTTAAAATTTCCACGTTTCATGACGCGCTAAACCTATTTCAGGAAAAAAAAAATTTTGAAAGTTTTTTTCAAACATTTTTGAAAAAATTTTTACCAAGTTGAAAACATTTTTTTTTTGCTCAAATTTAAAATTTCCACGTTTCATGACGCGCTAAACCTATTTCAGAAAAAAAAAATTTTGAAAATTTTTTTCATTTTTTAAAAAAATGTTACCAAGATGAAAAAAATTTGTTTTCGCTCAAATTTAAAATTTCTACGTTTCATGACACGCTTAACCTATTTCAGGAAAAAAAAATGAAAATTTTTTTCACCAATATTTTTGAAAAAAATTTTACTACTAAAATGATTTTTTTTTCTTTCTTCAAATTTAAAATTTTCACGTTTCATGGCATTGTAAGCCTGATTAAAAAAAAAGTTTTTTGAAATTTTATCACTAAGATAGAATTTTTCTTTCTTTGTTCAGATTTTAACTATCCACGTTTCCATGACATTCTAAAACTATTCAAACAAATTTAAAAATGTTTTTGAAGAATTTTTTAAAAAATTTGAAAACATTTTTAATCCATTTATGTATCAGTACTATAGAACAGACGAAAAAGAATTTTTTTGCTCAAATTTAAAATTTCCACGTTTCATGATATTCCAAACCAATTTCGGAAAAAAAAATTTGCAACATTTTGTTACCAGTTTGGAAAAAAATTTAACACCAGAATGCTCAAATTTAAATGACATTCTAAACCTAGGTATTTCAGAAAAAAAATTTGAAAAATTTTTTCACCAACATTTTTCAAAAAGTTTTTACCACTAAAATAGATCGAATTTTTTTTTATTTGCTCAAATTTAAAATTTTCACGTTTCCTATTTTAAAAATACATCATTTTTATTTTTTAATCTTTTTTTAGCACTACTATAGAACAGAAGGAAACTTTCCTTTTTGCTCTAATGTAAAATTTCTACCTTTGACATTTTAAACCTATTTCAGAAGAAAAAAATTTGAAAATTATTTTACCATCTTTTGAAAATTTTTAAAAAAGTGAAATTTTTTAACCACCACTATACTTCCACTCCATTACGTGAATGTTGGATTGAAAATGTGACAGATGGCAATAACATCTGGCATATGCACCTATTATACTTTTATTGAAAAATGTACAGGGTGGTCATCCCAAGAAATAATTCAGTCATGGTGGACATTTGTAAAGGTATTTGCGCAAGCCTGCCATATGTGGCACCTGCTATTTAGTATTGAACTTTTGCTGTTGGATGAGCAATCTGTATATTTTTTTGACCAAAACTTATCAAGTTTTCTTTGTAATAATAGCAATAACTCTACTCCGATTATTATTCTCAATGTCATTTCGTAATTATTATTTTTTTAGAGAGACTGCCATGAACGAGGGAAGTTCTGTGTAAATACCTTTACCGATTTTTTTTAGAGCAATGCTTATATTGTAAGTTATGACTTTCTGACTGTCACACGTTTCAACAGGAGCAATTATGCATTATAGAAATTCCTGATTATATCCGAGACGTTCCAGTTGCAGCGCGAGTATGCCTCTTTGGGTGTAAAATTAAAACTATTACGTGACTTCTGCCTGTCAGACCGTATTTGTGTTTCACGCAATCCACACTTCGGTAGTAAATAGTCCACGCAAATTAGAAGAAATAGAATAGAAAATTTATACAAAGTTTATATTTTAGTGACATATTCTCAATAGGGGTAGGAATGAATATCTAAAGAGTTCCCACCGATCGCAAAAACTTAAGAGACACGCTTTTAAATACAAACTGAAACTGTTAAAGAATGTACTAAAAGAAGAATATGATGTTAATAACAACAACAATTGTGTTATTAAACGAGTCAAATATTCTGGTTTTCCAGGCATTTTGAGCACCACACGCTTTTGCGTTTATTAACATAATAATTATTGTTATTATTAACATTATTTTCTTCATTTTAGTGCATTTTTTTAACAGTTCCAGTTTGTGGTGAAGAGCGTGTTTTTTAATTTTTTAATATTATTTATTTATTGCTGTTAGAATAGTGTGCCTTCGATAAAATTCCTTCCCTATAAATTAAATTGCAGAACCTATTCGTCATCTTGAAGTCGCCATTTTCAATTCTTTAATTTCGACTGAATATTTATAATCTGCTACCTCGAGGAACCCTAGGTAGGAGTTTTCGTATGAAGACAATATATTACAATAATTATCCGTCATTTTGAATTGTTAACTTTGGACCAGATAATTGTAATCTGCAACCTTTATAGTCAGTCTATAACCCTCAGATACCAATTTTCAGTGGAATCACACAACAAACGATCATATAATTGTAATCTGCGACCTCAAGAATTTCCAGATACCAATTTTTAGTAGAACCGGATATTAAATGACAATAGTCTGTCCGCCATCTTTGAAACGCCATATTGGATTTTTGTCTATAAAATGTCAAATTGTATTTTCATGTGAACCATTTGAACGTGCTAAATACGACGTGTGAAAAGTGAGTTGTAAGATTTCATTACAATGTTAGAGATCAAGCTAATAGAAGCGTCTTAAAATTAGAGCCGGATGCTAGGCGTTGCCTCTATATCTTCCTAACATTTTGTCCTACGATAAATATTGTATTTCATGATATACGAGGTGCGGACTCAGACGCGTTTGATTTTATTTTGTAGATATTTAATTTGCAAAATTGATAATCTTTTCAATGTGATGATGTAACATTTATGAGACGCCTCCTTACACGATATTCGTTGTTTGAAACGTATTCTGTAGAATTTCTGTGGAGTTTTTGAACAAATATGGAAACAAAGTTTCACAACCTGATGTCAAGAGGGCCATTTCATTGGTATTATCCAAGCTGGCTTGTGACGTGACAATCCATAAAAAAAATTCCTCAATAGCAGCACTGACGTACAGAGTGCAGATAAATACAGTGGAGACGATTGTATCCTGTGGTAATCAATGAATATGGTGATGATGATATAGATGATGATGATTATATTTAATCAAACTTTTATAATAAAATTAATTTGAAAATATGTTTTTTAGTCTTGCACCCATTTTCTTTTAACGTGAATTTTTAATGTAACTGTATATTATTATGCATGTGTTAATGATATAATTGCATTAAATAAGAGGTAGGTACATAAATCCGATCATACACGAACTTTTTTTAAATGGTTGCACCTATTTGATTTTAACGAAACAATTAGTAGTAATAGTAAGTGTAAGTGTAACTAATGGTCTGAGAGATCATTTTTGTGTCATTACCCTAGCTCAAATAATATTCGAGAAAAGCGAGTTTAAAAAAGTAATATTGCCAGTGCATGTTTTGTCAATTATCTCAAGGATCAATGGAGGTCAGGGGCTGGAAGTTTGCAATCGTGTTCTTTTGACTTGCCAGTATTATAAATTATAACGTAAAAGTTATTTCAAAGATCCCTTTCGGGGGTCGTTTCACCAAGCTTGTCCGGCTGGAGCTTATAGTTTATCCGAAAATGGTGACCATGAGAACTTTCTAAATACTTTTCTACAATTAAGATCCTACCAAAAATCATAAGTTCTCATAAGGATAATTTTCTCTGCTTTTGCCGCCAATTTTTCTTTGGGAACTGGGTTGAATCAAGATGTTGAATTTTTTCTAATGTGTGATCGTCCAAATTGTCTATAGAGAAAATCTAGAGCAATATGTTGTATATTTCAAAATTAGCCTGATGACTGTATTGGTAAATGACCAAAATGCATTTTTCATGATTTTGTTTAATTTTTTGGCTGACCTTGTGTGAAATATATCAACGTTGATTCATAATAATAATAAATAATGCCATTTTTCTTTAAGGAAAGCACCGAAAATAATGTTATTTATTAATTGCTGAAAGCTGCTCGCTTTGAGTAGGCATCCAATCAACTTTATAATGAGATTTGTTATAGGTAACAAGTGAAAACAAGACAGAATTTCTTCTTATTAGCTCATAACAAAACCGGTCGATAACAATAATTATTGTGATTGCTTTGGCGGCCTCTCAGTTGCAATTACTCGTAATAAAGCTAGTCCATAACAATAATACAAGAGCGCTGAAGCAAAATTACAGATTTTAATTTGCTAAAAATTATTAGAGATTGCCTAATTAGGCTCTCGGGAGCTTAGTACTCTGTTCTGCCCGGACGTCTCGTCGGTTCAAATCAAGGCCACTTAGTTATTGTTGATCAGATTATAAACCAAGTGTTATTTTTCTTCCAGTTCTTTTTAATTAGAGTTTAAAGTTAAATTGCTAACATTCAGCTTTGTAAGTCCGGTATAATAATCAATATTTCAATATTAAATAAATAACTGGAGTAAACAATATTCTCTTCCCTGATTTATTGAACTTTTTGTATCATTGTTACACTGTTCTATAAGATTAATGTCACCATACGTCTCTCATTATCAGGGTTGTCCCTGATTTTTACAATGTGTCACGAAAACATAAAAGTCCCGCAAATGTCCCACATTTAAGGATTTTGTCCCGCAAAAACTTCGATTTATACTGATTATAAAATATCCACTGGTAACGACTGTTAAAGTTGTTCAAAAAATAATAATAATACTGAATATGCACCACAATATTCTGATAATACAACATCCAACAGCTGAGCCGAGGAACATCGATTTACTGGAAACTTGGCAACGGAAAGCTCTCTATGGATGACACCCACATGATCTTAGCCAGGAAAATGTAGACCAAAATGCGTCGAACTACTGGTTGGCTTATGGGAGCTGTTTCCAGAAACGGAGAGCTTTCTCATAGCCATCTAGGACCAACAGGTGCCATAAAAAATCTATGGGAAGTATATACTGAAAGAGAACATCCCAAGCGATACTTACAGACAATGCACAGCGGCTTCAGAAATAAAGCAACACCTCACATCTGGAGGCCGTCTACTGGCAGAGACTGACTACACGAATAGTTAAGCATAACCAAGTGGCAAAAATCATCCGCTTTCAATTGGCTCTAAACCACCAACTGACGAACACAAATCCCCTATACTACTTACTCAATGCAGTTTTAGAGAACAATATCTACTGGCTTTACTGAGACCGCTCTATTATTACACATAGAACTATTTCAGCGAATAGACCAGGCATCGTCTTAACAGATAACCAAAAAAAAATACACATACATTATTGGTATAGCAATGGCAAACATACATAGGCTACAGTTCAGATAATTCCCGTTCTTAAACTGTCCTAGTTAATAATTTTTAGGGCAGTGTATAATTTTCTGAATCAATCAGAAAACTGAAAACAACTGAACTGAACCCAAAAATATTGTCAAAAAATGGAGCTTTTGTCGATTCCTACTAAAAGTGAACTGTTGCTTAATTTAGTGATGGGTTTTATACAAAAATTGAAAGGAGCAAATAATCTCAAAAATATTCTTTCAGCTCAAATATAGGTCTAGATAATTAGGTAACCGCTGAAATTCTGAAGGTCATGCTTGAAATTTATCAAACACATACGGAGTGAAAGAAAATTCTTTTAATTAAAAAATCAATTTTATTTATTTTAATGTTGAGAATTCAAAAAAAAACCGCTGCCTAAGGAATCACTACTTCCACATCCAGATTTCCCATCCAAGTGTCTTTAAAGGAAAACATCTTGACTATATTTGCAGTATGTGGAAAAAATTAATAATAAAATTTTAATAATATATTTGAGGCAGATCTGATAAAAAAAAAATTAGATGTTCTAGGATATACGCCAAAAATGAAGTTTCTGGATTCGTATTAGCCTGTTTTACTTACTTCCCCAATTTACCCCCCATACTCCACTCCTTCAACGGAATCATCTCAATCAGCTGTCACTACAATACATACGCGTACCAAATTTCAAGTGAATCTCTCAATTTTATTTTATAAACCCCTTTAATAATAGAGGGTTGTGGGGAGCGGGTATAAAAAGTGTTAAAAAATCCAAGACCGTGGCTTCTAGTATGTATACCAAAACCCAAGTTTCTGTACTCTTACCAGCTTGCTTTACTTATTTTTTCCTATTTACCACTATTTAACCCCCAACCCTTCAACGGAATCATCTCAAAACATAATCTACTTCCGAATGTCCCTATAACACATAATTGTGCCAAATTCCAAGTGTATGTCTCAATTCTTTTAAGTTAAGAATTTTATGATAGTGGGGGTGGTGTGGGGGTTGAAAAATATAAAAAAATTTGAGGTCTTGGATTCTAGTATATACACCAAATCCCAAATTTCTGTACTCTTACCAGCTTGCTTTACTTATTATCCCCTATTTAACCCCCAACCCTCCAACGGAATCGTCTCAAAATATAATCTAGTTGCTGATGTCGTTATAATACATACGTGTACCAAATTTCAAATGAATATCTCAGTTTTATTTTATCAACCCCTTTAATATTGGAGTGGGAGTGGTCAGGAGGGGGGGTATCTCGGGGGTATAAATAATATAAAATAATCTGAGGCCGTGGCTTCTAGTATATACACCCAATCCCAAGTTTCTGTACTCCTACTAGCTTGCTTTACTTATTTTCCCGTATTTACCCCTACATCACCCAACCCTTCAACATAATCATCTCAAAATATAATCTAGTTCCAAATATCCTAATACATAATTGAACCAAATTTCAAGTGAATGTGTCAATTTTTTTTTAATTAAGACTCTTATGATGGAGTGGAGGTTGAAAAATATAACAAAAAAAATATGAGGCCTTGGCTTCTAGTATATACCCCAATCTCAAGTTTCTGTACTCTTATCACCTTGTTTTACTTATTTTCCCCTATTTACCCCTAGTCAACCTCCAACCCTCCAACGGAATCATCTCAAAATATAGTCCAGTTGCTGAAGTCGTTATAATACATACGTGTATGAAATTTTAAGTGAATGTCTCAATATTATTTTATTAAACCCTTTAATAATGGAGAGTGGGGGGTTGAAAATTTTGTAAAAAAATGTGAGGTCTTGGCTTCTAGTATATCTACCAAATTCCAAGTTAGTGTACTCTTACCAGCTTGCTTTACTTATTTTCCCTTATTTACCCCTATTTAACCCCCAACCCTTTACCTGAATTAGCGCACAATATAATCTAGTTTCAGATCTCGTTACGATACAAATTCCAAGTCAATATCTTATACCGTTCCTGAGGAAACGTGCGCACAAACAAAGTTACAGACCGACAGACAAACAGAAAACGCTCATATTTAAAATCTCGACGTTTTATGACATTCTAAGCCTATTTCAACAAAAAAAAAATTGATTTTTTTTTACGATTACTATACTTTTATTCCACTACGTGGATGTGGAAGTAATTTTTGAATTTTACACATTAATTATATATTATTCATTTCTAGAATATATAAAATTGAATATTTCAAAAAATTCATTTATTTTATTTGAAAATATCCTGCAGTTTGTTTCTTGAGATCTGGTCACTTTATGTAAGATACTCTTGGCATTTTTTTTGCAAATAATGTTAGGTTTAGAATGAAAACAAGAATGATTGCTATATACTTCAGTAAGAAGCAATAAAGCAACAACGGACAAGTGTTTCGTAGTTATTACTCCTTATCAGCATAGGGTAAGAAAGTACATAGTACTCCATTTTACATTTTCGTATCACATGTGCCACAATACAGTAAAGTAGTTAGTGCACACAGCACTATGGTTACTGCCCTATTTCCACTTGACAAAATATAAACAAAATAATGGAAAAGTTTGATGAAACATGTAAAACAATAATAATTTCTATATATCTCCCTAGTTACATTCTGGTTTCTTGGTGGGGTGTATTATCTGTCTACTTTTATTAGTCGTTGGCGAACATATTTCTAAGTTTTCTCTATCTGTCGATATGCTGCTCTTACCTATAAACTTTGTTTTCTCCATTCTATCCTACCCTCTATTTTTCTTCCTAGAATTAATTACAGCATTTCATATTTTTCCACTTCTCATAACATGCTTACGGGAAGCAGTTTTTCTTTTTTGTGTTTTTTATTATCATATGAAGTCACAAAAAAGTTCATGTTTCTGCCTCCTTTGGAAGGGCTCAAGACTGTGGAGCAGCCTTTCCCGTAATGCCGAATTTTTCGCATTTGGAATTTTTCTAATAAACCTTAGTTGCCAAAGAATGTTTGTAGCGGATTTCGGGTTTCTAGGAAATAAGAACCCCATACTTTTTTGCTAATAGATTAAACCTCACCTTACGGATTTTTTATTAAAGATTATATTAAGCTTTTCATTAGACAAGGATTATAGAAATAAAATTTAATAAAAAAAATCATTTTCTTTGTTATATTTTCATGAATATTAAACCAAAAGACCACTTGTAAATTTAGGTAATAATCGTATAATTAATAAATTAAACCTATATGCAGTGTTTTTAGGTTAATTTCAAAGATTGCCTTCACCTTTTGCTGTAATAATTATATTGGCCGTTTTTCTAAGAATAATTCCAAAATTAAGTACAACAAAATATATAACTATTCACTGTTTTTGCAGACGAATGAATAAATTGATATTTTGACATGACTGTACTGTGTTCGTAAAACATAACGAAACGACGATACAAAACAGTCAGTCCACCAAGTTCAGTCTCATTGTTATTGTATTTACATGCAATGGCCATTATGAACAGCCCGAGAGTCAGCCAGTGGCATGTGTGCGGCCCATCGGACCGTGAAGTGCCCCCTGAGTTCCCCATTGGGCCCCAACTGACCTTTACCACTTTCAGCGAACACCACGACCATGGTTAAAACTATATTAAAAACTCATCCGAAAGAGAAGTCGATTATTCTCGAAAACATGAATTCTGTATATTTCGTAGACTGGAACGTTTACACATAAACATATAGGTAGTGCATAACGTTTTTTGGTGAAATTTTGTTGATTCTCCGATTCTCAAGGTCCTAAATTGTTGTCTCGGGACAAATTTTCTCAGATATACATCTTCAACATAACATAACTAAAGTTAACTCTCGAAATGAAGAAATGACATAGCTTTACTGGTTTTGAGAGCTGCGCTTTGGTTAGTTTTCACTATAAGATAGCCCAGTCCCCAGCGGGTATTGAGCTGGGATGAAATAATTGATGGGAAATGGTAAAAAATAAATAAATGAAATTTTACGTAGAAGTAGATCTCTGCTAGTGGAAAAATATAAAAGCGAGCAAGGCTACTGGGGTTACAACATAATACAAATTGACGTCAAACTCCCAAAAATAGTTTTTTTGAAAATAATATTTTAAACATGCAAAATATAAAGAAATCCTTAAAATTAATGAGTACAAAATTCCACAAAAAAATACTCTTACACAAAAGAATGACTGGAAAATAAGCAGTTTTCTCGCCTCTTTTTGCGACCTCTATAACTTTGCATGAAATTGATCAAATTGAATGCAACAGGTCTTAAAATTTTCCTCCGATATTATAAACATTATTTACTTCTCGCATACCGAAGGGAAGTACTGTATTCGGGAAAAAATAAATTATGAAATTATGATTATGAAAAGATAGCTTTTTCAATTCCGTCAGTCTGCCTGTGTCTGTCTGTCGGTCTGTCTGTTAGTGCATTAACTAAAAAACTATTTGACGGAGAACAGTCAAATTGGTAGCTAACTCACGCTACTGCCACCAAAAAATGGTAATGAAAAAAAATGTTTGGTTCATATTTAAAATTTCCACGTTTGGTAACATATTTCAAAAATTATTTTTTACCACAAGAGTATATGGAAAAAAATTTGTTTTTCTCAAATTTTAAAATTATAAAAATTAATGTCATGACTCATGAAATGTGAATATTTTAATGTCCACATTTTATGAGTCATGACATTCTACACCTATTTAAAAAAAAATAATTGCAATTTTGTTTTAACCACTATACTTCCACTCCACTACCTGGATGTGCAACTAACAATGTGACAGATGGAAATAATATTTGGCATATAGTTAACACAATTGGCAAAGAAGCCATACCTATTATACTTTTAGTGAAAAACATACAGGGCGGCCATCCTAAGAAATAATTCGACTATGGTGGAAGATCTTCTATATTTGGCATATTTTATTTAATATTGAATTTTTGCTGTCGTATGTTCACTCTGTATATTTTTTTTACCAAATGTTATCAGGTTTTCTCTGTAATAATAGGGCTAACTACATTGCGATTATTATTCTCGTATGTCATTTCTTAACTAATAATTTTTTAGAGTGACCGCCCTGTATAAATAAAGAGGGAAGTTCTGTGTAAACACCTTTACGGATTTTTTTCTTCAGGGATAACCTCCCCTATAATAGCGAATTAAATTATCCCGGTATTTTACAAAACACATATGTAAAAGAAAAGTTGAAATAATTATATTTATAAGTTATGAAGGTTTTTATTTATACAATTAATAGCTTTTTATCTTTACTAACTGATCTGAGAGTCAATAAATGTAAATACTACCCTCAAGAGGGGATGAAAATTAGTATAATAGGTATATTTCATAAAAGGGATCTGAAAGTGTTTTATGCATTATATCGCGGATTCTTTTAGTTCCGTTGTTTTCTTTTATAACCTTTTGATTTAACAACTAACAACAATTTTTAGGAGTTTTGATCCATTTTGTTTTAAGTTGCAATCATGGTTACTTTAAGATATTTTTTTATACTTTTCTGTTATTAAAAACCTACTATGCAAAATTTCCTCTGTGGATTATTTTATTCCAGTTTTGCCGTTATTTTTTTCTCCGCGGACCAGGCTATTATTCTTTCACGTTCTAACAAGGTTTGGTTTTGTATTGATATAGTAATTATTAATTATATAAACTTCAGTGGAACACATATGACTCAAATCTTGTTTGGGCATAAAGGGTGTTTAAACAAACTTTGTTAGGTATCAACACCAACAACATATGTCCTCTACGCGTTCCGCTTGTTTCAGCAGACCTATACCTTCAGCAGTTAACAAATGTATGTGCTATTAATTTATGGTGAATAATAAAGGTTACGTTTTAGTACATCCAGCTCAGTGGCAAAATCGTCTGTGGGATATATTTTCAGATATCTTATCACTGTAAAAGTTCTTGGCGATTCGTTTTTTTCAGTTTTCAGACATACTCTAGTAAGTTTTGGAAAAAGACATAAACAATTACATTTTTTTATGCTCTCGCACTGACACAGATAATTCAAATTGTGTATTTAACCATTTTACAGTGCCGAGCAGCCGAGATGGTCGATGCTGGGAGACCAGTAAGACTGCTGTTTGACAGGTTGAATATATAATTTTTTCGCCGATTGTTTGAAATTAACAATAGTAATTTTGGTACAGATATTCCATTTTCATGTGTGAAATCAACACCAATATTTTGTTTCCAAAAAAAAGCCGCTCTTCTCGGCCCAAGCAGACATTGTGACATTTCGGTCAGTGTTTTGCTGTCAATCAGAGAGGAACTGCTTTTCGGGTACCTCTTTAAAATAATGCACTTTTGAATTAATAAAATTTTCTATATTTGCTTAAATGAATTGACTTTGCTATCAGATTTATCCGAAATTGAAGAAAACTAGTAAGAAATATTCGAAATACAACATGGTCGGTGGCGAGATATCAAAATGGGAATACAAAATATGACTTAAAGAAAACAGAATGCTGCTCTTCTACACAAAAGACAGTCAAGGAAGAAGATTGGAATCTGTTACAAATGATCAGACACCATATGCGATTTATCATAATATTAATGCTTTAATAATAATATAAAGAAAACGCAATGGAAACTATCCAACCGCTGTTGATGACACATAAATCATAATTATGAAAGTAGTAGGAATAAGACGCTAGTTAATTTCTTTATTCAGTTTGTTAATAGTATTTTATATAACAAGTGACTAAAATTATGTTTTTTTTTACAACTGGGGCGTTTATAGTACGAGCCGAAGGCGAGTGCTATAAACCCCACGAGTAATAAAAACACATTTTAGTTTCGAGTTATATAAAATAATTTTTGTATCGCCATTCGAAATTAGAAAACAATATAGCCCAGTGAAATTAGACTTTTCTGATGTAACAAAATATATCCTTCTTTTTTTATTTTATTTTCTGGTGTTTTAAAGAAAATATTAAAAATCCTGAACGAGATCACTGTGGCATAAAAAATTATTCAAGGTCAAAGTTCACAAAAACCGGTTTCTTCCTTTTTATGGCTCGGATGCCAATTGATGTTATTATGAAAATGAAATATACTGATTCCGCACAAAAATGACCTCTTGCATTTTTTATGTACACCGAGCGGTTTTGGCAAAATGTGCTTCAAAATTTCCGCGCAAGGCATAATATGCTTCATTTTATATAGTCCATGCATAGAATACGTGCTTGTTCTATATATAGTATTTATTAGGTGATCTATAAAATAAAATACATATATATGTTAACTATTATACAGTATGTCTCACTTTTCATAACTCCTATATCACAGCACTCTTATTTACAATGTGATTTTTATAAAATTTGGGTGGAAGGTACGTATCCATCGGGAGATTGTATCACGGTAATATATTTTAAAATCCACCAGTGGCGTCCGTCGTTATGAAGAAAAATGTACTAATTTTCAAAAAAAAAAAAGATATTAGGCAAAGCTTTAACTGTAAAAAAATCTCATAAGCTTATTCTCATAAGGATATAAGCTAAATGTTAACAAAAACTCACTGAAATCGAATTTTAATAACATAGTGTACTACGTGTACGCGTAATAGGAAAATAAAACTTCCCTCGCGCGGAAACTTCGAAGCACACTTTTGCCCAAACCGTTCGTTGTACATAAAAAATGGAAGG
Organism: Stenurella melanura; assembly: GCA_963583905.1. Lineage (NCBI taxonomy): Eukaryota > Metazoa > Arthropoda > Insecta > Coleoptera > Cerambycidae > Stenurella > Stenurella melanura. The sequence continues at coordinate 57,037,358 of OY757310.1, forward strand.
GATCCTTTTCATGCGAAATTTCATTACCTTTCATTTTCATAATAACCTCAATTCATCTTCATGAAAATACCAAAATAAATCGATTTATAGAAAAAAAAATGAAGGATGAATTTTGTTAGATCAGAAGCCAAATTTTTGTCTAAAGTGACTGGAGTAATATAAGTTTTTAAAAAATGCGGCAAATTGACAAAGTTACCTTGCCGTAATGACTAAATTCTATTGCAGTTCCCATAGAAACCAATAATAAAACAACAAAATATTTAACGATTAAGTTTTATTTCACGCTGTGAAAGAGAATTTCTTTACTTCACACTTTGTTTTTCACTTGTCAATAATGGCATTGTTTTGATTCACTGAAACTGCAAATAAATGTCATTTTAGGATATGACGTTACAAAAAAGCAATTTAACGCAAGTAAATTTAGACAAAATAATTTCCAATAGACAGATAAGAAACAGCTAACTTGTTCCCTTAATATATCTGTAACAGTCATGATTTGCCAATTTTGGTAGTTTTTTTATTTAGATAGAGATACTATTTTGTAGATATTGCAGGAAGATATTTATTAGTGGGAAATAAGTTTTCTGGCTAGGAAATGAATATTATCGATTTTGTCTATTTATGTTTTAACAAAATAAATTAAAATGATTGCTAAATCAATTATTCCTTGAATGCCCCGTAATAAATTTCAGTGATTTCTGCATTGAGGAGATTCATTTACGCTGAGATAAAAAAATAATGTTGATTTGATATTCACTTATTTGTGTTTTGTGTTTTTTGTTTATACATAATTTTGTATGCTTACGAAAAATTTGAATCTGGATCCTGTCATCTCTTAAGAATTGAGTGCCGTTGATAATTTTTAAGTGTACATTTTGCATTTGGCCCACTATTGCAAGATATGAATACTTTTTTTGCCATATTCAGTTAATTTTACAAAATTTCATAAAACACCGGGAGACAAATAACATCGTGCATTCTTATAAATAAGCAGCGATTTATGCTTATTTCTGACCATCTTCAGACATTTATTTAAATAAATAAATGAATAAGAATTAAACCATGCACGTAATCTAGATTATGTCTGTTTCATGGTTATTCACAGTCAGCAACACCCAAGTGCAATAAATGTATTCGTTAAAAGTAATGTTTTACCTGTTGAATTAAGTCAATTTAACTTAAATACCCCCTGGACTCATGGACTAGGGGAGCGTAACGATAACATCATAGCAGAGTACAATTCAAAAAAATTTTATTGATGGAAGACCTTGTACTCTTCTATTACATCTATTTAACAAATAGAACAATGAGTTTTGAACTCAAATAGCAATTGAGCACGTGTTTAGATGTTTATTGAAAGACCTCTAGTTTATTGTAGATGTAGACCCTCTGCGTTCTAAGAGGCCGAACTGTTGTCGCGTTAGTAATGTTGATTGTTACCACAATAAAGGCCCTCACCGCGTGACTCTATTAAGCCGTATTACCGCGACATGCAGTGCGAAAGTGTGAAGGTAGAAAGAATTAAAAAGACCTCACTACTGGTGATATTCAAATAAATGTAGCGATAAAGCTTGCTCGGGGGTCAGGGCAAGTCAATCTTTCCACAAATACAATACTGGAGCTACTGAATATTCATTTAGTCATATTATATGTAGATTTCCAGTATTAGCATACCTACACCGCCACTTGTTGACAATGCACTATTTTATCGACAATACTACTATAAAACGTTTGTTTCTGTCCTCACGGACTACGTAAATAATCTGATATAATAAAATACCGACATGCAGTGAGCCCAGATTGCATACTTAATTAACTCAAACGAAAACAATATAATAACTTCGCCGACTGTGAAGAGTATCTTTAATAATACACATCTTGAATATCTTGATATATGCGCGTGATTAAATCTACTACATATGACAATTTTAAAAGTATTTTTCTTTGTTAATGTGGGATAAAATAAAATATGAAATAAAATACGTTCCCATTCGCGTGTCAGATTATAAAATGATAATACACACCCAACTATATTATTTCCTATTTTCCGTTAACAGAGTGTATAGTAAATCAGTCTAACAGAGCAATCATTACTGCAGTTAGTATTTTTGGGAAGTCTTCCAAATGGATTTGACAGATTTGTTGTTTGTTAGTGCGGCAAAAGTAGCTAGAAACATTTTTGGAAATGTTATTCCATAAGTGTCACAAATTTGATTCACTCCAGTGGCATGTTAGGTAGCTTAGGTAGATTAGAAAATAATTATTTTCCATTTTCGCTCATCTTATACTAGATACAGCTTGATGAAATTGATAGGGTGCCACGATAGAGCTATACTCTGCAGTTGCAAAATATTTTCATAAAAATCGCAAAAGCCGTTTCAAACAAATGGTTGATGAAACAAAAAACTAACATACCTGTTGAATAGAGCACTAGCAGTGACGTCACAGTATTGCTAGCTGTCAGTTGCCTGGGTGGTAAATTCAGAAATTTGACATTTGAGTTGGGGTCAATTTTCTTCAATATAAATTAAAGTGGAGGATTTCTTAACATCAGATAGATGTAGTGATGTTTATAAATATATATTTTTTATATCTACTGTGAGAGAAAATTTTATATATACTTTATTAGTGTTGTTTTTACCAGTGTAAAGTTTGGTGTCAAGAACGTTGACATATTTGTGAACCCATAAATTAGTGAAAATAAAGGCTATATTGGATTTTTTACATTTTTTGTACATATATAATATCAAGACATATTTTTAGTAAATGTTTAATTAATATACGCTCAGTTACAGCTAGGCAGTGACATAGGTTAGGTAGTATTATTACACTAGGTTAAAAGTTATCAAAATACTCATTGATTTATGCCAATATATCAATCATATATTAATGGTTTTATAAACCTATTGTAAAATCTACGTTTTTTGACGATTTAAAATATTTCCCTTCAACTTTTTATTGATTTATATCTTACTTTTGTTAGGCTCAAAAGTTTGTAACGAGTTTAAGTGTTTATCACATTAATAACAACAATCAGAGGTTTGTATTATGAAATGCAGGAGTAATACTAAATCTAATAAAAAGATAGGACTGTGAGATCATTTCAGTTTCCATTTAATTTAAATTGCGAGCAAATATGCAACATAATACGCTCCGAATACTTTATATAGCTATATACCTAGTTTGGTATCTGTTCTAATTCTTACAATTATAATTACAGAGGTTCAAAATATTGACAATGTACACAAATAAAATACCAGTGAAGGTAAGTGAGCTAAAACACAATAGAATTTAAACAACTTTTAACAGCATCGTCTACCACCATTGAATGTTTCAAATTATACATATTATACATAATTATAAGGGTAAGTATGAATAATAATAGTCTTATAGTTTAGATATAAATTTTATTTACAAGAAGGGTCACAATGGTTCATTAATTCAATGCTATATTATATTTTTGAAAAATCATCCAACGATATAGTTTCAATCTCTCACTTTTAAATCATATAGGTTGGCTCCATTAATACATTTCAGCTTAGAAATGTAATGAGGGGACTCCTAAAATGTAGAATATAAATAAAATTATAATAAATTCAGTGAAATTCACTTACCATATCGAAAATTAATAACTTTTGACAAGTACGCAAGATAACACGCCGGTTGAAAAACACAAATAAAACACTAAATTAAAGTCAGATCAATAAATCGCGAAATGCATATTAGACGAAAAACACCCAAAATTGATGTGACACGAAAAAAACGTTTAAAAAAGCACTACAAATTCTTTAAAAACTCGAATTAATCAGAAAGCACACAAATGCAAAACTAGGTTATTACCACCCAGGCAACTTTGGCGGCCATGTTGTGACGTCAACTGCTACTGATCTATTGAGGACTACTTCCTTTTAAATTTATTTTGTTAAGAACTACTACAAATATCGTGTTTTTCACATAGTGATATCCCCTCAGTAAATATGCATAGTTAGTGTGGCACAGGAAATTAGCTTGAGTCGTCGAAGGAACTGAAATATATGAGAGAAAAAAAATCTTACTGATGTTGAAAATTATGTATCCCATCCCTCGTTAAATCGGAGGCGATTTAGGAAAATTTACTTGAATTAAGAGTCCCATATGCGACAACTATGCCAAATCTTAGCTTGATACGCACAATGGAAATTGAGCATACTGTCTCAAAATTATAGGTTAATCGGTGCATTAGTTTTGTCTGTATGATTTTTCGGATTTCCTTCAGGAACATGCCTGAAATTCGGAATACTTGTGATAGCAATTAAGAAAAAAACAGGGGTATTGTGTACATCAACAATTCTCAAAATTTTCGAGAAAAAATAAGTGAAAAACTTGTTTCGTACAAAATTGAATATGCATTCCTTATGGCAATTTTTTTTAAACGGTGTGAACTCTTTGAACTAGTTATTTAAAATCCGCTAGAATCCATAGTGCGTTGCTATTAAACTCGTTAAATCCGATTATAATAAGTGTTGTTTCTAATCGAGAAATCTGAAGACGTTACTAAAATTTAATGTATAGTAAAGCATCCAGCATCGCATTCTTCCAAGTCTTCATTTTTTAAAGGCAATTTGAACTCTTCTGTTAGAAAAAGAGGCATTTAAACATTCTGTATATGTATTTAATACTAAGGCTTTTTGTATTGGTCACTTTAATCCTTTCATCCAATCATTAATGAGGTGCGGGATTAGATTTAGATAGAAGAAACTGGCTGATTGGCCTTGACCACCGCGACTCCTGTAAATCTATTGTGGTCATCCTATTCTAATTTTCCTTAGAACTTGCTTTGTACTAGACCCCAAAGCCTTGATACGGGCCCATTAGGACTATTAGCTCTTGGTTTTTCTACGCCAAGTAATTGGATTATCAGTCTGGCTGAGCCCTCACAATAGCACATGAACTGAAGTTTCCTCTTCTTGGCAGAATCTGCACTATTACCCAGGGTGCAAGGTATGGGTACAGAATGTGGTTAGATGTCAAAAGTAGGTATCGAATGTCCGCAAGTCGATGTTTAACAAAACCTCGAAGGAACCAACAGTTTATTTTACCTGGTGGTATACTCAAAAAAAGAAAAAATCAACCTAATCTGGATAACAAACCTTAAGTATACATATGTACACGACTAAATGTTTACTGTGACTTATGTAATAAAAAAAAGATGCAGTGATCTAAATGTGAATCCGAAACATCATTATCCGGAGCTGATCAACTTCCATACTGCGCCATTTGAGCTGATGGAAAAGAGCTTTGCTGAGGCAGTGCGTCAACAGGTATCCGCAACAGATGGCGTGATGTTATAAGACCTGCTAAATGACAAACTATGAGTCTTAAACTTGTGCCAAGACGTTATAAATAAGAAGAAGAATAGTAAAATTTAAATAATTGTGATAAAATTTTTTGTAAGAAATTGAAAAAATAGAAATCATGGAATACAATTTCATCCGGGTTAATTTGACCTTATTATCTAATATCAATATTGTCATATTTCTAACTTAATTCAGTATTGGTATTAGGTAATAAGGTTAACCAGGCGACAGCAACATGGGTGCGCCTCGGGAGCAACTACATCCGAAGAAGGGACCATAAAATTGTGAAAGATATAGCAAATAGAACAGAGATATCGAATGGCGCAAACCAGACATCCCTACGATACTCCGTTTCCGAGATAGAGCCGTTCAAATTCACCGGAAAGAGAAAATTTATTTTTCCTTCCACTTCTCGAGACTATCTCAGAAACCAAAAAAGTTATAGCCTTCTAGTTTGCGCTATTCGATTTCTCTCACCATCCTACGTACTCCTGAATTTCTTCAGATTTTTAGCGACACTTCCATTTTTTCCAAAATATTGAAGGTGGGATCGATCATCTAAAAAATGTACGCGTTTCCGACATCTCTTCACGCTCTAACTTTCTCCAGACAAACATTACCTCCATTTTTTTGCGCCTACTCGATTCAAAATTAAATATTTTATCCTATGGTGGGCGGCACGGCACGATGATCTACGATTAATTTTTGGCAAGATACAAGCCGCCAAAGTAAGAGGTCCGAGGATTTCGCGCCTCGAAGGAAACGATCCAACCTCGTGGGCCGCTGATCCTAAACGAGGAACTCTAAAATTCTGAAGTGTATCGATTTTTTGGTTTCCGAGATAGTCTCGAGAAGTCTGGGAAAAAGAGATTTTCTCCTTCCGAGCCCTATCTTGGAAACGAAGTATCGTAGGGATGTCTGATGTGTGCCGTTTGATTGCTCTATTCTTTTCGCGTATCTCTGATTTTTTTCATAATTTTATGGTCCCTCGTTCGGATGCAGTTCTTTCCGAGGCTCACTCATGTCGCCGGAGAAGCGAAATCCTCGGACTTTTGAATTTGGCGGTGTGTATCTCCCTTAAAAATGACCATGGATCATCGTACGGTCTCAGCGCCCCAAAATACGTATGGAAATAGTTAGCTCGTTTAAGCGTTTTATTTACTTGTTTGAGATTTTTCGGGCATTCTGATGGTGTTTTTGAGGTTAGAAAAAATGCAAGACCATGCAAAACAAAGTTGTGTTAAGTTAAACTTTTTGTTCTGACTTAATCTCTACATAATTACTCTATGTCTACTTACTTACGAGAGACGCGGTATATTATATGAACATTACAAGAAAATAAAAATGATTAGGTACATTTTAAGTCAAATAATTAGTAGGAAGGTTGAAGTTAGTTGGAAGTCTTTTTTTGGTAACATCCAATAAACATTCAATATTATCATGTTTCTAATGAATATTATGGCCATCAAAGGTATATTCATTATTGCCAAAAATGAAAGGTGCCACTATTTATGACCGATAAGGACATGACTCATTGACAAACAAAGACAATCATCCCATTGAAACAAACACTGTTAATTTTATAGTGAGTGTTAATTTTATAGCCAATTTACCAATCATCCTTAGGCAATTCACCAATCTGCAGTGCGCTCCTCTTTATATTTATAAATAAAGTAGCATTTACACGATGCATATGTGTTGATAATTTTAGGTGACACATACAGAACTTCAATGATAATGGGACACCAAGAAACGTCTTTGTATATTATGCGCTCCTAACATTCAACAGTTTAGTGGATACGTAGCTACGTAGCCTGGCCGTATGTGATGCCTTGAGGTCTCGTGTACTGATGAAGATGATAGACGATTTCCTGTGTGACGTTGTGCCTCGTGGAACATAGCTTAGTCTCAGTATATGGGCACGTCTTTAAGCTTTTTAACGACAGAGAACCTGCGGTTCATGATAGCTTCATTTATGTGTCGCTGTATTGAACTTGTACTAACACTCAGACGAACCTCAAAGATCAGCTGAAGATAATTACAGAATTACGTCATATACCAAAAATATCTTAATCAGATTGAAATCTGATAGTGACAGTCATAGTCAGCGTTAAGAAATGGTGCACTGGGTGCACTGTGTAATGGTTCTGTAATATATACTGGTTTAATTCAAGAATCCGCTAATGTTCGTGAGAAAGTTTATTAAAATTTTCATAAAAGTTGTCCTCCAGTGTGATATTAATGTCATTAAAATATCGATATTGTCACATATTTGATAATGAGTGGGGTCCACCACATTTTAGAATACACTCATTCTTTTTTTCAGGAGTCCCACCTAGCAAACTACCCTTATAACGATTTAATAAAATTTTGGTATATAAATAAAAATTGTACAAAAGTTGCCAAAAGCTGTTGTTTGAAGGTCTCGCATAAGCCAATTTTGGTGAAAGGTCAAAATAACAGTATTTTTATGTTGTAAGAATATTGTTAAAAACTTAATTATTAAACTGTTATATAGAAACTTTTTGGTTACTGGAAGCATTTTCTCTCTATAAATCACATATGATAGCTCTTAGATGCAAGTATAGAACTTTTCATAGAGCAAATATGTTGTATATGACTTATTCTTATCTACCTGAATACAGTGAAAATTCTTCTGAATCAATAATTCTGAGATAATTTTCGTACTAAAAGCATTGTGAGTAGTCGAATGATGTCTTGCCAAACATTTATAAGAGAAATATGTCTTTTTCGTAACAGAATGGTGTGTGTTATCCATGATGTCCATTGTTAATACATTCCGGTGAAGTAGTTCTCATCCACTTTTGCACCAAGCGTCATTTTACTTTGATAGTATAGTGTCATGTAATCTATGAAAGAATTTTACGGTATGAAATGATAAATGTTAATAAATCTGTTTATATTACCAGTGTTTTCAAAAGTGATTATAGTATTATTTCTAATAAAGGGTCTCCGCCAAAGTCGTGTCAATGCCACTGCCAGAGAACAACAGTTAGTTTGAATGAACTGAAAACATTTGACTCTACCTTCAAGGAAAAGACTCTTGATGAAGGAATAACAATGAATGGTGTTGGTTCCCTTATCATGGTTAGGTTTTAGTGTTCCTAAAGAACCAGAACACTCCGTTTGTTGTATAATAACTGCTATATAGATTGCCAGTTAGTGATATTTGGAATATTTACACTTTCATAGTAAAGTGGGCTTAGTGGTCAAAACGAAGCAGAAGTTACAATAAGGTCACTTGGGGTATTTGGGCCATGATTTTACAACCTGAGCGAGAAGATTATACTTTGAACTTGCCTGAGAACCACTAATAGGTTATATTAATATCTGAAATATTTTTTTATATATAATTCAATATACAGTCTTTAAATATACAATATTCAAATCCCGAGTCAAATTTAATTTTCTTTATAATTATAATTAAATAATATAAAGTCTGATGGGCCCAGTTACCCTAGAAATTGGGGCAACTGGACCATACGGGTCTTGGTATCATACAAACGATTGTTATTTGAACTGGAGTAAGTGGGCGTATTGGTAAACATGTAAACTTCGTACAAAAATTACCACAAGTCACTTAAACCACACCATAGTCGAGTGGTCGACGATGTAAGAGAACTACTACATAACAATTAGGTGGAAATTTATTCAAATTTAGGAATAACACAACTTCTGTTAAAGTAAAAAGGGCAAAATTAAATGTAAAAAACATCCAATTTCAAGTAAGCATAAATAACACAGGCCGACAAAAAAAAAGTGATCTACACCAGGGACCGGACATAGTAATCCTATGTATTTCGATGTTCTGAACACGAATCCAATGCCCGTTTAGCTCCGTTACCCACCAACTTTTTGTAAATCGCGAAAATCTAAAGAAATAAGGTTGCTTAGGTTAGGTTAGGTTAGGGTAGGTTAGGTTAGGTGATTTACAAAAAAATGGTGGATGATGGAGCTAAACGGACATCAGGTTCGTGTTCGACAAAATACATAGGGATTAATATGTCGGGTCCCGGGTTCAGATCGCTATTGTTTGTGTGACTGTGGGCAGTGATCTACATCTACCTAATAAATAAAAACAAAAACAACATACTTAATGTGTTTGGGGTAACTTGGTCCCAGCCGTGCCCAGATGCCCCAACTAACTGGCCCACTTACCCCATTTTTGAAAAATTGTGGGGGTAACCGGGCCACCCACTCAAGCTTATGACCTAACGCAGAATACATGCTTGCAATAACATTTTAGGGATACATCATGCTTCTAATTTATGCTAAATTAACTGTGACGTTGATAACATATACAGTAAACCTGTAGTATTTCATAAAAATCAAGATTACATCACGTTGCTATGAAAATTTTGCACTACAAAATTTAAAAAATTGCTACATGAAAGCAACAACACTCAGAAACATGAGACTAATTGTTGTAGTGAGATGACATTGTCCCTCAGTGCTGCCAACTGCTTGAAGTGAAATTACCCCCACAAATTCTACGGAAAAAACCATGGCCCAGTTACCCCCTTGGCCCAGATACCCCAACTGACCTTATTAACTTACAGGTGTTATTCTATAAATGGAGTTATTCGCAACTTTTAAAAAGGTTTTCAACTGTAAATCTCTCAAAGATTAAAACACCCTTAGAAAGCTACCTTTATACAACAATTTTATGTTGATAGAATTTGCTTAAAGTGTTCTACTTGCTCTATACACAACCCTTCTGGGAGTGATTTATATTACCTGTATAAACGGGTTTATAAAACTGTTTTGTTATCTTTGCAGCTACGCTAATATAAAATTTATAAGATAATTTATAGATCAGTTCTGTGTAGTATCTTTTTTACGCTCATAGAGAGCCCATTATTAATATTAAAATGTATATAATTTGATATTAGCTATACAAAAACGTTTCTAAAACTGTTTTGTTATTTTTAGAGCCACACTAATACAACATTAATAAACAAATTTATAGATCAGTTGTCTCTTTTGCGCTCATAGAGAGTCCAATATTAATATTAAACATATAATAACTTCATACTATAATAGGCTTCGAGGTCAAAACGAAACAGAAGTTACAGTAAGTATAAACTTACAGTTGCTCTTGATCAAAATTCAATTTTTCAAGTTCGAGCGCTATGGATGAACAAGAAACGAATTGAAAACAATTCCTTCTTCCATTCCAGGATCCATTTATTATGTAAATAGAGATTTATGGTACAATTTTGTTCTATAAAGTGGTGTCTCTTTGTACTTATAGAATTCTTATAATAGCTCTAATAATGTTGTGGTGAACAATTCTTACAGCTACTTAAATATTAAATCAGCTTCTGATCGCGATACATGCATCAGAGGCACCACAATAAAATTAAATGTAAGAGTGCAGGAAAATTGAATGTTTCAGTATTATTCCCAGAAAAAGTTGATTATGTTGAATGATTTTGTTCCAATTTCATACACTGTTATTAATGAGATTGTAGCCTCGATATTAATTAACGATCAGTTAGGGGCGTTATAATTTGAAAAAAATTAAGTGTTGCGCAATCTCGATGAGATTGTTTTCATGAATTCCAGGAACAACGAATTTAAACTCGACCATTATGCACATTTAGCGTGCATCATCGCTCTAAATGGGTTCAGGAGTAAACTTTCAGGGAGTTGAAACGAAAATGCAATTATGGAATTTCTTAATCACTGTAACACACAAATGCTGAGCGTTTTTTCAACGCCTTTGCCCCTTTTTTAGCAAATTGTCAAACTCGCCTATCAGTCCAAGGCTCACTCGTTCATTCTCATTGCAAGTGCAAAACATTGTAACCATAAGCCCCTCTCAAGCCAGGATGAAAAATTTGTAAAAGTCGACGAAGCCTCTGAGCCATGGGGTCTGAGCTACGGGGCCCTGATGGATGCACTGTAACGTTTTGCCCTACAGTACGCTACGCTACATTGTCCTAAAATAGACTTGCCTTATTGCTGATTTTCTGAATGTTGCTATACATTTAATAAACTATTTATGTCAAATGAAAGGTATTGTTGTTATATCCCTTATTTTATCTCGGTAGAACTAGTAACTATTTTATGTAACAAAAAAGTTTCATACAAACTATTCTGGCGCTCTTTTGAAATTTTTAGTGATTTATTTAAGAATATATGTATATTTCTAACGCAGGTTTTTTTAACGCAGTATTGAAGAACAATACTCAAACCATTCATACTAATTTCTGGGAAGACGCCAAATCTAAAAATAAAAAGTGGTTTTCTGGGACAAACTCTTAAAGTATGCCATTGATAGATCTTGTAGGCTCAATTTTATCCTATCATACATTTTGGTCTTTTCCTTATCCATTTTGTTTCACTAATTTTAATATGCACCCAAAGAGCTAAAAAGGTTGAAATATGCAAATATGATTGGGTTCCAATTTAAGAAAGATATATTAACAAGCTAACCATTCTCTTCGCCTCTTCATTCTCTTCGCCGGTTTACTGCACTTTTTGTGTAATTATTGCACATGCTATAGGATACCTTTCGCAGTTTTATCCTAAATAAATAATGTTAGTTTTTGTTAGCGAGTGACCTTGGCCTTATCTATTCTGAAATGAATTAAGCCGCCAAACATTGGTGACAAATTTATTACTTTTAAGTTTGTAAACATTATTGAAATGTATGCGTAGCCGGTATTGCAATGTAACAGTATTCATATCTAAACTTTAATTATTTGTTTTATTCTTTGTTGTCTAAATTGTTTGTAACAACTCTGCCCAGAGAGGTGGGATTTTTTATTTTGGACATATTTTGTTTAATTACAAGACATAAAAATAGATTGTTTCTTTTTAATTTAAGTAATGAATCACTTTTTTATTTATTGATCAATTTTGTTCAAAGATAATAGGGTTCTTCCTGTAGCTAACGCCAACTCAATATCCAAATTTCAATACAATCGAACTTTTTATTCTTAAGTTATCTTGCTTACAAGAAACGTGGCGGACGAACAGACAGACTGAAAGATGGACGGACATTTTGAAAGTTGTTCAGAATTCGATCAACAACACAGTGCATACGAATTTTTTTCTCTACAATCGTTAGTATATGAAATGAGACAATGTAAAGTTCCTCTGAAAGATGAAATTCTACAGCCAGGCAAATACTTATGCCACATGTGGCGAATTTTCTCGCCACTATTACCCAGTTTCTTTTGTAATGAATTGAATCGCACACCCCTCTTTTAAATTTTTAGGCGCCTGAAGTACCTTCTGGAAAGGTGGGCGGTATTCTCTACTCTTCGAGCAGATTCTTTACAACTCACAAAAACGGGATGTACTTTGCTATAGAGGTTGAAGTTAATCACCTCGCTAGAATCTATGAACAATCGATGCCCTAAAAACAGACGTATGAGATCCTATAATTGAGTTGCCGATTCGACACATAGAATCGCACGAAAGTCACCAAGCTTAAAATAAGTAGTCAATGAAAAATTTGAATTCAATAATATTTGTATTTATTGACTATATAAAATACAGTATGTATACAGTTAAAATACTCAGAGTATCTCTGAATTGCATATAAAGCGTCCCATCATAAATCACCGTAGACCACACATGACAAGTGGAGCACATCTCGAGGATGTATGCGCATCAAGAACGTAGGATCGCAACGTCATACAACGACAAGATGATTGTAATAATCGACTGGCCCAAAAAGATTCTGATTCCGAAGAATACGTGCTAGACCGCTGTTGTCTCTCTTGAATTCGAGTTTCTGCTGCGCTGGATGGCAATATCGCAGCGAATGGTTGTTGTGTTGATCTCTGTGTGTATGTGTCCTGGTTGAATGGTGGAATAGCAGTAGCAAAAAGTCCGCAAGGACGATAATATAAATAAGACAATTAAAAAAGGTTTCTTGGTTTTGACGGTTACAACTGCACAAATATTTTGTCTCGCTTGTAGCTAGCTTTAATTACCCTAATTGGCGATTTTATGATTCGCCAGATAACACACCTTTTAGACCGGTAGCACGGGAAAGATTCTGGTGAACAATTAGCTAACGTCAGCGTCTCATGGAGACCTTTCTTAAGCACGTAAAATAGACTACGAGATATTTTTTATCATTGCCACTGGCGCAAAACAATTTTTAATTCATTTTTTATTTTGTAAAATAAATGCATCATTTTTGTCAATTAGTTCACGTCTGCGATGTTAATATTAGTTTACTTTAGGAAAAAAAAGTGACGGGTAGCGCAATCGCAGACGTGTAGGTGGCGCACTTGTCTTTGAAATCGGCAATCGCATTTGTATCGAAAACCGGCTTTTAAAAACAATCGGTTCACGTCTGCAGAAGGCGTCACCCGGTATATAATGTCTTTTTAAGTACTTGAACAGTCTCCCAGACGATTTGACTGTGTATGTGATATTTTTATACATTTTCGATTATGCTACCGATTCCGATAATTTTGTACGATTAGCTAACGTCTGCGAAGTGCATTATCAAAAACTTTGAGCTCAAACTGTTGTATCAAATTATTCCCAGACGCGTAGAACAAGCCCAGACGCTTGTCTGTACGCTATTACTTTGTGAAAAAAAAATTTTTTTTTGAACAATTAGTTTACATCTGCGAATGGTTTTTTATGCAAATTACGTCACTTTTAGGCCACGACATTATTCGCAGATGTGTATATTGTGCATAGTTGCTTATATGAGTACGATCGCATGAATTTTATTTGCGGTCGCTTAAAAATACTTGCAAAGAAAGAGTTTCTGTTTGATTTTATAGTTCGTCAAACAAACATTTAACTATTTACTACCATGACAATGGCAAGAAAAAACCAATTCTTATGAAGTATGGTAAAGAAAAGGGGGGATGGACGCGGCAACACCCAGGTCACTTGTTGAAAGCATTTTAGTTGTCGCCAGGATTTTGTAAAATAAACGATTAGGCCACAATGGGTGTTAAAACCAAAGATATCTGCATTACAAAAAAAAAACATGTATTTGTAAATTATCTTGAACGCGAGTAAAACATTCATTCATTCGTCGTCATCGTCATCATCATCATCCAGATCAACACAGCTCTCCTCATCCTCATCCACAGCGATTATATTGTCGTCCTCATCTATTGCTAAAAAAATTGCTTGTATTTGCTTTATTATTTTGCAATTATTTTATCGTACGCGGAGCTTAAGATTAGTCGAACATTAAGCTTCCTTAAAAACGTTTGTAATTATACGTATTAAAATCAATTAATTGAGAACTGTAGTCAGTTTGCTTGTATGTGTGTATTAACGTTTCGACAATAACTTTCATGTAAACACAGAATGTAATACTAATAACACACAATCGGCAAATGATGCCCCTTGCAACATGTTTAATTTTATTGAAGTTGATAAAATAGTTTAATAAGTCTCATTGAAATACAACTCTTAATAAAGTATTTTAACATTGGAAATATTTAAGGAATCAGGAATGTAATGGTAGATATAGGGGGACATATACATCGAAAGTGAAACATATGTTCGGGCGTCACCGCTGGACGCAGGGGTGATCAGATCGGAGTGATTTGAGTGGAGTTGTGTAGATTGTTAGGTTCTAAGTTTACGGGGGCGGCAAGGGGAAGGTCAATAGTGAAGGTCTGCGTTTTGACTATTTTAATAAAATTATGCCGAGGTTTAAGTGCGATATAAGAAAATTAGGTTGGTCAGATCGGGATGCTTTGAGTGACGTTCTGTGGGTTGGACCTTTGTGTATCGAACAAAAGTTGTCCGGGCATTCTAAGTTTACGGGGGCGGCAAGGGGTAGGTCAATAGTTTTACATTTTGACTGCTTAAAATCATTGAATGGGTATAAAAAATAAAAACTTTTGGGCATTGAATTGGACGTAGAACGGGCCCATAAGACCGATGCTCATTTTTGAGATTTTTCGGGAGGGAAGAAGGGCGGTGGGTGGCAAAATGGGATGCTAGCAGAGCAGACAGGTAAGTAAATATAAACAAGTTAAGTTAAGTAGCCCAATATTAGTATATTTTACAGGGTGTTACCAGAAAAAATCTCCATTTGTGCAGAAAAATCACCTATATTTCCTACAGAAATTAATCAACAGTGGTACTCTTAGTAAATTATTGTTGTTAACTTGCATCTAATTATATTAGACTCTCCAAACACATAAGTCAAAACACTTGTACGAATCAATAGATACGTATATCAGAATGAAAATTGTGACAGTAAAACCGAAGTCATGTATTGTAATTGTTTTGTTTTTTTTTTAATTCAAATTCAACGCTCCCGCAATGCTGCTAATTCTATGGCGCTGCTTATACATTACGCTTATGGAGCTTGTCTCCTCTATTTGTTAAACTCTTTGAACCTAGCATGCTCGAGAACTAATAGGAAAAATGACATCACCAAGAAGGAGCAGTACCGCCAGTACCGGATCAAGGGAATACCTTTCAACGATCAGTGGTATGATAGTAAGTATAATATATTTCATGACAAAGCAAGACCCATAGAATACACTAGCTAAAATGATAACGTGCGGAACGTTCGTGAGCACCTGATACATTAATTTGATTGAAATATATGCAAGTAGAAGGCGTCTGCAAAATTCACTATGAGTAAGCAGAAATCAATTATTAACGCGGTTTGCACACACAGACGTGAACTGATTGTTCCACTGTGTATATGGTTTTCAAAGTTCTTAATCTTAATGTTAAAAATATTTATGCGGACGCTAAACGTCTGTGAAAAATATTTTAATATTGTTATACCATTATAGCAATAAACAAGTTATTCGCAGACGTAAGTCGATCGGTAAAACATGTGTGTTATTTTTTACAAATTAATTTTTTCTTTACTTACACTTATACACGCGCGCAACGTCTGCGAATGCGTCCATAAGTATCGGTATATCAAAAAATTTTAATATCTATTTGTGTGAAAAGTGAGCTTATTGTACAAAGTTACCGGAATCGATAGCATAATCGTAAATATATAAAAATATCACATACACAGCCAAATCGTCTGGGAGACTATTCAAGTACTTAAAAAGACATTATATAACGGGTGACGCCTTTCGCAGACGTGAACCGATTGTTTTTAAAAGCCGATTTTCGATACAAACGCGATTGCCGATTTCAAAGACTAGTGCGCCACCTACACGTCTGCGATTACGCTTCCCGTCACTTTTTTTTCCTGAAGTAAACTAATATTAACATCGCAGACGTGAACTAATTGATAAAAATGATGCATTTATTTTACAAAATAAAAAATTAATTAAAAATTGTTTTGCGCCAGTGGCAATGATAAAAAATATCTCGTAGTCGATTTTACGTGCTTAAGAAAGGTCTCCATGAGACGCAGACGTTAGCTAATTGTTCACCAGAATCTTTCCCGTGCTACCGCTCTATTTGATAGCTTCAAAAAGCGTATATAATTTATATGAAGCTTTCCAGCTTTTTCAAACGTACTCACAGCATATGACCTAATATAGATGACAGAACGTCGTGTGCAACCGACCCCCATATAGATAGTCCTTTTTGCAGAAACTTAGTAAATATTGTTCTAAAAATCTAAAATTGGCCATTTGTACTATAAGAGCTGGACTGCTCAAAGCTTGTGGCTGCGGAAAGATTCTGCTCTTCATCAATATAAAACCATCCTATTGTGTTTTGCTATTTTTTATGCAAAGAAATCGTATAAAATAGTCAGCCTTACTGTTTGCAGAAGGTTTTTGTTAGCATATGACTCCACTTCTTTACAGTCATTTTGTAGATAAAAATTCTTTTGTCTTCGACAAACAATTTGTTTCGGCGTTGGTCTGTTATATACAAATGTATGTAATAATTTGGTAATTTTAACATCCCTGAGTTGTAAGTAATTTAGAATAATTATATTTGTGAAACACACAATCTGGTTCTTATATCAATCCGTATAAACATCGTTAAAAGGAATTTTCCAACTGTCCTATTCCAACTTTATATCAACGAATCGAACACCCTGTATATTTATTAATTTTAAAAATATTCCAGGTTTCCTTATTGATTCTTCTCGATTAACGTATTTCCTCTCCTGTTTTTATACAAGTTAAATACATACCTAGAGAAGGAAATTGATATTATAATAAATATATGGTTAAATGAAAAAGAGCGGAAGCGAATATAATTGAACTGAATAAAAGTAAACATATCCCTACCCAAGATAACGTCACGGTTGACAAGCCGATAATTAAAAGTTTAACGCAGTGTAGGTGAAAGAAAAAGCATTGATTGGAGCCTTTAGGACTCTTACCCATTGACCCGTGTTGTACCATGAAACGATACGGTGGCGTAATTGGTAGCACGTTAGCGGCATCAGCTTCCTTCTTAATGCAGATATCCCGCATCCGGTACACTAACCAACATGGTTGATGGTTTTGGTTGAACTCTATTGACACTCGAATATGCCCGTCAGCCTCTGGGACTTGACCGGCTACCGTAATTAGTTCAAACTCTTTGATTAACTCGAATCTCTCCTTCATTATTTGTATAATAAGGATTTATAAACGAAGGTCGTGAGGTCAACGGGGTACTCGATGTTGATTTTATAAATGCACTTTTTGAACAAAACGTGCTAATTATTATTAATTTGACTCAATTAAATCTTTGTTGATGTTGATAATTTCAATAAATGCATGCAAAGTTAGTTTATATCAGAAGTAAGTTTTATTTTTTCCATGCGATTCCGGCGTATCGTCCTGGTGTACGTTTTAGCTTATACTGTTTTGATTGATTGATTTAATGATTTGCCAGCGTAAGGTAGGCATTGCTGCCGCTTTCGTATATCCAATCCGGATATTTTTAAATACCGCTGGACCGGCTGCATACGCTGGATTGGATATGGGGCATGATTGTTGCCAGCAGCGAGATCCACATGACGCATGGGGTAGGAATATAGGGTGGGAAGTGTAGGTGTTTGTGAGGTGTTTCTTTTAAGTTTCCATCATCATCGGATGGAAAGTGTAGGCGACTGTGAGATGCTTCTTTTAAGTTTCTATGCTTCTTTTAAATTTCCATCTATCATCATCTCCTTATTCATTCTTCTTCATAGACTTCTGGTTCTGAATCTAGTCGTGTGCACCTCCTCCAATCCACTTTTATTTATTAACCGCTCAACAGGTAAATAGCCATTTACAGTGAAGGAAGAGCCCCGAGAAAACATTTGAGACTCTGTATACCGATCCGCCAAGGTATACAAAAAAAGTAAAATCTGCAAAAATTAAAATAGAGATCTAGAAAAACATTTGGGACGCTCTGTATATTATGCAGACCCCAACTCCTTTAACCTGAGAGACATTTTTATATTCATGAATAAGCCTAATATGTGGACCATGTGACAGGGGTTAACAAACCAATAAATAAATAAGTAGAACTTATCTCTTCGTCTGTATGTATTTGTTGACAGCTTCCTTCTTTGTTCTGTAGAATTCCTACCCTACCTGCAGTCACGTGTCGCTTAGTTGAAACTAATTATTTATCGCTCAGCTTTGTCTACCGCAATAGGCCACTTGAAAGGGTCTTGGGTGTAAATAGGCCATATGAACTTTGTTTTTCTACTGTGGCACTTCATTTTATGTAGAATTTCTTGGCCTACCGGTCGCTAATCTAAGCGATTTCTTAGCTTCTTTCGGGAGCGTCCTACAATACGTCTGTACACGATATTAGTCAACTCTCCTACGTTTTAGCTGAAACTCTATAATAATAAAATATTTATGGGAATATTTTAAGCCAGCAATTGCATACCCCTCTGGGTGTGCTTTGTTCTCTTAGCGTGCCAGCGCCAGCGTTCAGATTCCCTGATAAAAAGGTCGTGTTTAATTGATTAATTCTGCAAGGAAATGATTTTAATTATTGCTTTTTGGAAGAGGGCGATTCTACTCTAAAAATAATATCATTTTTAGATTGATTTGAACCATTTAGATACGTCTGCCAGTTGGTGAATACGTACGTGTGGGAACACTACAGGCCTCAATCCTTAACGGATCCACTTGCTTATTTTAGTCACTTCAAGTGCCAGAATAGAATCCTATTGAATTTCATTTGTCAAGTAGGTAGATTTAGAAAGGACAACCTGGCTGATTGACCTTGACCACCGCAACTCCTGTGTATCTATTATTGCGCTCCTGGATTTTGTTCTAGTTTTCTTTAGAGCTCCTTATCCAGCTTTGTCCTTTGTATCAGACCCCACAGCCTCAATAAAGGGCGCCTTAGTATAGCGTTCCGCCCTTGGTTTTCCTCGCCAAGTAGCGAAAATCTCTAGCTAGTCCGTCACACTTGGATTGAGGTGTTACTTCTTCCTCTTGGCAAAAGCTGCATGTAGCATCATTTTCCAGACCCGGTAAATTCATATGTCTATTAACTCGGCAGAGTCCAGTTAGGATCCACTAATATCCTAATTGCCTTTCTATTTAGGATAGTAGGTCCTCCACAAATTTGGTCGATCGTTCCTCGATGAACTCTTTGGACTATCTATGTTGCGAGAAACTTTTTCATAATTTCAAATATTTGGCTTGTACTCATTTCTAAATAGATATTCATATGCATGGCTTAGCCAGACCGCAAAGGATTTGGGATTTTATTAGGGCCTGCTCATCAGCCTCTTTATTTCCCTTGTGTTCTAGTAGACTATCAGCAAAAACTGTCACCGACTGGTTGACAGTTCCTTGCCTTATAATTTCCTTTGCACACCATTGTGCAGCGGCCACTTCGGCCTAAACTTATTGAAATTTTTGTTTTTGGCCTTATCCCCTAAATTCCAAGCTCCGACCCCTTGTTGTGTCTGTAACCGTCTGTATACGAGACTGTGTCGATATTTTGACAGTTTTCTCTGTGTGTTATTTTTTATTGAGGGTATACTTTGAAACTATGGTATCCGTAGGTATTCCTATAATGGAATCAGCCTTCAGCTCTAAGTATAACTTCAGGTACTCAGCTCTTAGTCCATCATGCTGCTGATCCGCAAGTTCTCATTGGTTTATTACCCTAGTATTTATTTGGTCATATGAGCGTAGGGTCATTTTGGTATTCAATACCCAATTTTTTCCACACATCTACCTTCATTTTCCCAGGGCTATTGTTGCTTTCTGTATAACTTTTTGGATATAGGCATTCCTTGTCAGTTTTCATCGAGTGGTTTAAATTTTATAAATATTGATTATTTTACTCCTTTGCGAGTTTTCGCAGGCCATTTGCTTCGTTCACGATATGAGGGATACGAAGATCCTCTTATAACAAGTCCGACGTTTTAAACTTAATAGCTCGGCCAGAGATTTCCAATAAATGGATAGAAACGAGAAACTATAAATTTTCAAAAAATTCAACCACCTTTAAAAAACAATAACCAAAAATTATGAAATAAAATTTTATCCTCGCGTTCCGGTTATTTGAACCTTATACCTGATGTCGATGTTGAAGTTGGTGTAAAAATGAACGGACAAGAAAATCGAACGCATTTTTAACCCACCTCAATATCAATATTAGGAAGAAAGGTTCGATTAACCGGGCGACATAATTTTTAGTAACAATTTTTTTAAAGGCGGTTTATTTTTTGGAGTCAGTTATTACGTTTTACTTTATTTACTGAAATCAAGTATTTGGTCAGGTGGTTGTTCCAAGTGTCTTTGACTTTGGCAACTTGTATATTTTCTCAAGAATGTATATAAACTACGTGTATGATCAACAAACAATACGCATGTGTCGTTTTAACTCACTCATTTTTATAGTAGTCGCATGCTGGATGTTGTTCATTGATGCTTTTTTGTTACATTTTCTGTTCCGGTTGAACGTCCTGCCGATTAGTGCCTACTAATGCCTTGCCTTAAGCCTTGCGAGTCGGATTTTTTATGTAGACGCCTTATGTCGATACACGATAAAATAAATATAAATATACAGTACACTGAATGTTTTATATTAGCGATATTTAAGTATGGCATTAATCTAATCGAATTTATTTATGTGTAACTATTTGCATTTTCGTAATCTTTGCATAAATGACTTGGGCTGGTTATTTCTATTTTTACGAATAAATTATGCAGATAGCGTGCCAATATTTAGATACTAACGTAATTCTTTAAACGTTTTATTTAAAATCGAAATGATACAAATATAAAAAAATTCTTATAACTTAACGCAGATGTCAACAAGCTATACATGTTATATGTGTATATAACAAGTAGAAGTTGTAGGTGGGCGTGGCCAACAGCGAATGTCTATAGAATTAACATTTTGCCACTGAAATTACGCATGCATCCAATATTTTGTATTATTCAAAGATATTCGTAATCGGTAACGCCCTACTGCAACTCTTACTTGTGTCATACAGTCATATCGTATATACCTTCTAACATCATTTTAAAGTAAAATTAGTATATGACAATATTTACGTAAAGTTTGTTCGAATTAGAGAAGGGAAAGCAATGCTTCAGGATTTCGGCAGCGTCGTCTAATTAAAGGAGATAATAAATTCGCATTAGTGAAAAACCTATAAAACATCATACACTGAAATCTAATATTGACACTCGATCAGGGTCGAATGTGATAACATTTTAAAATGAAATGAAATTCACTATATCACCTTGTGTACATTGGTGATGCACACGGTACATGGCAGTTTTTATATTTGAATCCTTAACTTTGTTTATTATTATATAAAATTGGTTTATTTTATTGGGAAAAATATTTTATGTTGCCAACAGTTAATAGGATTCAATACTGCGCTTCATTTGTCGTAATTTAATTTTTATTATCCAAGAAATACATCCCCAAAAGCGAGTCTCCAGAATTCTCCCGAATCTCCTGAATTTTTGGAAAAATCAAATGACGAAAGACGAAGAGAACGTCTTCCAAAACTTGGGCAGATGCCATCAAAGAGCTGATGGGAGAGAACTTTGGTGAGATAGTGCGCCTACCAGACAACCGCAATAGATTACGCAAGGCTGTCGAGCATACTATACAGTAAAGGGACACAGACTTGAACATTGCATGAAACATCAAACCTCTGTCAAGATGTTATGAATAAGAGAATTTAAAACAAGGAATTCAGCCGTCAAAATTTGTCATAGAGCTGGTACAACACCCTGTATATGATAATTTTGTTAAATAAAAATGAGTTATATGTGAATTTCAACATTATGGAACCAAACTGTCAACACTGAGGAAATATACTAGGTGCATAATTGTTCTTTATAGTTTCTTAGTAATAATGTCGTTTACATTACATGACACTGTTGTTTGGCAATTGATCAGAGTCAGACATTTCATCAATAAACTTACAATACATTTTCACTTAATAATAGAACAAATTTCAATATAGACACATACATGCATGAATGATTAAATTTGTATGGTAGTTTGGGCAGATTTAGATGCTGGAGATAAGTAATTAGATGTTATCAGTGAGTCGCCTATGCTAATTTAATATTACGTTGTCTGAGTAACTTCAGTACTCCTTCTTCGTACGTGGGACAATCTAAGCATGCTCTTATATTCACTATCTCCACATTGTATCAATGAATGGTGCTGTGAGTCTGTGCAGGCCCCTTTAACATGCTATATTTATGTTATTACTCAAGTATCTGGCTGGCAATTTATTTTCATTTGCGCATCGCATAAAAGAAAAAGAAATAGGAAAAATTTCCGATTTTGCAAAAGTCTAGGTACCCTCCTACCTCGTAAAATGTAACTACAATAATAACCCTCATGTCTATTAATATAATTAAAGGAGAGGGGAAACAGGTACAGGGTGGAAAATATCTTCGTGTGCAGATAGTGTCTACTGATTGCTGGAATATGATATATTGATTTAGTAAGTTTTGGGGAATTACAGGTAAAAATCAAAACTCTAAATGTCTTAAAGTTGAAAACACGCACAGCGATTTTTGTCAGCTGCGAATTACCGCTACTTCTTACTTGCACACAGTCGATGCAAAAAAATGATACTTTGTCAGTTGTATTTACTAGTTCAATTTATATACCGGGGAGTTACGAATTGCGCTCGCCCCGATATTTCCTAAAATATTTGGAATAGAAAATTGAAATTTCGAGGCCTTATTACACGACTAAAATGCCATCTTTTCAATAAAAAATCAAGTTTGGTGCACATCTGGTTTGACCGGAAATGCCCACAACTTTCGATTTTTAAATGGAACACCCTATATATTTTTACATTTTTGGAATCTAGATGAAATTTTGAATACAATACATCCATTTTGGTCACTTTTTGACAAACATTGAAAATTTTATTAAAAAATCTATTTCTGAATCCAGAGTGCTGTGGTGCCCAAAATATATTTTAGTTTGTGTGCTACGTTACTATAAAAATAAAAAGAGCAATATGATTGCATTACTTAATTCTCTAGAGGCGTTTAAAATTTTTAAATGTGATTTTTACCCACTAACTCGGTTTTTTTAAATGGGAATTTAATCGTTCACCAACATTTTTAAATACCTCATTTTCATACGAATCTAATGATACCAAAATTTTGAAAATCCGCTCAGAAATATTTGAGATTTTAGCCAAAATACAATGCAACCAAGCTTTTAGAAACATGCGGCTAATAGATAATAGATTAGTGGGCTTTGGAAACTAAAATGGTACATTTCTGTGTAAATCTGGTAACCTAATAACATTGGAAAAATCATAGTAGCCATTGAATGTAATAAAACAATATCAGCTGTCAGACAGATACAAAATAAAGCGTTGCGGAAATCGCTTTGAGTAAAAATTAAAGAAAATGAATAATTTTAGTAGAAATGAAAAGGTCGATATGTTACTGATATATGGAGAGCGTCTCAAAAATTCAACTGCAGCTGCAGAACTGTATCAGCAACGATATCCCAACAGACGTCATCCAAGCAGACACTTGTTTGCCAGAGTGGAACAAGAATTAAGAAACGAACCCAATCAACAAGATGACCATCAAACATTTATTGTAAGTGAGGACAAAGAAATTGATGTATTAGGATTTGTGATGATACACCCAACAACATCAAGGGAATTGTCAATGGAATGCGACATTAGTGACCAAAATGGATGTATTGTATTCAAAATTTCCTCTAGATTCCAAAAATGTAAAAATATATAGGGTGTTCCATTTAAAAATCGAAAGTTGTGGGCATTTCCGGTCAAACCGGATGTGCACCAAACTTGATTTTTTATTGAAAAGATGGCATTTTAGTCGTATAATAAGGCCTCCAAATTTCAAGTTTCTATTCCAAATATTTTAGGAAATATCGGGGCGAGCGCAATTCGTGACTCACCCGGTATAGGTGAAAATAAATGCCCAACTGAATAAGTATATAACACAAGTCAGATCTGCATAACACACATGGTAAGCTTGAGACATGTCCCGTGGATGTTTAGTCTCAACTACAGTACTATCGACTGGGACAAAATGTAGGGTAACCAAGAAAGAGGAATACACATTTTAAAAGGATTTTTAGAAATTTTTGAAACCATGTTTATATAACTACATACTACTATCTTCAGAAATACCGGTTTTGATGAAACCTCCGCTATACGAACCTTGATGTTCGGAGGTATGTTTTAGTCATCAGAAGTTCCCAACATTTTACCACTATTTTAGTGGTAAAATGTTGAGAACTTCTGATGACTAAAACACACAACAAACAAAAAAAATTGTTTTCAACCATTCTGGTTGAAAACAATTTTTTTTGACCGACTTTAAAAAAGTCTAACAATTATGAAACATAATATAACCCAACCGATGTAAAATAATTTAAAAAATGTATCTGGATGAAATTTTATTTCATGATTTTTGTGACCTTTTTTTAGTATTAGGCGCAATTAACCAGGTGACTGAGTTATCCCTATGCATTAATTTTTGGCAACCTTTCATTTTGGAATACGGTTCGTTGAGAAACTAATTATAGTGATACTATGTAAATATATATTTATTCTTGACGCTAAGTTGCTTGGTTTTGTATTGGTGTTGGTGTTTTATTAAACAGATACAAATAAATGTCTTTGTTTCACGTAATCACCTTTTCAATCGGTTATAAAATGTTTATCGTACTCGGAACGGAAGTATTAAGTGTTGTTGAATTGATCTTATGAAAATGTCTTTACATTCACATTAAAATCACAAATTTCGCTATTCTACACAACTTAAAATCACATTACGTCTAATCAATTATCATTTAAATTATTGCGACCTTTCTAAACATTCGTATTTATTTACTATTAACAGTAGTAATCAATGAGTACTGGTAATAACACATATAAACGTTATCAAGAACAGCTTGTTTAATCAGATTGAAGTTCAACCTTATAAAACGATTGGCAGTTCCAAAACATATGCCTTAAAGAAAGTTCAGCTTCAAACGATACTTGGACCCTAATTAATGTTAATGAATATTTTGTGTTGTGGTTAACGCATCGCTAATTTGGTTTCCTAAGATCAGAAGTTCTTAGCATATTCAAGCCAGTACTCCTGATTAGCTCTCCTCAATCATCAACCATCAGGCCAACATGATGTAACCATATCAAGTTTCCTATGCAAATAAAAACGTAGCGCTTAGATTGGTTTACGCTAAGCTGCCCACACTCTCATCCACTCCGACATCCTCCAAGGATCATCCCTTGGACCATTATTTTTTAACCTTTACATTAGCGACATACCACGACCTACAGGCAACCAATACTATACTTTGCCTTTCCGCTGATGATACAGCTGTTTTATTCACTTCCAAAGTTCCTGCCGTTAAGACTAGACTATTACATTTTTTCCTAATTCTTTGGGATTTCTGCCACATGTGTTTTTTCTTTTTAAGCGGTGCTCTGGGAATCTACAAAATATCACAATTAACCAGTATGTTACTGGTAAATAACCTCTACGCCTGTGACTTTTTTTATTATTTTTTTTATTTATTTATTTCAATACAAATCTTAACAGGCATACGCCCAATTACAGGATAGGGTAAAAACCACAAAAAAAAAATACATCTACAAATATACATAGGTATACACAAACATATATAGGTAATACTAAAATATACAACTACATGGTACAGTACAAATTTAAATTTAAAACTGGACAAATTAAAACGGAGTTCAGCTATTTAGGAAAGTTCTCTTAATTTGATATATGCTGGAAAAGAATATATCAATCATATCCTCGAGGCAACTGTAGTTCGTAATCATTTGATAGACTGGCGAGGCAATTAGCATAGTGGTTCGCGGAGTAGGAATGTACAAACTATTGATATGGCGGGAAGACACTCTAGGGACACGAAACGCGATTAGATTCAACAGAGCCGTACAGTCCAGCTTATTGTTGACTAATTTATAAAGAAATACAACTGACTGCATACACCTTCTAGTCAGCTTGAAACGACTTAACAATGTTTCCTGAGAAATACCTCTGGGGTGGATACTCACCATCCGGGGTATATATAGCTGACTTTAAGAAACGTCTCTGAATTTTTTCTAAGGATGCCATGTGTATATTATAGATAGGACTCCAGATTATCGAGTCATATTCCAAGCGAGATCTTACAAGAGACACATACAGTACGCGAAGTGTATGCATATCAGTGAAGCCTTTAAGGTTACGTATAACAAAACCTAATCTTTTAAACGTAGCTGTCGCGGTGACCTCAATGTGATTGGTAAAGGTTAGTATTTTGTCAAAAGTGACCCCAAGGTCCTTGATTGTATTAGGTCACTGTAAGAGTGAATCACCCAATTTATATGCGAAGATTTCAAAACTAGATTTTCTGGAGAAAGTCATTACATTGCATTTTGTCGCATTTAATGGTAGGCTGTTACTACTACACCAAGACTCAATAAAAAAAGATGTTATTTCGATATATAGTTTCAAGTCATCCGCATACATCAAACAATGCACATTCAGGCCAGATGTTGTCATTTATAAAAATATCAAAGAAAAGCGGCCCAAGTATCGATCCCTGCGGAATCCCAGACCCCTGATGGAATTTGACAGACTTAAAACCATGATATTGAACAAACAGATATCTATCGTGTAGATAATCGGCAAACAACTTGATTAAGCCTGTAGATAGACCTAGCAAATCTAATTTCTTCAGCAAGATACCGTCTTCCAATCTGTCAAATGCCTTCGAGAAGTCGGTATATATAACATCAACTTGACTCTGTTGATCGAGTTTTTCACAAGTAAACTGAGTCTTACATGCAAGATTCGTAACCGCAGATCGCCCTTTCATAAAACCGTGTTGATCACTGGACAGCAACCCTGATACATGACCGTACATTGCAGAATGCAGAAAAAACTCAAAAATTTTACCAAAATTGCAAACTAACGTGATTGGTCTATAATTAGTAAGGTCGTTTTTATCCCCTTTCTTGTAGACTGGACAAACACGAGATAATTTCCAAATCTCCGGTAAACATGAGGTTTTCAAAATAAGGTTAAATATGACTGTGAGTGCTTTAACAAAGGTCGAAGAGCAATCCTTAAGCAAAAATGCAGGTATTAAGTCGGGCCCCATGGTCATATTGGCCTTAAGCTTCTTAATAGCTTGTAAAACATCCTCTTCAGACACAGATTTGATATCAAGCATCATCACATTGTGATTACCAGTTAGATCATTGGCCTTAGCTGCTGGATCTATAAAAGAATGAGAAAAATACTCTGCAAAGCTGTCCACTATCGTCTGCGGATCCTCAATTATATTGTTGTTATATGTAATTACAGAGGGAATAGAAGAGACATTATTTTTGTGGTGGACAGATGCCCAGAAGTTGTTTAGATTATTTTTTAGGTTATCCTCAATGGTACGCAAGTACGTAACATAGGAAATCTGAATATCATTTTTTATCTGAGCTCGCAATAATTTAAATGTTTCAAGATATTCGGGACTACCAGTTCTCTTATATTATTAAAAGCTTTGCCTTTTTGTTTTATTTTGCGAATAATTTGACTATTAAAACAAGGTGGGTATGACTTTGAGGTTGGTTGGTCTTTTCTTTTACGTCAAAGGATAAGTTAGAGGTTGCTTTTTTTTTAAAATAAATAACGCAAATAAGTATAAATACTTAAAATTAAATATTTCGCCGACGTTTCGGAAATCTAATCTGTTATCTTTTTCAAGGCTTTTTTTGAAAAAAATCTTGCTTTGCTGTGTATGATAAATGCACAGCTCTAAGAATGTTTGTTATATTTAATATCTACAGATACTTACTATTTACATAGAACTGTTGGTATAGTTAACAGTTTTTTTTTAATTTTTATACAATGTTAAATTTGTGTAGTTCTTCTTTTAACATTGGCAACCAGGTTGTGTCTTCATTCAATAATATAACAAACATTCTTAGAGCTGTGCATTTATCATACACAGCAAAAATGATTTTAAAAAAAAAACCTTGAAAAAGAAAACAAATTAGATTTCCAAAACGTCGTGTGTAGGCGAAATATTTTATTTCAAATTTTTATACTTATTTGCGTTATTTATTTAAAAAAAAGCAACCTCTAACTGATCCTTTGACGTAAACGTCACAGGCGTAGAGGTTATTTACAAGTAACGTATTGGTTAATCGTGATATTTTGTAGATTCCCCGAGCACCGCTTAAAATGAAAAAAAAATACATGTGCCAGGAAGTCCCAAAGAATTAGGAAAAGCAATTAAGATAATGCCACAAATAACATTTAGACAATATGTAGACTATTACAATTACAAACCAACACTACTGTCATCTACTTTTATAAATAATCACGTGAAAAATGTAATATTTCCCTTTGTTATAAACAAAATTGTTTTAAACCATATCAGATCAGGCTACCATCTTGTAACATGGATTTTCAAAATCATGGTATCTCGTGAACTAATTCCAGCAAGAAAAAACCGCGTCCGAATTGTATTCGAAACTCATGTGCCCATACCGCTTGCTCTACTAAGGGCCGGTTTATCAATGCAAAGTTAAAGTTATCCTATGGTTAAAGCATAGACATAGGCATAGACTTCAACCAAAAAGTAGAGAACTAACAAGATAGGACAGTCAGACGGAGAAGACGAAATAGACAAAGACAGTTGTGTACTCCAATTTAAAGGGACACGACATCCAGCGGAAAAGGTTTCGGGATTTGTCGGTTACGCATTAAACGAATTTTACCAAGCTTACTAAAAGATAGGTTGGCTCATTAAAAATCGACAAGTGCTACGTCACGTATAGACCTCGATGACAGCTGCGTGTGGCTGCTTTTTCCTCATTTTATAGAAAAAAGTTTCAAAATTATTCTTTCAATGTACAATTCTATCCTAACCAAATAGATACCTTACATATAAACATAAAAATACTTCATGTGACATATTACAAAGCAACCTATTTTTTTTAGTGACCATGGCTACTGACAGTCAGCTAAGTTTGGTCGTTCTATCAGGACAGTGTTGTCCATTTTTCACTATTGGCCTCTCTTTTTAATGTTATCTTCTACGTCTGATTATCACATTGTGGCAACTGCGCGAGAACTCCAATTTAAATGTCGAGGACAATGGCGCCATTGCTAAAAGATAAAAGGTTTTCCGCCGGCTGCCCTATCTTGTTAATTCCCTAATCTTTGCTTCAACCATAACTTTTATCTTCGCTTATGCTCGCATTGATAAACCGGCCGTAAGAGTAATAAATTAGTTTAACGTCTTAAACTAATTATTATTATCTTCATCATAGGATTTTGTTGTTTATTCTTCTAAAAACATATTTTTTATAGCGGCGAAAAAGATTTTTTACAATACTCAAGGCGACAACCAACGAAATATTAATGAAACCGGTTTTTATTTTTTACGTAGAAACTATAACTGGTGTGCTGTTATTGTGGGTGAATTTTGTCACAGAGGTATTTCCATTGAGTCTTGTTGTGTCTATATAAAGTGGACATTCGTGGGATTCCAGTATTAAAGTCGATTATTTGTGTGCAAAGTAAACATTCGTATTATGTATATATTTACACGGACAAATAGCGTCAAAGGGTTTGAACAATGGAATATAATTATTAATATTATTTGAGAGTTAACACTTTGGTTGTTTAGTTAATATAATGTTTGCCATGCAAACATGATTTCGTAGAGGGGAAATATTTAAAGCTTTCTCGAAACAACATGACAAATTTAGAAAATTTATAAGTAAAATAAATTATAATGTAAGTTTATTCCCAAATGGAATTGAATAATGACCAGATTTTAGAGCAACCTAATACAACAATCTCATGAAAATTCTAAAATAAAACTAACGATTGATGTAAAGGATGTAGAAAATTTTGCTCCATTGTACGCATATTTCAGTACTTAAAGGTAATGTTTTAATTTTGCTCAGAATTGGGAAAAATTTGGATAACACCCCAGTTTTGACCTAGTGAGCTATTATATTTTTATTAATTTTCATCTGTGGACTACGGCAAGTTTTTTGTTAGGTAGTAGCTACAGGAGTTATCGACCCCAGGACATTATAACTGAATTTTTGCCATACTTAATATAGTAAGAGCAGTCTCAAATTTTCAATATAAAGAACAAATTAGATCAGTTACACTTTGCCTAGATTTTTCTAGCAACTGCATTCATTTTGTTAAAATTTATTTAACCATCAGGGAGCATTGTTTATTGTATATAGCAATCTATAATAAGACTTATACCCTAATATGCTTCGTTATATCAAGGTGTACCTCAAGAGTCCAATTTAGGACCCTTGTTATTTTTAACATAAACTGCTGATCAATTGACCAAGGGTATTTTTAGGTTAAATTCAAACACTAATTACTTGAAAAGGAGAATAGATATCAAACTGTAGTTTTCAGCATTTAAGAGATAAGTTATTTGTAAAAAAGTTTGGTTTTAGTTTGAAACACGTTATTTGCGAGAAAGCAAGACATATTTTCTCCACTAAACTACTGAGAGTCCACAAAAACGTTTTATATTTTTAATGCTTAATTTTTCGCCGCTGGTTTATGGGGAAAAACAAATTTCCGAAATATTCCGAATTTGATATCTCTTTTACTTCATAAAATATCACCTTTTTCTGAAAACCTGTCATTTCTCTTTATGATGGCTCTATAGGAATCAAATTTCGTATTGATATTTTTAACCTTTCTGGAAATAATTAGTTGTGACAGAAAGACAGACAGACGACAAGGAAATTTCACCATAAGGGTTACATTTCTTACTTCTTGATGTGGGGGAACCCCAATAAGGTTCACCAACCCGTGAACATGTACCGATTTTGGGAACTCCACTGGTCACCATGAACTGAAAATACCAAGAAATTTCCTTTGTATAAAAGACCATCATATGGTAACTCGCCTACAATGATCGGCTCTTACAAGACGCAATAAGGCTTAACGATAGAAATTAAAAATTTAGAAAAACAATATCTTATAAAATAATTTTTTTTTTAAATTCCAATAAAACGCCAACTAAAATATGCGGGAAAAAATTGAACATTTTTTGTGTAATCTCGGGAGTTGCTTAGTTTGGTAAAAATATGCCTGTCCTTATCATCCTGCAGAACGTAGCGGATTTCAATCTAAGTATAATCAAGCCAAACTCGCGTTTTCACAAATAAAACAATATATCTCTTAAATTTTGAAGACCGCATATTAATTAGTTTCAATATGCGATTGAAAAAAGTTTCTTCGAAAAATTCAGTATTTCAGTATAAGGCAGTATGCAAACGATTTTCAGTGCAATTTTTATGTTTTTCTAAATAATAAAAAAAAATGTTTCGTCAGATTTATAAAAAAGAAATCGAGTTTGCGAACTTTTTGAAAAATGTAATATGTTAACTAATTACAATATATCAGCTTAAATGTTTCTTAAAATGTTTTCTTAACCGCTTCTCAAGTCACCGAGGTAACTCCTTGAAAATCCAGAATGATTTTGTGTTAGGTAAAGAGAAACGAGGCCCTGCAATTTATAGTGGAGTTCGAACCACATCTTGGGCATAATTTTATAATTAACATTATTTCGCGGTGAGCAGGGATTGAACCTGCTTCGCTAGGAAAAATATTACAGATAATTTGAAATCCTGGCTTCTAGTACATACACCGAATTTCAAGTTTCTGTACTCTTACCAGCTTGCTTTACTTATTTTGCCCTATTTACCCCTATTTAACCCTCAACCCTTCAACGGAATCATCTCAAAATATGATCTAGTTCCAGATGTCGTTATAATACGTACGTGTACCAAATTTCAAGTGAATATCTCAATTTTATTTTACCAACCCCTTCAATTATGGAATAGGGGTGGTGGGGGGTTGAAAAATATTATTAAAAAATCTGAAGCCTTGGCTTCTAGTACATACACCGAATTTCATGTTTCTGCACTCTTACCAGCTTGCTTTACTTATTTTTCCCTATTTACCCCTATTTAACCCCCAACCCTTCATCAGAATAATCCCAAAATATAATCTAGTTCTTGATGTCATTATTACCATATACGTGTACCCAATTTCAAGTGAATATCTCAATTTTATTTTATCCACCCCTTTAATAATGAATTGGGAGGGGGAAGAGGGATGAAAAA
Source organism: Stenurella melanura (assembly GCA_963583905.1). NCBI lineage: Eukaryota > Metazoa > Arthropoda > Insecta > Coleoptera > Cerambycidae > Stenurella > Stenurella melanura. The sequence goes on from OY757310.1 coordinate 57,070,238, forward strand.
TATTATAAAAGATTTTGTGGCCTTGGCTTGTAGTAGATACATCAAATATCAAGTTTCTGTACTCTTACCAGCTTGCTTTAAATATTTACCCCTATTTACCCCCCAACCCTTCACCGGATATCTTCAAAAAACAATCCAGTTCCAGATCTCGTTATAATATATACGTGTACAAAATTTCAAGTCAATATCTTAAATCTCTTCGGAGAAAACGTGCGGACAAAAAAGTTACAGACAGACAGGCAGACGTGCGGGCCGGCGGGCGGGCGGGCAGTCAGGCAGGCAGGCAGGCAAAAAAATTTTTTTCGCTCAAATTTAAAACCTCGATGTTTCATGACATTCTAAACCTATTTCAAGAAAAAAAAAATGGAAATTTTATTTCCGATTACTATACCTCCAATCCACTACGTGGATGTGGAAGTAATTATGTAGAAGAGTCTAATTTCAAATACGTATTTTCCAGAGCAATGGATCATTAAAAACCAAATCATTTTTCAAAAACTCATTAATATTTTTTTTTGTAAATTGTAAAATTTTTACCTTTTTTGCAACTTTTATAAAGAGTGGTTTTTAACTAAATGCAGACTCATCATTTTTGTTGGCGCCACGAGAATATTTTTATTCGCTTTTTGATTTCAAAATAAATTGTGATGAATTCGGTTCATAAATTTAAGTGTTCAGATGTGAGGTATTCTTATTTTATAGATACTAAAAACCCACATGTTCTCGTAACACTGAAATATTGAGAGTCATATTTGTGGATTGGTCGCCGCACTTTGAGGGCACTTCCACTGCAAATTATATACAAATGAGGTTGACGTTCTAATTTTATAATTTTATTCCTGTAGTCATTTATATTGCTGTAAGAGGAGATTAAAAAATCATTTTTGTTAATAAAATGAAGTCGTAAAAAATATTGCATGATCTAATTCATTATTTAGATAAAGAAAGTTATCTTTTGTTTTGTATACACAATAAATTTTGTTTAATGACAAATACTGATCCAACAATATCACTAATTAAATCAGGTAATTATAAAGATTTGGAAGATGTTGTTATCAACTTGTTGAATCTCATTCTCGGAAATGTAGATATGGATGTAAAAGATACTGCATAAAATATTCTAGGAAGAATTAAGATCTACAACTTCCACTTTCATCCTTCACAAATTGATTGAAATGATAATATTGTGATAAGGTATCTTTCATTCAATAGCGACTTATACTTACTACAATATCCCGTGAATTCGATAAAGAACCATCCGTACCAAGGTTATGTTCTAGTACAGGAGCTGGGCGATAGTCCGCTATCACGCAACATAACCCAAATGAGACAGCATTCAATCTATTCTACGCTTCTTCTTTTCGTTCTTCTTTCATTTCATCTTTTCTGTTTGTCTCTTTTTGTATTTTTAGTCTCGTCTATTTGTTTTCTAAAATTCTTCTTCGACAATCAATCAATCAATCAGCTACCAAAATTATTCATCTACTAGTCTTAAGTTTTAATCCTTTTACAAACCTCATTTGGGTTTTTTATTTTATGGTTATTACCTTTTTAATTTGGTGTACGACAAAAGGAGTTGTGGTTTTATTGACTTTTGTATACTTTTGTTATGTGTTTTTATTAACTTGTATGTCATAATTACCAAAAGGTGTCTTTTATAGCCATAAGGGACCTCGCAAACACTAAAGGCGGTATTTTGTTATCTTTAGGTCACCAAGGGCTCCAAAATTTTCCTCTAAAGCTGTATTTATCATCATGCATTACTGTGGGATTAATACTTATTCTTAAACTAAAATATTTTACCTCAAAAATCCATATTTGCGAAAATTGAACAGATTATTTCCCTCATTATAAATCTGACGAACGGGAAACATGAAATTTGTGATCTATGCGTATTGAAAAATATACGAGAGGCATGTGTGAACTAGGCTTAAAATTCATAACCAACACCGATCCATACTCTACCATTCAAATTTTAAAGTCGAATAAAAATAAGTTGAAGAGTTTTGGGGAGCCTCTTTATATTTGTATGCGAGTTTTGGTGTCTAGTAAAGATAAATCTGCCAATGCTGACAATGTTCATTCAGTTCACTTCTAAACTTCAGTGACATTAAAGAAAAAGTGTCAATAATTTTTCGTTTTTAGCGACTTGTGATCATTCATTGCCTGCGGAATCTTTTAGAATGTCTAAGCCATCGACAAGTAATACAGTTTCAAAAGTGCGTCAAGGATTAAATGAAAATATAACTTTTCTATTAACACTACACCGTGCTTTAAACTGGATTTTTCACGTCAAATGACGTTCGCCAAGAAGAGAAAAATACTTTTAACGACCCCAAATGTTCAACTTTGTAATTTAAACAACTATATTCTAAATATTATTAGTAAATCTACCTGACGTCTATTTTCCTTCCTCTCCTCCTCCCCTCCAGAAATAGGTTGTTGTTGTTGAAAGTTTTCCCTTCTATCCGAATAAGCAAAAGCTTAAATTTTGTTAACCAACTTCTAAGTCACCTCTCACGCGTGAGAAATCTAGATGTGCTTGGGTTAGAAAAGATAGGATCGTGCAGTTTATAGTAGAATTCGAACCACTTGATTGACAATAATTTATAATTAGAGACCATTTTGCAGTACGTGGGGCTTGATGAACCCATTTTGCTAGGTGAACCAAAAGACTTGCTGGCTGCTGAGCTACGGTCCCTTCAAGATCTTTATAAGTCTATATGCACTTTAATATTATATTAAGGTGCTTAGAGGCCTACAACCCAAGTAGAGATAAATCTACTTGTACAGTGTTGATGTTATCGAACTATTTGTATAGATGTTCAGTCTGTATATATAATTAGGATACGTGTCCATTGATTGATATATCTTTTAGTACTTTTATGTACTTCAAGATATCTGATTCGGCGAATTACAAAATAAATCTTAATAATGGAATGATGCCGCAATTTTTTTCATTCATGACTTCATTGATAAAAGTGTTTTTTGTAGTAATATTATAATCAAATTTTACAACTTACAAATTCCCATTGATTTTTATTCATATTATGTACTTATCTCAATGAGTGTTTATCAGATTCTGAATACCGTTAAGACAGCAGGTGGGCACGTAGCAAATCTTGAAAAGTCCTTCCTCAAGGACATCCGCTAAAATTTTTATTCAACATTTAGAAATTAAAATTTGTATAAAATTTTATTTTCAACATTCAACAGAAATAGATCTAAAATGTTAAAATAGTCTAGCAAAATTTATTAAAATAATAATTTTCTCAGAAACGTAAGAAAATATAATAGTTTCCATTTAAAGTTTACAAAATATCGCAGAATTTACGTTAGTTTTAGTTAATTTTGTTTTACCTATACATAATAAACGTGAACATATTAAACAATATCCTAACCTAAACCAAAGCTACGTCGACACCCCGTCAAAAGATCATGCAAGGATACCAGAAAAAATCTTCTGACATTCATTTACCACCGGTAGTTGGTTATTTGAGGTACCACAGATCTCATTTAACACAACCTGCATCCCATTTTTTAATAGACTCGTTGCATTGGGGTATCGGACCCTTCTTTAAAAACAAATCTGGCACATCTCAACCCTCATGACACGTGGCTATACGTTAAAAGCAAATGAATGTTGATCGTTTATTATATTTGTTAATCGAATACAAATATGCTATATCCGAAATTAATTAGCTATTCACTCATAGAGTAATTTTTAGATTGGTTGAAGATGATATGTATTCCAAGCGTCTGACAACGTATGGTGAAATCGAGGGCTCGCATGTCAGAGGACCATTTCACAATTTATGAGGAGCGTACTAAGACGCGATTGTAGAAATGTTTTAATTTTTATTTTGATAAACATAATCTAAGCTTCACAGTTGTAAATAATCACTCTCATACAACTTGTAATTATAAATGTGTGGAACCAATGTCCTCATCTCTATTACTAACTGAACGCTATCCGAATTTGATGCGTACCTACAAATACTCGTCTATATTGTGAAACAGATAGTGACAAGCGCGACTTTCACTCGCACAATGCAATTCAACAAAGGAAATATATTTATCAAATCTCTCTCTGAGATGCGGGATCTACGTATAACGTTGCAAAGATTCAGTAGCTAGAATGTCGACAAACTAGTATACCTACTTGAAAGTATATTTGTAAGTCAATATGTAAATAAATTTATCACTCATTATGTTACAAAAATCACGTAACAAAACAAGTTATCTTATGGGTACTTAAAGTGAACCAGAGCCAACATTTAGCTTCCATTTAGTAATAATGATGGCCGAGTGGAATATTCCGTGGAATAAGTTGGAAAATCCGCTATTAGAGAATTCGTGCAAAATTGCATGGGAGGGAAATATGAGAACGTTAGCTTCCTTTGAAATCGATAAGAAGGATAAACTATATGTCGTGATTGCATGCAGTGGTGCATTCAACATTTACAACAAATCTAACTTATTAACTTGTTGTTGTTATTGTGCCACAACAAATGAATAGTTTTGGTGTCGTAATCGTTTTATTGTGTATATTCCGCAAAGTTTTAGCATAGATAAAGTATTTTTGCATATGAAATACGTAAATATATGGTAAAAATATTCTCATGAACGTGTCTGAGTATGCCCTTCGTAAATTGTCAAATGATACTGTGACATACAAATCCCGATTCCTGATTCTGATAATTGATAATCAATCAAATTAAACCTTAGACATTTCATGTAGTTTTGAAAATTTGTCCGAAGATGGTGGAAGCATATTTTCGAAACGCTGGGTGACTATTATTTATCTTGTAACGAAATTTACCAGTTACTTGATTTTGCTCCAAATTAGTATTTCTAAATAAAAATAAAATATTGCTGAGTTATTTAATTCCAGTTATTACAAAACCTAAAAGTTAGATAAAGACTAAAAGCACCATTGATATACCCAAAACAATAATAAACGTTTTTTTCCTTAACAGACTATCTTTTATAATAACAAAGATACACGCAGCCTCAATTTGATACACGCTATATGAAAACACTAAAGTATACTGAAAAGTAGCTGCCCGGGTTTGCCCGTTCTCTACCCTTGGCAGCCGCCATTTTGAATGTTTCCGTTTTCAAATTCTGTGAAGGGTTTGAGGTTAGTCCCTGTGCCCAGAGGCTGCTCCAGACGGTGGGCACAGTGGCCGGCCGCCCAAGGCGCCAGGATTGTATATGCGACCGATGTAGCGATATAAATTTTTTGCTTATAGCGCAGGGAGGGGGGCGCAGTTCTAGATTACCCTCCTATACGCTAATTACGCGTATGTGTAAAGCGGAAGATTTTCAGGACCGGCACTCAAAAGTGGAATAATAAAATATCACCCCCCGCTTTTCGAAATGGTAGTCGAGATAAATATTGTATTCTAAGGAATGCCATCCCCCATTTTTTGGAAGTTATATCAATGAGCGAGACCCGTATGCTACTACTCCCCGGGCCCCGATTTTTTCTCTCGATGGCACTGCGGTTTCCCCTAACATTATTGCGTAAAGGGGCAAATTCTTCAATCCGTCCCTGGGAGACGACAAAATGCCATTTCGCCCTGCAGAAAATGAGGAGAACGAGTTATGGCAATAGTATTTCTATATTACTGACATAATTGTTACGCAAATCGATACATTTAACAAACAATAATACGCATCACAACTTGAAAATTGATAACATTTAAAAGATAAACTTGAAAAGTGAGTGGATTTATGAATGAATGTGTAAATATCGCAATATTTGTCGCGTATGTAAGACAAGTAAATTTAGCAATTTAAACTTTATGAAGACAAAATTTGTGTGTTAAAACACAGGAAATTTCAACACATTTGTATCCGCAGCACCTTTAGCACAATATTTGCGTATAATTAGTTCTTGATTTATAATATTTTTCCTTAATTAAATTTTCTGATGCAATAATAAAGGTGGGGTAAATTTGATTTGGACTTGCAAATTTTGTATTTATTTATATAATGTATTAAAAAGTTTACCAAGGTCTTTATTTATAAAATGTCACGGTTCTCCTGTAGAAGTTATAGACTGAGCTCCCGTGACAAAACGGTACCCCATAGGACACCTCAAATTTAAAAGGTTTCACCTGATTGCAAAACATGTAAAAATCATGTTACGCCCGCCAGACTTAGTAAAAATTTGTTAATTGTTTCATATAAATTCTTGAATTTTTATTTAAAAAAATGATTCTTCTTTTCAAAACACCTGTTTGAAATTTACGCAATTTGTGATAAATAATAATGAACCATTCTTGAAAAAATTGTCTGGCTGACAATTTTTGCTGATTAACTTCTGACAGACCTTTTCTTCTAAAATTTTTTTTGTTATGGAAGTGCACTTTATAAGACCTTGAATTTTGTTTCAAAATAAAGTTTATAAGATCTCTCCTATCCATTACTACTTGTCTGGCTGACAGTTTTTGTTAATTAATTTGTCAGACTCAATTTTCAATGCGCAACATCAATGCATCAGGGTCAATCGCTGGCATCTCATAACACCGCCTTAAAAAAACAACTGTGTTGGTGATCGTATTCTGAACAAACTTTCAAAATTTCCTTGTACTTCTGTGTCTGTCTGTCACTCCGTGCGTCCGTCACATTTCTTATAAGCACGATAACTTTAGAATGAATAGTCCGATTATATTGACATTTGGACAGTAAGTTAATGGTAACTAGAGAAAGAACCCTATTGTTTTTGATCAAAATGGATTTATAATTAAATATTAATGATTCATATTTTTTAAATCTATTTATTTTGTTAGGGAATTAAACAAAAAATGTCTAAGATGAAAGTAATCTCACCCCCTAGGGAGAGCTGTTAAAAAAATCTAGATGGAAAGAGAATAAAAATAATAATTAGAGAAAATTTTAAAGTTTATATATGGGTATTACATTGCAATACCGGCTACGCATAAGTTCCAATAACTAAACTTAAAAGTAATAAATTTGTCAGAAATACTTGGCGGCTTAATTCATCTCGCAGTAGACCAGGCCAAGGTTACTTGTTAACATGACTATTTATTTACGATGAAACTGCGAAGAGTATCCTATAGAAAGAAATTGCAGTAAGTCAGTGAAGAGCATAATGTATAGCTTGTTTTGAATTACATTATCTCTAAGTTCAAATGGCAATAGAATTTATTACACGCGCCGATCACGTGCGTTCTTTACTATCCTTCTTTTACGGATTTAGTATAGACGATTTCATTTTCGTTCATTTCTGCGTATGACGTCACACGGTTAGTGCTCGCCCACTTTTTGACGTCAGATCTGCAGCAAACGAGATAAAGGACAAATTCAATTTTCGGCGCCATTTTTAAAAAATGGCGACGAACCCATTTTTATCAGAAAAACATTTGAAGTTGATTAGAATCTACGTGTATAAGAATAAGCTTTTTTTGTGATTAGTTCGATCAAGTCGCATATATTTTAGTTCCCTAGCAACTGACCTATGAATTGTAGTGACATAGAAGTCTGGTGCCTTTACGTTTTTATAGATCCCTGCAATATGTCTTTTTTTAAATATTTTATTTTGTGTTTCATACTAATCAGGTGTTTTATGAAATTTCAGCAGATGACTTGTATATAGCTGTAACTGACAAATTGCTGAAGTCGATCGACTATCTTTTGTCCTATATAGCAGCTGGTTTAATTTAAGCATGGTAAACTGTTCTGAACTAATGAAAATTAAATTTATATCAAAATTGCGATCTGTAAATGGTCAAGTGTTCTACCACAGCGACTTCAGTAATTCGGTTAAGTTACTTCAGACTGGTTTGTTGCAATCTAGAGAGCAAGATGACTTTTTCTAGTACCATGTGTTACTACATCATTTTTATTTAATACGTACTATTAAAATTCGCGTATCTTGTACTAACTTTTGAAGTACAATTTAACTTCTACAGATGTAAACTTAATAGACGTTAAGGAAGGACTCGCTAACACTTTCACTTTGTATTAAAATTGTTGCTTATTTATAACTTTATAATTACAACAATTATAACAGCTAATATCATGAATCACCTTTAAGGCTATTTTTAATATTGGCACGCCTTTATACTATAAATGTCTGATTTTTTGCCAGAATTCATTATCAACTACTTTTTATAAAAACGCAAGCAAGCTACTTAATCAATTGTGAATTTAAAATTGATAAATACATGGAGACATTGTATCTTCATCTTGATAATTGAAGCAGTTTGTAATGTAATGTTACAGCATTTTGTTGTATATCCACTACTCATTAGAGTGGTGGTCATCATTATGAATTTTATTGTTTCAGAATAAGAATCTACATTATCCAATATACAGTGTGAACGTAAAGAAACGCACAAAATTCATATCTTTGGTATGTGTCATTTGTCAAAAAAATCCTCGAACAGGTCGGTTTTAGTTTTGTAAATGCTACATTTTGTCACTATACCAAAATTTATGACGTCATTGGTTTTTGAGTTATGACGTCATCATATTTTTTTTATTGGAAACAGACATGTTTGTTTACTGTTTTTGGTGGTATATTCCTTTAGCTTTCTGGTGATATAAAAATAATTGACATTACCTAAACCATTCTTTTGGAAAAAAATATTTTTATTGTTTGATACCTTACATAAGTAATTGTGAGAAAAAAATCATCTCCATTGCTCTAATTGCGACCCTCCCACCATTTGGCATTGACCAAGACGGGTATAGACACTTTGCACGCTGTTCTGAATCATCTCATGGGCAATTCGTCTCATCTCCAAGCCCATTCTGTCTTTCAATTCATATATGGTATCCGGTCTGTTAAAATACACCCTTTACTTTAAGTAACCCCAAAGAAAAAAGTCTAAGGGGGTTAAATCCGGTGAACACGGGGGCCACTCAGTCGGCCCTCGATGATCTATCCACCTTCCAGGAAAAGTGTCATCTAAAAACTGACGCACTGCTATCTCAAAATGAGGTGGGACCCCGTCTTGCTGAAACCATACGTTTTCAGCAGGAATATCTTCATCTTCATTGTACGGAAACATAACTGCTAATGCTGGCACTAACTCAACTTACAAAAACTGTAAATATTTTGCGACCGTAAGATTTTCTTCAAAACAAAAAGTCCCAATAAACGATCACCAATCATACCTGCCCACAAGTTTACTTTGCCTCGTCGCTGTGTATGGGCTTCTCGAGTCCAATGAGGATTTTCGCGTGACCAATACCTACAGTTATGCCGATTTACAGTCCCCTTTAAAGAACAAGCTTCATCATAAAAATCAATGTTCTTTAAAAAATTTGGGTTTTCATCGCACAAGGTCATCAACTGTTCACAAAACTGTAAGTGCCGATCTAGATCGTCCTCATTCAATTCGTGGGTTAATTGCATTTTGTATGGATGGTATTTTTCTTATTTCAGTAGACGTATGTACAACAGAAGTTTGACTCACGTTATGATTTAAAGCCACCTGCCTTGTCGAAAGATGGTGGTTTTCCTCACTTTCTATAAGAATATTTAATTTGGTTTCGTTGCTTGTGCTAGGGCGACCAGATCGAGGGAGGTCAGCTACACTGCCAGATTCATCATATCTAGCCACCAATCTACTTACAGTGGATCTAGAATTATATCACCAGCAAGCTAAAGGAAAATACCATAAACAAAAATGTTTCCATAAAAAAAAATTATGATGGCGTCATAAGTCAAAGACCAATGACGTCATACATTTTGGTATAGTGACAGAATGTAGCATTTACAAAACTAAAATCGACCTGTTCGAGGATTTTTTTGAAAAATGACACATACCAAAGATATGAATTTTGTGCATTTCTTTAGGTTCGCACTGTATAAATCGTCTAGTTCTAAATATCACTTTACTTTCAGGTTCCGTATTCACACGTATAAAATAAAACCCCTATGAGGGGACCCGTTTCATCCATGTGTTATAACGGTTTATGCCCGAAACTATTAATTTATTCAGTTTTGGAAAATTGGCCGAGCTCTTCTCATAAGAAAGCAATTTTTTACTTTTTGCATAATATTTCATAGGCAAGGGACCCACGTCCCCTTCGAAGGATTGTATATTCACTACACAATCTTTGCCTAAATTGCATAGTTTCTATGTATCCGCTGATGTATTGAGGCTAGATCACTAGAGTGCCCTGGAGGTCTCCATTTCAAGTACTACCCGCAATTAACGTTTGGTAGTTTTGCGTATCGAGATACGAGTATAATCAAGACGGATCTACGCCTTACCTCGCCACGCTACCGTATTGGCATGTAGACATTTTTTAAAATATCGACCCGACAAATAACTTTATCAATTTTCTAATATATTTGTTAAACAGTTTTCAGTATGTAATAATTGAATTAATTAAATATTTAATGGTGCAAAAAATTGTTTATTTATTTCATTAATAAATCTGCTTTCATTGAGCAATATAAAATTAATTTGTTAAAGTGGCTAGAGTGGTCCAATAAACCGAAGTTGTTTGGCTCCCCTTGCATACCGAAGGGAAGTATTGTATTCGACTAAAAAATCACCCTCCGAGATTTTTTCGGATTTTCACGTTTCAGATCATGTAGATTACGAAAATATAGATTTTTCAATTCCGCCAGTCTGTCTCTCTGTCTGTCTGTCGGTCGGTCTTTCTGTTGGTGCATTAACTAAAAAACTGCTTTCCTTCAATTGTGATAATTATTTGCCGAATATTATGGTTCTCGCATCATACCTTCTCCATTAATTTTTTATGATGTCCATCCTGTATATTTCCGAGGAAAATATATCAAATTTATTTCTTGGTATACTTTATCCCAAACTTATTGCCCGTATAAAAAATGACGGGATCTTTGTTCTTTACCACACTATCAAAGGCGCCGACATTTTTTATACCCAGAATAAGTCTGAGGTAAACTATAATTGTGATCATTACATGCCATATAGTACGAACCTTCATCATATTTCCTTCATTGTTTTTTAGGGTGGCTCAAATAATTAAGTATAATTTTTTTTGTCTCACCCAGATTTGTTCAAAATCCCAAAAAAAGTATCTCCAAATTCGAATAATTTAGTTCCTAATGCTTCTGTGTTAGAAAATATTTAAATAATTTGATTTTCTTACGCATCTCTTCAAATGTTCCTGAATTTTAAATAGCAGTGTATAATCTAGAGTATAGAATCCTTCCCTTGTGATAACAAATCGACATTCTTTTTACAAAACACAAACATACAATTTGTCTATTCCATATTGTTTATAAATTTTTCAGGCTACTTTGTATATAATTACAAGTATAATGTAATACTTGTATTGCTAGAATTTACATATCCGGTTGTTAGCTTTTATCAATTGCGATAAAATTATGTTTGCTCTAATTTTAAAATAATACGTTTATCTAATCTTAAAATTTAAATTACCTCAGGTATATACTTCAATTATTATTGAAGTCATGCTCTCTAAATTTGTAATAATATCAGGACACTTCAATTCATAGTAGATACTAGTTAGCCTATACGCAGGGTGCTACGCTACTTCCGGCCTGAGTGAGGGTGGCTTCCCTAGTGTTTCCGGCCTTAACCTACCCCTCGTTGCGTCTGCACAGTGTTTAGGGGAATCCTTAGATTCCGATAAAAATTTACCTGCTCCTCGGCAAACTGTATTTAGCTATGCTGCCCGTGTAGGTCGAGTAAGGATGGTTAAATACCACTGACGTAATGAATTTACAGTCAGAACATTATACTCTTCGCCGATTTACTGCACATTTCATATAATTGTTGCACTTTCTATAGGGTGCTCTTCGCAGTTCCTTTGTAAATTATATAAGTTTTAGACATTTTTTGTTTAATTACAAAACATAAAAAACACATTTTTTTAAATATAAATAATAGAATAGAATAGAATACATTTATTAATCCAAGTGATCATAAAATGACATAGGACGTCAATAAACATATTAGTAAATAATCATTAAAGAACATTATATATTATAATCTGACATTCACTCGAAAAAAAAAAATTAATACTTATTAGCAATAATTTCGTTATTATTACAATTATCATTAACAAATGTCACACAAACCATACATTAATTGACGTGATTTAGAAAATCGTCCACCGAATAAAATGCATTAGCCACAAGAAATGTTTTTAAAGTTGACAAAAATTTTTTTACATTTACAATATTTTTTATATTTACATTTAATTTATTATATACTACTGATCCCATATAGTAAGGGTTAGATTTGTATAATTCTATTCTATGCATATCGTATTGCAAATCTGAGCCATGACGTGTCGAATAGTTGTGAAATATATTTTGTTGACTAAATTTATCTATATTTTTCTTTACAAATTTTAATATTTCGAAAATGTACAAACTAGGCAGGGTTAAAATTTTATTTTGGACAAATGATGTTTGAGATTCCTTAATATTCATTCCAAACATGGAACGTATGGCTCTTTTTTGCAATACAAATGCTCTGTTCGCAGATGCTGAATATCCCCAGAAAACAACTCCGTATCGAATTCGAGAATTACAAAAATAGTACGTCTTAAGAGTGTCTAAACTGGTGATATGGCGCAATCGTTTTAATGCAAAACAATTACTTGCGCAATTATTGCATATATAGGCAACATGTGTCTTCCAATCTAGGGATAGATCTATATGAATTCCTAAAACTTTATGTGATATTACTTGCTGAATTGATTTAGTGTTGTGTTTAATGAATACACTCGATGTATATTTTTTCCAGTAGGATGAAATTGCATAATAAAAGTTTTATCCTGGTTCATTACTAGTTTTTTATTGCTGAAATAATGAGATAACGTGTGTAGATTTGAATTAAGTTTGCTAGCAGCATTATGTGTTTCCTTATCACTTGCAATAATAGTAATGTCGTCAGCAAAAGCACCATAAAATGTCGATAAATAGTTATCTAATTCATTTGTATAAAGAATAAATAACAGCGGACCCAAAACACTACCTTGTGGTACGCCAATATCGACAGGTAGTTCCTCAGATTTAGCACCGAGAAAATCTACAAACTGTTTTCTGTTGTTTAGGTACGATTTTAGGAGTTTATTACACAAGCCTCGTATACCATAACATTCAATATTTTTCAAAAGAATGTCATGATTCACGAGGTCAAACGCTTTAGAAAGATCTATGAATAACGCGATGACTTTTTGTCCCTGACCTAAATTTTTATATATAAAATCCAAAATACTTAATAACGATGTTATTGTTGACCGATGTTCTCTAAACCCATGTTGATTTGGAGATAAAATGTTGCCAGATTCTAAAAATATTTTTATGCGTTTGGACAATAACTTTTCGAATATTTTGGAAAATACTGATAATATTGCAATGGGTCGGTAATTACAAATTTTTCTGCTGTCACCTTTTTTGTAAAAGGGAATAACTTTGGATAATTTTAATAAACTTGGGTAAGTACCCTCCTTGAAACATTGATTGATGATATGTGTTAATGGTTCGGCTAACTGGTGGGCACAGAGCTTTATTATTTTAGTAGAAATGTCATCAGGGCCTACTGAATTTGAATTTAATAAATTATTAATTGTTTCAACCATTTCCGAAATTGAGACTGGTTCTAGGTAAATTGAATTTTCATTATTAATTAGTGTTGGAATTCCAGTTGTGTTACTTTGCAAGGTGTAAAAGGACTTTGGTAAATTTATTAAATATGAATTAAATCGTTCGAGATTTTCGGTTTATCTGTACTTAATTCGTTGTTGATTTCAATTTCGGCGGTTTTGCTGGTGTTTTTATTGAAGTTGTTTTTTACAGAGTTGTTAATTATTTTCCATACTGTTTTAGATCTATTGGCGGAGTTTTTTATTATGTTGTCAAAATACATCTTTTTGCGTGTCTTATAACTTGATTGTAAATCCTTTTATAGTTTTTATAATGTTGCGCATGAATGATACCATTTTTTTGTAATATAAATAATTCTTTTAGGTGTACTGATGATACCTTAATACCTAGAGTTATCCAATTATTATCACATTTAAAATCTAGATTTTTGCTGACAAAAATGAAACACAAATCGTAATGATTGTGCAGTATGTTATGGAAGGCTGCATATTTTTCTTCTACTGTTTGATTGCTATAAATATTACGCCACATCTCCGTATTTAGAGATTCTTTGAATTTTGAAATATTGTTTTTGGATAATGATCTGAATTTATACGTATTTGTATTTTGTGGGACATTCATATCGATAATAATCTTTTGACCAGAATGATCTGACAATCCTGTATGTAAGATGTTTCTATGTAAAATTCTGTTATTAAAGTTAGTAAGTATATAATCTATTGCTGTACCCGTCCCATTTATAGTTCGGGTAGGTTCATTGAAAACGGAATAAATATAATAAGCTTTGACAAGATCATTTAGGTTCAAAGTGTGTTTATCTTTACATAAAAAGTCAATATTAAAATCGCCACATAAAGTTATCTGAGAAATATAACATTTGTATTTATTATTTAATTTATTATATTAGTCTGTCTGTCCGTACGTCAAATTTCCTGTAAGCACAATAATTTAAGAACGAAACGCCAGCTCAGTGGCGCAATGCTAAGGTGTTTGGCTTGCGACCACGGAGTTCCGGGTTTGAATCCTGGCCAGGGTATGGGTGTTTAGTGGCGTTTTTCATGTGTTGCCGAGACGGTATATAGCAGTGAGCTAGACCGCTGTTCAGTGAGTGGCACAACATGTTTAGTCACGGTTATCTCTCCTGAGTTCAAGTCTCAGCTATGGTAGATGGCAATATCGCATGGAATGGTTGTTGTATGTGTATGTGTCCTGGCTGAGAGGTAGAACAGCAATAGCTGAACTCCGCCAGGACGTTAATATAAATAAGAATAGAATAGAATAATATGTATTGTGTAAAAATCACAAAATTATTTACATAAAAGATAAGAGTTCGGCACCGCCGTTCTTCTACTCCCCTTAAAAATATACAAAACATACTACTCACTGAAAGTACTAACTAATAAAAGACACAATAATAAGGCAAAATGAAATATAACTAAATTTAGATAAATTTAACTCTCCAATAACGTAATTTTTACATTTTTTTTAACTGTTTCTTTTGGCAAGGAAATTATACTTATAATCTTATTTAAAATCGTGGGTGCCATGTAAGAGAAGCGTCCCTCAAATGTTGACGTATTGTGTTGTGGCACTCTATAATTAGTCCATTGAAATGTTACATTGACCTTGAATTTTGGGTAGGGCAAGATTTTTTTCTTTAGATGTTTAGAGGGCGCCAGCGTGAGTATAAAACTCAATTTTCGGGGTTGAAAGCCCCCCCCCCATTAAATTTTCAAGAGAAATATCAAGGGTTATAACTTTTTTCTATTGATTTTATTGAAAATACACATCAGATGTTTCTTGTATATCATTTTATTGCGAGCAAGTTTCTCTACTCATTTTTTAAATTTCACTTTGGAAAGGTGTTAGAATGCTGCAAATGGATTAAAAAAAAGGCATTGGACAATCTGAAAAAATTTAAGAACATTCCTGGGATCATTCCAAACTTTTTTTGCCTCCTGCAATTTTTGTCCAAACCTCTTCCTTTACGAGTAAAAATATCGCAAAATTCTATAATTTTGATTTTTCCTCGCCAGATAACTTAAAAAAATGACAATTTCAGAAAAAATATTTCGAACAAAAGTAGTCTATTTTTAGTCAGACAATCCGAATTTGCCATAAAATATAGGAATTACTAATTGAAAAACCGAATTTGACCTTGAATGACCTTAACCCTTCCACCAAAAGTCAAAGTGACATACCGTCTTACTGCCTCCTTCCAATTATACAACTTTTGTTTGAAACATTTTTTCGTAGAGTGCTTTATTACTCGATATTATAAGATATTAATTATTAATTAATAGATATTTGAAAGTTTAATCACCCGGGTGATTTTCTTAACCTGAAACTTTCAAATTTCTCGAGTAATAAGTACTCCACGAAAGTATGTTTTATACAAAAGCTGTAGAATTGACTGGAGGCAGTTCGGCGGTATATGTCATTTTGACTTTGGGTGGAAGGGTTAAGGCCATTTAAAGTCAAATTCGGTTTTTTAACTGGAAACTCCTATATTTCATTGTAATTCGGATTGTCTGACTAAAAATGGACTGCCTTTGTTGGAATTTTTTTTCTGAAATTATCATTCAAGTTATCTGGCGAGGAAAAATCAAAATTTTAGAACTTTGCGATTTTTTTACTCGAAAAAGAAGAGGTTTGGATAAAAATTGCAGGAGACAAACAGAGTTTGCAATCATGCAAGGAATGTTTTCAATTTTTTTCTGAAGTGTCCAATGCCTTTTTTGATGCACTTGATTCATTTGCAGCATCTTAACACCTCTTCAAAGAAGAGAAAGTTAGAAAACGAGTAGAGAAAATTGTTCACAATAAAATGATGTACAAGGAGCATCTGATGTGTATTTTCAATAAAATCAGTAGAAAAAAAAGTTGTAACCCTTAAATGATATATTTTTTGAAAATATTAGTAGTCTTTTTAATTTTCAATTTTGCGCTAAGAAGTCTCTGGACCAAGATTGTAGAGAATTCAATTATCTACAAAAAAAGGCTTAGATTTTTTTTGTTGGTGAGTCTTACTGTTCTCAAGATCTCGCTGAAAAACTGTTTACGTCCCCCTTTTCAAGATGGCGGCCAAATGGCGGGTCTCTCAACCCCGAAAATCGAATTATATACTCACACTGACCCTCTCTAATCATCAAAGGAAAAAATTCTTGTCCTACCCAAAATGCAAGGTTTCGTCAAAATTTTGTAACATTTCAATCGACTAAATTGTCCTTACATTATGCACATCGGTTCTTTTTGCTAAATCATTATACAAATATGGTGGTTTTTTTGTGTCAATCAGTTTTTTCAAGAAAATATAGTAGAAATATTTCGCTCTATCTACTATTTTCAGCTCGTCATTGAAGAACGGGGTAACATGTTCACGAAAGGAATACAATAGACAAACCGCATGCTCTAGCATTCTGAATTCTCTGCAGTTTCAATGTATTATAGTGAGTCATATAATGTATATATGTATTGCAAAATAAATCTACATGTGGATATATCAAACTCATTATTAAATTTACTTGAAATTTCTTCAGATTATTTAATCTCATGAACGAGGTGGATACCACTTTGTTAACGTGAGATTTAAATGTCAGATTATTATCTATATATAACCCTAAACCATTTGCTGTATCAGCCCAACTGATAACTTCATTGTTTAATTTTATTGTAACATTATTATCCTCCACCTTTTTTCTAAACTTTTCGTATCCAATACACATTACTACCGATTTACTAGTTTATTTTTAATGCATTGTCGTTACACCATTGACTGAAACTACTTATATCAGAGTTTATTTGATTGGCACACTCTATAGCATTCTCTGGTTTGACAGACATGTATAGTTGAACGTCATCAGCGTACAGATGGTAATGCGAGTAAGTGAGTGATTGTGGCAGATCGAAAGTAAATATTGTAAACAGAATAGGTCCCAAAATACTACCCTGCGGTACACCACTCTTTGTGATAAATCGGATGTATTATCACCAGCTCTCTCTTAGACATTGCCTTCTGTAGTGCACATACGAATTAAACCATACAATACATGTGTTACTTAAACCAATGTAATGCAGTTTGGCTATCAGTAAGTCAAAATTTACCATTTCAAACACTTTACTTTGATCAAGCAGTATCAGAAATGTAATCAGTCTGTTATCCATTGCCACTGAAATATCGTTCAATACTTTTAAATGAGCTGTTTGCGTTCCATGGGCTTCTCGGAAACACGATTGTAGAGAAGGAATAATATTCTAAGTTTCCAGGTATGCTTTCAGTTGTTTAGCTGCCAACGTTTCTGCAGTTTTGGACATAGGTGGTAAACTATTTAAAGCCATTAAAATTTTTTTTTTTAAATGTACAGTAAGCTAGTGTTAGAGAAAGAACCCTATTGTGTCTGAACAAAATCAATCATTAAATAAAAAGTTATTAATTATTTAAATTTAACAAATGTCTAAAACTAATATTATCTATGCACCAATTTTCATACCAATATTTGAAAAACTTGAACAGTTTGAAAAAATTAAAAATATAGTATTGATTTTAGCACCCCGTATCCCTGTTAATAGCAGTTTTTAGATTTAGTTCTGTTAAACTGCAGTATGTTAATGTCAGATTCACTGTTGCTCTATGAACCACTACTTATGGACCATCCTGTATACTGATATCGACACTACTAATCTCAAATAATTAGCATGTAATTTTGACAAATATTTCAAATAAATTTAGATTAATACTTAAATCAGAGACTTGAGTTGATTTTTTAAAGCACTTGTTGACTTGTCGCGTAGCTGCGAAGGGAGATTGTAGCTATATAGTAGTATAGTAGCTATATAGATATAATATATAAGTAAAGGAAGAGCGATAAATTTCATATTTGGTCGTATCATAATAAGTAAGTTGTCATTTATGAATTTCAAATTTTGTATTCTTATGTACAGTGTTTGTCATAAGAATTTTGTCAAATAGATACATATGTTTTTCAAGTACCCATTACATTTTTAAATAATGAAGAGATAAATCTAGTACAGATGTTTTGAATCTTTTGTATTTTGTATTTTTTTTTTTTTTCGATAGATTTAAGCAGGGTCCATAAACATAATCACAATAGTTGATGTTTGACAATACTGAAGACTTACGTAATAGGAGTTTAGTATTTTTATCAACAATGTGTCTTCAAGGATTAACCCTAAATTTTTAACCTCTTGTTCGATATTAATACATTACTTAAAAAACACAAATGTTTACATGCTTCTAGGGGACTCTTCAGTGAATAAAGTGAGGTTAAGCTTTGAAAATTCGGTTTTTCTTAAATATCTCGAGAATTATTGATCTTGCCAAAAAAGAAATAATTCTTTTTTGAAGAAGAATGAATTTAAAAGAAAACAGGTCTCATGATATTCTTTTGTACTACAACCAGTTCTCGATTACAATGGAATTTAATAAGTTGTAAACATGAAATTTATAAAATAAAATTGTCTTTTTTATATTCGAATAATATAGATATGTAAGCTTGTAAATTTTATCGTATTTTGTATAATGGGCTTGTTCAGCTTTTTTTTTTTATTTCATAAATCGAAAGTGCAAGTATAAATTAATGTATCTGAGAAAATTAGAATCTTATTCGCACGTTTAGTATCTTAAAAACTATTACAAATCTCCATCTCGCGAAAATGGGGCGTGGCCAGGCGCTACGTCACTATACGCATAGACTCGGCGATCTCAATAGACTTGATGCTCCTTATTTGTTATAATTATAAGTGTTTTCAAAGTATTGTTTCTTTTGTTTACTACTTGACAGTAGGGGAGTACAATTTGGTGAAATGTCAAATAAGTACAACTTTCTATCGCTCCCGCCGGGACGAATTTTCGATTTTGACCACGCAATTTACGATTAGAATTGATCGCCGACCTTCTCCTTTCCTTAGAGACATAGAACGAACTTTCACTCGACGTATTTATTTAGTTACCAGCGTTTAAAAATTCCATGTTTTTCGACTTTTCAGGTTAAATTTGAAAGGTCCCAGAAAGCCATTTTTCTTACGTCACTTACGTATAGTGACGTCACATATGAGCGCTCGGTTTTTGCAACTATTACCAATTTCAACTCCTTATATCTCGAGAACGGAAAAAGTTAATAATACGAAATTTTAAGTGTATAATGAGAATATAGAGTACTATATGAAAAAGTATAAAAACCATATAAAAAGAATATCATGGAACAAGCCCATTCTGATGAAAAATACAAAAAACAAAAGAAAATTAAAAAACTGCATATTTCTTCCAAAATTGTTCTGTTTTTGTACTAAGTCACTAAGTAAGATCTGTTGATCAAAAACGACAACACGCACAATGCCGTAGCAGGCAAATGCATGTGTTGCTCATGACGCCTTTTTTTAGAGAATTTTACGTGCTTTTATACTCATTGTCCTTTTTCTGATAGAATAACAGCAAAATGGATTGTTATAAGTTGAAACCATAGGAACTCATGAACAAAATCCATAAATTACAAGACATGAAATTGTGCCATTATCGAATACTGTTCAACTATGTAGAAAAATCCGCATTTTTGACATGCAAAGTGAATGAAAAAAAAGTTAATTGTGAAATTAAAAACACACTACACTACACACTACAGCATACACAGTTTTATCTTCATTGTTGTTCATGTTTTGCTTTTTTGTTAGGAATAAATCTCGCGATTTCACAGCTATTTTTAATTGAAATTTTGTGGTTGATTTCGAAACTGTCGAAATTCACAAATTTCAAAGTGCTCTCTTTTAAAGTCAATGAACGGAAAACGGTGGGCGCTATTATTAAATTAAATAATATACTATTAAGAATCTAACCTGTCAAGAATTATATGTTTTGATCAATTTTTGAAGATTAAACAATATTCTAAAAACAAATGTGTTTTTTTCTGCTAAGTTATTTATTTAAATACAATCTTCAGGACTAATCCCTTAAAGAATTAAATCAGTACATCTGAAAGTCTACACTTTCTTCTTTAATGATTTTTCGCGTTTTTTGCTAGGTTCATTTTTGACGAAAATGTGTCACTTTTTATGAAGTTACGTTATGATTTTTTAACTTCCCGCTTAAAAATAAATTCGTAAAGTCACTTTCATTTCATTTTACATGAAAACTATTGATCCTATGAGAAGAAATCAAATGAACTTTTTTTTACAAATATACAAGGTTGATCAAATTTAATTGAAGTTAGATATAAATAATAAATTTCTGAAGAAAAATTGTCATTCCTGCCGGTGACGATTACACATTACGGAACTTTTGTTACCGTTTTCTGAATATACGAGTGGCCCATATAATATTTAAATAGAAATGAGTTATTTTGAAAATGTCATTTTAATGAGTTTACAGCACCCTGTATGATGTATTATTGGACATATTGACGTTTCCGTATTTTTTATATGAATTACATTGAAACAAAAATAATTTTAACATATTCGCAGCCATCTAGATTGACAATTAAATTCGAATTATTTTTCTTGCAACACTGTACAAATTGATCAAAATGGTATAAATGTATCCAAAATGTGATATTTATTTCAAAAATGTAAAACATACAGGGTGGTCCATTTAGAAAGGACTATTGGGGCCATTTCCGGTGAAACTGGAAGTGACAAATATGGCAGATAGGTCTCAAAAACTTGGAAATCTTACCTAATTACACCATACGAAATTTCATCCCGATATCTTTAAATAGAAGGAAGTTACAGGGGTGACCCACTATTCGTTCACACCCGGTATATCAATGCGTATAATAAAAACATTTTTTTTTGCTGTTCCATAAGAAAGGTACAGTGATTAATATAATTTAATAAAATCATAAATGTTATGCTGGGGATCCCCATATTTTTATTATTAGTTTCCGACACGATGATAACTTTAGAATGTCTACGAGCTGATATTGTATATTGTTCTCAAGAAAGTAAACAATTACAGATAGGAAAAAAAGGGTTTCAATGCAAACACAGTAACATTGAGCTTGTTCTTTCAGGTAAATTATCCTACGATGGAAATAATTTACAATCGTTGGAGAGTCATCCTCCCTGTACTTGGAAATGCATTTTTTTGTCAAGTAAATATGGATAATTACGACTAATTCTTTCTGGAAATATGTCTGAAGAAAAACTCTAGTCGGTACAGAGGTTGGCGGGATTTTACCTTGCCTCGAGGACATTTCCAAGAGTGAAATATCAATAGCCAGGCGTGTTATTGAAATACTGCTCATTTTCGCGAAATAGCAACAACAATTACAAACAGATCAGAAGTAATGTAATTAGTTCAAAATTATCCCTAATGATCCTCTGTCCATGTTAGCAAGAGCTAACTGGCTCTGAATATAGTTTATATTATGATTTCGTTCTGGAACAAACGTAGTGAATAGTAGTAAATTTATACTAAGTAACTTTTTCGTTTGTAACCAGAAAAAGTCCAAGAATTTTACCTTCAGCCCGTAGATAAGTAAATGAGTATCCGTCATTTGCTTGTCTAGTTTTCTATCTTTGATTTATAAATGTAAATCTTATTCAACAGAAGTTTTGTGAAAATCAAACTTATAGGAAAAAATCGAGGCGTGACAGTAGGGCGCTCTCTCGGTCTCAGTGTTATTGCATAATTAAATAAAAATAAAATAAAAAAACAGTAATGTTTCGTATAACTCGCTTTAGCTCAAAAACGGAACAATGAATTAGTCTCAGATTTTTACATATTTGTTCACAGAATGTGTGAATAAAATTTTAGAGAGTACAGAAAATGCATATTTTTTTAAAGCAATATCGATAAACTGTGAGAATTTACAGGGGCAAGTATAGCAAGCAGGAAGGTTTTTATCTTTAGAAAAAGATACAAACAGTTTCCGAGAAAATAATATCTTAAAATACGCGGACGACGCAGAAAATCGTATAAAGTTAGCGGATACTAAGTTCACGCTTTGGCATCGAAACACGACGTGAATTATAGGTAGTGGCGCTATAATCCTTTAATAATTATTAGTGCACTAGTTCATTCATTCGTGTTTGAACGAGATCTGGAACTGGATTATCTTTTAAACATATCTGCTGAAGGATTGGGGGGGTAAATAGGGGGAAATAAGTAAAGCAAGATTTTTTATAATATCTTTCAATCCCCCACCACCTCTATTCCATTATTAAAGGAGCTGATAAAATAAAATTGAGATATTGACTTGAAATTTGGTACACGTATATATTATGACGATATCTGGAACTAGATTATATTTTGAACTGGTTCCGTTGAAGCGTTGGGGGTTAAATAGGGGAAAATAAGTAAAGCAAAGGTGGTAAGAGTACAGAAATTTGGAACTTGGTGTATATACTAGAAGCAAAGGCCTCAGGTTTTTTTTATAATATTTTCCATCCCCCCACCACCCTCACTCCCTTATTAAGAGAGTTGATAAAATTAAATTGATATTTCGCTTGAAATTTGGCACACATAATATGTGTTATAACAAGATCTGAAACTAAATAATATTTTGACATGATTCCGTTGAAGAAGTGGGGGGAAAGTAGAGGTAAATAGGGAAAAATAAGTAAGCAAGCTGGTAAGAGTACAGAAACTTGGGATTTGGTGTATATACTAGAAACCAAGGCCTCAGATTTCTTTCTAATATTTTTCAACCCCCCACCCCCACCACCTTCACTCCATTATTAAAGGGATTGATAACATAAATTTGAGATATTCACTTGAAAGTTAGTACACGTATGTATAATAATGACCGTCGAGTTTGAGATTATTCCGGTGAAGGAGTGGGAGGTGGTAGGTTGTGAATAGCGCAAAATAAGTAGACCAAGCTAGATACTTCATTTTTAACGTGTGTGGTAGAAACCAACGCCTCAAATTTTTCTATGATATCTGCCCCAAATATTATTAAAATTCTATGACCAATAATTTCCACATACTAGAGTGCAAATATTGTCAAGATATTTTCTTTAAAGTGACTTGGAGGAGAAATCTGGATGTGGAAGTAGTGATTCCTTAGGCAGTGGTTTTTTTTATATTGTAGTCAGAGCTCTGCGATAAGCCAAGTCTGATGGTTAAATTTTCAAGAAAAACTAACATATCTTTGTAATTAATTCAGATGTTTCGATGTTTAAAAGTGGAAAGAGATTATGCAGTGTTACGTTTTGAGTGTTAACCAGTCTATATATGATGCATAATATAATTCATCTTGCACATCTTTTTGTCTACGAGCAATAAATATTATGTAATAGTTATGATTCATTTTGAAAATCTAGTAAAGCAAATTAAGAAGAAAAAGATCAATACTTTTATAGTCTTTTATTATTTGTATTTGCATAAAGCAACCTTGGTTTATTAATAAACAGACATACATTTATTATCTGCGTAGCAGATCCATTTTCCTCATTCCTGAAACCGATACAGTGGAATTGTTATTATTTTCCATTATAATCTGACTATTTTTTTACCGTAATCAGAAAATAAACTTCCGTATCTCCCCTTTCTGGCCTAAGTGGCAACACTAGTCGACTAGACGACTGCAGTCTACTGTACCTTGTCCTCCGTCTGTATATACTCGTAAAAAAGGCAGATATCATAAATATGTTTTCTTGGTCCCTAAAATACCTTACTAAAATACCTTAAACATTACTATTTGAGCATAACTACCCAGCAGATTTACCTGGAGATAGCGAGTACGGCCACATAAACGGATTATATTCACTTGACATACATTTTACGTCAAAAGATAGGTCATTGATTGATCTTAAATATCCCTTAAAACACCTCAGTTTCTTTCGGCAGGACCTATAGATTAAACTTGCACATATTGTAGTTAATAATAGGGGATATTCGCAAAGAATTTCATTCATGGATTTAGGGCGGTGCTTCAATGGTGGGTATATTTAATACACAGGTGCAGAGATTGCCCAGAAAGGTCTCTATTATGCTCCTTATATGATAGATATTTTTGATGAGAAAGGTGAAACTGCGCTTTTCAGCTAAAATTCAACCGTTTTCTTCAATTTAAAAGGTGTAATAGAAATAAAGATTTAATCTGATCTAATTGTTCGAAAACTGAAACCGAAGTTTTTATCAAATATTGTTGATTTAATCCTTTAATACCATTTGAACTTGTCCATGTGTCTACCATTTATAGTTTACGTAATTCCTTGTTAATTGGGTTTATTTCGCATACACGTTTTTGACAAGGAAAATAATGTTATCTAGATAATACGTA
The DNA here is from genome assembly GCA_963583905.1 of Stenurella melanura. Classification (NCBI taxonomy): domain Eukaryota; kingdom Metazoa; phylum Arthropoda; class Insecta; order Coleoptera; family Cerambycidae; genus Stenurella; species Stenurella melanura. The sequence goes on from OY757310.1 coordinate 57,095,093, forward strand.
GATCGCAATCGCAAAAATAAGAAGAAAAATTATTGAAAGTGTTGGTGTAGTACAGGATTCTGTAAGTTCAAGGCAGAAACATTCTTTGTTATCCTCTATATAAAAGCTGCCAGAGTTTACGTTCTAGATAGTAATTATTACAGCTAGGGGCACTAGGGGATTTATTTGCAACGAATACCAGTGAGATTTATATTTATTTTAGGAACAGGTCGAGCGAACCTACGATTCTGCGGAACTTGTTAACAGTAAACCAAAATAACTCAGCAACTTGTAAAGTAGGCGCTGCTGACATCTATTGCAAACACTTGAAAGCCTCGAAAAGGCAAACAAAATTCAACTGATTATTAGATAATAGTTCAGAATACAATAATTCATCGTTACCCTCTATATTAAAACTGTAAACTGCATATTTCTAGTGTCTTTACCACTGTCCTTCACTTTCCCACGATCTTGCTCTTGTCTCCACCACCTTTCCGCCACCTGCGATATAAAGTGGCCTATTGAATGCGTGCACCGCAGAAGATTTGATGGGGATTGGAGGACATACCCTTTACTTTAAAAAAGATATATAGGAATGTTAAAGTTGTATGTTCATCTTAGTGGTAAAGAGCGATTATATTCACTCAGCCCCTGCCATCCAGGGCCATTATACAACCTAGAATATTGCCTCAATGTAGTCCATTTTCTATCAGATCTTGTGAACGCGCGGCCTATACTCTTGCAAATATGTTTACACGTACAGAATTTATCAAAATACTTTGTGTTGTTTTCGAATTATGAAGGAACAAAAATTCAAGCAGACAAACAAAAAGTCTGCAAATGTATTTCCTGACCTTTGGATCATTAAACAAACCTGATAACATCTGAAATGATAACAAACTTGACATTACGAATTTATAATTTATTTCTCCATAACTAACAACTAAAAATATTAGTAAAGTTAAAAATAAAATTTTCCAATTTGACTTTTTTCTTGTAACTTTACTTATTTCTATCGCTTATATAAATTTTCCAAAATATTGATAAATATATTCATTGCTGTGGCTCGATATGCTGCATTATTAGATGGAATTCAAATGTGCACCAATTTCCTCGGTCTATTTTCTAAAATTAAAATACCTTTATTTTTCTTGCTCAAACTGACAGTTTTTAACTTACTTTGTAATTTACAGAGAGCATTGTAATAATCTGACAGCCTAATTTGTTTCTATTTGTCCATGATCTAGTTAAGAAATTACGGTCTATTTCTACACATAAAAATTATTTAAATTTAATTTTACTCATTTTATACCAATAATTTTAATTCATAGTTATATTAAACGTCGAGTTAATTTATATAATAGTATTAGTTAACCAGCTTACGGCACCATGATTCGAACAAGATACAAAAATGTATCTCTGCGATGTGAGCACGTTAAATATCCTTATCCTACTATGGAATTGAACCGCGGCAAATTTCTAGGTGAGAGGTACTAATGTCGACGTAGACACTAGTAAGCCTAACTCTTGGCGTCTAAGATTGACCTTTTGGTAGCGGAAATATACATATGTTTGTCGGATAGGCCAGGGGCGAGAGGCGTTTTAGGGCGGATCTATTAGATTTAGGCCACACATTGATAAACACAATAAAATCACTTAAGTAATAGTCGCATATATAAACAAAGTAACATGATTTATGATTTATCTAAACAGGTAAATGTCTTAGGATTGAAAATACAAACAATACCACTAAAATACTGGAGCTAGCAGTCCTCCACTGCCAGTCCCGCGATTTCAACTACTCATTAGTCTTTACCAAGTTTATCTTAAGAATAGATACTTATCTACGGGACTTTCAGGCATGTTGTTCCGATCGCCGGGAAGAGGGCTTCCAGGGACTCCAGACGTCATCTGATGGTTCACACGACCACATATCGAGATGTTTACTCTTCACAATTCTTAATGCAATCGGTACTTGTTGACAACGTTCTCTTGACTTCAATGAATTATAAGTTAACAGGCGTCTACACGACTGTCAAAAGGCGTCTACGAAAGTATCGGAAGGCGTCCGCACGAGGAACGTGAAGGGGACGTCTTCGACAAGACACTAGTAATCCTAACTCTTGCCGTCTAAGATTGACCTTGGTAGCGGAAACATACATATGTTTAATATGTGATTTAAAAATTACAATAAGGAGTAAACGGCTATAATTCACTTGTAGGCTGAGTATCTTGTCGTTCGTTGTAAAATGTAACCAAGCGCAAATGAGAACTACTAGCAAGAAATCTCGATACGTTATTATCTGAAAAAATTCTGTCAGATTCTTAAGGTGCCAGATTTCTTAACCACTATGAAAAGAAAACTAAGACACAAGTCACGGACAGGATATATATATACTATATAAAGTACAGACTATATTTCTATCGTACATACACTAATATTCTTTTTTCTATTATATTCTATTAAAGTTCAGGCAGAGTTGATCCATGGCTATTTCACCATTCAATAAAGACATGCACAAATAGGCAACAACACAACGACCATTCGTTGCGACATCGCCATCTGCCGCAGCGTAGACTAGAACTCAAGAGAGATAACAGCTACTAGTTGTGTTATCTCACTCACCCGCGTTCTAACCCATTGCTACCATCTTGGTAAGACACTAAAATCGCCGTGTCTGTACCCTAGCAAAAATCGGAACTCGGGATTCCGCGCTCTCAAACTTAACACATAAGCACTGGACCACTGCACTCAGCCTACTATTTCGAAAATGGAATTGTAAGGTAAGAAGAGCATGGCTAAGCTTTACTACCTTACGGTTAATTGACTTAAAAATATTCGGAATAAAAAAATAATGGAATAAAAGAAGATATTTATTTACGTTAGTTTAAAATGAACTTATTCCAATTAAAAAAAATAAAAGCCACTACTTCCACATCCAGATTTCCCATCCAAGTCTCTTTAAAGGAATACGTCTTGACTATATTTGCACTATAATATGTCGAAATAATTGGTCATAGAGTTTTAATAATATAATATTTGAGGCATATGCCGTAAAAATATTGAGGCCCTGGCCAGCACATACGCCAAAAATGTAGTTTCTAGACTCTCGTTAGCATGCTTTGCTTATTTTCCCCTATTTACCCCTCTCCACCGCTTAAACGGAATCATCTCAGTCAGATATTTTTACAATGCATACATACGTGTAACAAATTTCAAGTGAATATATCTATTTTATTTTATCAACCCCTTTAATAATGGAGTGGAGGTGGTGGGAGGTCGAAAAATATTATAAAGAAATCTGAGGCCTTGGTTTCTAGTATATACACCAAATGTTAAGTTTCTGTACTCTTGCCAGCTTGCTTTACTTATTTTCGCCAATTTACCGCTACTTACCCCCACCCTTTCAACGGACTCGTCTCAAAATATAATCTACTTCCAGATGTCGTTATTGTACATACGTGTATCAAATTTCAAGAGATTGTCTCAATTGTATTTTATCAGCGCCTTTAGTAATGTATTGAGGGTGGAGGAAGGGTTGCAAAATCTTATAAAAAGATCTGAGGCCCCGGCTTCTAGTAAATACACAAAATTCCAAGTTTCTGTACTTTTACCAACTTGTTTCGCCCTATTTACCCCGATTTAACCCCCAACCCTTCAGTGGAATCATCTCAAAATATCATCTAATTGCAAATGTCGTTATAATACATACGAGTACCATTTAAGTGAATATCTCAATACTGTTCTATCAGTCCTTTTATTAATGTAGTGCAGGTGGGATGGTGGTTGAAAAATATTATAAAAAAATCTGAGGCCTTGGCTTCTAGTTCATATACCGAATCTCTTATTTAACCGCCAACCCTTCACCGGAATTAGCGCAAGATATATAATGATCTAGTTGCATATCTTGTCATGGTACATAGTATGTGTACTAAATTTCAAATCAATATCTTAAACCGTTCCTGAGAAAACGTGCACACATAAGAAGTTACAGACTGACCGACCGACCGACCGACATACAGACAGGAATTGTTTTTTTCGCTCAAATTTAAAATCTCGACGTTTTATAACATTTCGAGTGACATTCTAAAGCCTATTTCAACAACCAAAAAAAATTTTTTACAATTACTGTATATACTTCCACTCCACTACGCGGATGAGGAAGTAAAAATATTTCTTTGACACGTCCAATTAAGTCAAAAATTATAACATAACTATGTCCAATGAATAGAAAAAAAATTCTTTAAAAACGGTGAGAAGAGTAGTAATTTTGGCTGTCATTTTGACACTAATAATAGCAACTAAAACGTTTACATTAAAATATAGAAAACACCGCATAAATTACAGAATTTTTCAACAAGTACTGAAGTATGAAACATCATGTACAAAAATGTCCCCAACAGACACTGATTCTTCATTAGAATACAGAGTTACTGGTAAAATGAATCAAGAATTTAAAAGAGCGTCCTTTCTTGCATAAAAAAGTTACTTGTTTAATTTCGATATCTTTATCCTTCTCGAGATATTCACTCTTCTTTTTAATACATTTCGTGTTTATATTCTTTAACGTATATCTGTCTAAAGGTTTGTCAAAGACTGCTATATAATAAATTTAATAAAGGATCTAGGTTTGAGTTGGATAGACGAGTTCCTTTATAATTTAGGCTTGGAGTTGAATTATATTATGCCACGTCATTAATGGATGTTATCTATACGGTATTTCGTAGCTTATTATTTTTGAACCCCTACCGCCGTACACTCCCTTCCTACACCTTCTAGGAGAAACTGATCATTCCATCTCATAACGGTAGTAAGAAGTAGGTATTAAATTCAATCAAAAAGTTTAAATAGGTTTTAATTCGAAAAAATTATAACCTACCCCCACATCTACCCTCTGCATTTTTTAGTGGCAATTTAGTCATGGTCATACTGTTATTACTCGTGTGGCAATCCTAAAAGCGCTTGTAACATTTTAGCTTCAAATTGATACTAACAAATGACAGATAGACATTTTTTGACACCACTTTTTTGACTCAGAGTACTTGATAATATATATAAATTCATCAAAAACTTAAAATCCAATTTTGCATCATCGCAATACCCCTATAAACTCCGTATATGAAAAAATGAAAAAAAAAAAAACTTGTGTGTAGCCTAATTATCCTAGTAAAAATTTCCTTAAGAATTTACTTCATGAAATGTAAGCAAAAAATATTTAAAACATTTTGGAGCAGAACTTCTTAACAAGTTTGGGGCCACTGTAGTACACTTCTCTAATTTATGGTTTTAGAACTGTCCTTGTTTTTTTTTTAATATATTATGAATAACATTATCACCTCCACATCACCTGCATGGGAATCTGTGCAAACCGAAATCCTCACGGCGCCAAAATGACCGAAAGGAAACTATTAAAAAACCTGACAAATTAAAAATTATAACTACCGGTTTCATTAAAAAAAAATACATCCATATTTAATCGACATTCAAAATAAAACCACAATCACATCCGATTTGGGTAATCAACTAATTAATACATACACCGCAACATTACATAAATAAAAAACGAGTTTTGTACAGTGTTAAAACCAAATGAATCAAATCAAGTCCAGGTGATCAAAGATACCCAAGACACAGAAGAGCGACTTGGTTCATCTCAAGCTCAGCGTGCCCAATTCTCACGTTGTGCATCTCGAGTTCGAAAGCTGTGGGGATACGTCAGATCCGGAGTGGTACCCCGCGAGAGGCTATTCATTCATAACTTTGGAACATGTGGTAGGGGAACGGAGTGTTTCAGAACCAACACAAACTCTATTCATACACGGCTTGGTACACAGGTGCGCTGTATAGTCCGTCTTCTTTGTATTCGTTTACAAATTCGTATTCTTGCCGAAAGCTTTTGTTAACATACTACGTTTCACTAGCATCCTAGTTAAGTATATTTGAGTAGTCGTGCATCGACCTGTGCTATAAGAGACCTGTAATTTGTTTGAAACTGTGCGCGAACTTTCAAAACGTGACAGTGGACTGTAGAAACCGAAAGAATTTTGGTGATTCTTAAAAACAATTCGTTAAAATCTCGCCTCGGGTAGTGCCTTTATTTAAAGTTCGCCCCGAAAAAACTTATAAATGGATTTGTTTTCATTTGAATGGCGAATCTATTTTTAAACCAACTAAAATAGATCAGTGACAGTAATGCATAGGACATAATTTGAAATAAAATCGAAACAAAATAAAAATTCGTGCTGGCGAATTGAAAAAAATGGTCATTTGGACAATACGTCGTAGTGATAATTATTATTTTCGTTCAAGAAACAGTTTGTGATATTACAGTGTTAAATGTGATTGTAAATAATAGATTATTTATTAATTTATTTTGTGTTATGTTGTGTGTAAATATTGTTATCTAGTCAATGTATATAGACATTCTGAGACCCTACAGCGGGATGGGCATAAAAACAATGAAGGCTTTCAGTAGGCAAAAAGGTACGAAAATTTAAAATTAATTTAAGTTAGGTTTAAGACGGCCAATGTGGTCCACAGATGTTCATATATTAGTCTAGCAGGCATAACATTGGAAGAAACCACTTCTAAGACACACAGTGGTTTTACATTTAAAAAACAATACATTGAAAATATGTGAGCCTGTATTGTATCTGTAAATATTGAATAGTATTGTTACATTTAGTCATTCGTTCATATTATGTCTTGCGCAGACGCAACCACCCAATTATAACCCATCTGCAAATAATATTTTAGGCCTCATTAAATTGCACATACAAAGTATAACGTGATCGGTTCTAGCAGATGACATTTTTTTTTGTTTTTACTCTAATTTCTCTGAATTAAATTGAACAGATAGGGAGAAAATACTAAATATATGCATTTCGCGGATAAATGACATTGCTTTTCCCCAAATTTATTACGTATATAATAATAATAGAAGACTTTATTAACAAAATCGGATACAAAATAAATATAACGAATCTACTGAGCGAGGTTTAGTAGGCGCCTAAAAGACACCCTGTTTTTATACCAAACCAAATTTGGGGTTAGTAATAATTATAATAATAGACCTCTTTATTAAATAAAAACTAGGAATACATCGATTTACAAATATGTCGGTACGTATATTAATAATTGTTTTCTTTTTAAGGAAATGGTTCAGTGTAAAATATCGTAATCTCATTTTATTAGGTTTTTTCTTCAGCAGATTTTAATGTGAAGACAATGCCGTTTTAATGAGCCTTTCTTCAAAAGATAGTAATCGTAATAATAATAATGATAATAATAATAATGATTTATTTTCCATAATGGTAACATTATGGGCCATGCCTTACATCAAGAGATTCTAAAAGAATACAAATCTTACAAAACTCATGCTTAAGGTTTATATATGGTATACGTAAATACGATAGAATATCACATACTCTAACTAAAGCCCATTGCGACATGGCTAGTCGTAGAAAACTGCATGCTTATATACTATATCATAAAATTTTAACTAATCATACTCCGGCATATCTTCATAATAAAATAAGATACAGAACAGATATTCATAATATAAATATAAGAAGTAAGGATGCATTAACTATTCCTCAGCATAAATCCTCGCTGTTCCGAAGATCCTTTGTATATAATATAGCCGCACAGTTAAACGAGTTACCAAAAGAGTGTAAGTCTCTGTCAGTAAAACGGTTTCGTACCTTTGTTCTCAATCTGTTACATAAAAAACAAGAGCCGCACTAATAGTGTTTGTGTGATCATATCTGTTCATTTTTGTTCTAGTAACATATAGTGTTAAGTATCCCCAATTATGTCATAGCCCAAATTCTGTTAGAAGCATATATCGTTTAGTTATACACTACTTTTTGTCTCTACTTAAAATTCATTTTCGTAATGTAAGTACCTGAGGACAAAGTGGAAGAGCAGTTAATTTCAACTGAACTTGCGCCTTTTAAACTTATATATTGCATAAAATAAATATACACATATATGTACATTACCTGGGAAAACATTGTACTATGCATTTATATTTTGTTTAATAAAATTGTTTATTATTATTATTATTATTATTATTACAATTTTATAGGAATAGTCATCATATACCTTAAATTCCAGAAAAGAACATGCGCCCAAAAAAGTTACAGACAGACCGATCGACAGACATTTTTTCCTCTCAAATTTAAAATATCGACGGTTTTTTAACGTTCTAAACCTATTTAAGCAAACAAAGAAATTTTAAGCTCTTCTACGATTACTATACTTCACTCCACTACGTGGATGTGGAAGTTAAATTAGATAAAATATAGCATAACGACAAAATAAAAACATTTTGACAGTAAAATCAATTTTACCTTAACTCTAAAATCCAGAAAATTTCTAGTTATTTTACATTTTGCGAATAAGCTATTAAACAATAGAAGTTTTCTTTCTACCGACAATCTAAGCTTATTTAAATTTGAGTTTCTTATCTAAACTAACTTTCAAAAAAAAAGATCAAAACCAATCAAAAACTTGACGTATGCATGCGCATTAAAAATACTCAGTTATTTAGATTTAACAAACTAACCTCAAATACTTATGTTTTGTTTATAATTTGACTTGTATATAGTAGCTAACCAAAGAAAACAATGGATTTTTTTATCGTATGTGGCCCAAGATCAAAATATAACTTTTTTACTTATAAATTTTGCTCGTATCATAGACGAGCCCTAATAATACTAATCATAACATAACCTAAATATTTTAAACATTTACGTTTATTTACCTTCAAATCAACTTATATATATGTCTATAGTTTAGGAATAAATTCGGTAGACTTGGCGTAGGTAAGGGAGGAGGATCAAATAGAACCCCCAACTAAGGTAGATTTCTTAAGTTTAGCTCAGTTCACTGGTAGAAATAAAACACCTAATATAGCTTCCACAGACACCATTTGAGCTTAGCTCAACAGTTTGGAGTGCTATAATCAACACAACCCTTTGTCGACTGTTGAAATGGTTTGAAACGTCACTCACAAACTGAACGGGAAACCAGGTCAGGGGCGTGAGGAGTGACAACTGGTAGTTAGGATCATGTTATGTACATCTTCAAAGTACAGCAGAGGTTCGTAGCCAATACCTCATCTCTCTTCAGCAGCAATTTCTTATGTTACTGGTTACTACAGAAATAGCTCAGAGACTTGGTCGGCTGCGGTATGCTCTTGTAGCATCTTGTTCCCGACTAATCCAAATTCGGACTAAATACTAGCAACAGACGACCGGATAAAATAATTCTTAATGCAACATAGTGGGAACCGTTATTTATGGAGTAGGCTCGGTTGCGGTGTAGGGAGGAATATTCTTAGACGTACGTAGTCACTAGTTATGACAAACAGGGGGCGATTGACAGTGCACAGGTGGGGCAAACGTCAGTGCCCGATTTGCTCGGTTTATATAAAGTGAGGATAAGCAAGAAACAATTGAATACTTGGTGTTAAGTATTTATTTCATTTGGAAACTTTTATCAAATGGCTACATCTATTGGTGCTGCTGGGATGGCCACTTTTTTGGCAGTTTTCGTAACTGTTTTCAACGTATGGATCGTTGTATACAAATACTTTATCCTTCCAGTAACCCCACAGGAAAGTTGTCGCCCTTATTAGAGCCTCCTCATTCGCATGGTTTCTATAAAATGAACACAGAATCAAAATAATCTTTAAATTGTTTTCAATACCAATTTTGTGTGTATCTACGTTGCAAACGATACAACAGCTCTGAATCTCGGGATCAATTTTGTCTAGAAAAAGTTAGAGCGGTTTATGCGAAGAGTTGTCGAAATCGCATAAATTTAATACTATTGTATGGTTTTTTCAAAAAAATTAAAGTGCCCGCAAGAATCTGAAAATATTCAGGGGTACGTAGGAAGGCGAGAGAAATCGAATGGCGCAAACCGCAGCTCTGTAAACCGATCTTAACGTGGAGCCCGTTTGAAAAACCATTCGTACAGAAAACCTATTCCCGATTGTTCGTAATTTATCCGATAAGTCATTTGTACATGGAATTACTGCTAAAGACCTCAGGTTGTTTATATAACATACAAAACACTGAAATAATTATAATAGTATGATAACCCACGATTTTGGTCGGAGTTCTGTGAAGGTGTTTTGGAAACCGCTAATGATTCTTAGAATTCTGGATTGAATATAAAAATTACCTTCCGTACATCATTATATCAATATCTACGCTGCAATTGTGGAACATTAAACTTTTTTCACAGCCTGAAGAGAGTTGTAAATTGCTGAGATTTGTTGTGGTGTAAATTATTAAACTACTTTGAAACATCTGCCTTCGGCATTTACATTTCCATCAAATTTAAATTTATTTATTCAACAGATATCAGTGTCTGTATACATTGCTTGCGTACAATAATTATTGTGGTGTATGGTCGCAAAAAGATTTCATAAACACAATTAAAATATAGTTCCATTGTTTGTGTGTCTATTATTTTCACTGTTCAATGTCATCAGTATTTATGCTAATCTTTGTTTCATAAAAATGTAAATCATTATTAATCATAAGTTTATTTTACAAAATTAACAATAATTTCACTTTGATGTTTCTTTGTCGGTGATATTTCGCTGAAATTCCATATCAAACGTTTTGCAACTGTTCGTATATAATGTGAGTCGATTAGCTCTTATCAGGAATATTCTCAGAACAAGGGAGCGATACCCCTTTCTTTAATAATACTACTCGTGACTCCCCATACAATTTGTTTTATTTTACAACTTTACATCTTTACAAGTAGATTATTGTTCTTAAAACATATAAGTATGACGCAATACTTCAGTAGGATATAGTTTAGATCGAGATAACATTAAAAGGAACTACCCGAATATTTTTTTCTAGGATGTCCCTGTTCCAAGCTATTCGTCTTTAACATATAAGTCTTAAAAGTTTTTTGCTCATGTCTTCTACAGTAAAGGAGCTGACACATTTTTATCAGCTAGAAATACTATTAATCCTGTTTCTTAGAGCATAGCAGACAAGGAAAGTGATAAAACGAATTTTCTTAGTGTTGAAAACTTCACTAAATAAGTCGAAATGTCTTTCACAATTGATGCAGGTGCTTGTATCAAGACAGACATTCTAAACCTGCAAGATATGCCACTCGGCATGACAAATAGTTATCAAGCTGATTTCCTTGTTATCGATTAATTGCCAGTTAGTAATTACAATAATACCACTGGTATACATCCTAATTAATGAAGGTCCAGAGGCAGGTTAGTGGAGGTTCAGTGGCAGACCTTTTGAACCTGTAAGTTGTCTACTTTCAAGCCGTGACTAGTAAATATCAAGCTGATTTTTTTTTAATTAAATCAATTTATAAATTAAGTTTCCACCACTAAGTAAAAATCTCTTTTCATTTCTCTTTTGTTTACTATGCGCTAAGGGAAAGGATCAGTCTAGCTCGTATAAATGTGTCAGATAATTGCACGTTGGCACCTCCACTCTAATCGGCGCCAGTGGCTCAGTACCAACGTGTTAAGCTATGAAGTCTAGGTTCGTATCTTGCCCGGGTTGTAAAGGTTTAGTTGCGTTTTTAATGTGTTGTACAGAAGGTAGCAGTGGTCTAGACCGCTGTTGAGTGGGAGCGCAGCAGCATGTCTAGCCGCTGTTAGGTTCGAGTCTCGGCTGCGGCAGATGGTAATATTGCAGGGAATGGTTGTTGTGTTGATGTCTATGTGTATGTGCCCTGGATGAGTGGTGGAGTAACTATAGCTAAACTCCGCTAGGACGTAAATATATATGAGCCAATTTAAAAAAAAAACTGCAAAGAGAGAAATATTTTTGGGAAAGTTGTGAAACAAATTTCAAAGCAAAACTTTATACATTTTAGTTGATAGATATTTTCTAATTTTGTTAAAAACCTGTAACGAATCAGGGAAATTCATAGTCAAATAACTTAAAAAAAAATTAGGATTTTTAAAATGGCCAGTATTTTGAACTTGGAGCACCAAAACGGCCATTAAGGGAGGGGGCTTCAACAAGGCTTACTATTATGTCCGGTCGGTAGAATCCGGTCATGTGACCTCGCAAATTAAAATTGATATTTCACATCGATGCTTTATTGAGACTTTTTGTTTACAATGTGCTATGTTTCCAGACGTCGAGAACAATCCAAAAATACCCCTGCATTTTCTGTCGTTCGGACCTTGTCCCAAATTCTGTAAATCCCGGAAAAACGGGGCTCTCTGTCAAATGATGCAATGATGAGACTTTTCATCGAAATTTGGGGTATATCTTAAACGTGGTTTTTCTAAAACTAGGGTGATATTGCCAACATTTAGTTTGTCACCGGGTTAATATGCAAAAAAGGGTTTTGCAACTTGGCCAATATTTTACAGAGGTAAATATAATAAATTGGAAACATTTTTTATGTTTTAAAATAGTTACCAACTATATGGGAAGAAACAAAAACAATAGATAAAGGCAGCTTTTTTATTTGAAACCTTTTTCTATTATCAGCAGGTTTCGAGAAAATGAAAAACAGAGCTGCCTAGTTGCAGATGTCGTTATAATACAACCGTGTACCAAATTTCAAGTGAATATCTCAGTTTTATTTTATGAAACACTTTAATAATGGAGAGGGGGTGGTGTCGGGGGTTGAAAAATTTTTTTTTTTATTCTGAAGTCGGCTTCTAGTATATACACCAAATCCCAAGTTACTGTACTTTTACCAGCTTGATTTACTTATTTTCCCTTATTATACTCTTCGCAAATACAAAGCGAAGAAGAGTATATTGAATTCGATTGGCACATTTCTAAAACCGGTAAAAATTGCTCGTTGAGAAGAAATTTTCAAACCACTGTGTTGGTGATCGAATTACGAACAACTTTCAAAATGTTCGTCCGTCTGACTGTCTGTCCGTCCGTCCGTCTGTCTGTCAGTCTTTCTATCCGTCCGTCACGTTTCTTGTAAGCACGATAACTCAAGAACGAAAAGTCCGATACTATTGAAATTTGGACAGCAAGTACGTGTTAGCTAGAAGAAGAATCCTATTGTTTTTTAACAAAATCGATCAATAAATAAAAAAGTTATTAATTTTTTAAATAAAAAAATATTTATTTTGTAATTAAACAAAAAATGTTTGAAACTAATATCATTTACAAAAACAACTGCGAAAAGTATCCTATAGAAAGTGCAACAATTATATAACAAGTGTAGTAAATCGGCAAGGAGTATAATGGTTAGCTTGTTTACCCCTATTTAACCCCAAACCATTCTCCGGAATTAGCGCAAAGTGTGATCTATTTCCAGATCTCGTCATGGTACATATATGTACCCAATTTTAAGTCAATATCTTAACCCGTTGCTGAGAAGACCGCCAGACAGACATGCATAATTTTTTTTCTCCCAAATTCACAATCTCGACGTTTTATGATATTCTAAGCAAAAGAAAAATGTGAAATTTTTTTACGACTACGTGGATGTGGAAGTAAAATTTACACATGGCACTTAATTGGATAGAACAACTTGTGCGGTATACACTTTTAGTTTTACTAACGATTTAATATCTGCAACCCTACCAGAATGTATTTTTAAATTTTATTTTTGCATGCAACTTACAAAATAATTAATAACGTAGTACAAATACATAATAGAGAATTGAACCTCAAGTGACAAATTTATAATTGAAGATGGAGGAAACTAAACTATCAATATTTGAACAAAACTTATAGTTTTTAATATTAGAACCCGAAACATTGTCTTTTCTCACTTTTGTATCAATTCTGTATATTTTGTTCTTATAAAGATGTCATTTTATGACAATTAGAGAATTTATTTTTCTATACTGGAAGATTTTCGTGATCCTATATTGGTAGAAATAATATATGTAGCGAAATTGTGATAAAGATATAAAGAAATAATTTGAAATACATCTTTCGTCGTTTAATAAAATAATCGCAGATTCCTTAAGTTTTCTTTTAGTTCCGTTACTCTCTTTTCGAAAAAAAAATTCTAAACTGGAAGATTTCTGTTATTTCTATGTTGATAGAAATAATATATGCACTGAATTTGTGATTGTACAAATTATATCTGATATTTTTCCAAAAAACTAAACTTAAAAAAACTACTGGTGTATTTACATATTACTTTGATATGATTCTGCAATTTTCAATATATCTTATTATTAGTAGGTATAGCAATGGAGAAATGCATCCATAAGGTACTATTTTTCAAGACGACGACGTAGATGTTTTACCACCCTAGTAGAGTCTAGCATACCTACATTATGAAATAAAAGTCACCGACAAGGCAAAGCCCCCTAATTTACAAATTAGGCATAACGCGCACACCGAGAGGCGGTTTTTCAATTTAGAAGCATAAAATATATAGACGCAGTGATATAATTATAAAGTCCGCTACTGTAGGCAGCACTATTAACTTGTTAACCGGATGTAGGCACTTCATCTTTTCGGCCTTGAATATTCAAGTTTTCTCTTAAATTTCGACCCTCATTATATTTACACCAGTGACACACACATTCATCCCCATGATTTAATTACTTTCGAACATTAAATAGTACGTATTACATTTCACTAGTGCCCTTTTGTTAGGAATGAGGAAATTGGTTAAAGCTGTATTAGAAATGCACGAAGACGTGTGTGTATTTTTAATGTAGTTTTAGCTAAAGCGTATTAAAAATGAGTTTAATATATATTATGGGTTGGTACATGTGAAAATGCCTTTCCAAAAAGAACATAATTTTTTCATTGTAGGTACATCTTTAATCGACTTTTAAAGATTTTAAAAGGAGAAGATTCTCAATTCGGCCCTTGAAATTTAATTTAACTACGTACAATCCTTACTCTGAAATGGCTTAAACGATTTCTATTAAATCGATAAAGTGTAGGTTGTCGGTGGTCCCGTTATATATCCATCAAGCTAGTTATCAAAAATTGGAAAAGGTTGTTTTTTAAATCTATCCAATCTACATTTAAAATAACTAATGGTATGAAACATTAATTGTGCAAAAACTACTTGCACTTGACTGGTTTTCTAAACAGGGTTCAATTTTTTTCAGAAATTCTTTTCATGTTTGTAGTAAATCAGTAACAAGGAAGCAAAGGAAAGCATCACAAACGCATCAATATATTTTTTATGTTGGTTAAGAGAATGAACATTTGGCACTTGTTTTCGTTTTTTCAGGTTCCGCGAGCGATCGTCCGTCCGTCTGTCACCGCCTTGTACCTTTAAAGCTATAAGTATTATATGCATGAAATAATTTGCAACATTTAGATAAAAACCCAAAGCGAGAGTCGTTATTTTACAAGAAAGATGGTTCCACTAGATGCAAAAGATAGAGAAATCTTTTTTCATATAAATATACGCGACGTGTAATAAAGTTAAAAGGAGCTTCATGAAAATTAGCTGCCTGCTCCCCTATATTTTTCCAAATACATCATCCCTATATTTGAACAAAATGATAATAGCTTTGCACTTACTAACAAAAAGAAAGGTTAATTTAGACTTCTCACTTAGAAATGTAGGAGTTATCACATTTTTTTTAAATATTTTTTTTTGTATCATTTACGCTTGCTGAGGCGTTGTGAATAAGGAAAAGAGTAAGTAAATTTAAAATTTCACACTTCATATTGATCTTACTATTACGCAAAAACTTTTTACTTTTTCTCGTTGAAAATACGCTCAAGTTCGAAAAAGACTATACCAATTTTGACATTAATGTGTTATTTTACGTTACACAATAAAAACAATAGAAAAACTGCAACTACATTACCTTGTCTCTCATTGACGATACAATTTTCTCTTAAACATGGGCAATAAATGGGAGCGGCTAGCTCCTCCCCAGCAAATGCCTATGCGAAGTGATCTCCGTTCTGAGGGTGCTAGAACTTTTATTTAATGATCCGCTGTCGCCGAACTGGGACAATTATTTTTTTGACGGAAAATGGACAGAAAGATCCTCTGCCTAAGGAAGTACTACTTCCACATCCAGATTCCCCATCCAAATCTCTTTAAACGAAAGTATGTGGACATAATTACTTAGAGAATTTTAACAATACTATGTGAAGTCGTCTGACTCATAAAACGATGTGACACTTCAATATCTTTTCGACTGACCGACGTTTAATGGCGGTGAGGCTGACTGATGCCAAAAGTTTTTTTTTGAGACCTTTTGCTCTCATACTGTACACATTAAATCGATCACATCACAACGTTATAAAAAAATTGAGGCATTGGTTTCTTATATACAGGATATTTCAGTTAACATTCCGTCAGCAGATATCTCGGAAACTAAAAAGTATATTTTTATTCTGTAAACGGTAATAGATTTATCTTGTTAATACCTTCCTCGGGAAGCACAATTTACTATTATAACATCAGAAATGGCACTGAAGGAAGCTTTGGAACATATGCCATTCGAAAAAGAACTAAATTATAAACAAAATTGTTCTTATTCGAAAAAGTCAGATTTGCAGTAGGTTTTGAGATATCTTATTTTCATTGTTTAATTTTTAAGTGTTTAATTTTCTTAAATTGCTGTAACTTTCTTAATATTGGTTTCGGATGTAGGTTCTTGTTAACTTTTTTTGTCTGCTATAAGAGAATTATTTACTGATGGATTGATTCACTTCCGATTTTACCGGAAATTACTTAAAATTGAGAAATACAAAGTCCTCAGGCACTAAATGAAGTGTGTTTTATATGGAAAATATCCCGTTTTCCGTGCGAGATATCAGAGATCGAATTTTGGACGGGATTCAACATTTTTCGATTTTTATTTTGTAAGTAATGTGGAAAATTAAATTAAAAATGTAATGAAAACATCGACAAGTGATAGATAGTACCGAGCAAGAATATTCCATTTCTTTTAATTTAAGTTTCTCAGTTGTTAAGTAATTTCCGGTAAAATCAGAAGTGAATGTACCACCAGTAAATAACTTTCTTATAGCTGGCAAAAAAGTTATCAAGAACCTACTTCCGAAAACCAATATTAAGAAAGTTACAGCAATTGAAAAAAAATACAATACTAAAAAATTAAACAATGAGAATGAGATATGTCAAAAACTACTGGAAATCTGTCTTCTTCGAATAAGGACAATTTTGCTTAAAATATAGTTCTTAATTCTTTTAATTTTTACGAAGTATACTTACACTCCACTACGTAGATGTGGAAGTAAAATGAAAGTATAAAATACCTATCGTTGAAATCAGAATAGCATCAGCTTTCGCATGGCATAATAAAAAATTTATGTTATGTTAGAAAATAAAAATGCACCAAACGTCATCTTATCTGCATCAAAACCTGCTCATATAATACGCAGTACCAATATTACCCTTATGCAAAGTTTGACAAAATCAGTTCTCTAGTTTTGACGCTATCGTTCCCACATAAAATACATACATACATAAATAAAAAAAATTCAAATCACATTTTCGCATTCCCGGGATACATACTGTAAAAATCTGCTTTCATCTCTTGAGATTTTGAACTACAGTACGGCCGAAAAGTGTAGTCAGTAGAGCAGAAAATCAGCGGCATTCTGGTTAAAGGATAGTAGCTGTTATGTAATACTTAATCGGTACCTCGTTCTCGAGCTCGTTCTACTATATGTCGGAAAGAGGGGCGAGGGGCGTTTTAGGGCGGATCTAATAGATTTAGGCCACACATTGGTAAACACAATATAATATCAGTCACATAAATAACAAAGTAAGATGATTTATGATTTATCTAAATAGATAATTGTCAAATAATAATGTCTTATTGTTGAAAATGCAAACAGTAACACAAAATACTGGAGCTAGCAGTCCGACCACCGTCAGTCCCGCTATTTCAACCACTCTATATCTACAAAGGTTATACTTAGACTAAATCGACAGGACTCGCAAGGTTTCGTTCTGCACACCCCGGAGAGGGTGTCTCCGGGGGTTCTCCAGGCCTCATCTCCTTCACATGACCATATATCGAGATGTTTATTCTTCACATTCCTTATCGCAATCGGTACTTGTTGACAGCGTTCTCTTGACTTCAATGAATTATGTGCGTGCAGGCGTCTACAAGGGGGTTCTCCGACATATATAATCCTACGTAATCGAGAGATATATAAAGAAAGTTTTATCCGCCTACCAGCGATAAAAAACAACTAGGTCATTATATGTAATTGGTACAATCGTCCAAATAAAATAAAAGTTTGACTGTGGTGCCTTTCTAACTAATAATTTGTTCAACTACTGCGAAATTGGCGGAGCTCTGATAAACGAACTTCACGAGGGTAGCCTAGCGCATTCATTGGCACCACATATGTGTTTACAATAGTAACGGTTTCAATGCAAGGGACAAATATTTGCGGCTACGCTGCTATAATACATGGTGATGTTGCCAGATTTAAGCATAATATTTTAAATTTAAGACATATGGTAGCTCATGCATAATTACCCCAATCCTAGTGCTTTTATTTCTTCGAATTACGTACGTTCGAATTTACGAAATTCGGAAATCCGCACGCCCCTGGCTCTACTGACTACACCTTTTGGCAGTAACCACTCCATAACCTGTACATTAGAAAATATTTAAAACATGTATTGTTCTTATAACTTGTGCCATGTTTCACAACTAGTCATTTTTACGGTAAAGTACGAAAAAGTTTATACCAAGTAAATTTCTGCGTGTGATGCCAGGAGATAATTTATTAAAATAATATACTTGTTTACTCGGATTACTCAACGAATTAGAAAACTGTTTTTAAATAGCTTCCAGCAAATAATAATCATCTACTGTAACATATTTTGTAAACAAACGTTTTCATTGGGTCTGTATTTTTGATAATTGTGTGCTGGGAGGGAACAAAATTAGTTGTTAATTAATGAACAGTAATTTATGTTGGTATAGTTTTACACTTTGTCATATATTGCTACCAATATTTTATAGTGATTATGGGTACTATAAAACGGAGGACACTTTAACAACATTTGATTAAGATACTGCTTGGAAATAAATTTGAATTTACACCATGCAGTATGAGTGATGCTCGTTTAAAGTATAGAATATCAAAGCAGCATTCTGAAAAATATGAAGTGCCTTACAACGATATTTTTTGGTATGTATGTATAAAATATACACATTATACTTATTAAACTTAGTATTTTTTAACAATTGGATTTAAAACTACGAAATGCGAAAATTGGTGTAATTGTAAAATTCATATCTGCTGAATTTGCAAACGACAATTTATTGAATAAAAATTGATAGCACTGCTCTTGTTTTAGTTCTAGAAGTTTTTCGCAATACATGTATTAAAAAAGAAAAGTCAATGCCAAAAGTAGTAAACATTTCCCTATCGGATTCTGGCCCTTATTTCCTGGAACTACAATATTTGGATTTTATGTAAAATGATGCCCAGGTAAAGCCCAGTGCGGATCTGTCTTGATTATACTCGTATCTTGATACGTAAACTGAAACGTTAGTCGCGGCTAATACTTGGAACCTCCCTAAAAATACAACATTCTAGTTGCTTGTATATCAGCGTATACGCAGAAGCTATCCAATTTTAGGCAAGGGTTGCGCAACGAATGTAGTATTTATTAGGACTTGTCCCTCAATAACTATAAGAAACATCTGACTACAGCAAGATGGGTAGATCAGGCCCGAGGTCCAAGTCGGTAATATTTCTCATCACTATTTTCTAAAGAGATGCATTGGGATTACTAGTTGTAATAGAGTAGGTTTCTAAAATACCAGATTTCATGTCATTGGACTTTTACTTAGTACTCATAAATCAATGCTCAACAATTAATAGTCATTTGTAAGAGCACCAGTGGTAAAATTTTATCTGTTAATAAATAGTAGAACAACATTTAAATATATGTCTTAAAAAGATTTAAGATAGAAGATTGGAAACATCTGTTGAAATATATTTCATAGTGTTATATTAGGTGTTAAATCTAAATTCCACTCTGAATATTTTTCTCATGATTATAAGTTAGAACAATAACCATTTCTACAGTAGTGGTGACACTTTAATAATTAAAAATATAATTATATAAATGACTACGCCCGTATGAAAATATATAGCTGTACTATAATTTCACAATTTTGATTAGATTATTTTCTCTCTATCATCAATATATCTAGGAAAAAAACAATAGTGAACTTTATTTATAAAATGGGCAGATATTTGCGAGAATTCGTTAATTTAGTTAATAATCGGTTTCCGTTTTACTGGTGCTAGAATTAACAATCCACCGTCGCACAACTCTGACAGTTATTTTTTAACGGAAAATGAACGAGAAAACGTGAAGTGTAATACATTATGACTGGTGTATACAGACAAATATTTTACATGATGCATTGACCCAAAGGAAGTACAGAACTCTTATACAATTCTTGCTTTACTCCAACGGTGTTTCTTAAATTAAATATTTCCCAAAAGTACGAAATTTTCAGACCAGATAATAGCACTTATAATAAATACTAGGTTAGTACCACCAGCCAAATTAAACCATGTGCAAGATCTTTTTGCGTCCTACATTTTATTATATTCGTACATCATTACTTCTATAGAAAGAAATAAAGAACGTAAAGAAACTCATTCGTAAAATATTCCACCGCTGTCGGCGTCAGTAGCTCAAAAAGACATTTCATAAGTATATATCAAACTTTTGTGCTTATGTGCAAATAATACGAAATGTCAAACACTAACAGTGTTGTTATAATATCATTATTCAGAGCCTTTTGCGTAAGAGTAATTACTGCTCTTCCTTCGATAAACATGAAATACCTATATGGATGTTTGGAGTATCTATAATGTCCGATATATCAAGATGTATTACAGCTATTCCTATCAACCCTTACATGAAATCAGGGAAACTAGATCTAAAAGTGTATGTAAAAATATACAGGGTTTTCCATTTAAAAAACAACCTTCATTGTTATATCACATGACCTATGCAAGCAATTGTTTTTTAATTGCATTTAAAATATCACCAATAATAACAGAAATAAGGGGGGGGTCAAAATATAATGAACAACCCTGTGCAACAGAAGTGAATATCATTTTGAAAAATATGAGCTAAATGGACATTAAACGTCAGTTGATCTGCACCAAAATATTTTCAGCTCGTGTACTGTAGCAATATTTACCCTGGTGCCAAATTTCATCAAAATGAGTCGCTAGTTTCGGCGCTATCGTGCCGACATACATAAGTACATACACACGTACATACATACATACATGAACGTTTTTTAACTTTACACTATTTCGTATTTTTGGGACCTTGCCACATTATTTTATTTTATTTTTATTTTAATGCCTTATTTATATTAACGTCCTGGCGGAGTTCAGCTAATTGCTGCTCTACCACTCAACCAGGACACGTACACATAGACATCAACACAACAACCATTCCCTGCGATATTGCCATCTACCGCAGCTGAGACTCGAACTCAGGAGAGATAACAGCGACTAGACATGTTGTGCCACCCAACAGCGGTCTAGGTCACTGATACCGTCTCGGTAACACATGAAAAAACGCCACCAACATCCATACCCTGGCCAGGATTCGAACCCGGGACTCCGTGGTCGCAAGCCAAACACCTTCAGCATTGCGCCACCGAGCTGGTGGCATTAACATCTGGCCTTATCTCAGTTTTCGATCTTGGATCAATTGCCTCTCCTTTTTTATGGGCGGAGGCGGAGAGGTTAAAAAAAATCATATTTTACTGTCAAGATAACTTTCAAATGGTCGAAAATCTCACATTGTATGGAAAAATTTAACTTGTTTATTGAGGAATGACGCAGTACATTCATGTATGTATGTGACGGAAGTTGATGTTTAAAGGTTCAAATTATTTCATTAAATTTAGTCTGTTAATTATATAAAACACTTGACTAACGCTCTAATCTAAATCAACTAAAACCAATTTAATGGTTTTAGTGCCATCTCCATACCATCACGTCCGTAAAATAATCTTATACACAATTGCATAATTACAATAAGAAACAATTAAAAAAGAAATCTTATATAGACCTTGTAATTATTGCATTAATTAAAAACAGCGCTTGTTTACTAAATACTGTAATTATTAATTAATAGTTCTGCCTGCTTGTAAGTTAGCTAATTGCATTTAATTGAACGTCTACTTTCGTTTGTTTTCATTTTGCATTTGACGAAAATTAGCGATTATTTAAATTGAACGTAACAAGCCAAAAATGAATACGGAAATTAGCCTGTTACTATTAATTACATTTTCTGTACCTAAGTAATATGTCTACAACATGAGAGAATATTCATTATTTATTTAATAAATTATTATTGTTAAATTATTATATTACCGTCAATTAAATATGGGTTTCACGGAAAGAATGTTTATTAATTTATTTGCACAAGAATATTATTAATAGTAACAACCATATAAATTACCGTTTGCAAAATATTGTTATTACTTTAAGTAGTCCTACGTGTTGCGTCGTCTTTACGATTCCGGTTGTCCTCATTTATGGTCTATTCACGTCAAGAATGAAGTACTCCTAAGATACATACGGAAACACTCTACCTACGGGTCGCAATCCTTAGCGGATCCCTGTTGATATTTATTCGTCGCTTCGTCTACTATAAGAAAAGAAACTATTGAATTTCACAATGATTAGTCAAGTTGGTAATTATTACAAATAATTATAAAATACCGAATTTTGCGGATAATTTTTCGCGCTCTCGACCTCTGTTAGATAAATAATAATTAAAAATAAAATAAAAACACAAATATTATTCTCACTCTGTCACTTTAACTTAAAGACGGAAGACTGAATTGGTCTGAACCTTTTTAACCGCGTTATCATTACTCACTTGGTAACAAAATAAGTTAATATGAGGGTTAAATCTTATTAAGTGTCGAGGACATATTTTTTTCTAAGGCTATGTTGAGAAAATGTGAGAATAGGTGCTCACAAAATATTTCAATGGAAAGAAATTTCAAAAAATTTCTTCAAAGGGGGGTGAACTACCAAAAATTGCAAACAAATGAATGGTATGAGAAATAAAGCAGTCTCAGCTGTGCTGTTAAAAAAATCTCAGATTTCGCAATTCTTGCAACCATCGAGACATAGGAAATGATAACACCATACAAAAAACATAAACTTTTTCCGGATTCGGCTTCGCCTCGTCCGGAAACAGCTACGATCCACTCTCGATTGCGACACCGCTGTATTTCGACCTTAAATGGAAACTGGTAACTTGTCCCCCTGTGATATATGCAACCCATATTACATTTGCATATATCAGCCGTTGCATATGCGACAGTCTCACCCGACCGCGACACCGCTGTCTTCTGACCCTGAACGAAAACTAGTAACTCGACCCCCATATACGAACATAAACATTTTCAAAGTTAAAAAGGTTAGGTTAAATACACAAAATTACATTATGAATTACAAAACAAATACTACCAAGCATGCTTTCCACGGAACACGTTCTACCCCGCTGTGTTACCTTGGTTAAATATAAATTTTTATCTATTACTTCCACACCTACGTAGTGGACTGGGAGTATAGTAATCGTAAAAAAAAATATTATTTTTTTTGTTGAAATAAGCGTAGAATGTCATGAAATGTCGAGGTTTTAAATTTGAGCGAAAATAATTTCACGGGTTAAGACATTGACTTGAAACTTAATAGACCTAGAGATCTAGAACTAAATTATATTTTGAGTTAATTCTGTTGATAGGTTTGGGGGTCAATATAGGTAAATAAGTAAAGCATGCTAGTCTAGAAACTTAGAATTCGGTGTATGTAATACAATCTAAGGTCTCATATTTTTTAGACATCTGCCACTCCCACCACCAAAAGATTAGCAAAATATAATAAAATATAATAATATATATGTGTTTATAACAATATCTGGAACTGAATTATATTTTGGGATTATTATGTTGAAGGTTTGGGTGATATATAGGAGTAAATATGTTTAGCAGGCTAATAAGAGCTCAAAAACTTAGTTAATAACTCCGTTATTAACACAATTTGCTCAGGAAGACAATAAAAAATAAAAATGTTGACCCTTATTACTTAATGTGTAAACAGAAACAAATAATTTCTGTCAGAATCCGGCAGTAATCGGGTTTAATGTACATGTTCTAGTTTCCCCTGGAATTATAGGAAAATTTCAGAAATGGTTGAACCTGGAAATTATTGTAATGTCTTAGAGAAATAATGGGTATCCTGGCAGTCTTTCCAAAATTCTGAAAATTTCGTTATTACGGTTTTCAATTTTTAGGTACTTTCGAAAAAATATTTACAACTTTTTACAAACAACTCTTAAATAGCAAGGTAGGATTGAAGGTAGAATATTTCATGGATCGTCTGGTAGATATTGGACTTTTTATACCTGTTTGATTTGATTAGTCAGTATTAACTTAACAAAAGAATTTAAATATTGTCTAAATGTCATTTGAGACATTATCTTAATTTTTTCTAATTCCTTGGGACTTGCCACATGTATTTTTTTCTTTTTAACCGGTGCTCGGGAAATCGGAACTCGGCAACATTTTTAACAAAAGAGACGGATAGCAAAATAAGAAAAATTAAAGAATGAGCAATAATATTATTGAAGGAGGATAGATGCGTGTCGAATTGTTCCGTAGATGTCTGTACACCTGGTTACCAATGTTAAAAGTAGAACTTCACAAACTTAACATTGTATAAAAATTAAAAGAACTTTCAACTATATCAACAGTTCTATGTAAATAGTAAGTATCTATGGATATTGAATATAACAAACATTCTTAGAGCTGTGTATTTATCATATACAGCAAAAAAAGCCTTGAAAAAGAAACAGATTAGATTTTCGAAATGTTATTTGTGATATTTGTTAAAAGAAGCAACCTCTAACTGATCCTTTGACGTAAAAGTCACAGGCGTAGAGGTTATTTCCCAGCAACATACTGGTCAATTGTGATATTTTGTAGATTCCCCTAGTACCGGTTAAAAAGAAAAAAAATATATAGAAAAACATGATTGTTCAGAGATTCGCCTCATAGCACAGTGAACTCAAATATCAAACAAACGATCGCCAAAAATTATGAAAAAGTTTCACCTCCATTCGGTTAATTGGACCTTATTAAAGTTAAAGTGAACAAATAACAAAATTGAACATATTTTTAAACCAGTAACTTTGTACATCCCACCTGACATCAAAGCGGGTATCTATGTTTTTAATATGTTGTATATGATTATAAATTAATGTTGAATCCAAATTTACGACCTCGGCAGACCTTAGAAACGAGATTTTTTACTTTTCATCAGTTTTTGTCAATTTTGACACCAAAGACCTAGTATTTTAGTGAAAACAATTTAATGCTTTTTGAAAGTAGATTAAATTGGCTACATCTGGCACAAGAATGGGATCTGTGGACCAAATACTCTCCGAGATACACCAATTCAAAGTTTTGCAAAATTGTATATTTTGCCATTTTTAGCAATTCTTAACTTAAAATCTGTGAAATACCTATTACTATAACGGGGTTCAGAAAATTCATTTTACCCGAGCGAAATAAAATTCAATAGTACTATTATATTGAATGAATTGGAAAACAGGAATAAATTTTATTTAAACAAAATTTTAAAATTAAGTTCTTATATTTTTCAAACAACTTTAGCCCTCTTGTATGGTCCGGGAGTGTATGTCTGTGTCGCTGTTCTATCTTATTTCCTTTTCTTCTTCTTGAGCCCAGAAGAGATTGTCCAACGCCTCGTTGTCTGATTCTTCTTCGAGGTTTGGGAAGTGTATGTTTATTGTTAAATCACTATAATAAATACTTATCACTCTCTAAAAATACATATATCTACATAAAATATCTCCCTATATTTTCCGTTACTTATTTTTTAAATAGATAGGAGAGTGATATTATACAAAGTTATTTTTACTACACCCCGACAAAATAACCGGAGAATCGGCCCAGGGGTAAGCAGGGGGCTTTGCCCCCTAGCACATCACATTAAAAAACTATATTATGTACAGGAAGGTAGATACATAATATGTATTTCGCTTCAGAAGAACATTATTTATGTTTTGAGTAAAACCGGAAAAATCGCTAAAAGTGGCGAAATATGAGAAATTTGCCAAACTTTGAACAGCTGTGTCTCGGAGACTAAATCTACAGAGTCCGTTCTGGTATCAACTTTTAGCAAATTAAGTCTACTTTAAAAAAGTACTAAATTGTTTTTGCCGAAAAAGTAGGCCTTGGGGATCAAAATCGACAAGAACAGAAAAAAAGGCAAAAATCTCGTTTGTTAAATTTTTTACCAAAATCCGGACGTCGTAAACTTGGATTTAACATTAATTTTGTAATCCTACATAACATATTAAAAAAACCTAGATACTCGATTTGATGTCAAGTAATCCTCCTTTTTAATGACAAGGTTACTGGGCTATTTGTTCTAACGTCAATATCGATATTAGGTAATAAGGTTAAATTAACGGAGCTACTGTAACAATTTATTTACTGCGTTTTAAAGATGGTTCAAATATTTCAAAATCTTTTTTTAAATCTTTTTAAGTTTTAGGCGGTTGTATTGATATTGAAAGTATTGTAACTGTTTTAGGAAAATAGTATTAATCAATGATCTCACATGCGTAAATAGTAATTATATAAAAAAATACGTAAGGGTAGACAGGTGGTGGAATGTCGCGGTAGAGCGAATGGTGCCCCACAAAACAGAAAATACCAGTACTGGACCTCTGCGTGAGAAGCACCTGCCTCGCATGTGTTCAACGGGGCTTAACCTACAAGCTCAGAATGCAATATTGCTTAATAATATCTGACCCCTTTATCATAGCTACTTTAATTATAAATTTTGTATCTCCCGCCCTCTTTGTCATTTCAATGGGCTTTGTCTTCTTGTCAACGGGCTTCAGTTGAACACTGTTAAGTTTTTTAATAACTAACGAATTAGACGCAATCCTACCATTTCAATAATCATTTTTTGGGAACTGAAATCGAGTCAAAATGAGGTAATTTTAAATGTCAATAATGTAATATTCCTCACTGAGGAAATATTCAAAATATACCAGCAGACAGTAAATAATAAATTAAATATAAAAGCCGCTGCTTAAGAAATCACTACTTCCACATCCAGATTTCTCATCCAAGTCTTTTTTAAGGAAAACATGTCGACTATAAATTATATTATAAAAAAATCTGAGGCCTTGGCTTCTAAAATAGTTACCCCTATTTAACCCCAAACCCTTCGCTTAAATTAACGCAAAATGTAATATTGTTCCAGATATCGTCATGATACTTATGCCAAATTTCAAGTCAATATGTTAAACTGTTCCTAAGAAAACATCCGCAGAAAAAAGTTACAGGCAGATAGACGGGATTTTTTTTTTGCTCAAATTTAAAATCTCGACGTTTTGACATTCTAAGCATATTTCAACGAAATAAATTTTGAAGCTTTTTTTTACTATTACTTTCTCCACCATGTATATGTAGAAATAATTATGTGGATAACGTATATTGTGGTTTCGCATATAATGAACAAGTGGACTGTCTGGCTAAATAATCGATTATGAATAGCACAAGAGAAATCTCCTTAAAGTAATCTATTTGCAATATACCAAAGGCAAGAAAGGAGGGGCAACAAGTATATGAAAATATCTACATTGACAATAAAATGAAAATGCAAAAGAAAAATAATTATCTCGTCTTTCAAAGCCGGCTTTAATTTAGCGGTACGAAGGGGCAGTTCTACCCCCTTAAGGGTTGAGAACAATTCAGTTTTGCCCGGCAATGCCCATTCAACCAAATTTGATGCAAAAAGTAGAAAAAAAATTTGTTTTACCAGCGGTAGGCTGTAGGCTTCTCATCCTTCTCACACAATTCGTTCTCTCTTTGTCGCACAGTAGTGATAATAGGTGCATACCAACCTGGGACTTAGAGGTGACTTAGTTTTTCTACAAACTTTACAAGTATAAACCATTGTCACCAAAAAATAATTAATTAATATACAAATTAAACGTGATAAACAGATTAAACGTTATAAACAGAAGAAAAATTTGAGAAAACACGTGTAATTGTAAATAAAGCAGAACGCTATTCAAAACATAGATTCAAAATTGAAGGTATTTGTGAAATCAAAGCGCGCCGGGTAAGGCTGTGTCGCTTTGTAAAACAGAGTGGAGAGAGAGGGTACGAGGTGTGCGACAAGGACGAAGAGCCTACCGTCTCCAAGGCAACCAAATCGCGACTCCCGGCAAATAGACAGCTTGTCTTCTCTATTTATTAAACTCTTTGGTTTAACCCTCTCTGATTTTGCCTAATCGTATAATTTGGATATATTTGGTAAATCAACCATCGTTGGAAATTTATATTAAAAAAGGGATTTCATAGGATCCTTTTTGATTTTTATTAAGATTATCGCGAAAAACCCTCTAAAAGGGGTATTTTTGCGTTTTTAGGGATGTTCTTCAACTTTTACGATTGCGGGACCCCGATTTTCGTAATCAGCGACCCAAGAAACGTATAGTCAAAGCAGTTTTAGATCTGTGTTCTGTCCTGCACCTTTCGCGCGTTTTGAATGGAGTATTGGTTTTGATCCCTTTGCAGCGTCCTAATATCCTCCAAAGAAAAGAAATTTGTAAAATGAGTAGAGAGAATTGTTCGCAATAAAATGATCTGCAAAAAAACATCTGATGTGTTTTTTCAATAAAATAAATAGAAAAAAATTTATAACCCTTAAATGATACTTTTCTTGAAAATTTTAGTCTATTTTTTATTATAACTTTTTCATTTTCCATTTTACGTTAGGAAGTATCTAAACCAAAATTATGAAGGATTTAATTCTCTACAAAAAAAATCCTAGACCACTTTTTGTGAGACTTACGGTTCTCAAGATATCGCGGAAAAACCGTTTACGCCCCGCTCCTTTTTCCAAAATGTCGCCCAAATAGGGGCGGCTTTCAACCCCGAAAATCGAGTTTTATATTCACACTGGACCACCCCCCAATACATAAAAAAAGATAAATCTTGTCCTGTCGAAGATGCAAGGTTCGGCCTACATTTTGTAACATTTCAATATTAGTACTATTTTTTTTTTGGATGTAAATATAATGTCAATTGTCTCATTTCATCTATGCCCTTTGGTCGATATATGTCACTAGCGTACCTACCTTTTCTTTTTGCCTAAGAAATCCAACTGTCTAAAAAGGTTTGCATCTCTAAACCAATTAATTCTATAATTATGAATTCTACAGAAGTACATTTATAATAATATAACAATTTTATTTTTACACAAGCAGCATCTTTATTTTTATTGAGTGTTTTTTTGTAAATAATGTTTAGTGGCACTTTTAATTTATTACTGAGTTGGTACTAATGGGCTAGACCGCGGTTGAATGACAACACAGAGTCGCTGATATCTCTCCTGAGTTCGAGCCTCAGTTTCGGCAGATAGCAAAGTCGTAGAGAATAGTTGTTGTGTTATTATCTGTGCATGCGTGTCCTGGTTGAGTGGTGAACTAACTATAGCTAAACTGCATCTGGGCATTAATCAAATTAAGTTTAAATATATGAAGGAACACATAAGCATAATTCAAGATTATAAAGAAAATATCGATATCGGCGACCACTATTGAAAAATGAAGAATACACTATTTAAGAGATTACCAGCGCTTGCTCAGACTCATCTACATTATACGACTTATCGTTAGATTTTCTAGTGAAAAATCAAACCTGCTGGTGAACCAGCTAACCCTGACTTCGTTGTAATATCTCACCGATATTAAAAAATTAATTCTTCCAGTACAGTGTTTTAGTAACCCGCTATTAATTACATTGCGTGGTGGCAGCTTTCTTAATGCTTTAAATTTGTGGCTCGAGTTTGCGATATTTTATTTATATTTTTAAGATGGTGTAACGTAGCAGGGCAAACACCTGCTTTTTGTCCACGTGCCATCTGCTATATGCCATATTGGTTAGCACCTGAAGAATAAAATTACGCTTTATAGATATTGTAATCAAAGTTAACCAAACCAGAATTATAATACAATTAAATATGTCACTTCGAATACAGAATTAAAGAGACACGTTACGACTGATGAAATAATTTCATTTAATGAAGACGTATTTATTTGAGATTAAAAATGAATTTTACTTTGTAACCTGTCTAATCTCCTTATGAATGAAGCCTAGAATATCCTATTCATCTGTTACTTATTATGTACTGACAGTTGATTCTTCGTTATTGATGATGTATACAAGAGATATCCCTAATATTGTACTACAAGGAATATTCTACATAATTCATAATTTTTTATGAATTATCCAATGGTATGCAAGAACCTGCACTTTTGTAACGAACTTCAGTAGACTACATAATTATACGTAATTAATTCTAAAGAAGTAATGCATTTCAGCAGTTATATTTATTATAAACACCTGTATCAATTATAATTTCAAAACTAGTTTTTATATCGAAACACAAACGTTATATTTTTATATCCTAATTAAACAAAGAAATATGGCTTAATTAGGCGTACCGTTATTCCTAGTCACACCACGCTCCGGGCATGGATACATACGCTTCATTTTGACTGGTTTACCACACAGTTAATTCCATAGTTTATTAGGAATATCGTCGTACACCCCTTTTATTTATTTCTAAAAATATTTACCAACATTATGTTATTTATGTTTATACATAATTTGCATGATGGTCCCGGATTATGATTTTTTTGAAAAAATAAATTAATCCTAGTATACTCGGTTACTGAGTGTGTGACCCCTGTAGTAGGGAATCTAAGACCTCCAATTCGGCAAGGGGGGGTCAACTGTGACATATACAAAAACCAAAAACGGATTCCCATGTAAAATTTCATGACGGATACGAATTTTGAGTTCACCCCTTCATCCAGAATTGCGAAATGGGAAAAAAATGCAATTTTGGGCAAATTTCTAAAAACTACGGGAAACATTTATTTTTTTGTTTCTCAGTCAATACTTCGTTAACTGTTCGAGATATCTGTTTCAAATTTTGACACCAATATCTTTGGAGATTGGCCTCACTTACAGTTTATGTGAAACTTTTTTCGGCAACGTCGTTTTTTGGCAAAAAAAATAAAAATCTTCGCTTAACGCACAAAAACACCAAAATGCATTGCAAAATATAACATGCTAGAAACTTTTTTATTACTAAAGATACATGGGCATATGATCGAGAGAAAATAAAGCTTATGAATTATAGAAACTTTTTTACTTGAAGAATTTTTTTCTAGAATGCTTAGTTTGGCTGTTATGACTGTTGTAAATAAATAGTAGTGTAACGACTCATATATTGCGCGTTCTCCTCGGCCGGCGCGAGCGCTCTCTACTAGCCACTCGCAACCGTATTCAGTCATATCAGAGATACGTAGGTATTTTACTATTTAGTTCATGTATGTTTTATTTTAAAAATGGTACCAGTGGAAGTTTGTCAGTTACCAGTAGAACCGAAAAATACTGTTTTTATTATTGACATCATGTCTTTAAATCAAAGGCATCAAAGCTATGGCTGTTCAACTTTCAAAGATCTCTTTGAAAAGTCTTTGAAATTAGTTATAAACATGAGACCAAAAGGGTGTAACCTACCGACGGACCAAAGTAAGAAGAGTGTACTGTCTGTATAAGGTAAACGATGGGGTAGATATACCGAATTGGAAAAATATTATTTCTCATTCTGATAATAAACGAGAACTCTTGAACTTTTTTGCTTGCAAGTTTGAGGAAAGTTATTTCAGAATAGACCAAAACGTTCAGATTGTTATTGCAGGTATGTTTTTAGAAAATAGCAAAACTATTTTATGCGATCAAAATAATGTGAAAATCATGAAAAATCCCTACATTTTTCCGATCATGAAGAAGCAGGTACCAGACTTTTTGCTGTCTTGTCATTTTTTCGAAATGAATGTACTAGAACAGTCATATATACCGTGGACACTGATATTTTTGTTCTTTCATTGTATTATGCGACTATACTAAACACTGAAATATGGCTTCAACGGCAAAAATCTTTTATTTTTTGTCATGATGTGATTACCCAAATATCTAGTACATTTGATTTCGACAAAAGAAATCTGACCCACATTTTACTAGCTGTTTACTGCCCCTCTGGAAATGATACTGTTAGTTATCCCCTTAAGAAAGGCAAAAAGACAGTAGTAAAAATATTACGTGAAAGGTTAAATATGTTAGAAGAATTAACACATTTTGGCGCAGCGAACCGAGATAGAACTTACAAACTAACTGATAGAGTATTAGATTCCTGTAGGTTATTTTTTAAGGTTCTTTATGGCAGACCTTTATTTAGAGGAAATTTGGATGAGCTACGAGCACATTTATTCACTTCATATAAAACAGATATGAGGTATTGTTTTAATTATTTTATATAGACACTATACCGATAATGATGAGTAAACCACAAAAGCCAGAGAATATACACTTAAATTCATATTGCAAATGTAAAATGTACACTTGTACCAGTCGCTGTCGATGTCTAAGTGCAAAAGTAAAATGTGGTATAAGTTGTTTGTGCGAAGGCAAATGTTCCTCACTTTTAAATTAAACTAATTATAAAAATTAAACAGTTTTCTTTATTTACATAAAATACAAACATTTTTAACCGGACTGACACAATATAAATATGGTTCATTAAATCGCAGACCCTAAGCATTTTTATTACTAATATGGAAGCTTTTATCTTATAATAGATACACAATCGTTAGCAGAGCACGCAATGAAGTGTGCACACCGAGCTAGACCAATTTGACCGGGCCGGGCCAACATGTGCGCCAACGCTGAACCAATACAATCTCCTTTTTTTCGCTATTAAGCCAAAGTATAAAAACATATTCAAATGCAAAAACTTCTTTGGTCTTTTATCATCATTTTATGTCGATTAACTACACCTCTATCTCTACTTATAAAAAAGTTTCTCACATACTATATTTTGCAATACATTTTTGAACTTTTGTGCGACATGTAGGACTATAGTTGTTTTTTATAAAAAAATTATATTGACACAATAATTTTGCTCAATACAGAGCCCAAGAAGAAAGTTAAAAGATTATTCTCCTAAAATTTCAGATCGATACTTTTACCAGTAAATGAGATATCGAGTGGGGAATGAGAATACTAATGTTTATTGTGTTTTTCTTACTTTTGGAAATAAACAACTTTTTCTCTAATTTCGCAATTCCGAATTTAGTGGTGAACTCGTAATTCGAATTCGGCAGAAAATTTTACATAGAAAACTGTTTTTAGTTATTGTATACATATGAGTTGACCCCCCCACCTTTAAAACGCATCGTACGGCAAGCTAGATTCCCTACTACTGTCTCGAAATGTGTAGACGCCTCTCGCACAAGGTCACCCCTCTACAATAATAGAGGAGGTTGTACTACCTTTGGGTGTATCATTACTTCTATTTAGGTGTTCCGGTCTGTCTGTCTGCGTTCTCGCAGAAACCACGTTCATACTAGTCATACGTAGTCAACATGTGAACAGAGTTCGTTGTCGTCGTCAACATATGTGAGGGTTCTTTCCCTAGCTAACACTAACTTACTATCCAAATTTCACCACAACTTGACTTTTCGTTCTTAAGTTATCATGCTTACAAGAAACGTGACGGGCGGGCAGACAGGCAGACAGACAGATGGACGGACATACGGACAGACGGACGGACATTTTGAAAGTTGTTCAGAATTCGATCACCAACAGAGTATTATGAATTTTTTTCCCTACGAGCTATTTTACCGGTTATAAAAATGTACCGATCGAATGCAATCTATACACTTCGTTTTGTTTTTGCGAAGAGTATAATAGTGAAACAATCTAACCATTATACTCTTCGCTGATTTACTACACTTGTTATATAATTGTTTCAAATATTTTTTGCTTAATGGCAAAACAGAATTTTTTTTTTTTCATTTAAAAAATTAATAACTTTTCTTTATTGATCGATTTTGTTCAAAGACAATAGGGTTCTTCCTCTAGCTAACACTAACTTACTGTCCAAATTTCAATACAATCGGACTTTTCATTCGTAAGTTGTCGTGCTTACAAGAAACGTGACGGACGGACGGGCAAACAGACAGACAGATAGACGGACAGACGGACGGATATTTTGAAAGTTGTTCAGAGTTCGATCACCAACACAGTGATATGAATTTTTTTTCTCTACGGGCAATATTACCAGTTTTAGAAATGTGTCGATCGAAGGCAATATACTGTTCGTTTTGTAAGAGTATAATATAACAAGGGTAGGTGATCGTGAAGTAGTAAACAAAATGGTATACATTGGATGCCTTGTAGACGATACTGCTGCGAACATTATCTTAAAAAACCAACAAAGCAAACAATATGCCCAAAAAAATTAAGATAATTCTTACCAGTTCACTACAATTTATTGTAATAAAAGTATCATGAATCTCACAAAAATCAATGAGACAAACTGTTTAACCCGGGAGCTAGGTAGCTTTTTTGGAAACTCATCTTTACATAAATTTAGGCTTCCGGCATGTCAGTTTGCCCACAGTTGAAACTTTTAAATCCTGCGAGGTTGAGTCCCAGAGTGCTTCGATTTTGAGAAAGAAAATTGCCAATGTCGAGAAGTGGTAAAGAATTTCTCATTTTTTCTTGATTTTTCATAAGACTTGAAAGATTTAATTGTAACAAGAGGCGTGTGAATGTTTTTACAATTTTCCAAGCGATTTTTGAAAACTCGAGTTATCGGCATATGCGCGAAAATTCGAAATTCAAAAATTGACGACAAAAATTCTAAAGAAATTCACACATATTCCTTGTCGAAAAACAAAACTTTAAAGTTCTATGAAGTTGGGTCCTAGAGTGCGTTGATTTCTATATAAAAATCGTTACGATTTTCGAGAAATCTTTGACATGTAACTTGCGGTGGGTCCCTTAAAGAAAATCGCGCGAAGGGTAATTTTTTTTGTTTTTTGAATAGTAATTGTAAGATTTTTTTTTTAAATGTCATTTAACCCTCTTTTTTAGTCACTTTAATTATTTTGTTTGTTGAAGTCCTCTTCTAGGAATCAAAAAAGGTTCTTATTATACAATTTTTACAAAAGGGTACTCAGCATTCGAAACTAGTCTTTATAGCCTAATAGCTGGCCACGGAAATTAAAAATGATAAGGTGCAGTGAAAATGTTTATGTAAAAACCCTCCTTACTAGCTAAAAACTACATAGTTCTGCAGCCAGAAGTCTACCCCGGGGAGGGAAGCGGCCGGCGGTCAAACCCGTTAATTTTTAATTGAAAAAAAATCTTTGAGTGCAGCTCTGAAATTTTGTGTAGTTATATTTTTTAACTGTAGAAATTGCGTAAAATTATTGTCAGAAGTCTAGGTCGGAGATTAAACGTTGCCAGAAGTCAGTAAAGTCGTAAGAAAATTGTCCAAATTACTAAAATTTGACATTGGTCAAGGTGCAGCTCTGGCGATTTTGTTTTTCTATTTAATATCTTCCTCTTCTTCCGAGTTTTCCGGTTATTAACGTGCCCGTGACATTAATGGAACAAAAAACAAATCAAATTCGCGAAATGTCAAGAAATGCTGTTCTTAGTTCACTTCTGTTGGCTCGAATTTTCGATTTCGCCCATGCAATTAACGATGCCGTGAAAATGCCAATTTCGATCTTTCGATATCGACATTAGGAAGCCTTCCTGCTGATGTACTTATTTAGTTATGAAGATTTTAAAATGTCATGCTTCGCTTTTTCTGACGAGACTAATTTAAATTTCAAGTCCGCCCCCACCGTAGCACATCGCGTTAAGAGACGACATTTACAGCGGATTTCTCGGTTCGAATCCTAAAATTACATCGCATTTATTTATTTATTTCTACAGTTGAAAACTATGACTACACAAAATTTCAGAGCTGCACTCAAAGATTTTATTTTAAATTAACGCATTTGATCGCCCGCCCACGCTTCCCTCCCGGGATCGACTTCTGGCTGCAGAGCTATGTACTTTTCGGCTAGTAAGGAGGGTTTTTACATAAAAAATTTCACCGCACCTTATCATTTTTAATTTCCGTAGCCAGCTCTCCGTCTATTAAGCTTTAATTTGAGGCCCCACTTGTCTCTTTAGTTTGCCTCGATTTTTGGACCGAGGAGCCCCTCTCCACTATCAAGAGAATGACCCATAATCTTATATTGTTTTCATTATTCATAATTACTAATATTCATTGGTTTGTATTTCATATGTAAATTTTACAAATGAAGCGGTTATTTAATTGTGAAACAAAGTTATCCACATCTACAACCCTGGTATCGAATACTAGGAATAAAATTTTCACATGTCCTGGAAAAATACTCGAAGTTTTGCTTCTTATCTCTTTCGAAACTGGCAACTAATCTAGTGGTCGAATTTGGTCCATTCTTTATTTTGGCCAAATATAGACATATCCATACACTCTATATAACGTCTGTCATTTAAGATGCTTAAAGCCTGAATATTACATAAATGCAATTATATCACATTTAACAATTCTTTGGAGCAAACCGAATCTATTAACGGGACAAGGAAGAACATGTTTTAAAAACTACGACCTACGTATACATATACAGAAAGGAATTTATGAGTGCCAAGACAATTTAAGTAATTCTGAAGAATCTATGAGTTGGTAAGCAAACGAGGTGAAAGAGGCCACACGTACAGAGCCCGTGCCGTACTCGGAGTGGCGACCGTCGTCGCGGCGTGTTCGTGATCCTCCTCCGCTCCCCGCCGAAAGCACAATTTGAATACTAATACATTACACTTAGTACTGTCCATCTCTACGTACATGCCTCCATCTGATAAACATGCCCACGATTATACCAGGGAATGTAAGCAACTAACTATACACAATTATTCAATCTTGTAAATGGTTTTTATACATTCATACGAATGCTAGTATAAATAACCACATAACGTCATTCTTGCACAGTTTGTGAACTGCCCAAATGATAAATAACAAAATATTCAATGCTGAAAGCGGTATCTTAAGCCCTACTATGATAATTTTAGAGTTAACCGATATAGAGAAAATTACTGTGCTACTCCTGTTTTTCTTTTCATTGGACTTTGTCAATTAGTCGGTTACATAATATATATTTATTGCATAATTAATTCTCTGAATTAGCCTAGCACAAAACCATTTAAGAAAACAAAAAAAAACAATACATTCTGGGCTTACGTTAACAGTAAAAGAAGGAGTTGTATCATATTACATATAATAATGCCTGATATACACATTGGAGGATATCATCAATGCCTTTGCTACCTTCTTTCAGATAGCATATTTAAAACCTAACAATTACAAAGATGAAAATTATACCTATTAGAATAGCAGTAATAGCACGTTTTATCGTCAACAGCATTTTCTGCAATGGAGCTATTCGTTAATAGCAATTAAACCTAAAATTACCAATGTACTGGATAACATTCCTTTATTGTCGAAGATTGCAGCCATCCTCAACGGTCCAGTCACAATAATATTTAATGTATCATTCAAAACTCGTACATTTTCTAATATATGAAAATATTTTCGCTTATGTCTTGTTTTTAAAAAAGGCAAGAGCATAGCTGAAAACTATAAACCCGTTACAATTGTCTGCTATTTTGCTAAGGCATTCGAGATCACCTTGTGTACGTACGTCTTTATCCAGTCAAGTGTAGAGCCAAATTTAAATAAACAACATGGGTTTGTTTCTGGAAGATCTACTGAGACTAACCTTGCATGTACCACAATTTATCTCTTAATGAATTAGATGCAAACAAGCAAATTGGTACCTGTAGAGAGTTTTCCAGTACATTCGATCTCCTGTATCGTGTATCCTATCAGAAAAAATGAATACATTTGGGTTATCAGTAACACGGTTAGAACTTTTCTTTTTATAACTAGAGAATAGGCGTCAGTATGTGCAATGGTGTCAAGGCGTTTGATGTCGTGGCAATATCCAGTGTCCCTCAAGGATCCGTACTGGGTCCGCCTATTTATTGTTTTTATAAATGATATTGTAATTGATTTCAATGCACTTGAAAATATATTATGTAATAGAAAACGAACAAGATTGCGAAAAACTTCAGTGTAATTATAATATAATCTGTCAAATGTTGTTGAGTCCTGGTACAGTAAAGGTTCTTGGAGTTATCTTTGAAAATGTCTTATTTATAAGGGGTATATGCATTTCACCCTAGCATCAGCGTTACAAAGCCTGTAAAGAAAAACTGCAAAAGGTTTGGCAATACTGATATTATGAAATTATAACTATACTACTGATTTTGTACGTTCAAAATGGGAATACTGCTCGCTGATATGCTCCCCTGGATATGCTATTTACAAAAAATGTTGAGGATGTTCAGCGCCGTTTTGTTAGGTTCCTATGTTTCATTGAACATTGTATCTTTCCGATAAATAAATAGAAAGTAGAAGAATAACACACTCAGTAATGTTTCCTTATAAAATTATCTAAAACATGATTGCCGTCATATTTTGGAGCAACTGAATGTTCGCGTATCTCTTATAACAAATCGGAATTTTGAACATGTCTTCTTACGCCCTAACATATTTTTAAAAATCAGGTTTATATTTTTTGCATACGAAAATAGCTTGGCCTTTAATAGAATATAACCTATTCTACTATAGTTCCATTGATTTTAATGTTTTCTATTACTTCAGTGTAATATTTCCCACCCAATTGGTTACCTGTTGTTGGATGGTTGTATCTATCTAAATAAATAAATAAAATGCATGGCAGAGACACTCTTTTCTCATGCAGAGGCCTGACAGGACCTGTTTTGTTATATAATTATACAGGGGGACTAAATCACAGTAAGAAAGACAGTTGAGTAATACGAAGCCAACCTAATTAAAAACAGACCGATAACAGTTAAATCGACAGTTTAACAAAGTTCAGAAATTAACCAATACGTTCTAGGCTTTATATTTTATCAGTCAGTGACACTGACATTGAATGGATACCTTGTGGGGCGGAGTTAGGAAATAAATTATTTGTATAAAATTGAAGGACTTTATCTAAGAAATTTGACCATTATTCCACGGATATGTATTTATCTGTCCATCAGTCAGTCAGTTCGTATGTCGCTCTGTGTCGTTCTTATGGGAAATTAGTCAAAGTTCCTTACTTACGGTTTCTAATAACATTGTGGAGATTCTCGACGTTTCGATTATTTGGAACTTCGAACGACTTCAGAAAATTTCTTGGGCGATTTTCAAGGTGAAGAAAATATCTATTTTATAAATTATGACATTCTAAGTTTTACATCTGTTTTCGAATTTCTACAATGGACAGCTGAATATTGTAAGCAGTTAACTTCTCTCTTTCATAAACTAAGATGAAAATACAGATTTATAATGGCTGGTGTTACTTCACATTGCCACACAATCCAAATAGCCAATCGAATCACCAACCGAGAGTATTAATAAGTTTGCCAAGGTAGTGTTGCCAAAATTACGTCATTGTTTTTGTAGGATGCAAATTAATGATGGAAAATCGCATAATGTGTGACGCCAACTTTGAGAGTCCATTCATTAACTTTAAACTGATTGTTAGAAGGTGCGTGGAAATTATAATTTCATTAGTTCAGTTTGTCCTCAAATTTTGTAAGACGAGAGCATGTATTTTTTCCTGTACACAAATACGTCCAGAAATAATTTTGTGGTTTCGTGTTTCATTTTGAGTTTAACCCAATTGTAGGAACGTTCTGTATTAGTTTATGTAAATATAAGTTCATCCAGGTGCCTCGTACTTTTGTCTCTGAATAATGAAACTTGGCGAAATTATAAATTTTAGTGTCCTTAATAACACACTATGTTTGCACCGCCATATCGGCAAGATGGAAACAACGGTTTTTCCAAAATAATTCGGAAGATGAAACATTTAATAAATTTTATTCCATGCATTTTTCGCATTCCTTGTTTACCAAAGTGTGAAATTTTGGAGAGGGATTTTTTCACGATTACTGTTACTACACTCTCCAATATTTCTTCGAATTCTTATATTATTTAATAAAATTAAGGTGTCTGAATTTCATGAGTGCGTCTACTTGACGGGGAAAAATATTTGGTAGGTAGTTGACGCTATTGCCAAGGAAACCTGATACTCTTTTGATGCAACATATACATGAGGATACTCTAATGGTGGTCATCTTAAGTAAATAATTAATAAAGAAACGGCGAAGGAAAATAGTATTTGGAAATTGACACTATTACTGAAGAAGTAATCTTCATATATTATTGGTGAAAAAAATCTATAGAATGGTCACCCAAGTCGAGTGAACTAAAGCATATGCTTAGTTTTCTCGTAGTTTGCAACATGGCAGATCCATCAAGAAAAATATAATTTCATTATACGACTTCAAAAGAGACAAGGAAATATCGCTGGATATCAGCGTTACCATTGCTTCTTAAAATCATTGGCCAAAACCAATTCATAGCGAAAGACATCGATTTATCAACCATGACAGATAGCGCTAATATGGATGATAAGAAAAGGGGTACACTATTTTTAATATTATCTTTATTACTTCCACATCCACGTAGTGGATTAGAAGTAGGTATAGTAATCGCAAAAAAAATTATTTTTTTTTTTTTCTTGAAATGGGTTTAGAATGTCATGAAACGTCGAGATTTTAAATTTGATCGAAAGAAAAATTTCTGTCTGTCTGTCTGTCTGTCTGTCTGTCTGTCTGTCTGTCTGTCTGTCTGTCTGTCTGTCTGTCTGTCTGTCTGTCTGCAACTTCTTTTTTTTTGTCCGCTTTCTCCGGAACGGTTTAAGATATTCACTTAAAATTTTGTACACGCATATATTATAACGAGATCTGGAACTGGATTGTTTTTTGAAGATATCCGGTGAAGGGTTGGGGGGTAAATAGGGGGAAATATGTAAAGCAAGCTGGTAAGAGTACAGAAACTTGAAATTCGATGTATCTACTACAAGCCAAGGCCTTAAAATTTTTTATAATATTTTTCATCCCCCCCCCCCCCCAATTCATTATTAAAGGAGCTGATAAAAAAATTGATATAAAATTTATATATTTACTTGAAATTTGGTACACTTATATATAATAATCATCAGGAACTAGATTATATTTTGGGATTATTCTGATGAAGGGTTGGGGGTTAAATAGGGGTACATAGGGAAAAATAAGTAAAGCAAGCTGATAAGAGTACAGAAACTTGAAATTCGGTGTATGTACTAGAAGCCAAGGCCTCATATTTTTTAATAATATTTTTCAACCCCCCCCACCACCCCCCTACTCCATTATTAAAGGGGTTGATAAAATAAAATTGAGGTATTCACTTGAAATTTGGTACACATATGTACCATAACGACGTCTGGAACTAGATTATATTTTGAGATGATTCCGTTGAAGGGTTGGAGGTTAAATAGGAGAAAATAAGTGAAGCAAACTGGCAAGAGTACAGAAACTTGAAATTCGGTGTATGTATTATAAACCAAGGCCTCAGATTTTTTATAATATTTTTCAACCCCCCAATACCCCTACTCCATTTATTAAAACGGTTGATAAAATAAAATTGAGATATTCACTTGAAATTTGGTACACTTATGTATTATAACTACATCTGGAACTTGATAATATTTTGAGACGATTCCATTGAAGGGTTGGAGGTTAAATAGAGGTAGATAGGGCCAAATAAGTAAAGCAAGCTGGTGAGTACAGAAATTTGGGATTTGGTGTATATACTAGAAGCGAAGGCCTCAAGTTTTTTTATAATAGTTTCCATCCCCCCACCATCGCCACTCCCTTATTAAAGGAGTTGATAAAATTAAATTTAGATGTTCACTTGAAATTTGGTACACATATGTATTATAACGATATCTAAAACTAAATTATATTTTCACATGATTCCGTTGAAGGAGTAAGGGTAAGTAGAGGTAAATAGAGAAAAGTAAGTAAAGCGCGCTAGTAAAAGTACATAGACTTGATATTTGGTGAATGTCCTAGAAGCCAAGGTCTCAGATTTTTTAATAATATTTTTCAACCTCCCCACCACCCTTATTCCATTATTAAAGGGTTTGTTAAAATAAAATTGAGATATTAACTTGAAATATGGTAGAAGTATGTATTATAACGACGTCTGGAACTAGATTATATTTTGAGATGATTCCTTTGAATATGAGTATATAGAGGAAAATAAGTAAATCAAGCTGGTAAGAGTACAGAAATTTAGGATTTGGTGTATATACTAGAAACCAAGGCCTCAGATTTCTTTCTAATATTTTTCAAACCCCGCTAACTCCATTATTAATGGGATTGATAACGTACAATTGAAATATTTACTTGAAAGTTGGTAAAATTCTGTATTGTAATGACACCAGATTGAGATGATTCCATTGAAGGAGTGGGAGGTGGCAGGTTGTGAATAGAGAAAAATAAGTAGGGTAAACTAGAAACGTCATTTTTATCGTATATGGTAGAAACCAACGCCTCAAACTT
Organism: Stenurella melanura; assembly: GCA_963583905.1. Taxonomy (NCBI): domain Eukaryota; kingdom Metazoa; phylum Arthropoda; class Insecta; order Coleoptera; family Cerambycidae; genus Stenurella; species Stenurella melanura. Next base: position 57,137,587 of record OY757310.1, read on the forward strand.
TTCTATGACATCTACCCCAAATATTATTAAAATTCTATGACCAATAATTTCCACATACTAGAATGCAAATCTAGTCAAGATATTTCCTTTAAAGTGTCTTGAATGAAAAATCTGGATGTGGAAGTAGTGATTCCTTATTCAGCGGTTTTTTTTAAGGTCTCGGTCTTGACGTTCAATTATTTTTTACTGACGTCCAATGTCTTTAACTTGTCCTCTGGTCTTCTTGAAAACACACTCGATAATGATTGGGTTGAATACATTGCTTTGGCTCCCTCTTATTTCTGCCGACAATTTTACAGGATGTCGTTCTAGTTGGCCTTCCTCTACTGTATGTTACGTCTGTTAGCATAAGTCCATCAGTTTGCTAGACAACATCAGCCTAATGTTTGGCTTTCGGATTACCGTTCCGTACCATCTGTATTTTTTTTTAATTTTCTTCCCGTTTGCAAAAATTAACCAGGATAAATGCAGTAGTCATTCTGCCTGTTTTCATTCTAGACTAATATGAAAATCAACAATGATGTAATTAGTAGTTTCATAATGCTCTATTGATGAAGATACATTATTATTATTATTTTGTGTTTAAATTATGATATATGCCTGTTAACTAAGATATGGCTGTAGAAGTTGATTACATGGTGGGCCGATGAAATATTTCTGGGAATATTTTAATAAACTCACTAATCAGCATAACGTGGCAGTTATAGGAGTTAATCGATTCTTATGGTTCTATTTTGGAATATTATACCATGGGTATGCTTGCCCAGGTGCTGGCGGCTATAAACTTTTAAATACTCTGTCGATCGACCCTTAACGGCTTTTTTAGTGCCGATAGTATTAATAACTGACCATTATATTACCTACATATCAACCAACCAGATGCTTTGGCCGTAACTGCCCGATATTAGTTGCGATTCGTAAAATTAAAATCTAAATTTAAACCTCATTTGCCCAGTTTATTACAATTGATGTAATCACATAGAAAGATTACGTCAATGTGAATTTCTTCAAGTGATATTACAAGTAAATATTTTCTAGCAGTAATAAATTAATTAATATACTAAAAATTTTAGACATTTCGCGGTCAATTGGAAAATGTTGTCACCATCTGATAATTATTGTATTAACGCTTAAAAATTATCGAAAATTGTTTGATCTTACATAATTATTTGTGGGTAAAGATGTTATTTGACATATTTTAAGACAGAAATAACCCGCTTTTCTCAATTAAAATGTAATAGTGAAAAATGACACAACTTTCTCGATAAAGTATCTATATTAGAAGTTGTAAACTTAGCACTATAATTTGATACTGTACGTCTACCTGGTGTTTACGTGACTACGTACTAGGACTTAGAAACAGGATTCATTTCCCAAAACATCCTAGAATGTTTCGTTAATGATATGCAGAAATTTATTATGTGATTGTCTACCAGAGTGGCGAAAATTAGAATATAGTATTGGTCAATTATATTGTCACATAGTATTCGTCAATTACATTGTCACATAGTTCAGTGAATAGCACTGATAATGTTGGGTCAGAAAAAGTTTCTCAACATCAATGTTCAAATTCTATGAAACCATTATGTAAGACCGTTAGAAATACGTATTCAACATCCGCTTTTTTATTTACCGAAGTCCCACCGGGTTCAATCTTGGGGCCCTTATTTTTTGTGAAATTCTTAATGGAATTGAGCTGCATATGCAGATAACAACCCAGTTTTATCGCAGCTTTCAGAAAAACAACAACAAATTAAACAACATACTTAGAAACAAGTAAGCAGAGTAATTAAAAAAACCTTAACTTACAACAGGCATATATTAAATTTGCATAAAAATGTTTATGAAGCACGGACACGTGTTTTGGATTTGTTACTCGTCATCAGCAAAATAGTAAAACTTTATTGGTCTGTTATACACAATGTATTTACATAAAAATAGCTAGATGTTATTAAGAGTAAAATACACAAGACAATACTAAGTTAAAACAAATACAAAGATTAAAATAAATTTAAGGACACAGTTTCTAAAATTTTAACAAATAGCTATTAAGAGATACCAACAATGACGTTAAAAATTACCAGTTATTACAATAAATCGGCCTTCATGAATTCCTCAACTGAATAAAATGCATATCTGAGCAAACATTTTTTTATGGAGATTTTAAACTTGTTCAAGTTGCTTCACCTGCATTGGCAGAACATTGTATATCAATTTTTAAAAGTGAATTATTTATTATTTGTTTGCTTATAGTAATGAAACATATTCTTTACAGGATTTTGAGAACAGCGGAAAAAAATTAACTTTACGATATATTTTTTTCTTTTAGGTCTCATAGGTAGTGTTTTTGTGCTGTTTGCAAAATCCTCTAACGAATATGTTTCATTGTATATCAATATACCATAATAATTTGTTCCATTGTGTGTTTCGTTTTTCCTTAAAAAGTTGATATTTATTTTATCCCGGTTTTGTGTTGGGTAACTATGAATTTAACTATGAGTAGTGAATTTGTCTTCATTCTCTTTCAAGTATAAGAGTTACTGCAAGATGAAGGTACACGGTAATGTAAGAATACCTAACTTAATTAATTCAGATTTGCAGTCATCTCTATACTTGAGCCCAGCAATTATTCTGATGACAGATGTAATTTACATGTGTTTCCCAAGTTAACTCGTTATCAAGGTCCAAGTCCCAAGAATTTTACCTCATTACTAAGCGATAATTCTTTGTTGTCCAAATTTTTTAGAATAAACACCACTTTTTCAGTTTTGTAATCATTTTGTGTTAACTGATTAGCTAAGAACCAATGTTGTGCTAGATTGTGTGTCGACATTATTTCAGATATTACGTCATTTTAATGATTTTGTTGATACGGTTGTAACGTCAGCGAATAGAACAAAGTTTACATCCAGAGCAGATCATTTATAAAAAAACAAGAATAGTGTCGGCCTCAACACAGATCCCTGAGGAACACCGTATTTTGTTGAAAGATGATCTGAGTTTGTGTTTTGCGATTATACATATTGGAAATAGCGTATCTTAGAGAATGTGGCACATGAGCGCACAAACGTACAAATAGAGTCCTGTGTACTCTATTTTCCTACTTTTGACACTTTTGTTCCATATGTGTAAAGACATCTAAACTACGCTACGCTGATGAGAAATGACTAAGAACGAGTCCGAAGCTACACTGTTGTGTCTTTTGTGGTATAAGGGGTATAATGTTTCTATAATTAATAAACTGTACTAATTCCGTCATTATTATATTTATTATTATTAAAAGATTTCTTAGTAATTATCATAAATAGCACCGCTTCGATAATTGTACGTCATATTTTTTATACGTTTATGAAAATGCGTATAAAATAAAAGATTAAAACACATTAAAAAATCCAAATGATACCAGTTCTTCTTGTGTCAACATCCTACGATGATTTGGTTTCCATCATAAATAATTACCACGAATAAATTAACTGAAACGTTTAATTGAACTTGTAAGAAATTAATTATAAATCCAACAATAAATTGCTCTGTCAATTTTAATAGAACCAATATAGAAGTGATTACGATTTCTTCATAAATAATCGTGTTTCTACTAGAATAACGAAAATTTATTATGGAGGAAGGTTAACACTAAGCCGTTTGACTATATAAAATATAATGAATAAGTGTGTAAGTATTTGCACCCAGACCGTGACCGAGCCATGTATTGCATATTTAATGTTGCCACCTGCTACATATTAAATTCCACTGTTTATTTTTATATATGGCTGATACTTAGATTCTAATTCCATGTTAGTTTCCATTTAAATAAATTATTTTGTCAATAGGATACGCAAATGAGACAAGTGAGGTAGATTATTTTGCATACATGACAATGGCCTCTTTGAATTTAAATGTGAAATATTCAAGTCGGTAATTTTACATTCGAGTTCAAAAGTTGCTAAATATTTGGAATTTCAGGGCAACAGTAATTATCAAATATCGGGATTTTATCTCGGTGACGTAAATGTCAGGGTTGGTTCTGCCGGCGCGGAAAGATTTTTATGCAAGTATGATCCAATTTATCTTACCTTGTAGTTTTTTTAGGGAATTCCGTAATATCTAAAGTTAATATGGTCAGTTTATTATAAACACTCACTCGAAGAGGAGGTAATGAGGGATGTAACATTGAACTAAAATTCACACATGTATTTTTCACCATCTTAAAGTAACCCACACATACGTAATTTTTCACGATCTATAACGCATATAAAAGTATATTATTAACATTTGTTCTAAACGCTCTGAAGTTAACCTTCGCCGCCTGTCATTAAAAATCCATTTATATTGAGAAAAAGACCGCTCAACGTCAACAGATGTCATCGGAACGTATTTAAGATATGTGTAATTTCTTAAAGTTGCTGTATTGACGCCTGGTGTAGAAGAGTCTACTTCTTTACCGTTTAAAAGGTCTGTTATAGATGACATCGTTACAACTCCGGGATTGGTTTTTAAAAACTCCTTGGAATTTTGTTTGAACCCTCTCAGCGATTTCTCTAGGTAATTGAAAAATATATTACCGGAGATCGAACACGATGTTTATTGCATCAGCTGCAGTAAATTTTGATGTTGGCATATGTTGAAGGTCCCGTATGACTAGAGGAATTCGTAAGAAACTTCCGTGTATGGTCTTCAGATCTTTTTGAACTGTTTGATCCATAAATGCCTGTTGAGCCAGTGCAGTAACAACTACGTCATCTGGATTCAACTGCAGTACTACTAGTTTGACGTTTTCAAAATGGCAAAAATAGTATGATGCCGGCTCTATCCAAGTTCTCGACCGTGTTATAATGGGCGCTGGAGATAATGATGTGTTTGGAAGTATTTCTTTAAATAACCATCCACGATGTGGTGCTTTCAGGAAAACTTTCTTTACACTAGATATTAAGTTATCAACATTAGCGTAGCACCCTCTAATAGTTTCAGCAATGTTATGGACTCCATGTGATAGACATGTTACATGCAGCATATTGCGATATGTTTCCTTCATAATTCGTCCAGCAGCTTTCATATAATTCACTCCATCAGTAAGAAGTAATAAGACCTTGTCCTTATTTTCTACATATTTGTCACCCATAACTCTTGTAGGCTTGAATTCACTGCCTTAACTATAATGCAAAAATTTGTGTTTCTACAACTGTAGAGGCGATCAAGTGCCCACGCACTGAACTATTTTTCTCCAATGCACCCACTAAACCATTTGCTACCTTCTCACCACAAGCATTGGTGGTTTCGTCCACACTGACCCAGATGTATTTCCCATTAAGCTCAGAAGAAATTTTTTGTCTAACATTATCACACTCCGTTGATAAATATTTTCTTCTGTGTCGTTTCCGACAGCACATGAACGTTGTTATATTTGTCACCAATACAATTTTCCAAAAATTGTCTAAAAAGTGGATTATCTAGTTTTGACCACGGTATGTTACATCCCACCATCACTTCCACTAAATCTAAATTAAAACTACGTTGACTATCACTATATCAGTAGAGCCACTAGCACGAATATGCTTGTGTGAAGAAATATGTCTATTAACATCTGTATCTAACAAATTGTTTTGTTGCAACTACTACAATAAAGATCTGTTCCATCAAACTGCAGTTCTGGGAAATCGTGAATCCACAAGTCTATTGCAGCCGGAGAAGCACTAGACATTTTTGTATAGTACACCAAGTTTATAGATACATACGTACGTACATATTGCTAGATTTGTACTACGGTTTGCGATCTGGGATGGTCTACTCTTTCCCTTTATTAAATGTTGACGTAAATGCCAATAATTGCCACAGGGTAGGTAAAAAGCGATTTTTAAATGTTTCGCAATTTCGGCGGCGTCATATAATTAAAGGAGATAAAGCCGTAAAAAACATAAAAGTACCTCCGTAAACTGTAATTGTAACTGTTATTGTTGACCCTCGGTCGGGGTCGAATGCCCTTAACACTACACATATAAAAAATCAACTATATTTTTAGGTAATTGTCAGTACGTTTCACAAATGTAGTAGATTTCCAATAAAAGCAGGTTATAAGTATTAACATAAAATTAAATAAACACGCCACACATTAAACAGTGTTTAATTCAAAATTGTCTCTGGCACCGAGGTAAACTTCCCGATCTCTGGTAATTATCGACAAACTAGATTTGTCTCCCGGTCACAATGCCATCAAATTTTTAAAACGCTGTTTGAAGGAGAGGACACTTATACTTTTGCTGAAAAAATAGACGAGGTAGTCACCTAAAAGAAGTACTAAACAGAGAAGAAAGATTTATGTAAATGCTTTTATAAATTTTGTATTTACGTTTTTACGTAATTAGTTTTACAATAGTTATAAACAAATGTCAACGCAAGCTTATCCTATTTGAAACGGTTTTAGTCAAATGAGTAATATTTAGCCAAAAGTGATCACTTGAACTTTTAAAAGGTTACTAAATAAATACATAATTTTCTTTATTTTAATACGGACACCACATCATTATGTTAGTTTTTCCAGGGTGCCTTCTAAAATAAATCACGTGTTAATGGTAAAATCACTTGCACACGCTATAAACGTGAGTATTTTAGTAAATAAATAGACCCGTATACTTGAAACAAATGCCACAGCAGTGAAGGCGCTCCTGTAAAGATCAATTAAACCATAATAGAGTACAATCTTTTGTGATTTCATTTACCACAATTTATGGCGGCTAAATTGTATTGTATTTTTTTGTGTCATCCCTATTGTCAACGCAGAAATTTATCAAAGATACTTAATTTTCTAAGTTTTTATTACAATGGTCCTCATACAACTTTAGTTTTTGTAATTAAATAACACGACCTCTATATTAGTTAAAATTAACATTCGTTAATGTTGAAGTTACTATGTTATAATATTTGTTCAAGCCGTTTTGCTTTGAGTTGAATTATTTTTCAACCGACTTAAAAAATTTAAAAAAAAGGATAAACTGATGGTGCCCCGGTCCTCCTTTGTGGGTTACTTTTTCCCGTATAATCCGAATCTGCAATAAAAATTGGGGGTTCCCATTTAAAACATCAAAGTTGCCCTCCGTCCCCCTCATAAGGTGGGACGGGGATGGCTTCAGTTTAGCTGAGTTAGATTTCTCATTTGAAAATATTAAACGTGTGTTTTTTGTTCTGTGATCGGAAGTATATTTCTCGAGATATCCCACCATCCCGATCTTTTTGTTACACGCTGTATATATTTTTCAACTATACTGTATTATTGCTCGGCAATTGTAGTTTTTTCATCAACATACACGACTTGTGTACAGTGGACCAGCCTATCAAAAGCTAAACAATATTTAAATTTCAGTGGAATTACATCCAATTTGATAGTTATGTTTTCGGAATATCTGACATCAAAAGCTAAAAAATCAAAATGGCAAATTCAATATGGCCGCCATCAATAATAATAATAAGCACCTTTATTTTAGAGGACGAGGTTTGTCTATACGACACTCTTCCATTAAATTGCATTTTCTTTTACGTGAAATTTGGTACATGGGGATACTAGGATTCTCTGAAAACAAGTGTAAGAAAAAACTTAAAAATTAAAATGCGAATAAATTTTACCAAAAGATTTAACCCCCTTTAAAAAAACGATCATCGAAAATTATGAAATAAAATTTCACCACTGTTAATTGTTGAGGTCGAAATAAAAGTGATCAAACAATAAAATCAATCATTCTAGCCCGACTTCAATATCGATATTACACGTCTTCTTTTTGAAAGTTCAAATTTTCTAATTTTTTAAAAATAAACTAACATTGGACTAATTTGGAAATCAGGTGATGATTTGGAGAAATAACAGATAGATGGACTCTCAATTATTCAAACCTTAGTGAATAATGTCCACCTTACATAGGTCACCCTGTACATCAAAGCATGTTAACAAATTATGGCATAAATTGAGCGAAGTAAGAAAAACTAATTATATAATTGTTGCACATTCTGTAGGATACTCTTCGCAGTTTTTTTTTGTAAGTAATAATGGTTTTAGACATTTTTTTAAATAATTACAAAACATAAAAAAGAAATTTCGAATTTAAAAAATGTATTTTTAACTTTTTATTTAAATGGGATTCTTCCTCTAGCTATATCACTGACTTACTCTCCAAGTTTCAATACAATCGGACTTCTTAAGTTGCCATGCTTACAAGAAACGTGACGGGCGGACAGACGGACGGACGGACATTTTGAAAATTGTTCAGAATCCGATCACCAACACATTGATATGAAATTTTTTTCTCTACGAGCAATATTACCGGTTTTAGAAATGTGCCCATCGAATGCAATATACTCTTCGTTTTATATTTGCGAAGAATATAGTAATGTGTCAAAGAGAATGAGTCGACTTCAGTCTCACGGTCGCTAAATGTAAGGAAAACTTATAATTTCATAACAAAACAGATTTACTTGTTTATAATCATAATCCAAATTCTACTAGTAATATTACTATAAATTGAATGATCTAACGTGACGCCTGTTATTTTAATGTCCAAATCATATGCATTTATTTCACTCAGCTCTTTAATTCACAAAAGCTTCAGAATTTTTGAAATTTCTAAATTCAAAAACTCGTTTTCATAATGTAAGTGTTTTTAAGCAGCGTATGTGTGAATTGAATTTTTCACAATGTTGTAGAACAAAGATTTGTTACATCTTTTAAACAATTCCAAAATTTCAAAGCAAATGTTATACAATTTCATAAATTATATATGAATATATGAATAATGTATTTTTCTGGCGCACCCAGGTTTAAGAAATAATTGCCCACTGTGGTCTGCACCAATCCGTTGCTGTAAATAGTAATTGCCAAACAATGGGGATCAATAACGTAGGTTTATTATTAACAATATTTTTTTATTATTTTTAGTTTCATAATATTTGTTTTTCTTGCAGACATCCCGACGCAGGTACCGCCACTGACGCCGGGTACGAACAAAACGATGGCCGAGGCGCTTAAAGCGTCTTTTGCATCGTGGGAAAAAGAACAACTTAGATTAAATATTACCAAAGGTAAGTAGATAATTCCATCTATTTATCTATCTAATGTCATTGATATTTCATATTGGCTCATTCTGTCGAGAACAGTGTTCCCTGTCAACATCTTATTAACTATGCTTAAACTGAAAATTGCCTTGAGGTTGATCGTAATCTGTTATTATGGTCAGCCAATTAAAAGCTGATTTACAATTAATTTCGAGTTTATCTTGTAAACCTACAAGATGCATGTACCATAATAACTGTACCCGGTTTCGAGTCGTGGATTAGAATATTAAAATGTTTGTTGATGTGAAAATACCCACAGTTTTCAAAAATTAATAACATTCACTTTAGTAAAATATATATTTACTTTTATTTTACGCTTTAAAAATTACAAATTTTGAAACAGAAAAGATAATGAAAATTGGATAAATAATTTAAAAATGACACCACATCTAGATTCCTCTGGAATGAAAATAAACTTCAAGAGCCTAATAATGGTCCGAGACCCATCGACAAAAACAAGTCCAACAAGTGGAGAAGAATACAAAATACGAGACTACAGAACCACAAATATAATGAAATACCTAGAAACATACCTAACGAATCAGCTAAAAAGGAGGGAAACAGTAAGGGAAAGAATCAAAACAGCCTACAGAGTCACAAGAGCTCTACTACCCTTCATTGAGGACAATAAACCACCATGGTGCCTAACCAAAAAGATATACATGACCATCATAATGCCTACGAGGATATATGGAGTCAAAAACGCAGCAACGACAAAGGCCAACAGAAGAAGCCTGAGAAGAGCTGAAAGGGACATTATCCAACTGCTAGCAAAAACAGGAAAACCACAAAAATGACAGAAAACGTCAACATTACTAGAGGGAAGAACAATAATCAAAAGAATAGAATCATACGCAATGAAATACTGGGGACACGTAAGAAGACGAGACACGACACACCTACTAAAGAAAGCGCTGCGACTGAACAGCAAAAAACTGAAAATAGGGAGGCCATGCTACACATGGATAAAAACAATCGAGAGGATTATAAATAAGCTAGGAAAGGATTATACACACTGGGAAAGATCGGCACAACAAAAAACGGAATACAATAAAGAAATATCAAGAATATACACACTGCCAGACTCAGAAACAGAAGAAACAGAAAACTCAGCAGTAGAATAGGAAAGAAGATGATCACAGACAGAAACTAAAAAGAAGCATCTCACAAAAAACCTGGAAATAAATAGAAGCACGAAAACCTAAAAGAAGCATCTCACAAACGCCTACACTTTCTATCCGATGAAGACAAAGAAAACAAGAAGAAACATCTCACAAACACCTACACGCTCCATCCTATACTCCTACCCCATGCGTCATGCGGCTCTCGCTGCTGACAACAAGCATGTCCAATGTCCAATCCAGCGTATGCAGCCGGTGCGGCGGTATATAAAAGCACCGGGAGTTTGTTCCGGCACACGGTGGGATGATCCGTTGGTCGATCGGGTGGAGCCGCATGAATATGTAATAGACGACTGGGCGACTGCAGATGGACGTTCGGCGGGCGATCGGACTGCGTGGTGGAACAAATCTCCATGCACCGGAATTGGCAGCAATGCCCACCTTACGCTGGCAAATCAATCAATCTTCGCGAAAGTAAAATACTTTTGTTATCATAAGTAAAAGTGTTATTAAAAGACATGTTTAATTTAGAACAGTAATAAACTGGTTGTGGATGTGATATAAAAAAACCGCTGCCTAAGGGATCACTGCTTCTACATCCAACTTTCATTACAGGAAAACATCTTGACTATATTTGCACTCTAGCATGTGGAAATAATTGGCCAGAGAATTTTAATAATATAATATTAAAGGCAAATGATGATCACAATTTTAATTATATTAATAAAAATCACATTAATAAATTTCATCCGGTGAAAAATCAATTTACAAACTCATATTTTTAAACAAGTTTATACGAGTAACGTATAATCCTCCCTTCACAATACAGCTGATTATTTTGTTTCCAATTACACAGGTCTACAGAAAATTGTCTGTCTTTGCAATTAGACCCATCATTTCCTAAATATTTTGATGCGCTGAAACCAAATTTGGCAAAAAAAATTACCGCGTCAATTTTTCTCTACACCCCCATATAATCCCCATAAACTTTTATAGAGGAGATTCTTAGAAAAAAAATTCTTTAATTATTTTTTATGACCTATGGATGGGAAATAGGACAGCTGTCAACAAGCTGTCAAATTTCACCAAGATGCACAAAGTGGATATTAAATGTATATTATTAAGTTCTTTGAGTTGCCGACTACGATTCTGAAATCAAAAATGAATTTTGACATGATGACAGTTGTCAGCAAGCTGTCAAGTATCACCAAGATGTGAAAAGTCGATATTAAATGTATATTATTAAGTTTTTTGTGTTGCTGATTACGATTCTGAAGTCAAAAATGAATTTTGACATGACGACAGCTGTCAATAAGCTGTCAACAAGCTGTCAAGTATCACCAAGATGTGAAAAGTTGATATTAAGTGCATATCCATAAGTTTTTTAGGTCACCCAATACAAATCCGAAGTTGGTGAAGTTGATCTCAAAATGTCACATTCTATAACAAGGTATGGCATTGGCATTTGATTTCCACATGTCAACAAAATCTGAATACAAATTTGGTATATATTTTGACTTCAGAATCGTAATCAGCAACCCAAGAAATTTAATTATATACAGGGTGTCTCGCTTAAATGTGGAACAAGCTTGTAACTCCTTTGTTTACTGACCGATTTGAATTTTTCTTTTTTAGTAATGTAGTGCTACATAAACTCTATTGTTGAATAATACAAATGATTTCTGCAGCGCAAAACGTGGCCTACTGCGAGATATTTTCAAGGTCAAAAATCGGTCATTCATATTAGCGTTTTTTTTTTTCAGAAAACTGATTTTTCTTTTTCACCGTCCCTCTTAACCGTGTTCTTCAAGTTTCATATACATTGATTGTTGCTTTTGGACTTTATTAATTTTTTTAAGAATAAAAATTATTAATTAAATAAAACCTAAATAATTCATTTCTAATACCATTTTATTTTTTTCCATAATGAATATAAACAAAAAATAAGTAATATTACATCAAAAACACCTGAATATGAATATAAAAACTAGCACAACAAATTATACATTTTAAATCGAACAAAATTAAAAAATTAACAGGAGTAATATTTCAGTTTTACGTAGGAATATAACACAATTTAACTCAAATATTTAAATAATCTAAATTATAGTTCCTTCTATTAAGTCCCCATTGGTAAAAATTAATTTTTCTACTCTCCTGTTATTAATAACTTTTTGTAGTTGGTGTCGAGTAATAGCACGACAAGCAACGGCAATTCCGTTTATTAATTCATCTACGGTAGCTAGGCGGTCCTTGAATACTTCTTTTAACGTACCCCATAAAAAATAATCTACCTTGATTACAAAAATTTATTATTAAAAAAATTGGTGGGTGATGGAGTGAAACGGACATGGGACAGCAGCTGCGAAAAGTTTTTATTAATAACAGAAGGAGAGTAGAGAAATGTATTTTTGCCAATGGGGACTTAATAGAAGGAACTACAATTTATATTATTTAAATATTTCAGTTAAATTGTGTTATATTCCTACTTAAAATTGAAATATTTTTATTTTGTTGCTCGATTTAAAATGTATAAATCGTTGTATTAGTTTCTATATTCATATTCAGGTGGTTTTGATGTTATATTACTTATTTCTTGTTTATATTCATTATGGAAAAAAAATAAAATGGCATTAGAAATTAATTATTTAGGTTTTATAATTAATAATTTTTATTCATAAAAAAATTAATAAAGTCCAAAAGCAACAATCGATTTATATGAAACTTCGAAAAAGAACATGTAATCAGTTTTTTGAAAAAAAAAATCGCTAATGTGAATGACTGATTTTTGACCTTGAAAATATCTCGCAGTAGGCCACGTTTTGCGTTGTAGAAATCATTTGTGTTATTCATGAATAGAGTTTATGTAGCACTACATTATTAAAAAAGAAAAAATCAAATCGGTCAGTAAACAAAGGAGTCACAGGCTTGTTCCATATTTAAGCTAGACACCCTGTATATTTAATATCAACTTTTCACGTCTTGGTGATACTTCACAGCTTGTTGACAGCTTATTGATAGCTGTCGTCATGTCAAAATTCATTTTTGACCTCAGAATCATAATCAGCAACCCAAAGAACTTAATAATATACATTTAATGTTAACTTTTTACATCTTGGTGAAATTTGACAGCTTGTTAACAGCTGCCATTAAGTCATAATTTATTCTTGACTTCAGATTCGTAATCAGCGACCAAAGAAACCCATACAATAGTGATAAAAAATAATTAAAGATTTTTTTCTCAAAGAACTGCTACCTCCCCGACTATTTTATTAGGGAATATCGAGAAGGAAGCAAAGTCGATATGGCGAAATGTGAAAAAATGTGGTTTTTGGTTAATTCACTTACTCATGCGGGACTGAATTTCCGATTTGGCCAGTGCAATTTACGATGCCGATAAAATACCAATCTTCCTTTTTCCACAGAGACATCGTACAAGCTTCCAGTCCATGTATTTGTTTATGTATGAACGATTGAAAATTTGAAGTTTTAGCATCCTCGATGATATTATTTGAAATTAACTCGATATTCCGCCCCAGTCCAACGCCGTGAGCCAGTGCGACGTTTGACGCTTGTTCCACTTATTGTGTATCTATTACCGTGTCAAATCTATTACTGTAAATAAAAATCAATCGGTATGAAATCACTACCACAAAAGCAACGGTGCCTCCCCGACTATACATAATTATGACAAATTTTACTATAATGTTTACTAAATATTACGTTAATTTTATTTATAGTGCTGTCTTGATACTATTTAACAGCTTTTCCAGTGCAATTTTTATCAAAAAATATATCTATTTGTAGATAATGATTTTTTGCCAGACTCATTTTCTCCGTGTACATAAACCAACAACATAACCTCAGAAGCTGCTGAAAAAGACACAAACTCTTGTTACGACAATAAGAAGTATTTTGCCACCTTCATTTGCCCTATACAACTGCACTCGGTAAAACTGGGAACTTAATTTTTGATATCACGGTTTATCTTCACAGTCAAACAGCCGGTTTTACAATCGCTAGTTAACTTCCAGTCAGAGTTAACTTTCAGGTTATTATAGAAATTGGGTTTTACAATAGCTGGTCATTTTCGAAGTGGTAGTTATCTAGTAGTTAACTTTACTAGCAGATGAGGTGTGGGTAAACTAGAAGTTGACAGTTTACTGGCAATTTATAACCTATAAAATAACTGTCACAAAATAATTTTTTGATATTTTGCCTAAAAATGGATATGTACGAAGTAAATGCATCTAGCAGTGATGAGTAGCCAAGGTAATCCTGTATAGACTTAACTTTTTGAAGAATACGATGTAAAAGATTTTTTAAATAGATCGAGACTAAATACTACCTACTTACTTAGTAATAGACCACTAACTCATAAATTGCTTCTGACATTTATATTTGATAGCAGGTGACGTGACTTTGGATCAAAATTCATACATTTTATGTATATTACCCATTTTTCCAGTACCAACATTATAAATTTTATTCACAGCCTCTCGTTTACAAATCATCACTTAACTTTATATTGAAAAACGCATGTGTCGGTAAAGTTATAGTTAACCTGCAAGTAAAAGTCAACTAACATGAAAGTTAACTTGCGATTGTAAAACCGGCTGTATGAGATTTTAAAATTTGAGAAAACGTTTTTATTGTTACTATTGGTTTTTAAAGATCTTGGACAGCTGAACAAGATGGTCTGGTCTGATTTACCTAATCTCGTACCATAGTCCAGTTATTAGAGCACGAATAATAATAATAATAATAATGTTTATTTGGAATTAAAAGATTATACAATGTAACAATAAAGATATTTACCCAATAAACACTCGGATTTCGCAGAAGTGCTCTAGTTGACACTTGTTTGCGATTATAAGCAGAAATATAAGCAGAAATATCCTTTTTAGAACTTTTAGGTTAGATTTTCTCAAATTTGTGATGTGACGGCGCAAAACGTCCAACGGAACCGTGTTCAGTACGTCAGAAACCTTCGGAATCACTTATTTGGTTAAGAAAAAATCTTGCGGGTCAGAGTTATTGTATTCATAAGTTCATTCACTTTTTAGAAGTTATTTTTATTCAGTGTTTTATTCCCTTGGAACAACAAAAATATCTTATACTCTTTTTACAATAAGAAGAAAAAGAATGTTAAGTTTAGAGAATCCAGAAAACAATAGAATGTTAACGCGAAAGTTTAGGAACGATTACAATGTAAATAGTGGTGTCGGCATTTCTTTGAGTATTACATACTTATGTGCTATGTGTACTCAGCTAACAATCGAATGGTCATGCTAACAATTTCTTGTTTGATGTTTCAATATTGAGCGGTAAACAATCAAATCAAACATCGGGCTCGAGCCCACTAATAATGATGCATTAACCGTGGCCACCAAGTCACACCTACAATTTAATGTTTACCATACTTTTGCAAGTCAGATAAGGCTGCACGAACGAAATGGGTATGATACGAAGTATATACTGCATTATTTAGTCAACTGTATTTTGAAATGTGTTTTCCAGATCTGCGGTAAAGTAAATTCGTCGTACTGATAAGGAATATAGATCGATGTTGAATCCATATTTAGGTGTGATTGCATTTGTTGATAGTATATTTTTTTATTATAAATATTTACTTGTGAAACTAACAAACCTTAAAGGTCGATTCGTACTGTCGTGTCGCGTAGATGATTCACTGCGTCATTTCTGACCTGTGAAATTTATGTTTAAATTCTCTGGGAGAAAGCGCCTGATGAAGAACATGTTCAATTGTAGCTTCTCCAAACAGTAGGTGACAATATGTTGACTGATTGATTTGCCAGCGTAAGGTAGGCACTGCTGCCGCGCCCGGACATTACTGCCGGACGGGCTGCATACGCTGAATTGTATATGGGACATGTTTGTTGCCAGCAGCGAGAGCCACATGACGCGTTCTTAGTAGCACAAATATTGCACCAATATATAGTCCTATATAGGACCAATATATGAATATTGGTTCAATATTGGTCCAATATTTTGTGCTACTAGGGGTGGAGGAGTAGGAATATAAGATGGGAAGTGTAGGTGTTTGTGGGATGCTTGTTTTAAATTTCTATCATCGGATGGGAAAATGTAGGCGTGTGTGTGGGATGCTGTTAAGTTTCTATCTATTTTCATCTCCTTATTAATTCTTCTGTTTCTGAATCTAGCAAGGGGCACCTCCTCCCGCCCGATTTTATTTATTAGTCGTTCCACAGGTAAATAGCCATTTACAGTGAATGTGCAAGGAAGAGCTCCGAGACAACATTTGAAACACCGCCATCGATCCGCCAAGGCAAAGCTAAATAAAAGTAAAATCTGCAAAAATAAAAAAGATATTTAGGAAAACACTTAAGACGTTCTGTATATTAAACAGACCAAAACTGCTACGACCTGAGAGACATTTTTGCATTCGTAAATAAGCCCAATATATGGACCTTGTGACAGGGATTAATAAACTAGTAAATAAATAAGTGGAACTTATCTCTTCGTGTGTGTGCATATGTTGGCAGCTTCCCTCTTTGTTCTGTAGGATTCCTACCCTACTTGCACTCACGTGTTGCTCACTTGACACTAAATATTTATTGCTCAGCTTTCTCTACCGCATTAAACCACTTGAAAGGGTCTTGGGTATAGATAGATGTATTTCTGTCGATGGTCAGCTAAGGTACTGGCACTTGCACTTGATTACTTTATATTTGGTTCTATTAAAAAACACTGTACAAGTAATTTTCAAATATTAATTCCATATGAACTTGGTTTTTCTATTGACAATTCATTTTTATCGAGTTTAACGGGGGTTTCACCGATTTTAAGCTCTTTATTCGGGAGCCTCCTACAATACTTCTATACACGACGTTAGTCAATTTTCGAATCCGTAGGTGACAATATGTTAATTACAAATTATAAATATACATTGTATCGCAGGGAATGGTTGTTGTATCTAGATTGTGATCTATGTCTATGTGTCCTAGTTCAGTAGTGGAAGAACAATATAGGTAAAGTTCACCAGGTTAGTATCAAAAAGACGATTAAGAAAAATTGTTTTCTCTGTACTTTGAAAATTTTAATGGAACTGGACAAGTTTCCCGATAGGACTACACCATATATTATCAGCGAATGAAAAAAACAAAAATACAGCAGATTGTTGGTACAAATTAGTCTTGAGATATCATAGTTTAAAGAATTTACGACTTGAAAGATTCCGCACGGCTCAAGTCATCGATAACAATATCAAGAAGGCCCGCATTATATGTATTTGTAATATTTGCAATGAAATGAAACGTTCTCCTAAGTCTTTATTAAACGTCTATAATGTTTATTATCAGTAAACCAGTTGCTAACTTTGTCCACAATTTCAGAATAATTTAGAACTAAATAGTTTAGTTTTTGTTCGCAGATATTACAAGGTGCTGTGATCAACTAAAATATATTTGTTTGGTGACGAAATTACATAAATCGTTAATAAATATCATGAAGAGGAGTAGCCCAAGAAAGGATCCTCGAGGTACGCCGCGTTTAACCAACTTGTTAAGTAGGATTTAATTAAACAATGGAGTATTGTTCTTATACTATAATAGCGTGTCAAGAATCAAATCACTGGATACGCTGGGGTTTTTCTGAAGCTGTGTAATTGGACATGTAAACACAATATACATAATATCAAAATAGGACAAGTGATAAATCGATTTTCCGTGAACTAGTATTTTCTTGAACTATTTTATTGATTTTTAAAAATACAACGCATAGATATAACTTTCGTATTGGTATTTCACCTGGGTTTAAATCCGGTCTGCTGGATGACATCATGTGTCACATCAATTAAAGTTGAAGGAAGATGGAAGATTACTCATGAGTTTTTCTAATTGCCCCATCTTTGCTGTATGTTGTAAAGTACGTTTGACAGTGTATCAGCTCATTTGTCGTGCTTACCAGTCCCTCAAAAAAGTTTAGTGTAAAATAATTTGTATGGTCTTATTCAAGCACTGCATGTATTTCGACAATGCGGGTCGGTTTTAAGAATATTTAAACAATTTACTTTTTGTGTTTTAAAAACCACATCACAAACAATGAAAAATTATCTATCGTTTCGTTGCACTTTTTTTCATTGGAATCACGAAATAACAGTTTTATAATGCTTATTTTTCCGTAAATTTATTTTTAAAACATAAAGGTAATGTTTTAACCCATTTCCCCTTAACAATTGATATTGTTTCCGCCCAAGTTCTGTTAAATTTGTTGGGAGTCTAATTCATTCAAGCACAACCATTTAAAAAAGCTAGTAATATTCTCGTAGGCGTAATAGACTCTGTTACAATTGGTGGCCAGTCGACCGGACAGTTTTATATCAAAGTAAAAATCTGCTGATTACATGTGCTTTAACAATGGCGCACAGCACTCTCCTTTATGTTCCGAAAGGCAAAACAATATTCAAACGGCTATATTGCATCATTTATTAACCATTTCATATGTATGCATTCAGTTTCATAATCTCTAACCGCTGACCGTAAATATATGAAAATGCAATCCGAAATTAAACACCAAATTAACTATTGTGTCATTGTTAAGTATTTCAGTCTTTGATAAAATTGTGACAATATCTTCTGAGCGGGATTATTTCCAAACAGTGAGGGTAAGTGTTATTAAAGTCTCTTCAGTAGTGGAGAAAATGGGAGAAATTTTAAATTACAAAATGTTGCACCATTTCTAAGTTAGTTGTGACTTGTAATCGTACTTTTTCAAATAATTTGCATATGTAGTCCAGAACCTGGGTCCTGGGTCTCTTTTTAGACACGCCATTGTTTTATGCTCAGCCAAATTTTTTATCGTTTTATAAATGACGATTCACAAAATCGACTTCTGGCTGGGCGAGACGGGGTGCCTCAAGTCCGATATGTCACGGGTTGTCAAAGTTGTGAAAAAAAATGAGGTTAAAGCACGTGATCGATACTAAATTTTCTGTAGATTCAGAATATTTATTTGGGGAGTGAGAGTGGATAACGTTGAGGGTGGTTGTGCCGTGAGACGCTCCCGAAGAAAACGAAAAAGAGTCGGTTAAAACTCCAGTAAACTCGATAAAATTTAAATCATCATTGGGTAAACAATTCTACGTAAAGTGAAGTGTAATGATAGAAGAACGAAGCACACACTGAATTAATAATAATTGAAAATTACTGATAAAATGTTTGTTAAAATTGAAAATAAAGTAAGCACGTGTCTAGTGTAGTGTAGTGCCTAGCTGGGCCGTCGTAGACGAAAACAAAACAACTCATACATTTTATATCTGGGACCCTTCCAAGTGTATGGTCAAATGTATGTGTTTTTAAAGCAATATAGACATACTAGCTGTGGATGAAAAAGATAAGTTCTAATTGCTAATTATTAGTATTAGTTTATTAGTGTATTAGTTCATTTCTTTATTAAATTGAAAAAAAAAAATTAAAATTGAAATTGTATTAAATATAGGTAACGAAATAGAAAAATACCCGAAATTGGAAAGCAATTGAAACTAATTACTTCATTAACAAACCAATATAAAGGGTATACAAAATATTCTCTCGGGCCTCTTTCTCATAACCCGAAGTAAAAAGCTCTTTTACCGCGAGACTGATAACAATAATATAAAAGATCTTGTACAGCAAGTAGATATAGATCTTGAAAAACAAATAGGATGGACACACTAATTCACGACGTTGAAACGAGAACACACCTGCTTCTTACAGCGAGGTAATGTATGTCTTGGCAAACAAACAAAACTGACGCACTAATGCGGGACGTTGAAGCCAAAACATAAGTTTCTGGGAAGCATGAAGCCATATCTGGACCCAAGCGGGCAAGAGGGAATACACACTGCTAGATGCAGAAACAAGACTCAGAAGAAGTAAAAAGAAGCATCTCACAAACACCTAGACTCCCCATCCGATGATGATATATGGAAACTTGAAGGAAACTTGGAAACTTAAAAGAAGCATCTCACAAACACCTATACTTCCCATCCTACATTCCAGCCCCGTGCGTCATGTGGCTGTCGCTGCTGGCAAAAAGTATGCCTCATATCCAATCCGGCGTATGACCGGTCCGGCGGGATATAAAAACATCCAGATTGGATCTTCGGATGCGGCAGCAATACCTACGACATACGCTGGCTAATAAATTAATCGATTAAACATTTTAAATACAAAAGAATGTTCCCATAAATTAACTCCATGTCAGTTAATTAGCCATAAAGGAAAAAGTTTCGAAATTTAGAAAAAATTCAGATGTTTATCGTATATTTCATCTCAGAACTCTAAACTCATCGTTACAAACTCATTCTCTTTTTTTAAACGTAAATGTATTCTCCCTTAATAACAAAATAACTATCGCAAAAGTATCACATGCCCTTAACCATACAGGAATGTAACATTTAACAATAAATTGAGTTTCTACCACTTCTCCGATACAGTGTGTTCAGAGTGTAACAGTGTAATGGTTCTTTTGTTTTTTTTTCTGATTTGAATAAAACTTATCTTAAATGAAAGATGCCACCAAGGTCTATTTAGGACCAGAAAATTAATTTCCATCTTTAAATGCAAGGTCGTCTACGATACTAAGTTGCATGAAAAAAATCAAAAAATCATAGGCATTTTTTAATAAAAAAAAACTGTTAACAAAACTTGTTCAAAATCATTCAAAAATTTTGAATCTGAAGTTTAGTTGATTTCTAAAAAAAAAATGGTCTTGATGAAAAAAAGCTTTTGATACTTTTAAATAAAAATTATTTCTAAATTAATTTTTTTGAAACAATTTACACAAATGAATAATAAATATAACCAAAAGAATTAAATCTTATGTATTGTTATTAAAAGGTAATTCTTATTGTTGATAATTTTTTGTAAGTTTCCTGAATAAAAAATTATGCATCCTAAGATTAAATTCCCATCAAAATAATTTCTAGGCGTATTATAAAACTAGAAAAAACATCTTGAACAACGATCTTTGATGAGATGCCATGCGAGCAGTCTATTTTGCCGTGATTTGTGTTCGATGGGATTACTTGGCTCACATAGAGAATTGGAGATATTATCACTGGAAAATATACATTTTGGGCCGCCTAAAAAAATAAGACCTAATGGAAATAATATGTGAGATGGCAATAATAGTTGGCACGTAGTTGAAACACAATTTTCAAAGAAGACAGTTATATACTATGGTGCCTTTTTTGTACACCTGCTTAGAGTTTAAAATTGTTTTTATTTAAAAATATCAAGTTTTCTTTGTAGCAAAGCGACAACTACATTCCGATTATAATTATTCTCCTCTATCGTTTCCAAATTAATTGTTTTTTAAACTTACCGCCCTGTATGTTTTTACTAAAAGTTTGTCTTTATGACAATAGTGACTACTATATTCCAAAGATTATTGTCCCCCATTGTTTCATAATTAATTTTTTTAATTGACAACCCTGTATAATCTTCTTCGAAGGTATAGCGCAGGTTTCCTTCATTGCAGTTGTATCAATTATATAACATATATTATTTTCCTCCGTTATGTTAGTTGGTCACCTTTAAAGTAATTAATTAAGAAACTTTGGTGGAAAATAATAATATATGGAATATACTTCTGGTTAAAAATGTATACCAGGCAGTCATCCAACAGATAAAAAAATTAATAAATAAAACATGGCAAATGAAGAATGAAGTTATGTGTAAATATCTTTACCGATTTTATGCATATTTGTTTCTAAAATTGCACTAAATTTTAAACTGCCAGAAATTATACAATCTCGACCTTTATATTATCTTTTCATTTCTATATTTTTATGATAAAAAAAGCCACAGTTTGTGAAATAAAGTTACAGTATTGGCTGTAATTGACTTTAGGATGACTATGATTTTTGCAACAAATCTATAACAAAATCTTACAACACTGTACCGCAGAATACAGACAAATGATGTTATATAATTTAAATTTATATGCAGAATATTTGGTTAAATATGAAAATGCGGTTTGCTACAGACTTATAAGGAAATGATCTTTTGATAAGACAACTTCGCTCCTGTTCGTGGCCCGGAAATAACAAACTTATTTTACAAGGCGGAGAAAAGCCAAAGTGTTCTAACGTAATATAAGCACTATTTCCAGAAAATTTCATTTGCAAAGGGGATATTAAACATACAAACTTATATAAACCAAATGGAAATTCACATTATGAAATATATTTTTTAACATATTTTTCTTATCTCAGGAACACAAAAATATGTACTTCACACCCCTCTGGTGTGTTCTATTTTCGCTCAGCGCACCGACACCCAGTTTCGCAAACAAAATATTTGTATTTAATTAATTCTGCCAAGAATGGATTTAAATTATACCTTTATGAAGAGAAGATTCAACCTTAGAAAATGAAACCATGTTTAGATGGATTTAATTTCTTCTATGTTCTAAAATTGCTATTGAAACTCGTCATACGTCTCCGTGAGCTAGGCTGTATGTACGAAAACACTCTACAGGTCGCAATCATTAACTAACAGGCCCTTTTGATTTATTTAAGTTGCTTCTTTACTACAGAATAGAACCCTGTTGAATTTCATACTGATTTATTGAGTAGTTTAATTACTATAATTTATTATTTCACCCCTTTTCGAGAATCATTTCTCTCGTTCAAAGAAAGTAATAAGAAACTCGATTCGGCACTGGTATAACACATTTACAATATATTGCCGTGAAGAAACTAATCATCTGACATTTGTCAGTGTGGGAGCTATACAACAAAATCCATAAGAAAACTGCAAATTACTGCTTTAGAAATTGACGAATATTATTTAAAGATATTATTTTTCAGAAATAGCAGTACATAAAATATAGATATGGTTTGGCACAAGCTTGTTTTATTTCATTCTTTACTAATCTTTTTATAGCCTTATGTGTCATACTAGTTGCTGAACCTATAAACTGTAGGTCCACTTTTATTTCATATTTTTTGGAATTTTCTTGATGTGTTACATTTATTTTCAAATATTAATAAACAAAATATATTTTGCCACTGATTACCATTTGGAATAATTATTCAGGTTGCATTAGAAGTAAAGAATAAAAAAACTACATTTTGATAATGCTTTTTCTCCCTGTTGAGATGATTCAGTACATTTTCAGCAGAGGGTCGCAAGACATGTTTTATTTTTCTTTTTGCATTGACTAAATTAAGGGCTAAATAGATTTTGAAACACAGAAAGGGCATCGGTTCTATTTTTATTTAGTAAATGAAAGTAAGGAAATGAATGATGATATTTTAAATGTAACATTACATTATTTTTTGCACCTATATCGCACGGAGAATTTATCAATTTGTAATATTTTTTTATATAATTCTATGGAATGCATTTTCGTAAATAACTCGTTTATTTTCAATTTTTCGAAAAAACTCATTTCAGATTTTTTGTCCAAAAAGGTCCGTGCCTTATACTGGTTATAGAGATTGATCGACGGAATAGTTAATTTTCGATTTTTATTAGGAAACTGTTCGGAATTTGTAGAATTTATCAAAGAAATCAAGTTTTCCAGAATTCCTAGATATGCTTTTGATTTATCAAATTTCTCACAAACGTCAACTAATAGACCTAATCGAGCCCTACCATTGCCATTCTTGAAAACCAAAATCGGATCTTCGGTTCGGGAGTTATTAATTTCTTTGAAAAATCATACTCGGTCCTGGAAAAAATACTTGCAGTCCACAGATTCGGGCCGCCAGCAGTAGGCTTCATTTGTAGCCGTGAGCCTTTGATCCCACCAAGTCTCATCGAAATCGATCAATATTCTGCACAGTTATCGTGCTTCCTAGCCCGATTTCGAGAAAACCAGTTTTTTGCAAAAAATTCAATTTTCATTTATTTTTCGACATAGTCTCTAGTATACTTATTTGTAGAGCTTTGCCAGCAGCACCATTTCTTTTTTGAAATATCTCGATCCGACTACCTATTGCCGAGTTACTCGACACGTCTATATCGGGTACTTCTGGTTTCCGAACGGAGCCGAGCTTCCGGCGTTAAGATTTTCTAAAGACCTCCTATTAACCACCCAAGTTTCATCGAAATCTGAAAACGGATTAGGGGGGCTGGGCGTGACAGATAGACAGACCGACTGACCGACGGACGGAATTTTCTAAATTCGCTCTCGAGTCGACTTTCATTTCGATCCGACGATTTTCTCTGGTTTCGAAAAATGCAAAACCTATACATTTTTTTTCAAAATGTAGTAACAAGTGAAAAAAACTACATTTTGATATGCTTTTAATACAATTTGTTGGGATGATTCATAACATTTTCAGCAGAGGGTCACAAGATGACTCAGTGCATTGACATGTTTTATTTTTCTTTTTTTTCTTTTTGCATTGACTAAAGTAAAAGCTAACTACATTTTGAAACCCAGAAAGGGCATTCTATTTTTATTTGGTAAATGAAAATAAGGACATGAATGATGATATTTTAAATATAACATTACATTATTTTTTGCTCCTATATCGCACGGAGAATTTATAAATTTGTAATATTTTTTTAAATAATTCTATGGAATGCATTTTCGTAAATAACTCGTTTATTTTAAGTTTTTCGAACAAACTATATTTCAGGTTTTTTGTCCAAAAAGGTCCATGCCTTATACTGGTTATAGAGATCGATCGACGGAATAGTTAATTTTCGATTTTTATTAGGAAACTGTTCGGAATTTGTAGAATTTATCAAAAAAATCAAGTTTTCCAGGATTTGTAGATTCGCTTCTGTTTTCTCAAATTTCTCACAAACGTCGACTAATAGACCTAATCGAGCCCTACAATTGCCATTTTTGAAAATCAAAATCGGACCTTCGGTTCGGGAGTTATTAATTTCTTTGAAAAATCATACTCGGCCCTGGAAAACATACTAGCGGTCAAGGGATTCGGGCCGCCAGCAATAGGCTGACAGTTATCGTGCTTCCTAGCCCGATTTCGAGAAAACCAGTTTTTTGCAAAAAAAATCAATTTTCGTTTGTTTTTCGACATAGTCTCTGGTATACTTATTTGTAGAGCTTTGCCAGCGGCACCATTTCTTTTTTGAAATGTCTCGATCCGACTACCCGTTATCGAGTTATTCAATTTCTAGCGAAAAACTCGAAACGTCTATATCGGGTACTTCCGGTTTCCGAACGGAGCCGAGCTTCCGGCGTTAAGGTTTTCTATAGACCTCCTATTAACCACCCAAGTTTCATCGAAATCCGAAAACGGATTAGGGGGGCTGGGCGTGACAGACAGACAGACAGACAGACCGACTGACCGACGGACGGAATTTTCTAAATTCGCTCTCGAATCGATATATATGACTTTCACATCGATCCGACGTTTTTTTCGGGTTTCGACGGTCCACCGGAAAAATGCTAAACGTATACTACATTTTTTTTCAAAATGTAGTAACAAGAGACTTTATTTGTTGTTGCAATTTATATCCACGCTCATTTAGTATAAAATTTTGTAAGCCAAATGGACATCATCCGGTTGTTTGATGTAAGTCCCATGCAAAGAAAACGAACTGTTTATAAGTGGTACCGCGTTCTTAGATTGTTTCAAACAATGGTGACAATACTGATGTGACAGATCGATAAAATACCAGCAAACCGTAAAGGTAATAATTAGATATTAATGACAATAATTCATGTGCATGATTAGATAAATTAACAGTAAGTGCGCAAATTAAGAGAGTTATTTAGGAGTACACAAAAAATATCTTATCACAAATCTCAAATATGCCATTATTTCACAACGAAATGCAGTATGTATGCTCGGAGTATTATGTATATATACTACATTATATTACCTTCCATAGATTTTGAAGTATATAGATCTACTATTAAAATACCAACTAAACAAAATACATGTCTATACCAAAAATTCCGTCTTGCCGATCTTAATGTCTGCATTTGAATGTTAAGTTTGACATTCTCTTAATTTTCCCTTTGTTCTTTTTTTAGAAGTTGTAAACAAGAATGAAATGGGCAGCTTCGGTCTGTCATCATCTCACTTGATTTATTTATTTTCGGTGTTCAGTCTCAAAGAAATGTGTGCCAATAGGCGGCATCTTTTCGATATCCAATCGATTAATTGTAATTTTTATAATACCAACTATTTCTTTATTTCATAAATCGTCCTGATTTGCTCATTTACTTCTTCTCCTTTATGGGTTCAACAAACAAATAGTTTAGTTTAAATTGTTAACATGTCAACTTTTTAGTTTCCCATTATTGGAGTAAATAATACGATGATTTAAAAACTCGATTTTCAGTTTTTAGTTGAAATATACATCTTCATCCTCTGAATCCAGAAAATTGTTGTTTAATTAAATGTCGTCTGTGTGAGGGACAGATCATAGATTTATATGAAAAGGGCGCTAGATATGCCTTCTGCAACTTTTGGCGGTTTCGTCCCACTCTAAAGGTGATATGTTACAACTCTTAGAAGGTAGCTTAGGATCTTGAAATAGATGAGAAAGTATAATTTCTACTTAGTTAGAATATCTGATCAGATATTCTGCGTGGTATTTTGTTATCAGTGATACATTTTTTCCGATATATGTCTTTTTTTTTTTTTTTTTTTGGGAGGGGAAATCCATCATGGACTCCCCGTGCTTTGGCTCTATCGCCACGGGGGTGTGCCGGACTCTTACCGGCTAAAACCCCTCCCTTTTTTCTCTCTGCCCTATAGTATACACCCTGGTACCGTCGTTAGACATAATCTTCGGGGTGTACGGGGCCTGTCTGTTTTGTCGTTAATCATTTTGCCTGGCCTCTGCTTATCTTTCTTCGCATTCTTTATTGGACATGATGGCCTCCACGAGGGTTTGAGCCACATGCCAGTTTCTTCTGTCCTCCAACATGAGGGGGATAATATTTTCCATGCCTAGCGCTCGTCCCATTTCTCTTTCGGCATCCCGCCGTTGTGCTTCCCACCTTGGGCATTGGAATATTGTGTGATCAGGGCTGTCTAGCATACCACAATATATGCAGAGATCGTCATGGGTTTTCCCTATCCTAAAGGTATACTGACGAAAGGATCCATGGCCGGTAATAAACTGTGTAAGATAATAGTTCGTCATTCTATGCTTGCATTTGACCCAGTCCATTAAGTTTGGAATAAGGCGCTTTGTCCACTGGGCCACAGTGCTCTCCGCGCTCCACAAGTGTTGCCAGCTGTCTAAGGTTCTGTTCCTCGCCGTTGCCCTAGTGATCGGTAGGTGGCCGTCGCCTACCTCGTGTATGAATCTTCTTTCCTCTATTGCCAACTCGATTGGGGGGATTCCTGTTACGACCTGGAGTGCTCTGGTCGACGTAGTCCTGTAGGCCCCTGCTACTCTCAGCAGAATTCTCCTCTGGGCTCTTTGGAGCATTTCCTTATATTTATTTATTTTTAGTGCCCTGTGCCAGACGGGTGCTCCGTATAGTACTATTGATTGTACTACGTTGTATAGTACTGCTCTTTTGGAGCTGCTGGGTCCTCCGATATTCGGCATTAGTCTGGTTAGGGCGGCGGTCCGTTTTTCTGCCTTTTGGTACGTCGCTATGATATGTGCGCCAAAGGTGCCGTGTACGTCAAGGGTTATCCCTAGGTACTTCAGCGTTTTTCCGGGAGATATTTCTGCATCTCTCACCCTAATTTTTATATTTTGTTTACTTTTGTGTCCTTTTAACATTATCGCTTCAGTCTTCTCCGGTGCGAGGTTTAGATTGTTGGCATCCAGCCACTGGTCAATTCGCCTCAATGCTTCATTCGCCTTACGCACTAGGCCAACTGGGAGGTCGGCCGCTATGACTATTGCGAGGTCGTCGGCGAACGCAATGGACTTCGCCCCCGGTGGCAGCTCTACCCTTAGGACTCCGTCATAGAGGATGTTCCACAAGGTGGGCCCTATGACAGATCCCTGCGGAACTCCAGTAGTCATATTGATGCTGTGCTCTTTGGAGACTTGTATCTTCCTTCCATTAAAATAATTTTCGATAACTCTTATTATATAGTCCGAAATCCTCCTTCTCTTTAATTCCCGGATTATGTGGCTCCAGGAAGCGGAGTTGAACGCATTTCTAATGTCTAGTGTAACTAAGCAGACTAGTTTATACCTCGAATCTCTCGCCATTTTGGAGATGCGCTCTACGGCCTGGATGGTAGATCTCCCTTTTCGGAATCCATATTGATTTTCTGACAGACCCTCCCCTGCTATGAGCTCGTGCTCCAGTCTGTCTCTGAGTAGGCTTTCGTATAATTTGCCGAGGGTGTCGATCAGACATATGGGTCTGTGAGATCCCGGCGCATCAATTGGGTACTTTCCTTTCCAGACTAAAACAAGCCTTGCTTTTTTCCATGGTTCAGGGAAGGTGCCTTCGCGTAGTAGGCTGTTCATTACTCTCGGCAGGACTTCTGGGTCGGTCTCTGTCGTGGCCACTAGTGCCTCGGTGGGGATCCTATCGGGGCCGGGGCTCCTACCTTTTTTGAGATTGGAGACGGCTTTCTCTACTTCTTCGTTGGTGAACGGGGGGATTGTT
Organism: Stenurella melanura; assembly: GCA_963583905.1. NCBI lineage: Eukaryota > Metazoa > Arthropoda > Insecta > Coleoptera > Cerambycidae > Stenurella > Stenurella melanura. The sequence goes on from OY757310.1 coordinate 57,166,353, forward strand.
TGGGGCTCGACCTCTATATTTTCCCACGCATCTTCCCTGTGGGGGAATAGATGTGCGGCGATCTCCAGCCTCTTATCTTCAGACAGGTCGAAGGGGGTGTCGGGGCCCCTGAGCCTTCTTGTGGCAATTTTGTAGCCTTGTCCCCAAATGTCCGCTTCGAGTTCATCGCATAACTCCTTCCAATGTTGCCTTTTGGAGGCCTTGATTTTTTTGGCCAGGTCGCGCTTCCTGTCTTTATATTCCATCATCCTCCTGGTTATCTCCTCCTCCGAGGATTGGGTCTGTCTGGCTCTCGTGACCCTCCTTCGGGCTTGTATGCAGTCCCGTCTAGTATCCTCGATGGACTCGCTCCACCAGTAAGGTAGGTTTAGTGGTGGGCTGTTGTTATTCCTTGTGATCAGACTGTCCTTGTAGACCTTCCTAATCAATTGAGTGACAGTACTGGGAGTGTAGTCGCCTGTCCCTCTGGTTGACAGCTCTTGGGCCAGCTTGTCCTTAAAGGCGGTCCTATTCATTATGGGCTTTGTTCGCTCTTGCCCTCTCCTGGGTTTCTTGGTCACCTCAATGTCGAAGCCGATGAAGCGGTGGTCGCTTAACGATTCCTCGGGGAGTATCTGCCAGTTCGTAATGCGTCTGGCTATTCCTTCTGACGAGCAGGTCACGTCAATGAAACTAGCTTGTTGGCCCCTTTGCCAGGTTGGAATGTCACCCGAGTTATGTACTACCATATTCTGTCCTGCAAGCCACTCGCAGAGGTATTCGCCTCTCGCGTCCCAGACTGGGGAACCCCATTGTGGAGACTTAGCGTTGACGTCTCCGAGTAATATTTTTTCTCCTGGCAAGTTTTGTATGTCTGTCATCAGACCGTCGATCAATTGTTTGAAGGTGGCAAGGTGTATATTCGGGGACACGTAGCAGCAGACCAGTAGGCAGTCTCCTACGTCTACCGCCACGTACCCCGCCGCTCTGTGCACATTCCTGACTTCTATGTTCTTGTTTGTCAAGTATACCCCCACGTCCTTCCTGGTGTCCTTTAGCCATCTTGGACTTTCGATGATTTTTTGGTTGGGCTCCGAGGCCACGATTATGTCGACCCCCCTTTGGTTCGCTGCAGCGAAGGCCATATCGTGGGCTCGCTGCTTCCGCTGCAGGTTTGCCTGCAGGATGACTAGGTTGTTTATTTTAGGCATGCTTGGGTGTTGGTTTTGGGTCCTCCCCCCTAGCTTCCCGTCTTCTCCCTCCTTTTCCTTCCTCGAGCATCTTCCTAAAGTCCTTGCACCGGGTGGAGTCCGCTCTATGCCCCGGTTCTTTGCAGATTATGCAGAATTCTTCTTCCTTGCAAGTTGGGGCTTTGTGGCCCTCCTTCCCACACTTCAGGCAAGTGTTAGAGCGGTCTGTACCATTACAGTCTCTCGCTCTATGTCCGTATTCGAGGCATCGGAAGCAGCGTAGTAGGTTCGTCCTTTCCCTGACTGCGCAGTATACCCATCCTACTCTGATCCTTCCTTCTTTTGCCAGTACCTTAGCCACTGTCCTTTCGGCGTCTATCGTGGCGGCTTGGCTTCCATTCCTTTCGTTCTGTCTCATCGACTTGACTAGAATTTTGTCTTTTCCGCTCGATGGTACGTTTGCCGCTTTCATGAGCGCAGTATGTAGGTCATCCTTCGTCGTGACTTCGTCGATTCCGTATATGTGGAGTATGGTTCCTCCTCTTTTTGGGTCCACGCAGCTCTCCTCCACTTTGCTTTTAATGGCCTCGCTTAATAGTTCCGACTTCTCGGTGCCTCCTTCGACTGTGATCAACAGATCGTTTCTCATAGTCTTCCTCACTGTCTTTACCTTGACTCCGAGGTCTTCAATGTCGACCTTGCTCTTTACTTCCTTCAGTATTTCAGCATATTGCTTGTTGCCTGCCCTGACCACTATTCCAGATGTTGGGTTTGTTTTACCTTGTGGCTTTTTTTGTCCCGTAGCTCTCTGTGGTGCTTCCTTCACATTTTTGAGCTGGCCTCTGGGGGCCAGGATGGTGGCCTTAATCCCTCTTTTGCCCATTGCGTACTCCGCCTGTTTCCTGAGCATCTCGACCTCTACGACCTCCTGTTGTGCGATGAAAGTAGCTTCGGTTACTTCTCGAGTTTCCAGGTCCTTCCCACATTGTTCCATGAGATTCCCCAGGCCTTCGGGGTTTGTCTCACCGTTACTTGTTTCGCACAGTAGTATGTAGGTACTCCTTTTAAATTCTTTCCGTCCTCTCCCTTGCCCCAGGGTGAGCGTGTTGCTAATCACCCCCGATTCCATTTGGCCTGGGGTCAGTCCAGCCAAGATCAACTCCCTGGCAATCGGACAGGCTTCCTTAGCCATTTTGGCCACGCCTTTATCGCCTGTTTCCTGCGAGTCGACCACCAGTATTATATCCCCCGCAGCTCCAAACTTGGGGTATCCTTCTTCTATTATTGTGCTCTTGTATACTTCCTCCGGCCATGTCTCGTTCGCCAGCCTCAGCATGTCTGGTAGGCTAGCGCAATCCTCCAGCGCCGTCCTAATTCTGTGTATCTTTTCTTCCTTGCTCTCACGCTTCTTTTTGTCGACCTGCGCATCCATGTTTCCCTGGCAGCGTTGGCATACGTTGACAGTTACAGGTGTGGCTTGTCTGACTTCCTCCGCCCTGTCTCTCTCTCCTCTCTTGGCTACGGCCAAGTCTGTCCACTTCTTCTCCTTTTGGGAGAGTATTTCGGAGAGTCTGTTGATCTCCTTTATGCCTGTCTTAATTTCGACTTTTGTGGTAGGGTTTGCCAACATGAGCTCTTTCAAGGTTTTTGCGTTTTCATCCATCTTCCGAATGATGATTTTTAGGTCCTCCGTGGTTTTTATTAATTCTTTGTCGACCCATTCTTTATCTTTGGGGGATTCGACCCTTTTCCTCTTCTTATCATGTGCATCTGCCCACAGCGATCCTAGTGAGGCGGTTCTGGTCCTCGTTGGGCTTCTTTGTATCGAGCTTCTCCTGCCGAAGATATCTTTCTCGGATAATAGACTCGTATCAATTTCCATTAGCTTTTCATTTTCTTTCGTCTTCCATACCGTTCCTGAATTAGCATTTGAATTTTCTCCCATATTTATTCCCACGATTCGGGTCGAGATTCGGTCGGCCCCCAGGTGACGCCCATCCTGGGGGTAAGGATATATACTACGGAGGTCGCCCGGTGTCCGCAGGTTTTTACGACTTCGCTGTCGGTTCTTTTATAGAGGTTGCCTCCTCGTGGACCGGCCGGTTAAGGCAAGTCCCCCGGTCTCGGCTGCCACACGACGTTCCCCTACGGTGCCATTTTTTTCTTTTCCGCCGAGGTCGTTGAGGTGTGGGCCGTGATTACGGTTTTAAGCGAGTGAGTGGCACAACTCACCCGTGGCTCGGATAATCCCCGGGTTCGCCATTTCCCATAGCCACCCCTTTGCGGTGTGGATCCTGGGGCTGAGCTGTCCTTAGTTTTCACCACTCACCATCGACCTTGCCGGCATGGGTGTCCCTGCCGGGAGCTTTTTTTTTTTAGCGCTCCCGCCGGCGTTGCTCTATGGTTCCTCGCGGCTACTTAAGCCTCTCCACCATCGACAAGGTCACACAGCTCCCGATATATGTCTTAATATTAACACTTAAGGAAAACCTCATTAGTCTCCGTGTTATAGTCAGGGTTGTGAACAGACATGAGGAACTGTGTGTAGTTCCCTAAAAATCAGTTACCAATCCAAGCCACAGAATCCCATACTTATTCCTTGCTAAGAAAATAATATGAGCTAGACGTGTCCAAAATGTACTTTTGTTAAGAAAGTTGTTAATTTATAGAAATAAATTATTTTCGCAGTTCCTGTTCGGTAAGTTGATAATTATTAATAAATGTTTGTTAGAGTAAGTCGAACTTACAATTCATTTACTAATTACCATGGTTATAAGGCTGTAATATTACGTACCAATTTATTTACATTTTAGAAATATGCAAAAAAATAAGATATAATTTTTTAAACACACTTGCAGCTTCTTCGAGGTCCTTATTGTCCATCTCATCCATTTACAGATTTTACTCAGAAAACTGCAATAGAACTTCAGACTGTTGTATGTCGAATTTGAATTGTTTATCTATCTATTAAGCTTTCAGCAGACCAATTTTTTCACCAGCGCTTTTACTTAACATATTGTATCTACTCAGAATATTCGTAGTCTCCTCAGAAAATTTGGGTTGTGGTAGAGATTGAACAATATATGAAAAATATGGCACGTGGCATGTTACTGATTAGAAAATTAACTAAATTGAACGATGAAACATACTGGGTGAAAATAAATATTCTTATATCAAGCTCTTCTTTACATAGACTTCATCGTAGACTTCAATTCGGTTTATCGACGTCAGAAAATTTCAAACAATGCTGTCTAACCAAGTGACAATGCCATTCAAAGAACATGACTTAACTTTGTATGCTCTGTGTAAGGACATGTAACGACAAACATGACGTCATTCATATGCATACAATTATTCGGGACAACAATGTAAAATTATGGAAAACAATATCCTAACCAGTACATCAACTGCCGTCAACGCATCGCATTGCATTTGTTTATTACATTTATTCAATCATAACAAAATATTTATGTGTATGTAAGAAATCATTTAATTCGACAGTATGTGATTTTAAGAAATTTATTATTAAATGTATGCAAGAATGATTAAAACGATTCACAGAAGATTGGTATATGTTTAGCTTTTTAAACATAATTTGAATTTTCTGCAACGCCCCTTTTCTTTTATTTTGCGCAACAACTGACACTGACCCAAGTAACATATTAAAACCCAAATCGTTATTATGAGTTAGCAAAATAATGTACGCTTGTTTGATTACATTATTAAGATGCGTTAAAGAATTTATCAAAAGTTATGTGAGAGGTCACCAATGAATTTATATGTACTTATGAGTATAGCGGCCCTTTTTACCAAAAGATGAAGATCGGCGACATTAAGTAAATTTAGTTGTCAAATCATAAACTTATATTGTGTCTATAAGATCAGGAAAGAAGAGACGTTGGTTAGTCTTTTGTAAATGTCTAACTTGCCAAAAATTATGTTTAATTAGCTATACAGTGAAGCTTTTGACTTATAACAGATTTTCATACAGTTTTATAGTTGACTCAACGATTATTATTAGGTTTCCATACCTCAAATGATAGGTGTTTAAAATTGTTTTAAGATTTGGACTTGAGAACCTGCGTAATGTTCTTTATTTTGACTTGAGGAGGTTGTATTCTTCTTAACATAATTACGAAGGAAAAATTGTTTTAAGCCAAGGTACTTAAAGAGTTTATAATTACTTATTAGGCAGTAATAGAACTTAAATTGTTACTTTCAAACAGTTCATGGATTTATAATAATAATTAATTAATTTTATAATAATATATTCTCTAAATTTTTGGTGGGGTAATAGGCACATCCGGAAGAAATGTTAACTATCCTATTAGTATTTTTAGTTCATTTTCGTTAATAAAGCTTAAATTAAATTAAGACCAACAGTCACTCAGTTTAAAGGTCTTAATTTCTGTTGAACTTGCTTTCTGCTTTCGTCACATCCTTTCATATAAGTAACTTTTCGTGAAAACGTTTTACGCGACTGCGTATGCATCGTTTCCCTGAGAACTTTCATTGAATCGCTGAGTTGATCTCTTATTCCCTAGGGTTTCTTTGCTTGTCAGTCAAAGTACTAAGTTATGCATAATATAAGACTATCTCTCAGAGGATTGAATGAACTTTATGTAGATCAGTGTACGTATAGACCCTTCGACGGAAAAGAATGGCAATTTTCAATAACAATTTTGAAACTTAATAAAACGTTGAAATAGTCTAAAAATAATACTATTTTTGGAGTAAAATCCTCCCTGTCCAAAAAACTGTCGCAGTGGGTTGAAATGCATCATTTTTTGCAAAAAAAATGTCTTTATAAAATGGGGTGGTTTTAAGGGGTGGAAGTAGAGGAAACTTAATAAAAATCCAGAAACCACAAAATTCTGCCTACAAGCTCATAGATTTATTCGAAATGTATTTTGCATAAATGAATGAAAACATAGTACCAAAAATTGGAAACATATAATGCAATAATTTAAAATATAATTATAACATTAAAATTAAAACAAAAAATAAGTTATTTTTTACAAAATGTGAACTTAAAAGACACATTTTAGAAAATAAAATCCTTACTGTTTATCAATAGTCACTCTCATAGTCACTTTGTGTCTCACATGAATCATTTTCAGACGTGGATGTACTAAAATCATCAATATCAGTTGAAATTGAGGTTTCCGTTGTTGTTGATGTACCTGACGGTATTTTTGGGTCTTTCTACGTTTCGATCTTTCACTGCTTTCATCAAAGGACAGTTTCTTTCTCCCTGCTAATCCAGAAGTGCTGGGTAAATCATTTTCTACCCCAACATTATGATAAAAATTATGTTTTTCTTTCAGACAGTCAGCAATATTGCTCAGAAATAATTTTTCTTCTCTTCCATTTTTCTTTCATCGTCCTCAAATTTTGCTCGATATGTATTATGTCATACATCATTTTGAAAATTCTCTAGATGCCGACGTATGTGGCTCGTTTAAGATTATATTTTCAACGTGCTAACACTTTACAGAAGTATCACATGACTTTTCTTTCCATATTTTAAGAACAGCAGCAATGCGAAGTACCTAAAATACCTATTGCGTCATTTTTACAATGTATAAGGTTCGTATAGTTAAGAAATTAACGCTGGTCTAAGCAGGTCTGTCTGTATTTCTCAACGGAGTTTTATTATTTAATAAAATTTATAGGCAAAGTACATTGAAATAAAGAAAAGATTATACATTTATATCTAATCATGTTATCCATCAATGTTAAGTAGATTAAAGAGTACATATGTTGAAGAATTTGATCAATGTTAAAGAATTTTTTTAAAGGACAAAGTTCAGCGTAAACACACACAAATTTTATTAAACATTCACAGCTACAATTCCGAATGGTCAACGCTCACTCACAACTGTAATTATACTGACCTTGTGTGCGTTCTGCAAAGGGGGTTTGTAGGTAGTAAGGGTTGTTCATTAATCATTACTCTTGGAACTATTACCTAACTACGTACGCATTTAGAATACGTAATTCTAAGGTGTTGATTTTTGGATATTTTGGCCAAGTTTTAAGGCGTTCTGTCCGACTGTGCTTTCAAAAAAACTAAATCCATGTATTGCAGGATTGATAAATTAAAAATCACTTTCATTAGTGGGCGCGCTGAGTGAGGATAAAGCACACACCCAGCGGGATGTGCATTTATCGTTATTTATACTGGAATAAATGTGGCTATAATTGGTAGAACAAGAAATATTTCTCATCAGATTGGGGAGAAGATCAATTTGCACAGTTTGTAGCTGTAAAAAGTAATTATAAAGCATTTTTGTTGAAAATTTACAGCTACTGAACAGTTCTCATTGTCTTTAACGTAATTTTTCGTAAGATGCTGTATTATGTTCTTATGGGCCTGTTTCCGTATTTTACGACATTCGTAGTCGTCAATTTCCGAGCCATCGACCAAATCGAAACAAGACAATAAAATTGATCATTTACGATAGCAGAGAACCAATTAGCCTCCATTCGCCGTTAAGAAAATTGCCCAACAATGGGCGATCGGTATCTGGAGTCAGATCGGCCGCTTAAAAAGCTTAACTAATGTAATCAATCTGAATGGTCATGCGGTTGCTGCAATTTTCTTTCATTTGCGTAAAGCAAAGGTACGAGGTATGTAATATCTGCGATACATATATAAATTACAAGGGGAGGTGAGGAGGGGGAACAGACACAGACCGGAAACAATCAGATAGGCGCGGGTCAGCGAAAGTTTCCGTTCCTATTGAAAATCAACAATGTGTAACGATGCAGCATCCGTTTGAAATAAACTTTTGTGAAATCACCTGATATAATGACATATTCTGTTTATTAACATGCGTTCCTCTTAAACGCGTATGTACCATTATAGCTCACCAGAGTTAAATATAATAAATAACAATAAACCGCAGTTGCCGTACTTGAATTTATAACCCAACTAAATTGTATTAATAGCACTTAATCGTGGAACATATCAAAGCTGATTCAATCCATCTTATTTCTCTGAAGTTAATCATTTAAGAAAGTCCAAGAGCAGTGTTGATTCTGTAATAGAAAAAAAACTTAAATAACATTATTATCACTTCTAAATACTAAAACATACTAATGTTAATTATTCGTATTTGCGACTTCAGTTTTTTTATATTATTTTTAGGAGAGTGGTAAATAGAAAAAGTACATTAAGAACGGTGCCTCAACACAGAATACAATGGACAGTAACTCTTTATTTGGAAAATGTTTGGAAAATATTTGGTTCTCCTTAAAAAAAAAACGGGTAATCGAACCTTATTGCCTAATATCGATAACGTCTGTTAAAAATATGTTCGATTTTGTTATCCGTTCATTTTTACACCAAACAATAGGGGACCACCGCCGAACCATACTCTACATTTAAAACAAATTTTCTAGAAGTCGCTTGAGACAATCCAGGAAATACTTAAGCAAACAAAAAAACACATGCAGTGTGACCCATTATAATAACTTTTACATATTTTTTCTAAAAATCGGAGTAGCCCATGAAAAATAAACAATATGAAGATAAACTAAGTGGATAGTTTTAATAAATATTGTCTTTTAAACAAACTTAATCATATTTGACTTAAAAACATGTATGAACAATTGAAAGTAATAATAATTAGGTATTTAATAAGCAAAATAACAACACATGTATTACAACATTACACTAAAACTAAAACACGATAATACAATTCATCTTAAATTTGTGTAGCCTCTTCAAGGCCGCCGTTTATTTCGATGCACTTGTCGAATCGTTTTTTAACATTCTTTACGACATTCTGTAATTGTTGCCAAGTAATTTCTGCATAAGCTTGTCTTATTCTTGAACACAAATCTTCTCTATTACTCGGGCGTGACTTGTAAACTTTAGATTTTATTGAACCCCATAAAAAGAAGTCCATCGGTGTTGTCTGGGGATCGGGGTGGCCATCCAATTAAAGGGCTACCTCAACCTATCCATCGTTCCTGCATTAAGCCACCTGGTAACCACTCTGGGATTATGGACAGGGCTGCCATCTAATTGAAAGTGTAGATTTACTCTTTCTTGTATTGAAAGTTCATGTAGCATATTCCAAAATTCATTTCTTAGGAACTGTAAAAACTGCATGCTATTCATATTACCTTCAAAAAAGAAAGGTCCAATGATTGTTTCATTGAGTAGCCGCCAGCCCACACCAAACCTTAACTTTTTGGAAATTATGTCTTTTACAATTAATGACCCACTCTGGGTTTTCCGTAGCCCAAAACTTACAATTTTGTGATGATACCACCCCATTTGTGGTGAAAGTTGCCTCATCGCTGAATAAAGTAGTTTTCAAAAAATTCCTGTTATTGAGATACTCTCCTTGAGACCACAAGCAAAATTCCATCCATGTTTCATCATCACCAGGTTTCAACGTATGTAAAAACTTGGGTTTGAATGGTTTTACCTTATTCTTTTTAAGGCATCGGCGAATATTTTCTCTAGGTAAATTCAAATCTAAGCTAGCTACTCTTACACTGGCGTTTAGATTGTTGTTAAAATAATTTCTAACGGTCTGCTCGTACCTGGGTCTTCTTTGTACAGTATCCGTTCTTATAATACGCATTCTCACAGCGCCACACCCTTTAAAAATTTTGTTTGTTTTAGAAACGGTACTTTTAGCGATGTTTGGCCTATTCGGGTGCCTATTATTAAATATATCACATACCTCTCCCAAAGTTCTGTCATTATCTCCTTTAAGGCGCACAAGTTCAATTTTTCTACTACATTTACAGTATCCATAGTTTTAACTTCAAACTAATACTTGATAATATTATTGATCAATTTTATAATTTTAATAACAATATACTCTGAGTACATGCGTATTTTAAAGATTTTTATAGATTCCAGAATTAAGTGAAAATAATTTTTAGAACACTGAACACATTGGCAAAACCGTAAATTTGTACATTATTTTGTAACATCATAACATCAAACCTACTAGCCGGATAAAGTTTTTCTTTACCTCATTTCTTTTGTTATTTGGTGCAATCTAAATCATTTTATATGCATTTTTTACGCCCCATGCATAGAAAAATAATTGTATGCTGACAACCAGCGTTATCTCTAATTCAGAATCAGTGTGAAACTGGCTACTACGCGCAGAGACTTGACCCACCAGGCTCCTTGGATGAAACTGGTTACTAGTGTAATAAAAGTATAACAAGAAATCCGAAAAGCTTTGTTTGCTGGAGAAAGAATCAGCGGACTGAAAACATCAAATTTACAGATCGTTCCGAAACATATTATAGAGATTCTTAACCTTTTAGATCCACGACTAGAAACATCACACATGTATGGAAACAATGGCATGAGCCGGAATGTATTATTCTGGATTTTTTAAGAAATAGCTCGATCAACCCGGTTACTAACAGTTCTACAGCTGTCAGTGATCGTTAATCTTCCTAAGAATCAACGCCAGGTGAACGGTAATGCAAATTTGGTATAACTATGCACCGACAATTGCTACTGAAGAGATATAGTTAGAGTAATCTATGAAGATCTAGAAATCATACTTCACACTATTTCAAACAGGGAAATTGTTATGAGTAATTTTGGTCTGTTTCACATTGTAAAATAATTAGTTGCCACCTGTTGTTCAGTCTCCTGGACTCTTGAAATTTTTTAATGTTTGAAAGAAAAGTACAATTACTTTTGAGATGATATACTTCCAATATAAACTGAAAATATTAAACTCGGTCGAGGGTTCCTATAGGAAGTGCTAGGTGTAGGTATAGTAAACCTTGCGAACAAGGAATTATTGGTGGATCCAATGTCAATTTTCTAATCAATTTTTTTTGCAAAAATCACTAGATAACGGTAATTTAAACAGATAAAATGCAGATACAATAATGTATCAATAACCATATCATCACCTCTTTTGGCAAGCAGTAACCTTATCGCTTTCGTGGTGCTTGTGGTGTTTGATCATTCCTATTATTTAGACAATTAGGACGTTTCTCAATTTCGATTGTTTCGCGGATTATTCGCGTTTTCTGAATGTGTGTGGAAAAATGACGGCCTTTGTCCCCCAGTTGCTTGGAAATCCTCAATCTCCAGATTGACTACCCAGCCTCCATCGATACCCCATAACGTCTCATCTAGTGAATTCAACAGATCCACATCTTCTCCCGTTTACAGACTGCAATATCCATCTCTTACTCTCACCCACACACTAACACCACCATACTCATCTCTAATTTCTGCCAGTGAGTTCCTTCTAAGAAGTAGGCAGATTTAGTCCTTAGAGACAGATCATGGTTCTACCTGGGAGTAGTCAGATTGAGACTGTGGAATCGTACCTGTCCAAGCTAGATAAGAGAGATAAAACTTCGTTATTCTGGCAAATGTTTAAAGAAAGTTTTAAACTCAACCCGCATCAAGATGAGTTATGCCTCAAAAATATTGATGTCTCCGGTTCTATTGGTCGGATTTTAAAAGTCCAAAAATTGAAGTATTTGTTATACCTATATTCAAAGTGAAAGAAAAGAGTTAAAAATGATTTTGAAAAATCTTCTTTAGATTATGAAGCTAGGGAAAGTAAACCGGTAAAGTTATTTACACAGAACTTATTTATTTACACTGGGTGGTTACTTGAAATATTATTAAGTAAGAAAATAATTCTTTCGGGTAAAAAAAGCGATTTTTGTAAATTTTTTGAAGAAAATTGGTTTAGGCAAATTGTAAAAGTCGGTTTTTTGGTCATTTTAAACAAAAAAGGTGTCCTGTCATTTTGTCGTAAAGTTGACCGTTTCCGGTTTATACACAATTAAAAGAGCGCGCGCCCGGTTAAAAACGTCTATTTAACAATTCAAAATTTGAGCTTTAGAATGAAAAAATCTGCACTAATTCTTCAGGATTTTGTTAATGGATGTTCAAAGATTGTATAAGAATTTAGTGAACCAAAAAATTTCATTTTTTAATATTTGTTGTGTTTCAACATTGAAAATGGCAGTTTTTGAGTTTTTCAAATCAAATATTTCAAATATTAAATTGTTTATAAGTCGGAAACGGTTGTTTATAATTTATTAGGGCCAAAAAAGCGATTCTTGCAACTTGTTTAAAAAAAAATACCAGATTTTCGTCCGGTAAACTCGTGATCCTTATTCATGTCTCGAACGTGAATATGCAAGAAAAATCGTATGGGACATTTTTTTCATACGTAGGAGAGGTTTTCGCCTTGTCTAGTGAGGTTTGCATAAATATCGATACAAATTTCCACCACGCTTAGATTATTTCTTAGGATGACCATTTCGTATATTTTTCAATAAAAGTAAATTGTGTTAACTATAAGGGAAATATAACTTCCATCTGTCACATTGTTTTATTATTTATTCTCCTTAGATGGTCCACTCTGTATATTTTCCAGCGAAAGTCTAACCATTTCTTCGCTGGTAGTAGCGTCAACTACCTACCAAATCTCACTGTTCTCCGTCAAGTAGTTTTTTAGATCGAGTTCCATCAGATTGTTTGAAATGTGAAAATTCCAAGAAATCTCCGAGGGTGATTTTTTCACAAATATAAAACTACCCTTCTGTAAGCGAGGGAATTAAAAATCCACAATTAGAGCTTAAGAAGGTATACATTGGTGCTCAATCCAAGCTGACACCGATTTTCCAAAATTTCGCACTTTAATGTCGCGCAAAATGTAATATTTTCAAAATCTGTTCATAGATTTTTTGGGATATTCAGCCACAAAAAGCTGCAACAGGTCCCCGGCTTTCTAGATGTTTGGATAGCAAGAGTTGTTTAGAATCTTAAGTCACAGTGACATAGTTCTAAAGAATCCACAAATTCATTGTTATTAGGCTAATAGTGTGTTCCAAGATCTATTTTAAATGAATCATCATCATGATGCACTAAAACAGATTCATATGTTATACTTCGCAAATTATATTAAGAGTGCACACTACGTAAGGCTAGTGGGGAGGGGGATAAAACGCCAAATGAGGAGATATCTCCCTAATAATCAAATTTTAGCCAAACCTATTCTTCAACAACCCTGTAGTATTTATTTACGTACAACTTACACTTATTGTCAGTCAAATAACATCCCCCAATTTGCAGAAAACAGCTTATTGTTAATCATTAAAATTGGGGGTTGATCAAGAATATGGCTACAATTTGATTATTAGGGAGATATCTCCTCATTTGGCGCTTTATCCCCCTCCCCACTAGCCTTACGTAGTGTTCACTCTTAATGGATGTTTTAATCAATAGGTAGCTCAATTATTCTCGTGAAAAAATGCACTTTAATAGCGTTTAGCAAAATGCAGGACGTGTTCTGTATCTATATTTTTTTCTAAAGATCCATAAACTTGTCGTTCACGGGACGCAATTTAAAACAATATTATTTTTGTTCTTCTTGGGATTATCACTTAAGCAATTTGATTGTCTTATAATTCGTGCTTATAGACACACCGTACACAGTGTAGATGGATAATTGGATGTCGACTCTCGTACTTAATGACTACATGATCTCGTAACGATCTTGAGACACGAAAGGTTCACTTGCTGCCTACTACCAGATCCGAGGATTTTTCTATTACAAAATGACGTACTGGCCGCTACCAGGTAATTAACGGCTACTGATGCGTAAATGATTGGCAGTAAAAATTATTTATTTCTTAGTAAAAAGGTAATTAATATTAATTAAAATGAAAATCGCCGTAAAAATAAAAATTGTGCACCCGTATAATTTTAATTAATATATATACACTGGCTATATATACCAATTGCCGGGTCGGTTTCGTTTATTAAGAATAAAATTGAGGAGATGGAATTCGCTAATAAGAAGTGTGCCAGATTATATATAAGAGATGCTTTAGTGAACATTACTTACTATTAATGTAATAATTGTCACAAAACCACATGTCATCATTTGGCAAAACGCAAAATGTCGTTTGCAAGTAGCTCATATAATTTGTCGATTGATTGATTGATTTGCCAGCATAAGGTGGGCATTGCTGCCGATTCCGGGCATCCATGGAGGTTTGTTCCAACACACACCCTGGTCGTCCGTTGAACCCGCCCAACGGACGGCCAAACCGCGTGCCGTAACCAAATCTCGGATGTTATATATACCGCCGGAGCGGCTGCATACGCGGGGTTGGACATTGGACATGCTTGTTGTCAGCAGCGAGAGCCGCATGAAGCTTGGGGTGGGAATATGGGAATGGGAAGTGCAGGTGTTTGTGAGATGCTTCTTTTAAGTTTCCATCTATCGTCATCTTCTTATTTTTCTCCTTTAAGTTTTCTGTTTCTGCTGTTTCTGTCTGGCAGCTTTCATTTTTTTTTTAATTTATTGACCGTTCCACAGGTAAATATCCATTTACAGTGGGATTATTGGGAAGGGCCCTATCTCGTAACAATATTTTTTGCGCGTTATGAGAAAGAAGAGGTCCGAAATGATAGTTTACACCCTGTATGTCGTAATAATAAAATAGAATCAATAAATCGAGTTGATAAAAATTAAGATAGTAAATATCAAATAGAAAGATAGAATAGAATAATATCAATTAAATCAGATAAAATAAAATTAATTAATTTATAGCTTATCTGTCTTTCTGCAACGTCTTGTGATTGCTGTTTTATTTTATTTCCTTTTTTTCTCTTTCTTGGGTTGAGTGGATTTTGTTTATTTAATAACTTTCCACTGTATACAATTACTTTAGGTCACAACACAGCTATATTGCTTTGTAAACATATGTGCCTCATTTTGACACTGACTATTCTATTATTTATTGCCCATAAACCACTTAAAAAGTATCTTGTTGTGTTGTCTAGGATGTACGTAGGGACAGTGCACTTCACTTGAGCATTAGAAATTCTTGTAATTATTAATTCCATATGAACTCTGTTTTTCTATTGAGACGCTTCATTTCACGCAGAATTTCTTAATCTACCGGTGGCTGAAATTTCGTCGAGTTTAACGGGGTTTTTACCGCCTTTTTTTACCGCTTTCTCGAGAGCATCTTAAAAACACGTCTATTCACGACGACATTTAACTCATCGTGTGCAACTAGCTCATATAATGGTTATATATTTTTCTTGTTTATATTTTTTTGTACTCATTTATTAATTTAATGGTCTTATTTATATTAACGTCCTGGCTGAGTTTAGCTGTATCTATCTATTCCACCACTCAACCAGAACACGTCACAGATATCAACACAACAACCATTCCCTGTGATATTATCATCTACCGCAGCTGAGACTCGAACTCAGGAGAGATAACAGCGACTAGACATGTTGTGCCACTCAACAGCGGTCTAGTCCACGTCACAGACATCAACACTACAACCATTCCCTGTGATATTATAATCTACCGCAGCTGCTGAGACTCGAACTCAGGAGAGATAGCAGCGACTAGACATGTTGTGCCACTCAACAGCAGTCTAGTCCACTTCTAGCGTCTCGGTAACTCATTAAAGACGTGACGAAACAGCGAGTAGAAGTTGCATTGTCCATAGAGAATATGATATTGGCTCGCACTTAATTTAGTACTGTCAATATAGATACATTGAAACCGTAACGAAAATATTTGGCCGTTATTAACAAATATTGATATTAAGACATTGGTATGCCTATGGTGGTAATATGTTACTTTTACCCATTCCAATTCAGATGCCTTCAGACGATATTGATAAATATTTATAAATATTAATTATACAATATTATATGATCTATATTATTCACATTATTTTAACTGCTATTTTACTTCCTTTTTAATGATATACCACAAGTTTACAATCATATCATTCCTTATGATAAAATTGACATGGATTCTTTCAATCTCTATGGCATGGGGAGAAATTCTGTGTGGTTTTGATCTCCATATAGAGTTCCCCACAATTTTCCTCCATATAAATTAGGAACAGGTTATGATAGAAGTTAATATATTTTTATTATTTTTTGCAGATCCAAGGCAGTGGACCGAAAATCACGTAGCCCATTGGCTTCAATGGGCCGCCAAGGAATTTTCTCTAGATTGCATTCCTTTGAACCAATTTAGAATGAAGGGGAAGGACATCTGTGCCATGGGGAAAGATGCATTCTCTGCGAGAGCGCCAGCGTTTGTGGGCGACATCTTATGGGAACATTTGGAGCTATTACAAAAGGGTAAGTCACGGTTATATACGAATGAAAAACATATATTCTTTATATAAGTTATATTTAAAAACTAAAACGTAAGCAATTCAAGAGACATTACACATACACAAAGCCATTTTCGATAAGAAGTGCCTTTTACGTAAAATCGGCGCAATTTAATGCAATTAGCAATTATACCAAAAAGAGTGTCTCATGGCTCAGCTTTAGGTCCCATACTCCCTCATTTCCACGATTCTATCCGCAGATGTGTTAAATAAATAGAAAAAAGTGGTTAATGATTCACAATTACGACTTCTGATCGCAGAGATATTAGAATTCTTTCCAATCAATATATGCTAGTCTGAGATCCATTTTTATGTTATTTTGTAGAAGGTTATCTAAGTGAAACACGCGTGAAAGAAAAGGCCTGCCTTGAAATAAATGTACCAGAAGAATTGACAACAACAACGGTAGAAGAATCATACTTGAAGGTGGGCTAGTTGAAAGAGATTACTTATGATAATTTGAATCAATAGTTTTCATCAAGCTACGAATTCAAAATTTTTTTTAAATGAGGATAATTTGAGAAAATTTTTTATATTTCTTTATAATATAGCTGGACAAGTTGTAAATCAGTTAGTTTATTTTTCGCATAATTGCAAAATGTACCGTTGGAACTATGTGTCAGTGTTGTCAATACTATTATATTAAAGTTCAAATGATATGAAGTCTTTCCTATTGCAAGTGCGTGCAGCTTTGGTTCATTTATAATATTATTTTCAATACAAATCACTAAATCTCCGTAGTTGTTTTATCATTATTAATTATTATTTACTTCATAGACTAAACTGATATTCAGTAGTTCCTCCTCCAATCAATTTAAACACATAAATTATTACCAATCTTAATATCCTCACCTTGATCTACACCAATATTATTTCGATATTAATACCGTTTACGTCAAAAGGTATAATGCCAGGAGAATAATAATACCTTATGCTATATTCTTATAAATAAATTATTTCTATAAAACCATGACGTACAATGTTAGGATACGGCGTGTAGCTCTTGTAATGAGGTATCATTTTACCATCTGTTTATACCATTGACATAGTGAGTTGCATTGTCTAATCGGAAAAAAACTGGGTGTAATACTTTTATTTTTGTTTCATAACGAAAGCAACAACTACATGCACCCCGTAAATGAGCTTATAAAGTAGAAAAATTACTGATGTATTGATACATAATATAAAGTGAAAAAGTTACCACACAAGTTGTTATGTTATATTTATATTATAACACATAATTACGGCATTATTTTGCATCGAAGTTCTAACTCTATTGGGCTGATATACAGGGTGTTTCTAAATTATTTGTACCCTAGACCACGTCTTCCTTACTTTATAGCGAAAAGTTTCTATAATCATATGTTCACAATCGCATCCAAATATGATACCTAAAAAGTATGGATTATATCGGAATCACTTTAACTATATTGTTTCATTGACATACAATTACACATACATACGAGATGCCTAAAATACATGATTTCAACAAATGCTATTAACTCGAAATATATATTTTTGTTTTACCATAGAGTTTAGGAATAAGGCCCATGCAATACAGGGATCATAATTGTTTTAACCTCTACTAAGCTGTTTCATAATGGTATGGTGGACTAGTTATATTTGAAAAATACAGCTAGAGCTATTTAAATAAAATACTTATTTTCCGCTATTTTACTTATTTTTGGAGCTCCACTGCGCTATATATTTGAGCTAGGATCCGTTTTGCTATTTTGTCTCAAGGAGTGGCGGTTGCGAATACGAGACTAAAATTTGAATGAAATCGATCCAGTGGTTTTGAGCTCTAGATGTAACTATAGACAACAGCGATATGAAAGTATATTTTATGTATTTTAAATTTGCTTTAAATTAATGTTTTTACTCATAATAAATATTCAATCGAAAGCGAGCGACAAAGTTCCGCGAATCTTTAATCATTTCTTATACATGGAAATAACGGTCAAGTGGAAGCCGCTGGTGTCTTGAGAGAATAAAAACGACTTACATTTTAAATTAAGTATGTAGATTTTAGTACTTTAAATATCAATTGGTTGAATATAGTGCAAACGATAGCACCGTAATTAGGATATCGTTGTGAATGCCCCACCTTAGGCGCCAGAGAAATTAAAGGAAGACTAAATTTAAGTAAATTGGTAGAAATAATTAATTATTTGAATAGGACAACTGCAAGTCACAAATAAGTGTGTATATGCCATTGCCATTCGCACCATAAATCCGACTTTGGATAGTTACTCGAAATTGTTTAAATAGAACTTTCATTCTCTCTTGTATTATTAGCAATGACTTAAAGTATTAATAACGTGTCTGCCTTTACATAGTTATTATATATAAGTAAAACAAGGAATTGATGGTACGATGATATGTTTTGATGAAAATATATTTACAGATCCTTTTAAAATCTATTTAACCTGACACTGTTCAAATCGAACAGAAAAGACGCATATTAATGAGATTTCACTTGTTGCAGATGTGGAAAAAGAACGAGCACTAAATAGTTCAGCAGTTTCAAATAATTTATACGAAAATATGTGCGTGCCGGAATTAGGTGTATATATCGATTACACTCAGGCACCCGGAGTGCTCCCTGGTGAAGATAGAAAACCTGTACCGGTGTCGTCGCTAACGAATCCAGCAGCAACTCCCGCGGCGTCCCAGCCCACGAATAACAATTTTTTACACGATGGTAAGTATCACGATATATTGCTATATATTTTTAAATTGCTTGAAACTCACATGTTTCTATGATATATATATACTGAACGTTATTTGCTTTTGTCTTTATCGAACTAGTGAATAGATTACGAGTTAATGAAATAGTTTAGGGAGCACATACAATTTGCCTAATAGTGAGTATCGATAATTTTCTGGAATTAAAAGTACTAGATTTAGAATTACCTTAACATTAGTTGAACCTGTTGGCTGAAACAAAATTAAGAGTGAGCCACAATAGACCTGATGAGTGCGGTGGAGGGTCTGACATAAGCTCACTTACATATTAACCTAATCGTAACTACCCATTTCATTTAGTTTATTTGTTTGTTTATTTATTGTCCATTTATGATACCGAATATATATGGCAAACCCATATGTAACAGAAATAGATAAGTAGAAATATAGTACAAAAGAAATATATACTCATATACAATGTGCAAACAAAGTGGTATACTATATTACTATCCTATAATTATTTTGCTATTGTGCAGGGTGTCTGGTAGTCTGGTGTATATGTACAAATATTTTGCACGTTGGTATATTTGTCCAAAGGAAATAAAAAAAAATATTATAAATATTTTTTCCAACTCAAACCTGTTTTCCAAGGGCGGCTGCAGAGTGCGGATGCTAGTAACAGTTTGATTTCAAAAGAGAAATCATGATTCGAATGGTTCTTCGTCGCTCCAAAATTTAGGGAAATATTTAACAATTTTTTTTATTAATGGTCCCAAACTATTTTTTTAAAGGGCCCGTGAGGCCCGCGGTCCCTGTTGCCGTCTGTCAGACCTCCCTAAAAGTATTCATTTCTAGCACCTGCTTTCGTATTCTTTCTCCAAAGTGGTGGGGTTTCAGGGACTTGACTATCAGGCGGCCCTTGGTCGATTAAATATATTGTTCCTACGTTTGCGTGCATTTTATCACTTATGCTATTGTTGATATACCTTTAAATTGAATTTCCAACATAGCAGTTCGTTTCCATAGAAAGAAAAATTCGTAGTGCTGTTATTATTTCTGAAAATACATAATAATATACGGTAAGTAAAATAACATATTTTTATCTTTAAAACAACGAGCTCTTCGACAACAGAAAACACTAGTTATTAATATTAAAATTAAATGAAAAAATAATTCTTTTTCTTAAAACCCGCGGCTGCAGATGAATTCTGCTCTTAGTAAATGTCAACACCGTTCTATTGACTTTTCCGATTTTTTTGTATAAAAATCACATTTCCTGACCAGCCATTTTTAATTTTACTGTAATTTCTAAAACTCTAAAACTTTCCTACGATGAAATTTCGTTGTAGTTCCTAAGAAAGTATTTTCAAAGTTGACTTTTGATGTCGCTTCCAAAATATTATTTTCTAAATTGATTTTCTTGGTACTTCTTAAATACTTTGCCAAATGCGTGTTCACATTCTTTGCGTTATGAATATATTTTCGAAGTACAATTTCATTGCACTTTCAAAATTCGCTATCAGAGAATGTCTACTGAGTTTCATAACACAGCCACCTCCCCTACTTTTGGTGATTTTTTACTTCCCTCGCATACCGAAGGGAAATATTGTATTCGAGAAAAAAATCACTCTCCGAGATTTTTTCGGATTCTGACGTTTCAGATCACGGAGATTACGAAAATATAGGTTTTTCAATTCCGTCAGTCTGTCTGCCTGTCTGTTGGTGCATTTACTAAAAAACTGCTTGACTGAAATATACAGGGTGGATGGTCTAAAGGGAATAAATAATGAAAAAAATTTTTTTTGCTCAAATTTAACATTTTCACGTTTCATGACACACTAAACCTATTTCAGAAAAAAAAATTTTGAAAATTTTTTTCGCCATTTTTGAAAAAATTTTTACCACTAAAAATTTTTTTGTCTTTGTTCAAATTTAAATTTTCCACGTTTCATGGCATTCTAAAATTATTTAAAAAAAAAAAAATTGAATTTCTTTTTACCAACATTTTTGAAAAAATTTTTACCACTAAAATAGATGGAAAATTTTTTTTCTTTGTTCAAATTTAAAATTTCCACGTTTCATGGCGTTCTAAACCTATTTAAAAAAAATTTTTAGAAAATTTACCGCTAGAATAGATGGAATTTTTTTTCCCCAAATTTAAAATTTTCACGTTTGACATGACTGACATTCTAAAGCTATTTGAGAAAAAAAAATTTGAAAATTTTTTTCACCAACATTTTTGAAAAAATTTTTACCACTAAAATAGATGGAAATTTTTTTTTCTTTAAAATTTTCACGTTTCATAGCATTCTAAACCAATTTAAAAAAAAAGTACCATTGTAGAATAGAAGGAAACTTTCCTTTTTGCTCAAATTTAAAATTTCCACGTGTCATGGCATTCTAAACCTATTTCAGAAGAAAAAAAATTTGAAATTTTTTTTAAAAACATCTGAAAAATTAAAAAAAAAATGAAATTTTTTAACCACCACTATACTTCCACTCCACTACATGTATGTGGAATTGAAAATGTGACAGGTGGCAATAATATTAGGCATATGCACCTATTATACTATTATTGAAAAATGTACAAGGTGGTCATTCCAAGAAATAATTGAGTCATGGTGGACATTTATAAAGGGATTTGCCCAAGCCTTTCATATTTGGCACCTCTTATTTAGTATTGAACTTTTGCTGTTGGATGAGCACCCTGTATATTTTTTTGATCAAAACTTATCGGGTGTTCTTTGTAATAATAGTGATAACTATAATTCGATTATTATTTTTAATGTCACTTCGTAATTATTAATTTTTTAGAGTGCCCGCCATGCACAAATAAAGAGGGAAGTTCTGTGTAAATGCCTTTACCGATTTTTTTAATTTGCATTCGATTGTGTTTGATTAATTGTGGTGATGATTCATCCCTGATATTGGACTTTTATCATATGTGATATTTTTCTTAAACATGCCCATCTAGTTATTTAACAAAGATAATTTGGCCAGTCTAATAAATGACAATATAAGTTTCATGATTACCATTTTAAATCTGATAATTGTATGAAAAAGAAACAGAGTTAAATGTGCAAGTTTACAAAATAAAAACTATAATGTAGCTTCAGCTACATTTGTGTTGAAAGAAATACATAGTTTTCACATGTATTAACTTATTCCATTTTTCCTAATTCAATTCAATCTGTTATCATTTGTTTTTTAAAAAACAAAAAATATCTCTTCATTTATTTGTATTATTTTAAATATTTACATACACCTACGTTGAGTCATTAATCTTGCAGAATACGTAATTTATGCTAGTTAGTTTTAGTTGTAATAATGAATCTTGCAAAACTTAAAAATAGAACATATCTACCGATGTGTATAGGAGTCCTCGCACATATGCAATATAAGGCGAAACTCGCCAAAATATCGTATTGAAACGACAAATTACCTAGACACGTTAACAATTACATACATTTAGGTATAACATATTAACCTAAATTAGGTAATAAAAGAACTTTCGGATTTACACGGCGTAACGGGGATTTTTAATTACGAAATTTTGTTAATAACTTCATATACGCGATACTCATCTATTTGTTTGTTTCTTATTAATGGAAAAAATTAAAACATAAACGCTTTTGTATTAGTCTGAAGCAAGGTCACGGTATCCATTATGGAAAATACGCATTTGCTTAAGGGTTGTAATATGTAAACAGGACGGCAAAATGTCCAAATTGTGAAGCGGTTTCTATGTTATCTTTACTGAAATTTTATAAGTTAATGCGATTATGGAAGAATAGGTTACTGCAGTGTAAAAGTATAAAACCAAAATAAGAATAATAATCATAATAATAAAATACCTTTATTAAAATATACAAATGACTTGAGTCCAGCCCATTGCCTACCCAAATAGATTATTGACAAGCTGAATTTTGAAATTCTGGTCATGAGATAGATCCACATTTTTTATAATAACTATAAATGCTAACAATTAATATGCTAATCAATGTTCTACTGTTTTCCTCTCCAAGCACGATAAAGCAAATTTAGCTGCATTCATTTCCAAACAATGTCGATAAGAATGATTTACAAAATTTTTAATACGTTGGTCTATGTATTTTCAATGAACTGTATAATCTGCGAAGAATCAAAGGTGTTTAAATTTAGGTATCGCCGACATAGAAATCGATTTACAGGTTTAAAAAAATTGAAAGTATCATCAGAATACAGTATAAATAACAACGGTCCCAAAATAGACCCTAGCTGTACACTGGATTTAAGTATTTTTTAAGTCAGAGAAAGAGGTGTACTTGACAGCAACTTTTTGTTTGCGATTGGTAAAGTAAGGTTTTAATATTTTTAAAGCAGTTAGCCAAGCCATACGAAAGCAGTAGTTTTTCCTACACCATAACCTTTAATTATATTACCAGATACTTTGAGAAGAGCCTTGTTGAAGAAATGCTATGACCAACACTCAAGCCAGACAGATATTTTTTGGAAGCATTTGATGATTTGTCGTATGTTTAATAATTTTATCGCTCATGAGCTCTTCTATTGATAGCCAACTTATGAGTCGCAAGTCAGTAAAATCTGGGGAAGATTTAATTTGTTGAGAGGTCTTACAAGAGCATCTTTCCAAGCGTCTGTAAAAACTTTCACGGTATAGTGATTATACCCTTCGCATACACAAAACGAAGAGAATATTGCAATTGGTTTTCTAAAACCGGTAATATTTAATAAATTTTCAATTCTGAAGAACTTTCAAAATGTCCGTCTGTCTGTCTGTTCGTCCGCCACATTTCTTTTAAGCACGATAACTTAAGAATGAAAAGTCCGATTGTGTTGAAATCAGTAAATCAGTAAATAAAAAAGTTATTAATTATTTCGATTTAGAAAAGAAATCTATTTTTTATCTTTTGTAATTAAACAAAAAAATTCTAAAACTAATATTATTTACAAAAAAACTGCGAAGAGTATCCTATAGAATGTGCAACAATTATATAAAAAGTGCAGTGAATCGGCGACGAGAACAATTGTTAGCTTGTTTTTTTCTTGTGTTAAAGTGGTAAGGTTGATTGAACAGAATCAGGCCCACGCCGTATATAAGGGCAAAGTCGTGTGGTGCACGCCGTTGCCAGGGGCTCGAAATGACCTCAAGGAGAGGAAGAAAAAACCAAAAGAATTTGAATAAATCATATACTACTTGTACCTGTTCAGTACATGCCATAAAATATAAATACAAAGATAAATATAACAAAATATTTTTTTAAATTGTTTCAATGATAGATCGGCGTTATAAAAATTGGGGGTGATATTTATTAAAATGCACAAGGGCGACAAGACATCTAGGCGCGACCCTGTTGATGATAAGGGTTATTTTCCCGGGATCACTAAGAACAGTACAAGAAGTTGCATCCTAATGTAATCGAATGTGAATTCTGAAGAGATATGTTCAGTATTATATTATATTCGAACCATTTATAACTAGTGAAAATATTTACTCTTTCTACGTTCATTTTAAGAGATTTGGATAGAAAAATTTGATTGGCCA
The DNA here is from genome assembly GCA_963583905.1 of Stenurella melanura. Lineage (NCBI taxonomy): Eukaryota > Metazoa > Arthropoda > Insecta > Coleoptera > Cerambycidae > Stenurella > Stenurella melanura. The sequence continues at coordinate 57,190,947 of OY757310.1, forward strand.
GAAAATAACACTAAATATACTTCCTACAATATATTCACGTAATAAGTAATTTGCAATGTAATTTGGATCTATACTCTTCGCAAATACAAGACGAAGAGTATATTGCATTCGATCGGCATATTTCTAAAACCGGTAATATTACTTGTAAAATATTCATATCCACTGTGTTGGTGATCAAATTCAGAACAACTTTCAAAATGTCCGTCCGTCCGCTGTCCGTCTGTCTATCTGTCTGTCTGTCTCTCCGCCAGTCACGTTTTTTTGTAGGCATGATAACTTAGGAACCAATAGTCCGATCGTATTGAAATCTAGACAGTAAGTTAAACAAATTCAGTCAATAAATAAAAAAGTTATAAAAAAATGTTTTGTAATTTAAAAAAAAACGCCTAAAACTAATACTATGTACAAAAAACTGCGAAGAGTATCCTATAGAATGGGCATCAATTTTATCAAGTGCCGAAAATCGGCGAAGAGTATTAGGTTAGCTTGTTAAATTATTCGTTTTAATCGAGTTTTTAAAAACGAGGAGACTCTAAATTCGACCTATATGTATGTTTGTTCGGTTATCACATTGATAAAATAATTTTAATTGTTTGTTTCATAAATTTTAACTTACTTTTCTTAGCACCCACTTATTGAACTACGGCCCAGCCTGCCATTCAAATTACGTAATTTATTTTCTTTAGTACATTTTAACAAAAGCAAGGTTTTAATTTTCTTTTTTTTTTTACTTGTATTCTCACTTCAAAATGTAATAAAGCCAAGCCCAATCACTTGTAATATTTGATCGTTCCTGCATTTATTCTTTAATTTGTTTTTCAGTCCCAATATTGAAACGGTTTGCGTAGTTAATGCAACCAATCTTAACAATCAGTATTAAAAAATTTGGTAATTTAGGAATATGAAATATAATAATTTTGAATAACTTAACGGCTAGATGTTTAAAACAATTAACAACTGTCTACAGATAGATAAACGTTTATTTGAAGAGAATTCCTTTCAGAATATTCAAATTATCTGAAACCACAAGCGGATTTATTACTTAGACAATAAAACGCAATTATTTCTTTGTAATTTTTTCATACATAAAATAAAATCAACTACTAGAGGATGGGTCTGATAGTGAAAGTGAGATAAGAAGCAATATTGCACATCGTTGCATATTGCCTCAAGTGTTGGACATGGTTCGTTTCTTTTTCAACAATGCCAATGCTGCTCTCTATTTCATACTACTTCTTCTGCATGAAGTTGTTCCAGCTCCTTAATGTTATTTTGTCCTGGTTACCAGTTATATCCTCCAGTTATAGTTGCCGCCGCGACTTTTGTGTGCCTGAGTAAAAAAGCGATATTGAATGTTCGGAAATATAAGTGCCAAGTTAATTATTTATTATTAATGATTTGGGATTTTGGAAGTATGGCCATAGTATTTCGAGGTTAGTACGACTAATATCATTTTAATTTCACGACAACCCTTGTCTGTTTAATTGCAGTCAAGGGTTGCGGATTTCCTATACATGTTTGACTATATTTTGTTATAAATGTTGCACATCTGTTACAATATAATTAATAAAAAATATATTCCGAAATGCTTGTAAGTCATAAATAGTTTCCATAACTTTGAATGCACAATATGCATAATATGTAAGGCTCAATTTCTGTTACTGTCCAATTTTCTTATATTTTTGTAGTTCTGGTAGGGATGAATTTAATGGTGTGTTTAAGTTTACCAATTGAAAAAAAAATATCTGGCCTACGACGATCAAAAGAGAGTGATTTCGTCGTCGAGTGGTGGAATAGTTAGAGCTAAAATTCCACCAGGAGGTTAATATAAATAATGTTTAAAAAAAATAATAAAAAGTGTTGATTTTATGTTTAAGATAGAGTTCAAATAAGTCGTGTTTTGCACACCCAAAAACACATTTGTGTCAAGTTTCGTTAAACAAAAATTATTCAAGTCCGAGCATAGCTCCCTCTAACGAGTAGGCAGATTGAGACCTTAATGATAGATCACGTGCAACTGTAGGCAGAATATTTCCATTTTTAATATCTTAATTACGAATAAATTTAAAAATCTTTTTAACCTGACATGTACTTTGTATGGTAGTTATGACAGAACAATGGCATATTTACGCAATGTGTATGTATGCGCTAGATTATCTCTCATCCTATTCTAACATGAATAAACATATAGTTCAACATAAATGTTTTTAGAAAGAAGAAATAAATAAATAACAGATATAAATAGTCATTGGTCAAGTGCGAGCAGGTCTCAGTAATTGCTCTGGATAGTACTTAAACTCTCTCATCCTATTGTGGGGAGGTTTAAGAATATCTTTATCCTTTCAAATGATACCGACTTGCCTAGGCCAAATTTTGCTCTTAAAGTCTCAATTTTTTTCCCACAAAGGAGTGTTAAAAAAGATTATTTGCGAGTTTTTCGTTTTTCACACTTGAAGATGTCTATACACAGTTCATGTATTCTGTTTCATCCCCCTTTACTCCGTAAGTAATTTTAAAGAACGGGTTTGGTGTTTGTCATCTTGAATTAGAAGAAGCGTTTGCCTAGGTCGGGGCAGGGGTGATGCGTGATGTGTGACGGACGGACGAACTAAAAGCAGAGTGAAATCAACAGAATTCAGTTTGGACCTGTTCAGGTACGAAGCGCTAACTAAACTAAAAATAGAGAAGAGGAATCAGTCTTCACGTATTCTTGACTATACTCGTACATTGATACTAGAAATTAATGTTAATCGTGGTTAGTACTTAAATGGTAACCCTCCAAGAAAATACAGCGACTATGCAATAGTAGGCGAAATTGCGTTGGATACATACCATCATTTGGAAAGGAAGTGAGTTGTCGCTCCCTTGTCTATTACATGTTAAGCAAGCAGTGGAGTAGATTGAGCGAGGCAGAGGTTATCAATCTGATGCATATATTTTGACATGCATCGCCTACTCTGATTCAATTTTTATTTGTAGGCGCGTTATAACCATTGTTAGAACTAAGAAACTCGCCCAATAACACAGGCACTCACAAAAAAGTGGTCTGTTTCTTAAATAACCCCTGTGCATTTCGACGTGCTGAACACGAATCTGATGTCCGTTTAGCTCTATTTCCCATAAATTTTGAGTAAATCGCGAATGTAACCTAAAGAAAAAAGTTTTTTAGATAAATTTTTTTAAATTAATTTTTAGGTTATTTTCGCAATTTGCTAAAATGGTGATGGAGCTAAACAGAAACTAGATTCGTGTCCAGCGCATCGAAATATACAGGGATTAGCTAATGGAGTCCCAGAAACAGACTACTTTTTTTGTGTGCCTCTGTAATGAATGAATATATTTGTATGGACATATTTGCGCATTACTTTTTAGTAGATGGGACACAAAAATTTCACCGGCACACAAAAAGAATGCTATTACAGAACACCTATGTACCCCCATGTATTTTCGGCCCCTGAATCTAAATCCGAGGTCAGAATTGGCCCGTCACCCCAGGATTATTTGTGGGAGCCAAAAAACCACGTGAAAACCGGCCACAAACAGCTTCCCGAAACCATAACTCAAAAATACGTACCCCTGAATTTTTTCAGATTTTTGCGTTCACTTTTATTTTTTTGCAAATTTTCGAAGATAAAGTACCAAAAAAATTTATACGATTTCGATATCTCTTCACATAAATCGTTGTTACTTTTTTAGACAAAATTGACCCTCGTTTTTGTGTTTGATCGAATGTAAATTAAATTTCCAATCCGATGATGTGGGTCACGATATTTTCCGGTGATTTTTTATGTGAGATATCGGTTGCCAAAGTGAAAAGTCCGAGGATTTCGCTCCTCGAACGACACGGCCCAGCTTCGAGAACCATTTCTTCCAAACGAAAGCTACCAAAAATTTAAAACTTCAGGGACATGGAAAACCGAACGAGAAATCGAATGGCCTAAACCGAAAGTCCCTATTTTGGCCGGTTTTCATGCGGTTTTTTGGTTCTCACGAAAAATCCTAGGGTGACGGTCCAATTCTGATTCAGCGGCCAAAATACATAGGGGCACATAAGTGGGTGCTCTGCAACAGAGCATTTCTTTTTACGTGTGGGTATTTATCTTAATAATAATAATTTAATACAAACATTATTTGAAAATTTTTCAAAAGTGTTATTCCATACTTTATCTAAATTACATTTGACATTATATTATATGTAAACACCTGTCAACAGGATATGTATCATAAAGTTTAACAATTTATTATTATAATATGCAAAATAACTCCACATCACAATTAACGTTTTCTCAAGAGTATTAATTGTCGAATTCACTGTTAATATTGAATAAATTAAATACTGATCGCTCTAGCACAAAACCTAAATCAATTTAATTAATGGGCATCTGTTAATTAAGCAGTTCACGGAGGAAACCGACAATTCAACTTCCTTTGGCAATTATTTATTCGTTTGTAAAAAACACAAGTGACAAATCGCAGGACGTCAATTCTCGAACCAGTCAATGGTTATGAATTAAATTTTACTACAAATCCCGTAACATTCTGTCGAGCAGTAAAAAATCCTTTTCCGCTTGTACTTAGAAGGCCTGGGACAACATAACATAGTTCCGTACGCTACCTCTCCGCTTCCAACTCCATCTTCGAGATGTGTAGGAGCGGACGGGATGTGCAACCTGTCTCTCATTTCTCACTCGCTTTATTTATTGGCGATAATGATAATAATTATTAAACGGTAATCGCAGGTGATCAAAGCCTGCATAGGATATGCTCCACATGTTTCTCTATAGAAGACTTTTAATGTTTCCGGCTTGACGATTTCTTTACAAACATCATAATTCTGCCGCGGATGATAATGGTAAATATACTTTTGGTTAGGTGTTTGACTTCCCTTTTTAAACTCGTATGTCAAACATACGAGATCATCACCGACTTTCTAAAGCCAACCCTATACTAACAGAAAAAGCGGCCAAGCTCGAATAAAACTCGCGCTCCAAGCTGTACTGCAAACAACATATTTAGAATAAGGTAAGTACGCTTACTTAAGTTGTCTTTAAAAAAATTTCATAAAAATGAACCATCTTCAAAATTTATAAAATAAGGTTTCACCCTTTTAAAGAAAAAATTTTGCAGGTGTAGTAGAGGTTGCAAAACTACAAGTTGCCCTTGTCGAAAAATTTATTTAAAATGTACAATTATTTGCAAAAATTGCCAAAAGTGCCAAATGACCCTGATATTCCATTAGACGTGATTTAAAAGATGGAATCGAAAATAACTAGCTGCAGAAATATTACTCGATGAAGGAGACTTATATTAGTTTGTACCCGAATGTAATTGTGAGAGACCGTTAGATGAATTCGAAAGCGACGAAAATTTAAAGCAATTTAAAAATGAATGAATTGTTCAAAATCAAAATAAATATTTTCTCATCGGATTATGAAAGTAAAAATCAAAACCTACTATTTAAGCTAAGAACGTCTACATTGGAACATGATCCCAAAAGTTAAGGTTAAAAAGGTTATTTAAGGTTAAAACACCCAATAATTAATATTTTCAAAATTGGTCACATCATCTTCTTGAGGACACTTTTAGGTATAGTTGGATAAACCTTTAATTAAACCGCACATTTTTTCGAAATGAATTTTGGACCTAATGTAGTAAGTTGATATTTCTGATTTTTTAGAAATTTTGAGGTTAGATTTTATTTTTCTTACAGGATTGACAAAACTATTATCTTATTATTTTTTTTATATCTTAAAAAAAGTTCGTGAAAAATCTGCCTCATTTCGACGTAAAAAATCGTATGGCGCCTGCATGTACTAATTAGCTAAGTAAAAACGTTCGCAATATGCCAGATTAGTACATTTACTGTAAAACGAGTCACTAATACATCCATCGTTCTATTTTACAATTATCGCACGCATATAACAATATTAGAGACATTGTAGATTTGCATGTTGGGAGTATTTTCACTTTGTGGGCATATTACGAAGGAAAGTTACAATGAACTACTACACCGTTTCCTTTAACAACATTGTCAGTTTTTTTAATTAAAACTCTCAGAGTTGTCAACACTATTTTTTTCAATTTCCGCTGGCTCTCGAATCAGTACTTTTGGCCATATCTACTTTAAACCCTCTTTAAAAAATTACCACTAACTCACAGCGCCAATGCCAGAGTATCAATGCTCATGTCATTTTAAGTCAACATTGCATTGCGTTGTAGTAGAAACTAACCTTCCAAGGGAGCAGGTGGAGAGGCGTCTTGGACCTTTTCTCTCAACACGTTTAAGCATACTGTTTCCATAAAGAATTGTTTAAAGTTATCTCTTGGAAATATACGCCAGTTGATTTTTTTATGTTAGGAAGTTTTGTATATTTTTTCCAAATAAAGTATTATGTTATCCCTTATTAATAGTTGAATACCGTTTACGGGGAGATAAGATGATAATAATGATAATAATTGTTGAAACAATGGAATAATTACACGGTATCAAAATGGAGCTTAGCATAGGTTATATTATGTGACTTGATTCCACTAAAACTAAGAGAGAAAAAAATACACGTGTGTACCTAAAAAATATACATAAAATGTACGTGTGTACTAATTTTACTATCTAAAATTATGTGCCACTTAAAAACAGTAGTAGTGACTTTCTAAATTAATAAAGAAAATGACATGTATGATTTATAAACAGTTATCAAGAAGTGCGATAATTTGTTATATAACACAAACGTATGGAAATGAATACGATAATCTAGGAAAATCATTGTAATGCTTAGTAGAACAGTAGGTAGAAGAGTTTTAAAAAGCAGCGAGTACTGATAGATATCAGGTCATGAACGAAGACCAAAAGTGCAATCTCCTCCAATACTGAATATTCAGCCAATTTAAAGCAGAACAAGTGTGTTTTATATGATTATATCTTCCTAAGCTAAATAAGCAACGATAACGGAAGTTTTGTACTCTTTGTATCTTCTTTACGATCTCTATAAAATTACTATATAGTACACCACAGTAGTTAGCATGATATAAAACAAGTGGTTTACATACAATTTTCTTCAAGTTATGACCTGTGAATAATCTACAGTATAGTCATATTCCCTGGACAATAGAGAATTTACGTGCCCGGAAAACTTCAGTTGTTGATCTATATTCAAAGCCAGATTTTGTACGACAATCTCAGGAAATAATATATTTATAGTTAAATAAAAGTTATTACTAAGGGAAGCTAAATCTGCCTTAGGTCTTAACGGTATTAATTTACATTTACTAGGGTTCAGTTTTATCGTATGCTCTTAATATGTACACTTATTTACTGTCTGATGGTATGCAATTTTTAAAAATGAATTGTGTTCCTAATATGGTTTAATTCAGTTTTAGTTTCTCACACATGTACATATGAATGATGAGTTGAAAATAGACCAATGTCTGCGCGCATTTGATGTAACTGTTAAATAGTTGTAAATTTCATTACAGCCATGTTAGGCCGTCATTTAACTGATTTCACCGATAGTATTATTCTAGAATCTGCTTAGATAATATGTATAATCTATCCACCAATCATTCGACAGGGTACTTATAACGTTCCAACTGTTTCGAGGCACACCCGTCATATGATATAAAATCAAGTTTGTCGTGTCTGCTGTTGGACCTCGGAGTAGTTTCCCATTGTCGTGTTAGGTGATTCTTCTTGAAAACCACCCATTTCCGGCCGGCACTACTTTTAAAGCAACTAAGAGTCTACAAACACATACACACACCTATGTAGGCATTCTTTTGCCCCACGTGCTCTTCCTGAGGTAATCGGAGGAGTGGCACTAACCCGCGGATCTGGTACTGCCCTAAAGCTACCCCATCAACAGAAAGGAAGTGCTCGTATGACAGGGGTATCTGCCGAAACACGTGCGCAAGATATCGCGGCCCACTTGTATTTATTATGCCATGATATCGACTACTTCACATATGGGGTGCCCCATCACTTTTAGGGACTCGTCTTGGTCGGCCATTAATATTTGATTTAAGATGGCTGCTGGGTGTAATTCAAAAAGGTACAGGTTTATCTAGTTTGGAATAAGGGTTTAGTTTAGTCGATTAATTAAAAGGTCCTTGGAACTAAATAGTTTTTTATGTTTAGACATTGTGCGTGATTTGATATAAGAGGGTTGAAGTGGCATATTGAGTATGTACTATATTTATTTTAAGCTTTGCTGGAGCCTCAGCGACAGATCAGTAAATGAAAATAAAATTAATAATTTTAACAACCCCTATCACAAGTGCTTTCGAGACAAAGTAATTCAGTAACAAGGTTAATTCAAAATCTATAGGTATAAGTTAAATAAATAACTACTAATATAAATACCTAAACGCTGTAACTTTAAAATGAGCAACGAAAAAAAATGGCGTTTAATACCAAAAATAATAGATACCCGATTTGATGTCAGGTAGGATGTATAAAGTTACTGGATTACGTAGGTTAAACAGCTTCTCGACCGCGAAAACTTTAAAGTGTGTAGTCAAATTGTGAAATAATTTTTAGTAATATAGTAGGTACCTACAATTACTTTAAAGTTTCTATTTGTGTTAAAAAAAATAAGGGTTTCCTCTTATTAAGCATTTTATATTAGTAGTAGCACTTATACTCAGAATTATTTCAATTCGATTTACTAATAGGTTAGAATATCTGGTTTACCAATGTAGTAGCAGACAAATTCACCTCATATTGTTCATTTTACATATGTGGGGAAGGAGATTAAGGCATTTTAATCGAATATACCTTAACTTCCTCCCCCTTCTTCTTCCCCTTCGAATAATTTTTGTTCGTAAGTAAACTAATCTTTAAATTTTTCTGTTTTTTTCTACGGTAACAAATTATATTTACGCATAGGTAATAAGCCCGTAAATGCTTTGCAATCAAAATATATTGTGATGTAAGCCAGAGCGTGCGAAACATGTACTCATCTCAAGACGGTAGCGGAGAACAGCGAAGCATATTTTCGTTAAAGCAATGCAGATAATTCTTTCACTAAAAACTGCTCTAGTGTTTTCTGCAGATTTCATAGCGTGGAAGTATGCATCTATCTGCAATAATTTAGATAATTCCTGTAGTATTTGTTAATAATAAATTCGGAAAACTTGTATTATTTATTGTGCACGAAAGGTTTTAATGGGCCAGATTTCCAAAAATGCATAAGTTTTGAAATACAGCTTATTAATACTAGATAGTTCTTGTCATTTAAATAATGAAGAAAATTTTGCTCTTTCTATGCCATTTATGTTTATATTTATGTTCAAAATCCGAGAGCGATATGTAATTACAGCTGTTAACAATCGATATTAAAATTAATAACTATAGCAGATACACATCAATATGAATTAAAAAATTAAAATATTTATATGAATTTTTATTTTAAGCCATTGATTACAATGAATATATATGTGGTAGGTTTTTATAAATAAAATAAATAAAAGCAGCATGGGACAAAAGATAATATAATGACATTTAATTTAATATGCGTAAATTATTTATATTTATTCCATATATCTTCATCATTAAAATAAATACAACGCTACTATAAAAACTTCACAAATGCGTCCACATTAACCATATCGTGTTTTATTGGACAATGTATACAATATACAGAGAACTCGATTTCCTGTTTGGCAGGAAACAAGCGACGATAGCATCTCACATACTTGATCAAAATACTACTAAATAATTAATTAGTGAAATAAAAAGTGGACGACGTGATTCGAACTATTTGTAAAATAAATATTTGAACTGATTTTGATGTGGTTTTTAAGGGAAACTATTAAATGAACTGTTGAAACTGCCCGCCTCAGTTTCAGTTGCTTAACATGTTCATTTTAAAAACGCAATTAGAGTAATGGAATGATAAAGTAGATAGCTGTATTTACCAGTAAATGTAGCAAGCAGATCATGGTTTTCATAAATCTGACAACTAATATACGATTCAAATGTATTGACCCCTCACTTTAACCGCGAATATAACAGAGGAGCTGAGAAAATTGAAAATAATTATATGTTCATTATGTGTCTATTCTAAATAATTCACTGAAATTTGAATAATGTACATTGGACAGTTTTGATTTTGAAGTTTTGCTAAGTTATACAGGGTGTCCCGAATTGCATAGGCCAAACTTCACTAAGCAATACAACTTTTCAAAATAAGAAAAAAAGTTCCTATAAACATGGGTCGGGAACTGATTAGTTTCTGAGATACAGGGTGTTCAAGTAATTCTCCTGAAAATGCTTTTTTATGAATATTTTCGAAACGTCTAAAGATAAACAAATGATAATTTACACAGATAGGTATAATTTAGCCCCAACTTTATTGTGTGTCACTTTAAATTAACTTATGAACCGTCTATTATGAAGTATTCTGCGGTATTCGCGTACCGCGGCATTCGCGTTTCCATTACAATATCCATAAATGAAATGAATATCCGCGTACTCCACATTACTAAACATGACCATTTTTTACTTTTCAATAGAACACTTTTTCCAAAAGGAAATATTGAAACTACAGAACAATGAACTACAGAAAACCAAAAAACAACAATGTCGTTATTGTCATTCTGGCATTGCATGCTAGATTATTTTTCATTTGTTACAAACTACAATCACGGCACACTCCTGCATACCAGGAATTCTGGTAATAATGGTTACTAATTAATGAAGTTTAGATAAGATTTATTCAAAAACTGATAATTTTAGAGAAAAAAACACTAGAGAATTTTTTTGTGTAAAAAACTTCTAATTTTTAAGTTCTGCTCATAAATGAATTTGAAGGTGTCACACAATAAAGTTGGGGCTAAATGATGAATGAATGAATGATTTTCGTACATAGTTGTTATTTTTTCTTTAAGAAGCATAAAAAGTTAAATTCCTGTGTAAATCATCATTTGTTTATGTTTAGACGTTTCGAAAATATTCATAAGAAAGCATTTTCAGGAGAATTACTTGAACACCCTGTATCTCGGAAACTGATCACTTCCCGACCCATGTTTATAGGAACTTTTTTTCTTATTTTGAAAACTTGTATTACTTAGTGAAGTTTGGACACCCTGTATTGAAGAATGTCCTACTTTTTACGGAAATTTTGACCATACCAGTTTTAAATCCATTATATCTTGGAAAATATGCCTACTATGTAAATAATATTTTAGATGCCGATTAAGTACGGCATTTTTTGTACGAGGAAATTTTTTTCATAATTTTTTATTCTAATATTTTGCAGTTATTCTCAAACAAGTGACCTCATGTTTATTCGGTTATTTATTAATTGTATTTAAAAACTTTTTGATAAAATAGGTAATTATATAAAATGTAAGTATTTTCAGAAAAAAGAATTGGTATATATCAATTATTAATTTAGTTATCAACCGCAATGGATAATTTCATTGCAAGTTTGCCGTAATATTATGTATTGCGCTTGATAACTAAATTAATATTTGAAATACATACCAATTCGTTTTTCAGAAAGTGCTAGTATTTTATATATTTCACAATCTTATCAAAAATAATCTAACCTTTCAGCGGTCGCGCTTGCTTTCTTGACAAGTTTAGTCGTGCTGGGTCTGTGAGACTCGACAAAAGATATGTAAATATATATTTTTTTAAAGTTTATTTTGAACGAAATCATGTTCATAATTCATTATTTGTATACATTTATGTATATTTGCATGTTCTATTGGAAGACTACAGCCTTAAAATACAGAACAGGAAAAATAATGTCGCAATTTTCAAAAATCAAAGAAGAAATATAAATTAATATTTTCTTTCTTTTAAATATCATAAATAAATGTAGCAGAGACCACAATCATTCATTAAATTCATCCTGTAATTTGTTTTCTTTGCATGTGCCACAAAAAATATGTCCATGAAACAACCACATAAATTTGAAGCAATTTTTGCAATAATATCGAGTTTTATTATCCTTTCTCCGACATTAATCACATTTTTTACTTGAACCTTCTACTGCTTGTTGAGGGTGCCTACGTTTTTGGTAACCTGCCAAGTATAACAATCCCATAAGAACCTTTATTTCCCTCAAATGTGTCGGTCTTGCGTCTCTATTATGTGGATATTTATCAGAAATACTGTCTATATATTTATTTGTGTTGTCAACTACAGAAATCAACAATTCATCTGTAAAGAAGAGTTGCCAACACTCTAAAGGATTTTTTGCATCTCTTGCAATTCCTTTTACCATGGGTAAATGCGTCCGCAAATTGGGCTGTTGTGTTCGTACTCTCTTGGGCACATGCTTATTCCATTTTGTAACACCATCTTTTCCAGTAAACTGTGGTCCACGTTCTTCATTTTCACTTTCGGCTTTTTGCTCGGTTTCTGAATCCTCCATTCTTTCTTCTATATGGTCACTTACGCCATCTTCCTCTTTATCATCAGGTAACTCTTCAACAGTATCAACATCATGAAGAAGTTGTAAAAGCCTGCGCTGTTCTCCTTCATAATTCATTTTACTACTAATAATAATCTGTTTTAATACCAGCATTGAAAATATTCCTAATTAGAACTTACCAGCGAAAAACAGAAGAAAAATTTTTAAAATATGTTGGCAAAATTTAGTGCTTAAACAGCCGCGCTGGGTCTGAACATCAAAATTTGTTCACAAATACTACACATCAAAGGCAAAACTACCCTAGTAGCACCAATTTTGCACCAATATATAATCCATATAGGACCAATATTCATATATTGGACATATATAGGGCCAATATATGAATATTGGTCCTATATGGATTATATATTGGTGCAATATTGGTGCTACTACTGGTAAAACTGATCATGCAGCACGCAAGGGCGATCAGTTATAGGAGGGTACTGAGACGAAGAGGCGCGGCAGTGTTGCCAAATTACTTTGGTGTCAATTATCAGATTGCTTTGGGTCTGTAGGACACAGCACGACCACTGGAAGGTTGTGTAAATTGATAAATAACCGAATAAACATAAGATCACGTTTTTGAGAATGACTGCAAAATTTTAGAATGAAAAATTATGAAAAATTTTTCTCGTACAGAGAATGCCCTACTTTATCGGCATCTAAAATATTATTTACATTGTAGGCATATTTTCCAAGATATGAAACTGGTATGGTCAAAATTTACTTAAAGAGTAGGAAGGATATTTTTCAATATAACTTAGCAAAACTTCGAAACTGTCCAATGTACACTATTCAAATTTCAGTGAATTATTTAGAATAGACACATAATAAACACATAATTCTTTTCAATTTTTTTCGCTCCTCCGTTTGTGAGATATTCCCGGTTAAATTGAGGGGTCAATACATTTGAATCGTATATTAGAAGGTAATTTGTAAGATTTGTTTAATCGCTCTTTATCCATACAAATACCACGCAAATTACAATTAAAAAAATAGTGCCGCGTATTTTTTTTGTTTTTGTATAATATATTTGTATTATAAAATTACTTATTTTCGTATATACGTTTAACAATACGAACTATCCGTTTCACGCAGTCTCAAGCTATAAATTTCATTTTATTAGCCGCACGACATAAACAATACGTACATTTTTATAACTAAACTATAAATTAACACTGTAGCATATTATTTAGCATGTTAGTAATTACATTGTGGGGATCTGTACAAAAGTAGTTTTGTCAGATAAAATTTATTTTTTTGCATTAGTTTTAAAACGTACTTTACCTAATCCTTCAAAAACTAATATTTACTGACTAAAAGGGTGAAATTACCAATGAGTACACAAGGACATGAAAAGTGAAGTAGAGAAACGATACCTAAAATACGTTTACTTTCGACAGTAGAATATTTATCCTTTACACTTGCAATAGACATAAATCTGTTAGATACGTTCTACTACCATATCTGTAGAAGAGACTAATATAATAAATATGTTCTCTTATGTATCATTTGTGAAAAAAATTTGGGCAACAAGTCTGTTCTTCTCATAGATCGTATTTAGAATACTTGACATGAGAACAAGGTCCTCTAACTTTATTCACTGGCAAGAACAAAATTCTCTTCTGGTCAGAGATGTGATCTATAGGTTTGTTCTGGTTTTGAGAAATGCCCTGTTCTCGGATGTCCTCGGATGTCAGGCACATGCGCAGTTAGTATAGAGCGTTCTGAACTTACTAACTGCGCATGTGCCTGACATCCGAGGACTGATATTTCTCAAAACCAGAACAGACCTTATATCACAGGTGCAACACATCGAACCCTCATCTGGGCTTTAATTACAGGACTAGAGACAGGGACAGTAAAATTATCTAATTTCAAACGAGACTCAGTTCGACGAAACTTGTTGTGGTATGAAATAGGTGACGGTAGCTCAGTGATTAGCGCGTTTCGGTTGCAAACTTGGATGCCAAGCGAAGCTGGTTTGAACCCTACTTAATACAAAATAATTGTAACTGTAATATAATTCCCATGAAGTGGTTCGGACGCCATTATAAGCTGTAAGGCCGATACTTCGCTGACTTGAGGGCCGTTGAGAAAACATTTTAAGATATATAGAAAACGGTATGCTAATGGATGACAAATGTAAGTTCCTAGTGTGAACTAAATTACGAATTGCCGAAATTGCCCAGAGCAAATAATAATTTCAACCATAACCAACCTAAAACGTCTATTGCATAATGTAATAATGTAATAGAATTTGATTCATCTGTCGGTAGGTCTATATTTGCAAACTTTTTATATTTGTTGGATTTAGTGATGTCAATATCATGGCAGTGTGAACGGTTTGAAATTTATGTATGCCGGGGCACAATGATGCACTTATTTATCAAATTAATCTTATTATCAGTGCCACATATCCATGAATCAGACATTTAATAATATTTCGCGAAATATATTAGAAATTGATTAGATACTTAGAATTTGTGTGTGCGGTCTAGCGCTATATTTTTGCAACCGCATGGCGCCACAGAGAACTCAAAATTATTCACACAATAACCAAGAGATAATATTAATAATAATAATAGTAATAATAATAATAACTAATAATCTCCGTGACACTTATGCAGCAAAAGTTACAAAGTACATGGATCTTGCCATTGAAATCCAGCAACAGTGGCAGCAAGATAACGTCCGAGTGGTGCCCATAATCATCTCGTCTACTGGAGTTATTCCAAATAATTTAAAGGACAGCTTGACCGCATTAAATATAAATCCTAGTGTCGTGAGGGATATTCAAAAATCAGTGATCTTGAACACCTGTAGCATCGTCCGCAAGTTTCTCTCTTAGATATGACTCACTTATTGCACATCTTGCCGTCAGGCCGATGTGCATGAGATAAAATACCGCTCAGTGCGAGAGAAAAAACAAATAATAATAATAATAATACAGGATGAGGCAATTTCGGTCAGAAACTACCAAAAATATATTATTAAAGACCGTGAAGTGAAATCTGATATGTGCTGAAAGTGTGGGTTAAGCTCGGAATCTATACAGCATGTCACAGCTGTTCTAGAAAATGAGAGAGCAAAATTATATTGGGATCGATCTATCACAACTAATCGTACGATTAATAGTAATAGACCTGATATAGTCCTAACTGTTAAAAAAGAGAAGCCAACACTGCTCATAGATGTAGCCATTCCAAATTCAAACAACATCCAGAAAACAATTGCGGAAAAAATAAACAAATATACAGAACTAGCAATAGAACTGAAAAGCATTTGGAAGCAAGAAAAAGTCAACGTAGTTCCCATAGTCATGTCCACAACCGGTATAACACCAACCAACTTTGAAGACTGCTAGGCATAAATTGGAATACCTAATGAAATAAAAAGCTTAATACAGTCAACGTTTCCCTAACCATTGGATTGGAAGGTCAGGCCCGGTACCTTGTCCAGCCCGAAGCCCTGATTTTACACCTCTAGATTATTACTTGTGGGGTCATATCAAAGAGATAGTCTATGCAACACCAGTCAATACAATAGAAGACCTTAGACAAAGGATAGTCGACGCTGCCCAACACATACGGCATAGATTGACAACCAAAGTAACAAGGACGGAAATAAGAAGACGCTGCCGTGCTCGTATACGGAATAGGGGCTCCCATTTTGAGAAAGACATATAGAAATTAAGTACAACTTGAAATTAATAAAGAATTAAACGTTAACTTCACATTACGTTTTTTTTAATGTTTATCCAAAAATAAGTGTCGTACTACTTCCATCATTTTTACTAATTATTTATTAGAACTATCTATCAAGGGTACGTTGAACATTTGTATCTTGTTAAATAGCTGTTAAAATAAGGAAGTTTTTAAAACAATTTGTACGCATGTTACTTTGATAATTTTGTGAAAAACCTTAAAGGTAAAGTTCATAGCTTATTTAAAGAAAAAAAAATCAAAGTTTTTATTTCAAATTTCCACGTAATGGAAATATTTCTGGATATTTTTTCATACTAAGTGGATGACCATAGTGTTGGACAAGTAATCCAGTAAAAAATTAAAAAGATGTCGAGTAGATTTTTTGAAAAATAAATTTTAAGACATAAAGATATAATTTTTTGAGAAAAAAGAACAAATTGAAATTCCTCAAAACTATTGAGTTTCGGATAATGCATATTAGGGTTAAATTTACTCCTTAGGTCATGTCCTATCACATCTCCAAAGGAATGTATCGAATAACCAGTAAGCCTGTATATTGCAACAATGTATCATTATTTAAATATGTTCTTAAAATCTAATAGTAGTAGTTAAATGAGTGTAGAAAGGAATTTTTATGATGTAACAAAATTCAACCGACGATAGTGAAATTTTATTTCAAAATTTTTAGTGACTGTTTTTTAGCGGCGCGGCAGTTCAATTTCTCTCAATATCTTCTAGAATCATTTTCCATACACCCTTATTTAAGAATATCCAATTGCATGTGTCGTATTAATGTAATGCATTTCATGGAATTAGAACGATTTATCTCGGTTTTTTAACCGCTATCGAGTACCACTACCCTAGTTTTGTTTGTGGTTAAATAGGCACTTCTACGATACTCGATCTCAAGAGTACTTAAATGTCTACCCTGAAAAAAAAGGCCTTAATCTAGGTTTTGAGATGCAAATAAACAGTGAAACTCACAAAGAAACTTTTATGTCTAGATCTACTTAGTCTATGATATATGGGAACAAAGGGGCTTGTTAACACGACATCAAGTCCTTTCTTAAGATTATTGAGGGATAACACTTTAGAAAATAAATGTTCCAAGCTAGTTAGCTAGACATCGTAGACAGGTTGTAATTAGACTGTAAGGGCGGCATTCTTCCAATTCTGACACTAATAAGTAATATTTGTTTCAATTAGTTTTATTAAGTTAAGCAACTATGTGCATTTATTGAATTATTAAGGCGAGAACAGAGACGATATGGGGCTTTATTATCTTAATTATGTTGCATTACTAACTAGCTTGTTTACACGAGTGTCAAACAGTGATAACAGATTATCTGGTTGCTACAGACATGTGCTATTATCAAGAAAAAGTACGTATGATAAAGCATCCAAATGAATATGCAAATCTCGAAAAATTCGAATGTCAAGAAATAAAATATCGTTTTGGAATGTTCAAAGGTTTATGCGATATAACTAAAAACTTTTTGAAAAAAAACTGAATTTAAAAAAAAATTATGCACTAAAAAATATAAAATTCCACGAACGTTAATTGAACCTTATTGCCTAATCGATATTAAGGGTTATTTATAGTTTTGTTAATTTGTTCATTTCTACACTAACCCGAACATCCATATTAGTTAATAAGGTTAAATTAACCGGGCAACGGTGAAATTTTATTTCATAATTTTTAGTAATCGTTTTTTCAAATCCTTTTCTTATGTGGTTTCTACAAAGTCACTTTGAATTTTTTAGCTTTAACATCAGACCCGTCAACAGAAAATCATATCTCCATGTGCCAAATTTTGTGTAAATTGCAAACATTTTTATTTTTTTTTACGATTACTATACTTCCACTCCAGCATGTGGATGTGGAAGTAATACTAAATAATGTTGCAAATGTCAAAGCTATATTTGCGAAATATGAACATGGAAACCAGTAGTTTTTAGTACCTTAGAAACATATTTCCAACTCTTCAGAACAAGTGAATTAAGTTTAGATCTTCAGTAATACAAACACATTTTAGATATCTGGAATATTTTGTCAGTTCTGGCATTAGTTGTCAATTATGTTGAGTTAATACGTATTTCAATATAAGTAATACTGAGATACTAATTTTTAACAGTACCTTATCACAATCAAACTATTGGTGAATATAATTTAATCGAAAGGAAATATGGCGCCCAACGTGGGGCCTTTATTTATGCAGGTGCTCTGTAGTTAGTAGCAGTTGTGCTTTAATAAAACATGTAATTCTTAGTTATTTCATAATTAATTTACGCTTTATATTGTAATCTTCTTGTGATAGATATTTCTTTAACTATTAAAATTGCTGAAATATTAAGTTTTATCTTGGGGGGGGGGGCTGTAACCTTCTATATTATCGTGACTCGGAAGTAGTCTCTACAAAGACTAAAACATTTAAAGAGGATACTTGATTGCTAACAGTAGACGCGACTTTCGCTAACCACTTTGGCATCATCAGAAGAGTATTAAAACTAAAGCTAAATTGAATGTAGTACACAAATTAACTAATGCGTCAACAAATGAATTTTGTTTAATTCGTCGGCTTCTCCATCTTTTCCCAGGACAGCTATGATTTAAATGTTGAAAAATATCTTGAAATTGATTTTACCAAATGTTTTTCTAAATTTTTAAATTATTCGTATCGATAAAAATGACAAAAGTGATGAAGTATTTTCCATAAACATCAAACCACTTGAAAAGCAGTGGAATAGAATTAACTAGACTTCGCTTATTTTAGGGAAATTATATATAATTATTCTTTTTATGAATAGAAACCTTTTATTATTGATATTGTTGTTAACACTACACCCGAATACTATATGCGATGCTTGGTTCCCATTCATGTTGATATCATCTGGGTATGACTAGAACTCAAGTTTAACCATCCCCAGATGATGCCAGTGTGGTTGGCCAATAGCTCCGCAATTATTATATTGAAGTGTAGTGTTCAAGAGTTTTTCTGATATCAGAACTAACGTATCTATCATTAACAAGTGAAAAAAACTACATTTTGATATGCTTTTTGTCCAATTTGTTGGGATGATTCATTACATTTTCAGCAGAGGGTCGCAAGATGACTCAGTGCTTTGACATGTTTTATTTTTATTTTATTTTTTGCATTGACTAAAGTAAAAGCTAACTACATTTTGAAACACGCAAAGGGCATCGGTTCTATTTTTATTTAGTAAATGAAAATAAGGAAATTAATGATGATATTTTAAATATAACATTATCACTCATCAATTTGTAATATTTTTTTTAAATAATTCTATGGAATGCATTTTCGTAAATAACTCGTTTATTTTAAGTTTTTCGAAAAAACTCTATTTCAGGTTTTTTGTCCAAAAAGGTCCATGCCTTATACTGGTTATAGAGATCGATCGACGGAATAGTTAATTTTCGATTTTTATTAGGACACTGTTCGGAATTTGTAGAATTTATCAAAAAAATCAAGTTTTCCAGGATTTGTAGATTCACTTTTGTTTTCTCAAATTTCTCACAAACGTCAACTAATAGACCTAATCGAGCCCTACAATTGCCATTTTTGAAAGTGAAAATCGGACCTTCGGTTCGGGAGTTATTAATTTCTTTGAAAAATCATACTCGGCCCTGGAAAACATACTTGCGGTCAACGGATTCGGGCCGCCAGCAATAGGCTTGATTTGTGGCCGGGTACCTTTGATCCCACCAAGTCTCATCGAAATCGATCAATATTCTGGACAGTTATCGTGCTTCCTAGCCCGATTTCGAGAAAACCAGTTTTTTGCAAAAAAAATCAATTTTAATTTGTTTTTCGACATAGCCTCCGGTATACTTATTTGTAGAGCTTTTTCAGCGGCACCATCTCTTTTTTGAAATATCTCGATCCGACTACCCGTTATCGAGTTATTCAATTTTCCCCGAAAAACTCGAAACGTCTATATCGGGTACTTCCGGTTTCCGAACGGAGCCGAGCTTCCGGCGTTAAGGTTTTCTAAAGACCTCCTATCAACCACCCAAGTTTCATCGCAATCCTAAAAAGGATTAGGGGGGCTGGGCGTGACAGACAGACAGACAGACAGACAGACAGACAGACCGACTGACCGACGGACTGAATTTTCTAAATTCGCTCTCGAATCTATAGATACGACTTTCACATCGATCCGACGTTTTTTTCGGGTTTCGACGGTCCACCGGAAAAATGCTAAACGTATACTACATTTTTTTTCAAAATGTAGTAACAAGTGAAAAAACTACATTTTGATATGCTTTTAATCCATTTGTTGGGATGATTCATTACATTTTCAGCAGAGGGTCGCAAGATGACTCAGTGCTTTGACATGTTTTTTTTTTTGCATTGACTAAAGTAAAAGCTAACTACATTTTGAAACACGGAAAGGGCATCGGTTCTATTTTTATTTAGTAAATGAAAATAAGGAAATGAATGATGATATTTTAAATATAACATTACATTATTTTTTTGCACCTCTATCGCACGGAGAATTTATCAATTTGTAATATTTTTTTAAATAATTCTATGGAATGCATTTTCGTAAATAACTCGTTTATTTTAAGTTTTTCGAAAAAACTCTTCTTCAGATTTTTTGTCCAAAAAGGTCCATGCCTTATACTGGTTATAGAGATAGATCGACGGAACAGTTAATTTTCGATTTTTATTAGGAAACTGTTCGGAATTTGTAGAATCTATAAAAAAAATCAAGTTTTCCAGGATTTGTAGATTCGCTTTTGTTTTCCCAAATTTCTCACAAACGTCATCTAATAGACATAATCGAGCCCTACAATTGCCATTTTTGAAAATCAAAATCGGACCTTCGGTTCGGGAGTTATTAATTTCTTTGAAAAATCATACTCGGCCCTGGAAAACATACTTGCGGTCAAGGGATTCGAGCCGCCAGCAATAGGCTTGATTTGTGGCCGGGTACCTTTGATCCCACCAAGTCTCATCGAAATCAATCAATATTCTGGACAGTTATCGTGCTTCCTAGCCCGATTTCGAGAAAACCAGTTTTTTGCAAAAAAAATCAATTTTCGTTTGTTTTTCGACATAGCCACTAGTATACTTATTTGTAGAGCTTTGCCAGCGGCACCATTTCTTTTTTGAAATGTCTCGATCCGACTACCCGTTATCGAGTTATTCAATTTCTCCCGAAAAACTCGAAACGTCTATATCGGGTACTTCCGGTTTCCGAACGGAGCCGAGCTTCGGGCGTTAAGGTTTTCTAAAGACCTCCTATTAACCACCCAAGTTTCATCGCAATCCGAAAACGGATTAAGGGGGCTGGGCGTGACGGACAGACCGACAGACAGACAGACAGACAGACCGACAGACCGACTGACCGACGGACGGAATTTTCTAAATTCGCTCTCGAATCGATAGATATGACTTTCAAATCGATCCGACGTTTTTTTCGGGTTTCGATGGTGCACCGGAAAAATGCTAAACGTATACTACATTTTTTTTCAAAATGTAGTAACAAGAGACTAAAAGTTTCAGAACCCTTCAAAGGATTATAATCTTATTAGCAAAATATCGTTATATGTTTCTGCCTTTGTAGGATTGTATTTTATTATTTAAGGCCTCAAATTTCTGTATAATCAAACATTAAGACTAAGGAGTGTATAATGCTTTAAAGCTATATATTTGCCATTTTACAACCACTGAACATTGACGACCGATAAACATCTTAAAAACAGAATAGTTTACATACCCTCTAAAAATATACAAGCAGGCCTCTAATTTGTCAACATCATATCTGTTTTGTAATCTTAAAATCTCACCCATAAATAAATACGGGCTATAGGACAAAGTCAACAAAACTCACTTATCTCTTATTCACAGACTATATTTTGCCAGATAACAAAGTTAATTTTAAAATACGTAAATTTTACTTGACGTCGTTATATGTACGTGCGTGAAATATATCATCGAATATAATCTAAATAAATTATATACACATTCATTTAAATGGTAGGTAATAAGAAAATTCAAAAAAGCTTTTCTTTCAAACATATGAATGAATAGTGAACACCTACCGTGGGAAAGTAAAATTATATTCTCTAAAATAAAGAAAATTAAAATAGTGGATAACGAAGAATAAATTAAATTGTCGCTTTTATCACAACCATAACCAATTTTGTTTATAATTTCATTTTAATACGATTATTTGCCAAATTCAATGACGGGCCGATGACAATAATAAATATAAACTATAATGAATAATGGCAAAAGTGCGATATATGTTAAATATCAAATTAAGGATTAATATGTGATGCAAAATAATTATTGCTAAAATAATAGCAAACGTGTTGTAGAAATCAAACGTTAAAATTTTATTTGGCTTTATTTTGCAGAAGATTAGAAGAGCATCTTATATAAAATGCAAAGTAAAAGTATTTCATCATACGGCGTGTTCTTCATTACAGTTGCGTCTCCATGGCATCCGCATGTTTACTGATTAAAAATTATATATAAAAAAAATATTTAAAAAATAACTTTTATTTCAAAAAATTATGGAATGTATTAAAAAGTAAAAAAAGAAAATGTCCTATCAGACAATAACATTGTTCCTTACTTGGAAATAAAATGTCGCAGAAACAACTGAACATAATCGGCCATATGGAGGCGTCCGACATATTGGGTTTAAAATGACGTCACATGGTTTATCGTATTTTACTCGTCAAATACTTTCATTTGATACCCATGTTGAGAGTTGTGAGGATAAAGGTAGTCCGCCATCGTGGGGCATCCGCCATATTGGATTTAATACGACATTAGATATGCTATATCACATTGCCACTAAACTTATGCACGTGTGCAAAATTTCAAAGCATTAGCTTAATTAGAACTAGTCGAAATTTTGATTGCAAGATTTGTAGCAGGCAGACAGGCAGCAAAGCAAGTTAAATGAAAGCGTTTAGAAAGCTTGGTAACACATTAGAAGCACCACTGGCGCAGCCAGGATTCGAACCCGTGACTCCGTGGTCACAAGCTTAAGACGTACGTAAGCACTACGCCACTGAATCAGTCTTTTATATAGAAGCAAGCTGAACATTATAGTCCTCACCGATTTTCTGGACGTTTTATATAATGGTTGCACATTCTATAGAATACTCTTCGTAGTTTTTCGTAAATAATATTAGTTTTAGGCATTTTTAGTTTAATTAAAAAACATTAAAAAAAATGTTTGTTTAAAAAATGAATAACTTTTTTATTGACAGATTTTGTTCAAAATAGGGTTCTTCCTTCAGCTAACAGTAACTTACTGTCCAAATTTCAATGCAGTCGAACTTTTCGTTCTTAAGTTATCGTGCTAACAAGAAACGTGACGGGCAGACAGGCGGACGGACAGATATTTTGAAAGTTCAGTTCGATCACCAACACAATGATATCAACATTTTTTCTCTACGTGCAATATTATATACCGATTTTAGAAATGTGCCGATCGAATGCAATATACTCTTCGTTTTGTATTTGAGAAGAGTATAATAATAAAAATTGATTGGATTTAATTTCAAGAACGGAAATTCACTCAATACTAAACCAGAAGAACGCCTTTAACCTACTATAATAATAATAATGCTAATCTTAAAATTAAAATACTATAAAAAGGTAAATAAACAAATACGAAAAATATATCTAAACATTACTTTATCAAACGAATATTTTTGAATAAATTAGTGTGCATATAATAATGTGTAGGTATAGTTTAATCAAATTCTTTGTACGAATTTTTAAAATTACATTTGTACCGAAATAGATTAAATGTATGAACATTGATTAAACTACAATAAATATTATATACCTACACCTTTAGTACCTATTAATTTTTTTCTTCTTTAATTCTTTGGGACTTCCTGCCACATGTATTTTTTCTTTTTAAGCGGTGCTCGGGGAATCTACTAAATATCACAATTAACCAGTATGTTACTGGTAAATAACCTCTACGCCTGTGACTTTTACGTCAAAGGATCAGTTAGAGGTTGCTTTTTTTTTAAATAAATAACACAAATAAGTATAAAAACTTGAAATTAAATATTTCGCCGACGTTTCGGAAATCTAATCTGTTTCCTTTTTCAAAGCTTTTTTTTTAAACATCTTTTTTGCTGTGTATGATAAATACACAGTTCTAAGAATATTTGTTATATTCAATATCCATAGTTACTTACTATTTACATAGAACTGTTGATATAGTTAACAGTTTTTTTTAGTTTTTATACAATGTTAAGTTTGTGAAGTTCTTCTTTTAACATTGGCAACCAAGTTGTACAGACATCTACAGAACAATTCGACACGCATCTATCATCATTCAAAATATTATCGCTGATTCTTTAATTTTTCTTTTTTTGCTATCTGCCTCTTTTGTTAAAATTGCGAGTGCCAGTTTATTCTATGTCCGTTCTCCCAAGCATGTTCGCAGATATTGCACCTCTGAATATTTTTTCTGATATAATTTTGATGTTCGCCCAATCTTACATTAAATGGTCTGGATGACTCACCCATGTAATGTTTGTTGCACTCACACGGAATACTATAAATGCAGTTTTTTTAATTTTGCTCGTGGTTCTTCGATTTCGTCTTCCCCGAGCACCGCTTAAAAAGAAAAAATACATGTGGCAGGAAGTCCCAAAGAATTGAAGAAGACAAAAATTAAGATAATGCCACAAATAACATTTAGACAATATTTAGTACCTGTTGTCATTGTTCACCTCAATTCAAGGCACTATATTTGTGAGTGTTATAATATCTAAAATAATGTAATAATGTATGATAATTTCATCGGTAGTTCGTCTTTAACACCAATAGATACAATATTAGTGATAAAGCTACTTTACAGATTCCGGTTTATATTAATATTTCATAAGTTTGAATTATTTTCCATACAGAAGAATTATACAACCAGCCCCTTAATATATCAACACCTAACGACTTCTCCGTTATCTACTACTGTTAATCTTAGTCATAAAAAAAATAAAGTTGGTAAATGCTACTAAATCTCGGTCCTCTGTGGGCCCTCTTCCCTAATAATTTAAACTGGTCGTGTAGTTGGCTATGAATTCGGGTAAGGTAGGCAAATCACGTGTGATGGTGTCAGGTTGCAGTAGTTTCCGGCAGCGGAAGTTGTACAATACCCCCGACCATTCTCTCCCTCGACCCCGTCCCATGCGAGTCCTATTCATGGATAGGAAATCGCAGCGCTGCACATTTGATAACTAAAAACGCATTATTGTGCATCTTGCAGATACTTTTGCGCCAGCCATTTACAGCGCTATTAAAATAAAATATCTTGAACGGATAGGATTCGACCTTGGCAGGGCAGGGCCTCGCTCTCTCGGTCCGCATGTAGCCCAGAAACCAGAAGGTATACTCGTTTTGTTTTATTTTTCAATGAATTGCCCGCGAGTATTCACAAGCCCTTCGCTTAGTGCGTGGGAAGGTACCAGTTTTTTGAGAAATGACCGTTAAATGTTGTACCTTTTGTTCTATGGGTACCTATTTTTGAACACAATTTAAGTTAACTTAGAGCTTGTAATCTGTTATTTGATCTTCTTGATTAATGATTCGTACAATGATTAAATTTGTTATTCAAGACGTGATGTTTGAATGAATTTGGTTGGGAAAGTTCTTAAAGCACTGCTCAGGTTTCTTTAAATTTCAGTGAAAAGTGCCTGTAAATAAATCTTTATTATTTTATTCAACTAATTATTATTTTTGTATAAAATTTTACACAAATGTTAGTCTTAACGTAATACCTGTTGGCAAGAAAAACTATCTGTCGATAATCGTTGTCTCGTAGTGTTTCTTTTTAATGCTGAAACACTAGTGAAGCCTGCAAGTAAAAAGATTTTATACCAGATGTTTTAAAAATGTTGGAAATACAAGCTCCAAAATACTGAACGAAATGTAAAGTATTTAAAATTGCAAATATAGATATCATCCAGAGTGTCTCTGATATATATAGGATGAAACATATTCTTTATAGGATTTTGCAAACAGCGGAACGAAAAACTATCTATGAGAACTAAAAGAAAAACTATATGTAAAACTATTAATGAAATCTTTGCATTCTTTCGATAACCTGACTTCTGGTTATGCTAACAAGTGAAAATTCTTATTTGCTATTCTCATTACAACACTAGCATCCAACATAGTCCCCTACGGCTAGGCAGGTTAAACTAGTATCTAAGAATTTTTACTTGTTAGTATAACCAGAAGTCAGGTTATCGAAAAAATGCAAAGATTTCATTAATATTTTTACATATAGTTTTTCTTTTACTTCTCATGGATAGTTTTTCTTTCCGCTGTTTGAAAAATCCTATAAAGAATATGTTTCATTACTATAAGCAAACAAATAATAAATAATTCACTTATATGTGGGATCTGGCAATATTTCTACGGTGGCAAAAGTGGCAATAGTCATTTTCAGCTTTTAAATTTTAATGTCCAACTCTTTACCAGAGAATCCTCATATCCCTCTCACATAATAAGTTTCATGTAAATCTACGAAAGCTGTATTGGCTTCACTATTTTTAACTTTTGACATTAGATTTGGGATCAGCTACTCCGACAATCCGTAATACCGTTAACGCATTGGCCGAATTCTCGAATATAGAGAACTTTACTTATAAAAAGCCTATGTCATTGCGAAACTAATATGGAGCATCGCCGAACCATACTATAACAGTTTGCAAGTAATTTCAAAAAAACCACTTAAGAATGATTGAACAAATAAAAAAACATACATATGGATTAGAAAGTCTAGAATTTTTTTGGCATTTTACAAATTACAAAGTTTTCAATCGATACCCTGTATAAGTTTTCGAGTAGTTTGAAGTTAAAATATGAAAGCAAAAAATTTTTGTAACCCCATTTCGGTAGCTCTTTATAACCAACATTTAATAGGGTCGTTGACCATTTTTTTTAAATTTTGTATTCAAGTAATTTATAAAATTTTATTTGGCCCGTATTTTTTTATTTTACATTCCAAATTCATTTTAATAGTGAAATTAATTATTTAAGTTACGAAATTTTGAATTGGCGCCTATGGTGACGTCAGATGTGAGAGCACGCGCAGTTACCAAATAGAGGAATAATCGAAGGGCGTAGTTCGTTTGCTGTTATAGCGCAGAGTAGTGTGGTTATAGTATCGACGTGAGTCATTGTCATATTAATTGTCTTC
This sequence comes from Stenurella melanura, assembly GCA_963583905.1. Classification (NCBI taxonomy): domain Eukaryota; kingdom Metazoa; phylum Arthropoda; class Insecta; order Coleoptera; family Cerambycidae; genus Stenurella; species Stenurella melanura. The sequence continues at coordinate 57,218,287 of OY757310.1, forward strand.
AAACTATTGTTATTGTTATTAGGATTTAACTTGATTAAAATATGAAATACACTGTAAGCTAAAGTAAGCATGTAAATGATTTTCTATTAATAGTATACTGTTGCAGATATGTTTTAAAGTAGAAAATAAAATGTTTAGGTTATAATTTAATGAAATATCAACACAATGTAAACAACTACCGAGCACTACATGATAGAGAAAACATGAAAATCTCTAAAATTGAATTCTCATTACATACGTCATCATTTACCACCTTGTTATTTTGAAAACCAATTTTTTCTTGCATGTGATTATTAGGACTTTCTTTAATATGATATATGAAATATATATTTAGTATATTTTTTGATGGTGTAATAATATTTTATAAATTTTGTTGAAGGAAACGACCCTAGTGTGAGTTTTTAATTCAGTGCTGTCAATAACAAAATGACCACGTAAAGGTTGTAAAATCATGACAAAAATGTTCAAAATTTGAACATTTGTTTGAGTTTAATTTATTATAGTAGTATTATATAAAATGTAAGTCTTGTTGCAGTTCTGCTTATGTATGTACTTACCTCTGATTAATTTGTTTTTTTTTTTTTTTTTTGAAAAAACACATTTCAAAAATTAATGCTCATCCACTTTTTTTTGCTTCATTGACTGCACTACTAGGTTATTTGAGAATTTTTCTATATTATGTCCGCGAGAGAATTATTTGTTGTAAGATATTGTCATCAATATTCTCCATAAGACAGTATATGTCGTTTTTAACTCCCTATGTCATGTGACACCTATTCTTGTACACTCTGTCTTTGAAATAACCCCATAGAAGACAATCACGTGGATTTTATCATGAGAATAAGGTGGTCAAAACCACCTAGCACCAAGTCGAATTGAGTAGCTGTTAGAAAGAATGTTATTGTTGGAATGTTGATGTAACATTATTGCGCATATCTGGTCTTGCTCTGTCTTGGTATTACTCTAAAATTAAAATGTCTATAATTTTTTTGCTTACTTGTTATACAGTTAGTTTTTGCAATGGATCCTACTGTTCTACAGGGTATAATTCAATTTTGTTAATGATTGGTGACATATGAAATTCAAATAATGACTGATTACAGTGCCGCCAACGTACTCGCATACATTTACATACCAACATAAATAATGGAACTGAAGTTATTACCAACGCAACAATAATTAATATTTTCAATGTGACTAGTTTCTCTCTTTTGAATATCGAAACTGCTAATACCCTATTAGTTTTACTCATATTAAAAAAAGAGAAGTTAAAAATGTACAAAGTAAATTATAGAAATTAAATACTATGAAACTTCAAAATTATATGTTCCCAAATACAACAGGAAATGTATAAATCATTGTAAAATTACATAATTATATTATATACTTTATAATACTACTTTCATGTTTTTCATATTCTCTCATTAGGTATTTAAAACAGATTCGTTAAAAGATCCACACATAAATGAAGTTGAATAAACCTTAAAAAGCGCTAAAAATAAACGATTCTAAGCTTTAACTTGAAACAGCGAGTTTCAATATTTGCAAACTAATATTTTTATTTTTTAACAAATGGCATGTTTCCAAATAAAACATGAAAGAGTGTAAGGACGTTCACATTTTGCCGCTTGAAAACTCGGTGTAATAATTATTCGATTCTATTTTGTATTCAGTAATTTAAAAAAACATTTCTCTATCGGCGCTTGTTTCATCGATGAAAATATACCCGTACAGTTATTCTTCAATCTTATTCCAATTTATATTGTAGTATGCAAAGGAAGCCAATATAGTATGATGGGTCATTTTAAATTAATTTGAAACCATAGTGAATTTATAAACTGCTAGCTACGTAGTAGTATGTGCGGGTATCATCTAATCGGTTAAAAAGTATACAACTACTTACTGTATTGATTAAATTACCTATAATAATTTTCGCAAAGATCAGTGACAGGATATGGTTGTTACATAAATTTACTTACCTATTTTATATCTTGTTATAGTGTAAAAATTATTTAATGGTTCTTAAAATTGTTCATACATTGCTGCGATATATGGTCAGGTGAAAAGAATGCGAATGTATTGTATTACTGATAACAGAGCAGCACATTACATCTGATTTTGAACAGAATTTATAAAATAGAAGTTTCTCAATTTCGATTTATAATTTTTCTACTTACGACTATTATTCCTAAATGGATACGGATGTTCGTAAGTTACAGACACAAATAGCAATTCGGTTTTCCGAGCGACTCTGAATAAGTTAAGAATGTATTAACAGTGTACGTCTGCAGCATACAATGTAGTGTATTAATTATATTTGAGTAAAAGACCCGACAAAAGTGTATATTATATAGATTCAAAATTATATATTATATAAGTCAGTAGGTGGTATCCGAGAAGGTTTTCGCAATTTATTTTCAATTACAAAGGCGGCGCAAATGTACCCTTCTCGGATACCACCTTCTGACAACCACGTTGGTAACTTCATCAGAGATGTTGAGATTGTTAAATATTAATATTAAATAAGAAGCCACTGCCAAAGATGGAATACATGTTTGTAAAAAATTATTTCATAATCTGTTGGGTTCGCTTTTTAGAGGCGGTTTAATTTTGACCAGAAAACTGTTTTTTTAGTGGTCGTGATAGTTTTGGCGATCAGATTATGAGACAAGTGCAGTACGTATTGATTTTAATTCTTACTGAATCCAAAGATACTTTATTTATACTGAATTAATGACGATGCTTCCGTATTTGAAATGGGCTATATGCTCCTTGAATCTAATCATAATTGCATGTTTCGTTTGTCCAAAATAGTTTAATTTATAATGCTTACAACTTATTTCATAAAACCCCAGCCTTTCGTTTGACTTAGTTTTATTATTTGGGTTTCCTGTTAATTAGGAATGTAATAAGTAAGAAACCTGGATGCTTTTAAAAACTTAAAAATAGCAAAGTATATAAACAGTATGAATAGTGATATATGCATTATCCGAAATGAATTCAATCTAATTTATTGGTATTTAAGGTATTACAATTTTACAATATAGCCCGCTTTATTGATTAGTAGGTCACGGTGCATCGAGCCGAGACAGAGCTTGGGTAGAGGGGATAGGATTGGTTGAATCCGTTCGACCATGACACTAGTTAGATATAAATACAGCATACATTCTTCAATTTACTTTAATTTTAGTTATCTATACATGTCGCTAATGATGATGGTAGGCGAGGCGCTTGCCGAGTGTAGTGTTCGATCGTTGTGACTTTCATTTGTATAGTTCACTACATATATTTAATGCACATAAAAAACCTCAGAGCTTTGCCAATTACGTATACATTGGAGAGCGAGGCATGCTCAGTTTTTGTAGAAAGTGATAAATCATAAATTATGCTAAAGAGACAGTGACTTATGGTCGGTTCTTATGGTTTTTTTTATGTGCTTTGAATATGTGTAGTGAACTATACACATTACTTCATCATATATGAATTCCGGCGTGACAATGGTGAATTCCGACTTAAGATTGGTGAATCCAGACTTAAAAATGGCGAATTGCGAGATACAATTGTGAATCTCGACTTAACAATTGTGAATTCCAAGGGAGAATAAACATAATAACATGGTCTTTCTCCTTTTTCGTATATTTATGGTATTGCAAAGTAAATAAAATATGCAATACTTAATCTTCTTTGGCGCAAATTCCCCTTGCAGCTAAAAAAAAAAACGAAATTGATATGATATTTTCCTCGGTTAAAGTTGATAAAAAATTCAATGGGGTAACTACAGCTAGAATTACATTTTTTAAATACTTTTTCATTCGCAACGCCTTTTCCGAATTATGTAATAATCTGGTAAGATTCACAAATAAACTATGGAATATGGGTTATGAAGTGACAAATTTTATATTGATCCAGTATCGAAATGGTTTTTATTTGTTCTCTGAATTGGATTTTTAAACATCGCATCCTTCGGCTCGAAATGATTATGGTCTTAATAATCACAGCCACACAAAAAAATTCTTCTGGCTTGGGGGCTCTGACAATACTCTCTATATGTTTTTGGGGTCGCTGAATCCGTATCCGAGGTCTATTTAACTCCATCACATCAGGATTTTGCCATAACCTCAAAAAACTCATAATTTAAGTGATTTCGACATCTCTTCACATACATCGCTGTAACTTTTTCTAGGCAAAAATGACCCCCATTTCTTTATACTAGATCGATTGTAAATTAAATTTCCAATCCGATGATGTGAGGCACGATATCCTTCCACCGCTTTTTAAGTTAGATATCGGCCGCCAAATTGAGAGGTCTGAGGATTTCACTTCCCGAGCGATACGGCCCGGCTTCGAGGACCATTGCTGCCAAACGAAAGCTATCAAAAATCTGAAAAAAAAATCAGGGGCATGTAGAAAGATGTAAGAAATCGTTTAGCGCAAATCTGAGGTCGATGCGTGCCTTGATTTTCGAGATATGGCCGCTCGAAGTCACCGGAAGGTGAGAATCGAATTTTTTTACCGCTTCCCGAGGCTATATCTCGAAAGCGAAACGAGATACAGAGCTGCGGTTTACTCTATTCGATTACTCTCGACTTCCTACGTACCTCTGAAGTTTTTTGATGCCTTTACCTTTGAAATTTTGCAAAAAAAATGAAAGTGCCGGCAAAAATCCTGATATGATTGAGTTAAATAGACCTCGAATTCGGATTGAGCGACCCCAAAATCATATGGTAAACATGGTCAGATCCCCAGGCCAGAACTTTTTTTTGTGTGACTGTGTAATTTCTCTTATATAATTATCATGTCTCAAAAAGTGAGGTAATATAAGAAATTATGTATTTCCAGTTTTCTTCATTTTTCTGTTGAAATGACTAGAAGGCCCCTAACACCAGCTTAAAAAATATAAAAAGAAAACTTCGATTTTCTACAACCCTAGCGTACATACGATTTACCGCCACTAATTAAGCCTACCAAATATGTCGGTGAATTTGTTACAAGATATTCCAACGAAATAAACATCAGTTGAAACATAGGTTTGAATAAAAATATTCGAGAAACTATATCTAAAACTTCTATAATATATGTAGCTTATCAGAAATATATGCATGTATAATTTATAAAACCGCAGTGTAGACTTTGGTAATTTTTTCAGATATCGTTTTGTGACGTTAATTAAAATGACCGCAACATTAGATTTTATATCACTATTTTACTTCCTGTCTGATTGTAGCTGGTGGGATTTTGCAGTTTTAGCTCCCCGCAACGCAACGTACCAAACCTATTTTATAATAATTATAAAAAAATGTTTTAAGTGATATTGTTTTAGGTCAGATGCTAATTGTGTTATGCCATGTATGTATTTGTATTTGGTTTTTTGAACCCGATTGAGGATAAGCTAACTGTATTTTTTTAATATTATGCTCACGTCAATCACTTGACAAATACGGATTGGAAATAATACCGACTAAATAATTATAATAAATTTCAGATATTTTATTCCGTGAGTTCTCGTTCAATTATGAAGTCTTGTTGCCATTTAATGAAAATCACGAAACAAAAACAAAAAAGTTGCTTCGTGAACTTTATATAATAACGAGAATTTGAAAACACGACGTTAAGTTATATGTTATAAAATAATATATGCCTTCTGCTTCATGATGTGTATGATACAAATTAGATTGCGACAAAGAAACAAAATTAATAACCACTAATGAAAGTTTAGAGGTACAGAAGCACACTGGCTTTTCCAAATACAACAAAACTTGTACAAAACGTATTTATTGGAGGTGTGTTCACCTTCTACCCAAGCAACTTCCAGAGCGAGACGCAGGTGAGCCTTGGAAGCTTGGGAAGACCTGTAAAACACTGTTTTTCGGTCATGTAACGTACAATATTTTTAACATTGGAAAAGTTAGTGTTGGCGTATAGGACAAGAGTTACGAGTTTTTTTCCAAGGCCGTCGGCATGAATGAATCAAGGTCAGGTGATGTAATACTGAGCGAGAGCCTTTTACTATGTGGGAAGCGATGCGGTGTAGACGGTCAGCGCCGATCAATATTGTACCTCCTGTTGAACTATTTGTTCCGTGCTATAACGCTATTTGTCAACTCCTAGACACGCTGAATTTTTATTTTTATTTTGTAACGATTAATGAATTTTAACATTGGAAATGTTAATGTTCGTATATGGGATCAAAGTTGCGTGTTTTATCCAAAGCCGCCGACATGAACGAGTCGAGATCAGATGAAGTTATAATGCGGTTGTGGTCAGCGCCAATTGTACTCGCCATGGATTCATAAAATTTGACAAATAGCGAATAGTTATTTTTGTAAGAAATACCTAAAATTATGTTTTTTGGGACGGATTGTAGTTGTTTCCGGAATAAGTTTATGTTTTAGGTATGAAGAAAAAAAGTTATGGCCAAAAATAATAAATATGTCCCTATCGGATGTCTCTTTCTAGGGAATGGCCACCTTAAACATTCCTTTCTGCTCGTTTAGGGTTAGACCAATTAGGTTATGATAGGTGAAGAGCTTGAACTGTATTACGTTCTGTTCATTTATGGCTCCACCTATTAGGTTATCTTAGATTTGGAGCCTGTTTTGTTCGCCTTTCCGCTTGTTTATGAATGTTACATTAGGTGTAGGTACGTTTGATACCTCTTAAGTGTATGTTTTACCGTCTTAGCTGCTAAACTTACACAGACATTTGATAACTTTTTCCACAATTTACATCTGATAAAGTAAAATGGACAACGGCTTCGTGTTCAGCACGTAGAAATTAATCTTAAATAATGCCTCATATTCCCTTTAGTGATTGACACCTGAATATTATAAAAATATTATTTTATCCATTTTGAAGTTGTTTTCTCAAAATCCTGACCGAGCAAAACGGGTAACGGCATTGTGTTCAGCGTGTGAAAATCCTATGGAATTAGCTATTTAGCTCCAATTTACTTGTATGTATACTCACTACAAAAGTTTTAGTATTTCTTGCTAAAGTCAGAAATAAAATGTTTGCGCCATCTATAACTGCTACTATTGGTTTTTGAAGATTTTGGACCGTTTTACTCAATCTCGTATCGTTGTCCAGTTATTATGGCACGAGTATAGGGCGAAATGGCCTTTTTAGCAATTTTAGGTTAGGTTTCCTCAAAATTGTGACGCGATGGCGCAAAACGGCCAACGGTATTGTGTTTAGTACGTCAAAAACCTTCGGAATCACCATTTGGGTTAAGGAAATAACAAAAAAGTGTTCTTTTGCAGGTCTGTTATTTTTGTAGGTGTCAATCCCGTATATTTTTCATTAAAAGAATAACACCTTTCTTTCTTACTGTTTTAATTACATGCTAGATGTTATAGTTTTTCGTCAAATAGTTATTTAACGGAAATTTTTTGAAAGGAGATTCTCATTTGGACCGTTACATATTTTTCTTTATGTTTGTTGAATCATTCATTACTCTAGAATGGTTTAAGGATATCTATGAAAATTTTGCAAACTGTAGACTTTGGCTCAGTGATGATCTCATAGTAGTTTCATGGAGCCTACGTCCGGTATAAGGTAAGTAAAAATAGAAAAAAGTTTCCCCATTGCAGAATATGGAGGATGCGCCGGTGAAAATTTAAATCGATATTGTCGAAATCTCCTAAGAATTGTTAGAAGTAAAAATTCAAAACGGAGCATCTCAGATGACGAATATTTTCTTTTTTCTTGGCAGAAACTTCATTAAGGGTCACAGAAAATGTAAAAAAAGTGAAAAAGATTGTACTGTATTCAAAAAAGCGGTAATTAGAAATCACGAAATTGAAGTCAGTGAAAAAATTCAAATGATAAAATCCAACGTATTTTTTTGAAAAGTTGTTTTATATATGTAGTGCCAACAGACACAGATCGCAAACTAGCGAAATTAAAAGATTGAAGTTTTCGTGAACGTGAAAATCCGAAGACATATTGGAAAGTGATTTTTTCACTTCCTTCGGTAAATGAGGAAAGTAATGTATCACTAGAATTTAAGATGATTATTAATATGCAACAAAAAAATATAGGATTCCGCCTATAATAATAAAATCAATATTTACGTTGGAGAGTTGTCTTGATTCTAATCGACTAAAGTAATTTATTTGTTTTAACCACCAATTTAAATTATCAGCATTAATTTTTAATCAACTGTATTCTTAAAAGCTCTCTAAACAAACATAATTTTATTATGAATATTACTTTAGTATGTGTCGCAAAATGATACGCCCTTTATAGTCGAATATCGATATTTAAATTATTGATCTACAAAAAACACGTATTGAATACGATATTCTAATTTTTCCCTAACTAAAATATCAGTGAAGTATTTACCAAGCTCGCATTAAATCACTCTGTATATAAATCCTTGATATTATCTTACGTATAGAAGCAAATTTGAGAAAAATTCACTGGTACTGAGTGTGTTTGCACTACCATTAAACAGCAATATGATTACTTTTAAATGTTGCGTTTATCCTTTTCCAGCATTATTTCACACAAAAAGTTCTTATAAAGCTCTTACACCGCTTGAGTAGCTTTGATACGGGTGGGGGGCGTACAAGAGACAGAGACAGCACACTTTTAATTTCAGCTAAGCCATAGTAGGAGGCCGTGCAACAGCCGTGTACACATCCAGTCAGAAGTAGCGCGTCTGTGAAAACGGTCGCAGAGTATAACCGGTAGTGACGTAAAGTGGAGTATAAAAGGAAACACGGAGGCCACCAAGAGCACCATGGTGTTACAGGTGCTGGATCTAGTCACTCCTAGTGGAGAACCCTTCTATGGGGATTGCCCTGTGACATCGTACACTAACCTGGACGTAAATACCACGGGACAGCCCACTTGCACGGTTATACCTCAAGGTACTTTTTTTTAATTAAAAAATAGTGAAAATTTAAGTTGCTCATATATGTTGGAAATTAACGTTGACGTTTATGAAATAAATTATAAATTTACGGTTCGCAGCTTCTGACTCCTCTTTTGTTACGATTATATTAATCGTATCCAGGCCACGGTCAGCGTTTTTCATAACTTTATAATTACAATAATTACTCTTATGGATATTACTTTCAGGCTAGCCCAGCTGTAACAAAGTTACAACCCGGCAAATTATGTAACTTTTGCTTTCTAAACTACCTAAAACATACAAATACACTTACCTATAAGAATATATTTCTGAAATTGAATTTTATGTAAGAAATTTAAAATCCACACTCATGCCTATAAAGAGAAATTTATATTTTTGCGAAACCGAAATTGACTTAACCGTACGAGTAATTGTGAGACGTACAACTTGTTTTACCATGCATGGTTTAATTTAACTTCATTTTATTGTAAAATTATACCTAGTTTAAACTTGATTTATTTAAATCGTAACTGTGTTTCCTACGTAATTTTCAAATGGTTTAATAAAACAGGGATATGGTTTAAATAATCATCAAACGGTAAGTACTGTACATAATTCGCAATCTATTATATTGAACATGCACTGTGAAAGTAAGTGATTAATACTTGCATTAAAAGGGGAAGGAATTTGTTGATAATTTAAAATTTTGGATCCGGACAAAATTCTCATTTAACATTTTTGACTAAAATTGTGAATAAACACAAAAACGCCATGTTTAGATCATTTTGGAGAAAACATACTTATAGAGGAACAGTTACAAGAGGGCCTAGCATCTGTTTTAGGAGTCTGTCGAACCTCGAACCGCAGCTGACTTCTAGAGCACCGCGTATGCCTTCTGTCTTAACACCTGTTGCTTGAGCGCGTGCCTTCAACCGAAATATAGCCTTACAACCCCAACTTGTTAATTAAGAATTGACTATCCTAAAATCGTAGAAGATCGATGGTATTAGTGCTGGGGCTGTTATACTCTGAATGGAAATTGTAACTTTATATCAGTTATCATTGCTTATTTATCTGTTAATGGTATGTAATATATGCGCGCGAATCTAAAAATAACCTCAGATGGAAATAAAGGTATATTTTTAAGTCACTTTGTTTAGAACAAAATTTTAATTACATAGAAGGTGCTTATAATCGAATAATTTGAATTAGCCTCTTAGGAAATGTCTCTACTAAAGGATGAACGTTACGGTATGTGCCAGATCTACCATCCGTACAAACATTATTTTTAACATGAGCTCCCACAATCATTAATCGAAGTTGCCTCGCTTAGCTCTTGTCCTGTTTGTTCTAGCCTAAAATTAGTTATTACCTATATGCAAGGAATAAAATAGCTACAACTTTTGTTTAAACAGTGTATCTCTGTTAGTTTACGATTTATGCTTCCATGCGATTTCTTGCAATTATCTCTGTCTCTAGTGCCCCTGTTGCTTCTAGTAATTAGCGGTTATCAACATGGTAGATTAAAAGGTTTCCTAAAATTTTGCTTAAACACTTTTTTCTGCAGTCAGTTGTTTAAAAATTACAGCAGTTCGAAATTCGAAGTCATGTCCCCCTTTATTACTCCCACGTCATTAATACTCTTTAATTTTGCAATCAATAAAATTGACTTAAAGTACTGTTATTTGTTCGAAACAATGAAGTTTCTCCAATTTATTCGTGTCGTCATACTGATCCGTCGAGTGATTTTGCTTGAGTGGATTCATTTCCACACCAGTCCGAAGGTGGCGCTTTTCTTCGTGTGAATTCCCTGCAGGCATTATTCACGATTACGAAAGATCGATCTATTAACGTAGGTTGCGTTTTCTCAATGGTCTAAGCTGAGTTAGATGTTTTCTTCATCACAGATGTCAGTCTCAGCCATACTTTCTTTACCACGATTGTCGCTGGGTGCAATGTCTTTCTCCTTGTCATCTTGGCTCATTCATTTCAACCGTTGTTACTTCCACGTACAGCATGGCGTCCAAACAATATTTTCCAAACATATATTCCGCTTCTTCTCCTTCTTCTTCTTCGTCTTCTCCTTTTTCTTCTTCTTCATCGGAAGCGTGGTTTCGAGTCCTCAAATGTTTGTCAACGCAGTATGCAGATAGAACGGAGAAATTTAAGTCAGTTTTTAGCCCCAAGCTACACATCACTTTTTATATTTACATGATATAAACACAGCAAAGCTGAAGGAACAGGAACTTCTGTGGTGGTAACTGAATAAATGTCGCCTCTTATTTCCTTCAAGTAACATTTTCGAAAATCCAATTGAACGCCGCACCACGACGACCTGATGATACGTCCGGTATGAATGTTGGCGTGCTGCTTCTGTTGGTGGTAGTGATATTAAATTTAATTTATTCTTAGGTTCTTACAACCATATTTTTTAAGGTAACTTCACAAATGTATGTGCAATAAATATAATTAATAATAAAAGTTGCAAAAATGTAGCTATCAATTTTGTTTAATTCGATGCAATGGCAACAGAGTTAAAATACTTCGTTAATGATTACCTTTTTTTAAATTTCTTATATATATTAACGTTTGGGCGGAGTTTAGCTATAGCTGTTTCACCACTCAGCCAGGAGACGTACACAACAACCATTTCTTGCGACATTGTTCCCTGCTGCAGCTGAGACTCAAACTCAGAAGAGATAACACAACGACTAAACATGTTGTGCAACTCATCAGCGGTATATCCCATATACCCCGGACTGAGTATTTCGTTTTAATTCCGAGATGATTGTGTGGGGGGAATCAAATAACTTATAACTGAAATTATCAAGTTCAATCAACAATGTACCCCTCTAAAGGCAGTACATCTCCTCAAAGTAGAAAGGGATGAACGCATTCTAGTAATATCTCACGAATGCTCTCATATTTGTTTCGTATTCGTATATAATTAATAACTTACTTGATATTGAACTTGAATATGATTTATTGAATTGCATACTATGAGAACATGTGTATTTTTATATTTCCTATGTATCAGTTTAATTTTCCGTTCGTTGAAGACCTTAGAATGTTGCAAATAAAGTGAATACTGATACTGGTTTGGATCCATTTTAAATTTCTACGTTGTATGATGATTCTAATATATTGTAAAAAATAATATTCTGAATTAATTAAACATTTAAGAATTAATTTTGAAAGACTACCATTGTTTTATACTATAATTGTTATTTGTTTATGTAACTGTGGCCTTTAGTTACTTTCATAAACTCGAAACAAATTTAAACAAAGTTCTTAAAATAGTCTAAAGTCTATTTGGAAATCAAAGAGAGTTAGTTAATAAAGGCTCATTATAGATTTATGTGCTATGAAAACCTAGTCAGGGTGCTTATTAGTAATTTATTTGAGCTATAATTTTAGATTTTTATCTTATTCAGTTCAATCTGATGATCTGTCCTTTTCTCTGCCGCTGCGATTTGTCGCTCGATCTCTCTCGTAGCCAGTTATCAGCAAATTCAAACATAATAGTCGGAGTTAAAGAGGTTTTCGTAGTTTAATAAAATTATTGATTATTATTATGGAAATATTCAGATAAACTAAACAACAGACGTTTATTTCATATAGGAACAGATTTATTTTGAAAGTTCCTAGTCCTCAAAGTAGGTAGGTACCTACTAATAAAATGGATTTTTCTCATAAATAAGGTAAATATGTTCATTCTACGAAAATATTGGCGACATTTTCGTTCTATGTTTGACACCATTATCGACTATAGTATTAATTATGACGGTAGAGTGTTATTTCAGATTAACAAAAATCCAAGAATGTATGTTTAATCATTTATTTGTACATTAACTTTAATGTTGGCGCATAGATTGACAAATCACATTTTAAGGATTGAATTGAACACAGTATCCATAGTAATAAAATATATAAAATAAAATGTAGTGTTGTTTATATACGTAAAATACCAAAGTGTTTTAAATTTTTTTCTCTGGAAATTCTGACGAACTAACTGCAGTTCCTACATTAATAATAATGATAGGTTCTATAGTGTCCAGTTCCCACCTGTTCGCCTCTTCTTTTAGTATGTGGTTTACACAACTTTGCCAAATTGCCAAGAGCAAAACTTAGAACTGGAATAATCAAATCAATTAATTTAATAATTAATTATTCGGTATAATTTGCATAAATGTGAAGAGAAACACTAGTACACCCGTGGTTAATCATTCTCTGAATGACTTTTTCTGTCCGTTCCAAACAGAGTATAGTGTAACATCATATTTGACTGATTGAAAAAAAAATATGCACGATATTTTTCCCGTACTATCTAACTATTGATATTTAACACTAATTTTAAAATATATTTATCTATATTCACATTAGAGAAGTTTAAATTTTTGGTATATATTTGGTAATGAACTGTTTTTTAATTAATTCGGTTTGCTTGTACCATCGTTAAAGTCACCCAAAGATAATCAATAAATTAAATATTTACCATATTTTTGTTTTTGGAAAATATTGAAAAATTTTCGTTTTTGGTATTTATACCAAAAACCCACTTTTAATCGTGTTTGCTTCAAAACTGAGGCTAGCCGGAAGGGCATTTTATCCAATAACCACCGACATTGCCAGTATCGGAGCTGGGGATTGAACCCAGTACGCGATAGACACTGTGCTCGAAGCACAACGCATTCTAGCCCAGCGCGCTACCGTGTCGGTAAAAGAAATATTTATTAATATTCGATGTTAACTTTCTTAATATATATTTTGTCAAAAGACCATGGGAACATCTGAGTAAAACTATAACAAGAGTTGAATAATGATATTGTTGATGAATAATTCTTAAATGATATAGATAATATTATGGATAATGCCGCCGCAGTATCGCAACCAGGAGTTGACGTGACAGGAGGGGAGGCACGCCTGAAAATAAAAATAATGATAAAGCATATAATGCCAATTATTTCTAACATTACTGATGTTTAAAAAACGATTATAATTAATTCATAAAATAAAACATCACTGCCGCGTCGTCCAGCGAAATTAATCTTATTGCTTAATATCGATATTAGAGAACGGTAACAAAATGAATAAATAGCAAATTAACCATTTTATTCTTCGGCGCTTTACTGCACTTTTTATGTAATTGTTGCACATTCTATAGGATACTCTTCGTAGTTTTATCGTAAATAAATAATATTAGTTTATGTTAGTGAGTGACCTTGGCATTGTCTACTACGGGATGAATCAAGCCGCCAAGCCTGGTCTATAATCTTATTCCATTTGTGACAAATTTATTACTTTTAAATTTATAAACATTAGGGACTATTGGAATTTATGCTTAGCCGGTATTGTAAAAATATTCATGTCTAAACTTTAAAATTTTCTCTAATTATTTTGTTTATGTTTTTTTTTCTATATTCTTTTAACATCCCTCCCCAGGGGGGTGGGATTACAAAAAACGTGACGAACGAACGGACGAGTTGACAGGCAGATAGACGGACGCACATTTTGAAAGTTGTTCAGAATTCAATCACCAAGATATGAAAATTTTAATGGTTTTAGAAATAGTGCCTTCAAATTAGGAAAAATTAAAGAACTATTTCCACAGCTATGAGACCTATAAAAAGTGAGGCATTTGGGTCGTCTAAACATGATTTTCACCCCACGCAGTTCTAAAAGAGGGTGGTTTTTAAGAAGTATATGCATATATATGAATTTTAGCGCCTTTTCGTCTTTTCTTCTATTTTGAGGAAATACTATGCATTTTGGTGAAGAATATCAGGAGGGCAAAGTTGTAGTGCATAAAATTTCCTACAAATTCTGTCTCTACGTTTTTGTTCGAATTCCGCAAAGTTTCGCCGCTAGAGGGCGCGAAAGAAATATATGTATATATAGGTTTTTACGCCTTTTTTAGATTTTCAGCCAAAATTATGCATTTTGGAGAAAAATCTCAGGAACGCAAAGTTGTAAGACCATAAAATTTTGTCTGTACGTTTCTTTACGTTTTTTTTTCTTTCGAATTTCACATAGTTTCGAAGCTAGAGGGCGCGAAAGGAAAATATATATAGATTTTTAGAACTGCGGGGGGTGAAAATCATGCTTAGACAACCCAAATGCTTCACTTTTTACAGGTCTCATAGCTGCGGAAGTTTACCCTAAAACAGCAATTTTTTGACTAATTTAAAGGGACTAAAACGGTGCCGATCAAATAAAAAATATACTCTTCGTTTTGCATTTGCGAAGGAGTTATTATACGTATTTTTAACCGAGCGCGGCGTGTCCGCGAAACATTATTTTTTAATTTTTAGTTTTTTTTTTAAAGCAGTTTAATTTTTTCTAAAAAAAATATGAATTTAAAAACCCTCCATTCATTATTGTTGATTAATAAATATTTTTAAAAATGTATTTGTCCTAAAGCAACGCAATTTGTGAAATGCCGAATTATATTCATAATGCCTGACGACCTCGTATGGACGGTATTATTCCTAAAATGACCTACATTAATTTACATGAATTTCGACTCAAATAAGGTTTATGAACCGGTCTGGTTTATATTACATCCAACACAATTTTCAATCAACTCCCTACGTTACATTACATTACAGCGATCCCTCAATATAATGCGTAGAGAATTAAAAAGTTATAGGTTCATGTATAACATTTATAATAATATATTTAGTAACCAACCGCTCTAGCAAGTGCAAGTTTTCAGTTAAAAATACAAACTGGTGTACGAGACAGGTGCTTGAGTTTATAACCACCTGCTGACGAAGAGGTTCTCTCCGGAGCCTCGGCCTTTAAGTTGCCTTTTTCAACATGAGAGATACGATCAGCGCTCGATCATATACCAAGGGAATAGAAATTGCATATTTACCACCCGAAGATGTCTATCTGCGTGGCAAACGCACTATAAATGCGTCCCTCTCAGTATCTGGGGACATTAAAACGCAAGGTGCATCTAGCTGTTATCTTATCAACACCCTCTGCACGATACTATAGTTTTAGTGATATTTGCGATCGTACTGTGACACTTTTAAAACTCTTGATTTATTACCAACTCTGCAGTGAATATCAATATTTACCTGTCATATACAAGTATAGCGTTCGTATATAGTACATTGCAGACATATAAGCAGACGCGCATTCTCGAACGATACGGCCAATAATATGAGAGGAAGGGTGTGACCATATAATTTCCTTTATATTAACTACAACTATTATATATGTATACTGCATTTTGTCTAGATTTTAGCCCAATATATTTTTGTATGTATGAAACAAAATGAGAGATGTGGAAATTTGGCAAACAAGTACTAAGATTTTTATCGTAGGTACCGCATGACGCATGGTGTGGGAATATAGGATGGGAAATGTAGGTGTTTGAGAAATGCTTCTTTTAAGTTTCCATGCTTCTATTAAGTTTCCATTTGTCATCATCGGCTGGGGTCTGGTGCAGTTGTTTCCGAGATGCTTGTTTTAAGTTTCCATGCTTCTTTTACGTTTCCATCTATCGTCATCTCCTTATTTTTTTTTTCTTCTAAGTTTTCTGCTTCTTGTGTCTGTGAATCTGGCAGCTGGGGTAAATAATTAAATAATTAAAAAGCATCAAGAATGTATAGCTATGTAGGGTAGGACGGAGCAATATGAATATCCAGCCGGTGGCTCGCAAATTGCAATTGCCCTCAAAAAGAAAAATTTTTTTAATTTTGCTCATGATATATTTATCTTGAATAAAATTTTCGTAGAATTAATTAGTTTATAACATTTGTTTATGGTATGAGACAAAGTAAACGGCTTTATATTTGATGGCATAAAACGGGATGGTATTTTTTTTAAATTGCAATAGTTATGAACTAGAAAACGCTGTCCGGAATTAAATGCAGCGTAAAATTTTAAATATAAACTTTTCGATGATATTGATCTATTTTTATGAATATTTCATATTTTATCAGAAAATATTTCTTAACGCATGATCCAGAAAACTATTTATATTTCATATAGTTCGTGTAAATCATTTAAAATCATAAAACTTTAGAAAAATACAACAATATACAACGTTTCAATGGATAATAAACGTTATGTATTTAATTCTCTAAGCATAAAAGAAACTGATTTTGAATATGAACAAAAATGTTGGGGAGAGTGTCCCTCGTTCACCCGCTCCGGTCTTACTGTCTATGATATAGCGCGTCTCGGGTGCGTGTTATTGTTTTTCATATGGGCGTGTACGAAATCGGCTGGTGCTGCTTTTTTTCATGTTGGAATCTTTGAATTTTGCTTTTCAATAATTTGATTTGGAACATTAATTAAGTAATTCATAATTTTTTTTCGTACTCTTTTAAATACATGTTACTGCTTGCAAATCAATTGAATATAAACTATTGTACACCCAGAGGACTGTGATGCAGTAAATATAAACTGCCGATGTAAGTGATTTTATGGCGTTTTTATATTTATGTCTCTGTTGTATTACATATAAGACTGTAATGAACAGTATACTTATTACATGGTATGTTATATTTAGCAAATAAATTGTAGACCAAAATAAATAAAATGTGTTGTATAATGACTAAATGTACGCACATTCTTTTAATATATAAAATGTTAAAGTAGAGCTCATATAAAACTCGCGTTTCGGAAACATCTTAAAGTTTTACAAACAGATTATTTTTCATCCCAACCATTATCAAAATTAATGCATTTTTTCAATGCTTAAGTAGCAACTGCATCTGGCTCTTGCTTTTGTTTTATACCTCTGTTCTCCGCAGATAAAAATCGAAAGGTGTCAGAATTAGAAAAGGAAGTCACTTTATTGATTGATTGATTTGTCAGCGTAAGGTGAGCATTGCTGCCGATTCCGGGCATCCATGGAGGTTCGTTCCAACACGCAGCTCGGTCGTCCGACGAACACGCCCAACGGACGGCTAAACCGCGTGCCGGAACCAAATCTCGGATGTTTTATATACCGCCGGACCGGCTGCATACGCCGGGTTGGACATTGGACATGCTTGTTGTCAGCAGCGAGAGCCGCATGACGCATGGGGTGGGAATATAGGATGGGAAGTGTAGGTTTTTGTGAGATGCTTCTTTTAAGTTTCCATGCTTCTATTAAGTTTCCATCTGTCATCATCGGTTGGGGTGTGCGCAGGTGTTTGCGAGATGCTTCTTTTCAGTTTCCATGCTTCTTTTAAGTTTCCATCTATCGTCATCTTATTTTTCTTCTTCTAAGTTTTCTGTTTCTTCTGTTTCTGAATCTGGCAGCTTTCATTTTTTTATTTTCTTTGTTTTATTTTTATTTATTAACCGTTCCACGGGTAAATATCCATTTACAGTGGAGTTGCTGCGAAGGGCCATATCTCGCGGTAACAATATTTTTTTGCGCGTTATGAGAAAAAAGAGGTTCGAAGGGATAGTTTGCTCACCCTGTATGTCGTTTCTTTGAGACAATCGGTTTCAATTTCCGCCTTCCAAATTAATGATAAAATATTGTTTTGAATCAATAAATGGAGCTGATAAAAATAAAGATGGTAAAGATCAGATAGAAAGATAGAATAGAATAATATCGATTACTCCATTTATTGCAAAAAAAATATCGTACATTTTTTACCCATATAGAAGCGCCATCTAGTAAAGCATACTAAGGAAACCGCGCAATAATTTCAAAATCAACGTATATTTCTCAAACATTCCAAAAATCAAATATTCTATGTGTATGTATCTATTCTAGCAATGGCGTTTCTGGCGATTACTTTATTTAGGTGCAAACACCAGAAAATCGTGGATTATTCAGTTCCCTCGCATTTAAAGTAGCTGGAAGAGAAGAAATGTGATAAAACAAAACCTGAAAAGCAATGTTTCCAGTCTTATTAGTTTCCAAAATATCCTCTTCTAAAAGGCTTTTTTGCCATGTTTTGCCAAATCGAACTTTCAGAATTCCTGAAATTCAGTTGTTCGTGATCATCATGACGCAAGTAGTTCAAAGTTGAGTTAAAGTACACTCAATATCCTATGAACTAATAAAGTATAAAAGTACCTGATGGCAGGAGTAATATGTGTTAAGTTGCATACAGTCCACTAGTGGAAAAAGTGTATGAGTTTGAGTTAGTTGAATCTGAGAGTTATGAACTTTTTTTTCTATGGAACTTTTATGAAATGTCTGTCTTTCAATTCTAAACAATTTTGTCGCCTTGAGGACGCTACAATCTGAAATAGCAGACCCGCATACCCCGTACACGAAACCATCATCTCTCATAATAATGGAATACAAAGTATTCTAAAAGCAGAATACTACACATTCTAAAGTAAAACAGCAGACACTCGTTTACGTGGAATGGAATGTAAAATGATGTGCAATTCTTCAATAAATCCTGGTCAGGTGTTCTGCAGAATAATATAAATTATCCAGCTTCTCGTTCAAGTCGAACAGATAATGAATATTTAATTAAAAATCTGCGAGTGCACGTTCGATTGATTTGAAATCGTTAAAGAAATATTTCCCTTCCTTTTAATCTTACCTGTAGAAGTGATAATTTATTTCTGTTGCACCGGTTTAGACTACTTGGAAATTCGATCTGGTCGAGATTTAATGATACATTCAATTTGTGGTTATTTAGAACATTTATTGAATTAAACTGGCTTTATTGCACCGCTTCAGTAAAGTTATAGTGCTTGTATGTTGGATGTACATTTGAATTTTTAGTATAACCACAAGGTGAGCTTCTGCTTGTAAAACTTCATTAGTTTAATCGCTATACACGAGTTTTTCAGCCAATTAACGATTATTGTATTTAAATTTATTTGCTTTCTGATAGATCAATTGGAAGAATTTCCATATAAACTTATTTAGTTGGCTTTATATTGTATGACAGTGACATTGCAACATACTCTTGGAGTATGTAATACAAATTTTTTCGTAACATTGCATGTTATTATATTATTTGTTTTAAACAATGAAGACATCAATAGTGCTGTTGTCTTATTGATATATCCTACACGTCTGTTTGAGACAAATACACGAATGTGATCAAATATTACATTTTTTGTTTTGATATTCTATGATCTAGGCTTAAAAGTGAGCAAGATGATTAGATCAATGACTAAATTCTGTGCACATACAGTGCTACCGTCTACTGTAGCAAGTTTGTCGACAGTAGTTTTAAAATACATCGTCATATCAGGGATGCAACGCGTCTTATGCGTCAATAGGCGACATATTAGATCAGTCTGATTGTACTAGTCGGTTTATGGTATGTTGAGCGGATATCAGTGCTTATAAAAATTTCTAAATATTTTACTATGATCCTTGTTTTGCGAATAAAGCTAGTACGAGGTCTATAAAGACGATGGCTCTGTCTACTAAAAGAGCATTATACCAAAATTGTGATTAGTAGTAAATTATTTTTGGCAAATTAACTGATGTTATTTAAGTGAAAAAATATTATCCTATAAATAAATGAATACTGCCAATGATTGCCAATGAATATGTTTAGCTAAAATTTGCTAATTAGGGAGATCTTTCTTCATTTTGGGTATTGCTATCCACTGATTTAGTTGCCTTGATTACTTTTAATTATCAGACAGTCTATCTATTTTGTTCTTGCCTGATCTTATAGCAAGGCTCATATTATATAGGTACGAAAGTTGATGGCAATAAGTTTTCTTGATGGCAACATCATTCCGCGGTACGATTTCTCATTTTGTTTGGTTGCATAACTTGCATAAAATTATTTCAGCCTGTAGCAAAGACAACTTTTTTGTGGAGAGGAAACTCGTGAGTTTCTATCAAGAAGTAAACAAAAATTTCAGCATATTCTGAAAACGTACGTTTTTCTCTACTCCAGACAGTCACAACCAGGACTTTACAAAAACGACCACAGCAAGAAACTGTATATGGCCAAAAAAGTTGAGTCATGACTCGGATCAACAACCTTTTGTCATTAGAAAATCGAGTTTTTTTCATGACTGACTCACTGGTACAGCACGAATTATATACCAAAGATACGTTCTAAAAACGTATGTATGTTTACTGGGCGGTGAATATGCTTATTAAGAGAGTTATTTTTCCAAACAGATGGGCCTATTTGAAATGTATTTATTTTGTATACGACTGAAGTTGAATAAACCGGGCCCACGTACGTGCTATTAATTTAAAAAAAATTCAAGTGCTTCTGCCGGGTCCATTATCTAACATTAACAACTCGTTGAAATTAAAATGTGCATATTTTTGCTACTGGGTGTTGAGGGAACTAATTAGGCATGTACCGTACTACATTGCATACTACTATTCATGTTTTCGAATATGCCTCTCGGTTTAATATATTATAGCGAGCAGGTTTACTGTTACGGTTCACGTCACATGGTCAGTTTAATTGAATAAGAGTCATTAAAGCTAATTAATATTCCATACCACCCATTTTGTACCGGACATCCGCTAATCAAAACACTAAAATGATATTAGCCATCAGGCAGGCATGTTAACACCCTCAAGAATTTACAAATATTACTTTCCTGTTTAAGTCATAACTTAAGCCCTTACGTTATTTAACAATTTATGTTTTAGATATATAAACTTCACGCTTTGAAATTTTTGAGAAAAATGTGTATCCGTGTTGCGATTTATTTTTGCATGTAGTTTAAATAAACTGTTATCTCCCGGTGTAATATCAGTTTTAGAACGTTCTTACAAAGAAACAAGTTAATTTGGTTTGCGAAGAGAAGTGTCGGGTTCGTATTAAAAATGTGTTATTTCGAAGGTAATTTCATTATCTACTAAGCTAAAAAATATCTTTGTGCCATCACTGCCAGAATTAAAATAGGGATAGGTAGTAGATTACTTATATCAGTTTTCAACATCAAGATATGAAAATATAACTCGATATAAATTGTAGCTAGTGTCAGAAATACGCAAATAGAGATTGGTTAGGATTAGTAATCTTGCACTAGCTACTTATAGCTTTGCTTAGTTTTGCTTCTAACCTCAATTTTACCTGTTTGCATCTATGCACGCATAAGTCGAGAATGGCTGAACCGATTTTTGTGAGTATTTCCACAAGCAATTTATAACAGTCCCACTTAGATTTTAGATATGATATTGTAGGGAGATTTGTACGATGAGCCAATTAGGTATTTCATTTAACCAGCGCATTCGCCAAAATTTCCGAAAAATTATTTGTGTGGGAGTGATTGGCTTGCACAGTAGGCTATAACCACCTTTAAATGAAATACGCATGCACTCTCTCAATTCCTAGTGGAAATGGTAAATAGCTTTATCTGCCCTGAGACAATTCACGTAAACCTTGAAATTATTCCCTGGGCCATTTTCTAGAATACTCTTTTTTTATATTTTTATTTTTTTTTTTTGAAAATTAATTTTTTCATGCTCATTTTCGGTATCGGAAGTACTCTTCAGATTTCTATATTAACAATCATAAAAAAAAATCATTTAAAAAAAATTCTGTTCTAATATCAGTTTTATGATAAATAAATACAAAATACAGGGTGTAATTAATTTCATGTCATTAAAAAAACTGGTAATAGGGACCGACTAGACAGACAAAAAACCTGAAAGACTTTTTTCTCTAGGGGCACTTTGAAAAAACTGACCTGGGTGTACATTTTTTATGTTAACGTAGGAACCATTTGAGAACCACTGTTTTTCAGGGTCAATGGATGTTATAGTTCCGAATATTAGATATAATTAAAAAAACTGTAATACCCGACTTGTGTTCCCGCCGGTAGAAGTTCGGCACTTTGATGGGATTAATTGTACCGAACTTTTTATACCACTAATTATGAAAATGTAAATAATTCCTTCTCTTTCGGCACAACGCAAGCATAACATGGCCGCAGGGGTTTAAATAGGATTTATTTACAAGTGTTTTTTAATTTGGAACAAAGGTATTGTAACTTTTATTGTCATTTATAAGAATTTATAAAATTTGGAAATGGTTTATTAACATTTGTAGCATTGTGTTAAAAGCTTCAAAAATTAGTATTTTTTTATGAAATTGGAAAACGAACAGTTAGACGTCCGAGATACGATAACGGAAAATAGTTGTGTATTTTAAGTTAGGAAAGAATCTGATTTTTTTTAACGAATTGGGCGCATAATTTTCCCAATCAGGTATCAAAAACTAATAATCGAGTCTTTGGTCTCCATGAACATCAGTGTAAACAATAATAAACATATCAAAACAAGGCAGCGAATACTAATAATAATAATCATATCTTTAATGCCCGATAAGTAACACCCAATAACTGAACAATTCTTTTGAATTTTTCACAAAAATTGTTCTACGTATACACATTTCGACACGTCGAACTAAGGACCTACGCACTCCGTTCAACACATTTGGTGAATTAGGATCATTTTTTATGGTTTCTATGCACATTAAAATACGTTGTTGCAAATTTTTCTAAAGCTCTTCCGTACCAGCTGCATTTCCACCACTTTCTACATGCACCAAGTGCATATCCCAAGCTCTGGATAAGTGTAATCTCCCATAATGTCCAAAATCTGCGTTTTAAAACACTACACTAAACTGTGAATTAACGTTATCAATAAAGAAAACAAAAAGAAAACTCCAAAAAGTAACACAAAAAGCTCAAACGGGAAGTAGTGTCTCACGTAACCAAATACTAACGACTTGAACGATAAGTCAATAAAATAAGTCTTAACATAAGTGGCACAAAATTCAAAAAAATAAAAGCAACAGACAAAACCAATAAACGGATTCCATCACCTGTTCGCCATAGAAACCGAATCCTCGAGAATATCGTTCACAAAAATCTTTCATGGAGTTACGCTATAATATCTAGCCCAAGATAGCTGGCTCGGAAAATGGCAATATACTCTATGTATTTGGAATCCAGAACAACAGCAAAACAACAAAACAAGAATCAAGTTTTACATGAATTTCCGGCAAACGAGGGAGATCCGTGAAATGTATGTCGTGTTACATGACATTGTTCTGCCCATTGTAATCTATCTCTTTCAAAATTGACCAACATGTTTTTGTAAATGTGATTGACTATGCCTATCATAAGATGGAGTTCTGGAGGTGGAATTATGTCAGCTATCTCTTTATCATTATTGCCCGAAATGAGTGATCCAGAAGTGCAGTTTTGATACTTTTTTGCCTCGTTTCCTTTACGGATATTGTAATTCTCTATGCACTCTCCATTGGGCTTGTTCAGCATTTTTTTTTATTTCGCAAATCGAAAGTGCAAGTATAAATTAATGGATCTGCAAAATATCAGAATCTTATTCGCACGTTTAGTATCTTAAAAACTATTACAAATTTCCATCTCGCGAAAATGGGGCGTGGCCAGGCGCTACGTCACTATACGCATAGACTCGGCGATCTCAATAGACTTGATGCTCCTTATTGGTTATAATTATAAGTGTTTTCGAAGTATTGTTTGTTTTGCTTACTACTTGACAGTAGGGGAGTACAATTTGGTGAAATGTC
The DNA here is from genome assembly GCA_963583905.1 of Stenurella melanura. NCBI lineage: Eukaryota > Metazoa > Arthropoda > Insecta > Coleoptera > Cerambycidae > Stenurella > Stenurella melanura. The sequence continues at coordinate 57,242,617 of OY757310.1, forward strand.
AAAAAATTACAATTTTCTCTCGCTCCTGCCAGAACGAATTTTCGATTTCGACCCTGCAATTTACGATTATAATTCATCGCCGACCTTCTCCTTTCCGTAGACACAGAACGAACTTCCACTCGTCGTATTTATTTAGTTACCAGCGTTTAAAAATTCCATGTTTTTCGACTTTTCAGGTTAAATTTGAAAGGTCCCAGAAAGCCATTTTTCTTACGTCACTTGCGTATAGTGACGTCACAAATGAGCGCTCGGTTTTTGCAACTATTACTAAATTCAACTCATTATATCTCGAGAACGGAAAAAGTTAATAATATGAAATTTTAAGTGTATAATGAGAATATCGAGTACTATATGAAAAAGTATAAAAACCATATAAAAAGAATATCATGGAACAAGCCCATTGTTCTGAATTTTCCACGTTCATTAAGTTTATCTTTTTTTGACAAACGTTTGGCAAAAAAAAGATAAACTTGATATATCATTTCCTCAAAGTTTTCAAGTTTTAGTGCCGAAACTCACTGGACGGCTGTCATATCTTCGTGATAGCCTGCAGAAGACTGTGATATTTTTTTTAGCCGACAAGAGCAACGCATTAGGTACAAACCCGTTTTCACTTCCCGCATGAAGTATGATAACGCGTTTTGCTCTAGAACACGGAGTATGTAAAACACAATTATTTGAACCGTCTACCCAACCATACTGAACAACATCATGAGTGTCAAACCACGTCTCGTCTAGATACACTATATGCCTGTTTAGTTTTCGATATTCTCTGATTTTTTCCAAATAATCTACCCGAAGTGCTACTATACGTCGTGATTCCATAATTACCATACGGCTGTCAAGTTTTTTATGTTTAAAACCGCATTCTAATAAAACATAGTGTATCTAAAGAACTATAATTGTAATCAGGATAATCGATTAATTTTTCTCGAATCATTTTTAACGTAGGAACTATATTTTCTTCATACATATTATAAATTATACGCCGTATTACATTTTTGGTAGCATTATCAATATTTTTTAATTTCGTATTTTTCCGTTTCCTATTTGTACCGTGATCTATAACATCGCCTTTTTTAAGTACGCGATAAATTGTTGATTTTGATATTTTAGTTAATTCGTTAATACGTTCTATTATTTCTTTTTCACATTGTGCACGATTTTCGCTTTTTAAACGTTCATATATATTTAAAATAATACGTTGACTTTGTACGTGTAAATCTTGATTTTTAAACTCGGCTTCTTCGACAATAACCGGTTCAACTATTTCGGGATTTTCGGGCGTTATTATATTATCCTCTGTTTCAAATGGCTTCCAGAAGGCCATGGTAAATTAGTAAATAATAAAATATCTTACCTTTTATATAGTAATAAATATTTATTAATATGAACAATAAGTGTAAACTGAACCGCACTTGATATTATAATAGGTATTTCTGCACTGCACTGTAAAAATGTTATAAAGAACTCGGCACATCTCACAAGTCCATGTTGACTGCTGAGAAACGATTTACGGGTTTTTTTATGCTAGTGGACCTGTCCGTTTTATTATCTTTAAACCAGTGCAGTCGTAGATGGTTCATTCAGGCTGATTACATTGCCAGTCTCGTACTCGCCTGCACAGTTTCAACTACTATTCGATTCTCGATACCATTGTTAAATACATAGGACAAAATATCAAGTTAAGTGCGCACGGTCCTGTGCTTTAATTTAACACTGACCAGTTTCAATTGACCTCGTAAACACTGTACAAATTGTTTCATTGTTTTTTTTTTGGTAAAATGGCTGATGGAGTGACACACCAAACGACAGACATACAAACAGATATATAGCTATGGCAGGTAAAATCTCACCAGAGCAAAGAGCCTGTAGAAGAAGGTAAAAGTAAAGTATTGACGTGCGGTATGCTCTTGACTTTTTTTTGTTCTTTACAATTTGAATAACCCAACGTTACAAATGCCCAGAAAAAAATACTATAATTTCCCATATTTCACCCCTTGGTTCAAATCTAGGTATGATCGTCACTTCTGATCAACTGATTTAGATACTAACCTGGTATATCGAACATCTGGACGTTAAATTTCATGTCTATAACTTTGCATTTAGGCTTTAAAGCGCGTACGTACATACAACAGACAGACCGACGGATATCGCGAAAAAATATTTTTGCCTCAATAAACATAGTTTCCTAAATTTTCATGATTCTACACTGTATGTACCCACCTACTTTCTGTCTCTTTCCTTTAACAAAAGAAATTAATATCTATAAAATGGGACAATATGTACACCTACTTAGTTTCCAGTTTCAAAGCATTAATGACAACACTTACATGTAAAGGAGACGTTGGAAAACCGTTATCTACATAAAAAATAATTTTAAACAATTTCGGTACGTTATGTTCATTGTCATATTTTCTCCATTAACCAAACACTTAAAATCACAATAAAATACCTGATTAAACAAAGGTATGATGATAGTTGGTGACCTTTGTAAAGGTGATGTAAGCCGCTGTGGACCAACTGGGAGATAGTAGGCGGGCACCACAGCTTCCCAATTAGACGACCAGTATTAAGAGGCGGATCACTGTCAGCCAATCCGGACAGATTTCCTCTCTCGGCGGTCATCTCCACAATCACCGTTCCCAGCCTTGCTAAAAGCAACAAATATTTAAATATTTGTTAATTTGCCAGAACCGTTACGGACATTAAATGAGTACTATTTTTAACAAAAAAAAACTGTTCAATAGAAGCCTAGCATATGCAGTTGGAAGTTACGGAAAAGTTATCCAAGGAAAACCTTAAAATAGAATTCCCACAGGAAGCTAGATAATAGGTATACATACGTTGTTATCAAAGTAGTGGTTAAAGTTTGTATTGGTCATACTGGGAATTTAAAACTCAATATTAGTGATACTGTCAACTTTTAATTAATTATTAATATCAATAGAACTAATAATTTTTAATCACAAAAAAAGTAATGAGGGTAAGATGTCCGTTTTTAATGAATTCAGTTTATTTTGAATTAAAATAGTGTTTCCTAAAAAAACTAAACTAAATTTCGCATTAGGGAAACTTTGCAAACGATTGTAAAATGACGAAACAACATTCAATAACGCCAGTGCTGGTTAAACTACCCCGATAAAGTGCTTCAGTTATCAAATACCAATCACGGACCTAGAGTAGGATGTAGCTTTAAAGTAAGAAATATCATATGCTTTTACTTACAAAAGTACTTTAACCACCAAGTACAGTATTTGAAAAAGTACCTAAAGTAACAAACCAAAATATAAGTAACAAGTACAAAGTACCATTTGTACAGTACTTGAAGCTCTTAAAGTGCTTTTAAAATTGCTTACAATCGACAGATAGAGTACTCTTTTTCGCTCACATTTGACAACACATAAAGTTAACGTTTACTTATGGGTTATGAGTGGTGTCACTTTACCGCTCGTCTCCCATGACAACGAGCCACAAAGTACTTTAATGCTTGCTTGAGTGCATCGGAGTAATCAGAGTAATTCATTGTAACTAAAACGTCACTACAGATTCGACATTTAGCGTGTCGTTTTCAACCGTTTGCTAGTGAATGAGCTTACATTTGAAAATTACGTGCGTAACGTTTTAATTATAACAAATTAGTGATAAAGACGACGTAAGAAGTGATTTAATATTTCGTAATGATTGATTATCACAAAGTAACGTCTCCCACTATTCAACTTGTTAATCAGTGTATAGTGTTAAAAAATATTTCCTATAGGTATGTTATTGTGTTGGATCCAGAATCTAACCAGTATGTACGATTACCTACACAAGGGTAGTCGTTTATTTAACACAACGTACTCTTATATAAAATATCGCTCTGCAAACGTTATACTTTTACATCTTTTTGTTTCGCGTGTATTTAAATAAAATCCAGGAGAATATATCCGCATTTGGAGCACTTGTTAGCTATCGTCTGTATTCGTCTGTAGAAGTAAATACAGATGAAATATAGATTAATTACATGCGCCTCTGAATATGCGCCATTCTAATTCACAAATGAAACAACAATTTGCAAACAAAAGGGATAAATTTTGTTTTTCGACTCTCAAGTAAACATACATTAAGGAAAATTATTTGTTACAGGTGTTTATGGCCAATTACGGAGCCCAGCTTGTCCTCCCACAGACGAAATAAGGGAAGAGGGATCACCGCCTCCAGGGCCACCATCAGGATACCTTCAGCATCTGCAAAGAAGTCCTGCCTACCACCATTTAAAAGATGGTAAAATATGTTTCTCAACCTTAACGTCTTACTAGTTTTTATTACGTCGCAGACTCCGACCAAACAATATATGTGAAATATAACCTGAAATGGGGAGCAAATGTGTATAATTTTCAATTATACAACTACTTACCTAATAAGTCCAAAATATGCACCGTTTAGACAACAGTATTTTTAAGTGTGTCGGTACAGTTTCTTTATCATTGATACCAAATTTCCCTTAATTTCAATAAAATGTTCCTACATCTTAGATATCGTTTGAGATAACAGGCCATGGATAGGCTCTTCCTTAGTCTTCTATGGCCTGGGTTAGCCTTCTAATAATCTGACTAAAAAGAATTAACATATTCTTAAATGCAACACGAAAAATTTTGCTTTTAAATGTATGCCATAAACACAGACCAACCTAAATTCGGTGTGAACTGCATTTAAGTAGGCCTTGCCTGAGAAGTTCTCGGTATTTAAAAATAAATTTATTTATACATTGGTGTCTACTTTAACATTGCATCGTTAGTTTAAGTTTGAAATTTTACTTATTTCATCAATAAGTTAGTTTACTTGCTGTTATTAATTTAACTTGCTCCTAATATAGTTCAAGCTACGCCACTGTTAAGCAGGACCGACCTAACGAAGTTGTGACTCATAACTAACATTCGTATAATTAGTCTCTTAACATTTATATTTTTTTTCAACAACTTGAAATTGTGAAAATGTGAAGTAGGAAAATTAATAATAATCTATCAATAATAAGTTTTATAGAAATAATTATGGATAGAGTAGAACATATTGTTGGAGAAAGGTGGAAAATATAGTGATGCATGCAGTGAACTTGTTATCTCTAGCTTATAAACAACAAATTTTATAAAAACAATTCCCCAATTTGAGTTCATTTACTTTTCAAAAATACGTTTATGCATGATGCGTATATAGACATTGTCTACAAGCACTTGTGTCTTCGTACAACTTAATTTTGTTGCCACCAAATGTCGTAGCTTGCCATGTTAAATTCAAATAGTCCAATCATTTCTTACAATCTACTGTACATGCTCCAAAGACGCACGTCTTCTATATACTTTTAAAATTAACATGACCTAAATTTTGCTTTATTTTCCAGGTTACAAAGGATCATGTCCGACGACGAGCGAATCATCGGGTGGTAACTTCGGTGGTATCGAGGGAAATCTGCAGTCGTTAAATAACGAAGATCAGTCACATTTATTCCAAACCCCTCAGCATTACTCACCAGAGGAACACGAGTATCAAGCCTTAGAACCACACCAGCAGCAGTATCTCGATAATTCCCCGGAATTTTACGCTGCCAATCATATGTTAGAACCAAAATACAATCCCGCTCACAATTATGTAAAAAGTTATGTTAGAGGTAAGACCAAAAATCCTTTATTCCATATTGCACATTTATTAATAGTGCTCGTTAGTCTTATTTATAAACAATTTGATTGTAAAAAGAGATGTAGGAACAAACATTTATTCATTTGGTATATTTCAGTTGGTACACTAGTCAACAGTTAAAAGAGCCAGAATAGAAACTACAAACTGATTTAAACAGTTGACTGTAAATATGAAATAATAAAAAGATCTAACTAAGATGTATAAATATTATCCGTATATATAAGTTAAACTAATGACCTAAACTATATTCTTATATTATATATTTTTAATATACAAAACATAAAGTACACGTCAGAAAAATACTGTAAAACGAGGTTCGTGGTTCGTAAATCAACAATAAACAGATAATACAAAATTTAATTTAGACAATATTTGTGTTTGTAAGACTGCAAGTGAATACGTCTGAAGAATTCTTCAAAATATTGTATATACTACACATTTGCTAGATGCAAGAGAATGTCTTTACATTTGTTCTTGAAAATGATAAGTGGCGCAGTCCTTACATGTTAGGCCTAGGGTCCCGGGTGCGAATCCTGGCTAGGGTATGAATACTTAGTAGCATTTTTAATGTGTTACCGTAGCAGTCAGCTAGAGTGCTGTTGCGTGGCACAACACGTCTAGTCACTGTTATCTCTCCTGAGTTCGAGTCTCAGTTGCGACAGATGGCAATGATCCAGGGAATGGTTGTTATGCTGATGTATATGTGTACGTATCCTGGTTGGTAGCAGAACAACTATGAATAAATTTCGCCAGGACGTATAAATAAGGCGTAACAAAAATTGTGCATATATGCCACTCTAGGGATTTGAAAATTAACCAGTTCTCTTGATGTGGGTAATCAATAGCAGGATAAGTCCCATCAGCTTTAGAAGACGCACATTTCAATAAATGGCGTTGAATTCTTTCCAAATTTTATGTGTACGTTATAAGTTGGACATATCATTGTAGCATACTCAAGATGTAATCTATCAAAAATAGTGTATGGTTGCTTTAAGGTACTTACATGTCTATTTGACTTTTAGTGGCAGAAAGTTTGATGTGGTTTACAAACTTTAGTTTTTTTATCAAATTTCACACCTACATCACAAAAAGTGTCAGACCTGATAAGTGTATGATTGTTTAATTTATAATCGAATAAAATAATATTTTACTTTGTTGTAAATGTTATAATGTTACATTTTGCTTCATTTAAAAGTAATCAGTTTATAATTATTATCACAACGTATTAATATGATGGTTATTTAACAGTTCAAAGCAATCGTTTTCCCATACGACATTACAAAAGAGTTTTAAATCATTCGCATAGAAAAGGCAGTTAACAATAAGATTGTCGACTATGTCGTTTACAAAGTTAAGAAAGTGGACCTAAGTTTGAACTTTGTGGGACTCCTGATGTAGGTAACTAAAATATCGATAAATTTAATCCATGGTCGTATTGTTTTCTATCAGTTAGATAGGATTTTAAAGGTTGAATAAGGTCACCGGATTTTGAATAAATAACCAAAAACAGTACTATGGCACACTGTGCTTAATATTTTGACAAAAAATGTTTATTCCTTGGAGCTTTTGTGCCACATTCAGTGAAATAAATAAGTAGGTACTTTTAAATTTCACATGAACACTTCCGCTTTCTGGTCGCTTCTAACAAATCGACGCTTTGGTAGGTAATTTTATAACATTTTGTCTTAACCAGTGCTCATTTTTCATTTGCGAGTACCTATACATCTTTTATCTTTAATATCTTCCGACAAGAAGCGGTTAAGGCCTTTTCATTTAAGTGTTTTGCATTCATTTTCCCACGCTCCGTTCTCTATATTTCTTTCTTTATACGGACTACCGCATATATTAAGATAAATATCAAGGGCTTCTTCAAAAATATGTATCACTTGGTAAGTACTAATATTATTCTAGATTTTCCGTTATAAGTTGCCCGTCGGTAATATATTTTTCAACCCATGATAGTTACTAAAATGAGACGTCCGCAAAGAGATAAAATCATTGAAAACGTTTTTATATATTTAACGTCACAAAATTTTAATTACTTCGCTTTTTATTGTATAGCTTTGTTAATGAAACAATGTTAATGACCTTCGAGATGAAAAAATTAATTAAAATTCAATGTCACGTTTAATTCTAACGTCTCGATGTGAATTGCAGGCCTATTTGGGAACAATAGGCCATCATTTGTAAGCAGCATTAGTACATTAATTTCTTGGAATATTCCAGTAAGCAATGTGTAATATAAAAACTGCTTGATATTTTAAAAATTAAGTTAGGAAAAGAAATTATTCTAGTATTGCTTCTTATTAACAACTAGCGTCAATGTGTAACGTCGGTTTTAGTTTTAGTCATTTGAAATTAGATATTATATAATTAAGTTTCCGCCTTAACGGAATTATTTAGCTATTCAAACAGAATACTAAATCAACATTATTTCAGAGCCGGATTCAGCTGAAATAATTATTAGAACTTTTTATTTACTTGTGACGGTACTTACATCATATAGTCCGGGAGCCAGGCGAAAATTTGGTCAATTATTTCTTCTCGAACGAAAATTAGTGAGACGCATAATGCCTCGGTGCGGTTTCGTGGGTGGGATGAGCGGTAGTAGCCTCCCACGCACGGAGAAAAAAAATTTTTTTTAGTCATTTCCTTCTCACTAAAAATTTGTGAAACTATAGCTTATCCAATATCTTGAAGAAAAAAAAATGTCAGCTGACTATAACATGGTGTATTATACGTCAGCTGGTCGCTTGAACATAAAAAAAATTATACATTCGATGATCTTCACTAGATGATTTTAAGTGAGAACTTGTTTTTTTTTCAAAAGACGCAATAAGGCGTTACGTTAGACATTTTTATTTTGTGTTTAACGGTCACTATACTAATTCTTCTTAAACCTCTCTACGACTGAGTACATATTCTATTGTGATCGCCTACTCGCGTGCTGGATTCTGTAATGCTATTGGTCAAATGGCCATAAACTGGTGATAACAGATAACACTCATCACGGTTTCGGTACAGGTGCGTACTCAGACTCAGTTGGAAGTACATCGTTTTTGTATCTGTTTACATTTCATTTCATTGTTTAAATTGCATCTTTGTAAATATCGTCTCTTGTGATATAATTATTGTTTTTTATTTATATCCTTTTAGAGTATATTAAATAAGTGTGTTTGCCTCTCGGGCATCAGTGTATCAAATATATCAAGGACACCTAAAAATGTCTAGTAGCACGGATACAGCTGATGAGCCCACATAAGTTTTTTTGCTTCGTCTTAAAATGAGGTCGAAAAACTCTCATTTCGACGTAAAGACCAAGGAAATGATTTTAAGCGTGTATAAGTATCGGATTCAAGAAAATCTTATATTACTCAAAGATGAAATTGTAAGGAAAGTGGCAAATATGACAGGAATGTGTGGCCGCAGTGTTTACAAAATTGTCAGAGAGTATACCACTAACCATAAATTTTCGGTGCCAAAAACCAACCAAAACCGTAAAAAAATTGTTGGACTTCGATCGAAATGCAATCAGGAGAAAAGTTCATCAATATTTCTTTAGAAACCAACTTCCTACTTATTATGTTCCCGCTTAACTTCTGCGTTACAACTTTCAAGGTATCAGCTGACGATCTTTCCACCAGGTACAGCCAGCTGACATTTATATTCATTCACAGTAGTATATAAGCTATCATCAGGTAAATTTTTAGTTGAGAGGAAATCATTAAATGTATTTTTTTTCATGTTCAAGCCACCAGCTGACGTATAATACACCATGTTATAGTCAGCTGATTTTTTTTTCTTCAAGATGTTGGATTAGCTATAGTTTCACAAATTTTTAGTCAGGAAGAAATGACTAAAAATATTTTTTTCTCCGTGCGTGGGCGGCTACCGCCGCTCATCCCACCCACGGAACCGCAGCTGACGTTCACGAGGCTTCATAATACAACTCTCTGATGCATTCCACTAATTACTGCTTGAGAGGGACTTGGTCATGAAAATCTGTCGCTGGCTCCCGGTCTAATACATATTTTATTAAAAAAGAGGCATATACAGAGAGGGCACTGGGTCCCTCGTTACCCTCGGATAAGGTAAAAGCTGATTCACCATTTTTCGAATCCTAGCCGTATACGACTCAAGCTGCGCTACGCTGTTTTGAATCGTTTTTAGTACAAAAAACATTAAATGAAAATGTTATTTTTTTGGTTTACCCTTGCATAGAAGGCAGTATGTAATATTTAATGGCTTCAGATATGTTGATCAGCTCACAATATTGCGATAAACGGTCACCCAGAGCGGACGAATTCCAAGATGCGGAACGCGACCAATTATATAACCAAAAGTGCGTGCCTCGCGTTATTTACCCTATACGTGTTTTGCGAATACCTAACATTAATTCATTGATCATTTTTCCTCACGTTCGATTTTCTTATAAATTGCTGGTCATAGAGAACAGAATATCCTATCAAAGAGTTGCCTCCTTCCCTTTTGTTCATCTTACGTCATACTAATACTTTGTCTTTATTCCGAAAGAATAGTATTCTGCTTCCTATATTTACTCCTACGAATGTTCACATTTTATAGATATAGGCTTGATTGATTAATTGATTTGCCAGCGTAAGGTAGGCATTGCTGCCGATTCCGGACATCCAATCTGGACCTTCTTATATACCGCCGGATTCATACGCTAGGTTGAATATGGGACATGCTTGTTGCCAACGAGAGACGCAAGGGGTAGGACTATAGGATGGGAAGTGTAGGTGCTTATGAGTTGCTTCTTTTCAGTTTCCATCTGTCATCATCGGATGGGAAGTGTAGGCGTTTGCGAGATGCTTCTATTAAGTTTCCATGCTTCTTTTAAGTTTCCATCTCCTTATTTATTCTTCTTCTCAGTTTTCTGTTCCTGTTCTGTTTCTGAATCTAGCAGTGTACATTTCCTCCTGCCCACTTGCGTCCACATATTATTTCATGCTTCCCACAAATCCGTGCTTGTCTGCCAAGACATTCATACATTAAATCGCAGTAAGGAGCCCTCATTTATTAACCGTTCCACAGGTAAATATCCATTTACGGTGAAAGTGCAAGGAAGAGCCCTGTCTCGCGGTAAAAAGAGCTTTTTACAGTGGGTTATAAGAAAGATGCCCAAGAGAATATTTTGCACACCCTGTATATTGGTTTGTGTTTATGGTAATTAGTTTCAATTGCTGTTTTCCAACTCCGGGTATTATTCTATTTTTTTACCAAATTTTCAATTTTAATTTAATTGGTTTTTTTCAATTTTAATAAAGAAATAAACTAATACACTAATAAACTTATGCTACTAATTAACAATTAAAAACTTATCTTTTCCGTCCACAGCTGGTATGTCTATCTTGTATTATAAACACATGTTGCTCATACCAGTAACCATTCACTTGAGAGGGTCCCAGGTATAAATGTGTGGGTCGGTCTGTTTTCGTTTACGACGCCACAGTCCAGCGACGCACAGCACTAAGACACATGTTTACTTTATTCTTGGTACTATTAACAAACACTTTACACTAATTTTCTATTTTTAATTCGGAATGTGCTTTGTTCTTCGATTATTACACTTAATTTTACGCCAAATATTTTAACCTACCGATGACTTCAATTTAATCGAGTTTAATGAAGTTTTAACTGATTCTTTTTGCGTCTTCTTCGGTAACGTTACATGGCACCCCACCAAACACCTTCAACGAGGCCACTCTCACTCTCATTTTATCGTTATAGCCTTATAAACAAATTCGTATTTTCTGCGTTTATTACAATTTGACCTTCATATTAACACATACTGGTAACTTTGTTATCAAAATTTAAAACCGATCCTTTGTTCAGTTTTTGAATTTGTTAAACGAACAATTAAATATTTTCTTTTAATTCTAATAATAATAATTATTATTATTATTTATCCAGTAGACGTCGATAACGAGGAAAATGATCCGCGAAAACGATGTTGAATAATTATTTGTAAAAATGAAACTACTCCACAAATCACTATGAAATTCAATAGTAGACGTACGGCAATTTTTAATAGCAATTTTAAGCAAGTTTAAATCAATATGGAAATGGTACTATTTTTTAGAGTAAAATTTTCTGTGTTCAAAAAGACTAGAATTAAAATCGATTTCTCGCAGAGTTAACAGATTACTCACTAAATTAAAATGAAATTTTGTATTAAGTCTGTTAACAGCATGTTTTGCAAAATAATAGATTTAACATTTAACCTTACAATAATAGCGTTTTTTATAATGCCGGAAAAAATTATATACGGATTTACGAGTTCAGTCTCATTGAATTGCAAATATCTTTTCTTTTTTCTAAAACTATAAGAATAACAAAGTCAGAACTAGTAATCTGGGCACTCGGAGTAAATATTTATACTACTAAAATATATAAACTACTGTATTTACGCTAGAAAGTGAAATTTCCTTTGGCGACCTTAACGAAATTTGGAAGATTTAGCCCAATATTTTCTAAATTGTGTTCACGACTTCATTAGTGTTTTAAAAAGTAAAATAAAATAAACAAAATGAAAAAAAAAGGAGAAATATTCGACCTCCCTATTTAGATCACTATCCATCCTTACTAAAACCAATGGAGCGGCACTTTTTCACCTCGCCTAGGACGACAAAAGGGTGTGTGTCACTGCCAGGGTTGCATCATCATGAGTTCCACGGGGATCTGTTCTAGAGCCGTTGTTATTTTACTTATTCATAATTACCATCGTCAATAGTTTAAACCTGAATTGTCGTCTTGATGTGGATGATTTAATAACAATTAATGTATTTAGGAATGTTAAATGAAGACTGAAACAAATCCACACAAATTGAATAACATTTTAATTAAATTGGTGCCTATTAAGTTTACTGCCTTACTGATTCGAAGTTGTTTATTAACCACACGTTTACATTTCATAAGATAATTATTTATTGTGTTATTTTTTTTTTACATCATAGAGATATTGTTCGTCTCATCGCTACTGCATAAGATTATATTCAAACGCCCGAGTGTTTCATGTTTGCCGGTTTCATTGTCGGCGCCGCCTGCACACTGATAAAATAGAAATTATTTGAAACCTTACCATTATAAACCAGTAGACAGGGACAAAAAAGTTAAAAGGTGCATTTTTGAGCCGGGAGCAATGTTTTAATTGAGTCTTATATATTTTTCGCGCTAAAGACGATCGTCATTATGAGTACTTACTTCGTAAACCCTGCGCTTATTTTTTAAATTAACAGTTTTAAAAAAAAATCTATTTCACGTTTTGCTTTATAATTCCTCTCCTGCTTATTTTTCGCCATATGTACCTCATTAGTTTTTTGTTCCTCGTTGAATTATCTAAATAATGAGACTGCTTTGAAGTCACTAAGTGTTTTTTTTAGTTGCAAATACTGTTCAAAGCTGAGAAAGTGCCTTTTTACGACATTAAATAATTTTGAAACGGAAACACCTAGGAATCTGAAACTTTCAGAAATTGCTAACGATGATATAAAAAAGTGTTCCAAATTTCAGAGAGATTAGTTTTTAACTTTTTAAGTAATAACCAATCGATTTTTCATCAAGCCTCAATTGCATATCGCGCCATTTCTTTTGTAAATAATTTAGAGCATCCAAACCAAGCTAGGAAATTCAAGAAACTATTCGAATTTAATACGCCGTTGAAATTTTTAGAAAATATTGATTTTGAGCGATTTTATAACGATTTCTTTAGAGTGACCTTTTTTACGCGACGTATAATACAATAAAGCTTTTTTATTTTTCAATGCAGATATCCGCTTTTTCTTGGAAAATCTTTGTCTTAAAAAGTGCTTTCAAGTTATGAAAATGTGGATAATCTACATTGAAAAATCAAAAAGCCACATTGTTTTATGCGTCGCGTAAGAAAAGGTCACTCTAAAGAAATCGTTATAAAATCGGTCAAAATCAATATTTTCTGAAAATTCCAACGGCATGTTAAATTTAAATAGATTTTTGAATTTTCTAACCTGATTTGGATAGTTTAAATTGCTTACAAAAGAAATGGCGTGATTTGCAATTAAAGCTTGAAAAAATAATCGATCGTTACTTAAAAAGTTAAAATTCGATCTTGCTGAAATTTGAAACAGTTTTTTATATCAGCGTAAGCAACAGTTTATGAAGGTGTTTCCAAGTTATTTAATGTCGGAAAAAGGGCACTTTTTCAACTTTGAACGCTGTTTGAAAATAAAAAAACACTTAGCGACTTCAAACCATTTTTAAGATAATTCAATGAGGAACAAAAAAACTAACAAGGTACATATGGCGAAAAATGTGTAGGAGAGGAGATATAAAGCAAAACGTGAAAACAAGTCGTTTAAAAAAAATGTTAATAAACATACCCCCAGCTGCTCATCATTACTCTATTTGTTCGGCAATCACAAAATAATGTTTAACAATGCTCTTTTTTTGTAACCTAATTTCTAATTATGGAAATATTCTATTCTAGGAGCAGGGAGGTATAATGATTACGGAGATACCTATGGTCCCCCATTTGATACAACACCTTTTCAAACTGTACCCAGTGGAGCAAACAGCGGGCCAGATCAGTGGGGTCACAACCATGATCTGTCGCTAGCACATCATCCACACACGCATCCAGCATTTCTGTCGGCTGGTATGTCAAGAGACCAACTGAATGCCATGCAAGATACAAAGCCCATGATTCAAAATGGAATGATCGCTGGGTATCCTAGTAATCCAAGTGCTGGCGGACCCTGTTTTACAGGTAAGTTCAGAAGTTTTTATGACATTTCGACTGTTGTTTATTCCACCCTCAGGTGTATACAAAAGTGTAGATTTTCATACTTCTCGCTTTTTGTCTATCTCGCATAGCCTGCGTAATTTTTATCTCAGTGCAATAAACTATAACACAATTAACGCAAAAAAGTTATGTGGCAAAAAGATACTTTTTGGGTTTTGTTTATAAATCTCACGCATTTTGCGTCATTTTTACCTCGGCGCCACAAATGATATCTCAGTCAAAAATTTTGTGCGGAATCTAAATATGTTATTAAAGAGTAGCTCATCACCTTTTAAAAGTTATGAAGCATTTCTCTACAATGAGTCAAAGAAACAATTTTTTTCGAAACGAATTTTAGCATTGCGTTCTTTATTTAAACTAGTATATCCTCAACGCCGGCCTGTCTAGCGCACATTTGTCGTAAACATATCTAAATCTACATAAAATTATATTGTATCATACAAATTGTTAAGTATCAAAGATATTTTAATTGATAAATGTTTAACACTGTGATGTTTTGAAAACTAAAACTCAGTTATGTGATGCTTATTTATGCAGAACTGTTTAAAAATAAACGACTGCCAAGAATGTAAAAAATATTAATTATAAAAATGTTAAACAATGCTAGACGCTTTATGATGAACCTACACCATTGTTTAATCGACCTTCAGGGAATGTGATGTTATTGGCTCTTCGCTGTAAATTTAAATTAGTGTTATGTTTTATTTTAAATGCTTGAGAGGCGAAGTAATACACTTAAATAAACTTAATGGAGTTTATACAGTCGATTTTTTTCAGTGGGCGGTACACATTGTTGAACATTTGGATGGCATTACTGGAAAACGATCCAACCACCATTTTTAATTTTTGAGTAAAGCTGGTGTAAAGTTTTGATTCCTTTTATATTATTCTAATGCTTTGTTACGGATTTAGAATTATTAGGAATTAAATTTTTTTATTAGGAAACATAAAAATCTAAATAACAAGATTTTGCATTCTGAACAACAAATATGGAAATACATATTTCATTATCTAGTTAATATTTTCCCTAATTTCGAAATCGTAATTTTGTTCTTTGCCGATATCCTTAGCCTGTTGCGTTTCCATGACAACATTTCTCTACTACTACACATTTTTGTATTAAGAAATCACTATGCAAATAAGTAAACAACACACATAACAGGTAGTTTTAAAATATATACTTACCCACTTGAGCTACTGTAAAATGTAGAAGGAACCAAGCGGCCGTATGTTGCTTGGTCCCCTTTATACAATAGGAAATCTGTTTCTCAGCATGTGTCGTTTGGTAACAGAGCACATCAGACATTTTCTATCGCTTAATCCTTCTTATTAGCTTTTTTTTGTAACTTTGTACGTAAGAAAATATTGCAACTCAATTTTCGCCCACTTAGGTGTTGTATTAACTTGAAACTTTGTATGTGTACGTTGTTAACTTGACAATACAATTTGACATTTTTTTAATAAAAAATCCAAGATGGCGTTTCCTAGATGGCGGACAGTTTATTATCAATTAAGATCTGATTCTACTAAAAATTGGTATCTGGAGATTTTAAAGGTCGCAGATTCTAAACATTTGATCGAGACTCAAGAATTCAAAATGGCGGCGTCGATATGGCGGAGAAGTTTTGTCATTTTGATGTTGCAGATTATCAATATTTTGTCGAAATTTAATAATTCAAAATGGCGTCAATATGGCGGATAAATTTTGTAATTTATGGTCTGATTCATCTGATAATCGGTATCTGGGGATTTTCGAAATTTAAGAATACAAAATGTCGGCTTCAATATGAATAAGTTTTGTCATCTATGGGTAGGGAATTTGATCGAACAAACACCCTAGTTTAATTGGAATAAAACTAAAAAGAAAAAGAAAAATTTTAAAACACCCTTTTGAAAACTAACTGAAACTTTTAAAAAATACACTAAAAGGAAGAGAAAAATGTTAATAATAATAATTATATTAATAAATGTAAAAGCATGAGGCGCTCAAAATACTTTACACACTTTAACGTTTATTAACATTATTTTGTTCAGGAGTTATTGTTCCTTTTCAACGTAGCGTTGTTAAATAATGTCTTGTTTCTCATATAAAAACATTATTTTGCTACACTGCGCTGATGAGGACCAATAACTTCGAAACACGTTTGCCTGTAGCTGAACTCTTGTTTCATATTGGGGGAAATGGTGCTATCCTCGCTCTTGTTTTTTGTCTGACTCCGACAATTCTTCCATTCTTTTATTATTTTGTTCTTTTCAGTGGATTTTTTAATTTATTTATTTTATACTTTCTAAACAGAGTTATAAGTCGTTTAATGTACTTAACTGAACATTTCAATTTTGGCGCTGTGGTCGTTTTTCAGTAACTCCATCCGTTTATTTAAAGATTAAAAAACTAACATGATGCTTTTTGTATAGGTTCAGGTCCTATCCAGCTGTGGCAGTTCCTGTTGGAATTACTGACCGACAAATCGTGCCAGGGTTTTATTTCCTGGACAGGAGATGGCTGGGAGTTTAAGTTAACCGATCCAGATGAGGTGGCCAGGCGATGGGGCATCCGCAAGAATAAACCAAAAATGAATTACGAAAAATTATCACGTGGACTTCGCTATTACTATGACAAAAATATAATTCACAAGACTGCCGGCAAACGCTATGTGTATCGCTTCGTGTGTGATCTTCAAACTTTACTTGGGTAAGTAGTATTAATCTCATTATATAGTTTACAAAATCAGAGGGAAAAAAATCATAAATTTTCTGTACTTTTTAATGGACAAACATTATTCAAATTTTTACTATAGTCAAGTCAGGAAGATAAAATTAAACTGTACAAAAATAAGTTTTTATAAATATACAGGGTGTCCCGGGAGTATGTGACAATACTTTGGGAGGTATAATTTTCATCAAAATAACAATAAGTACGTTTTTTTTTCTAGGAGTCCCCCTTAAATCTTGAGGAAAGCATTTTGCTCAATGCTTTCATACTGTGTCGATTGCAATGAAAGGACAATAGGCACAGTAAATACCTTTGATTGTGAATCCAGGTAGTAGCGTCATTTTACATTACCATTACCAATTTTTTTTATTTGTTATATATTTATATTTGAAGAATGTGGTCCTTGAGGGCTCTGAAGATGGCCTAGAATAATCGCAAAAATCTGAACGGAAGGGAATTTATAAAAAGGGAACGTTCTCACAAAGAAATTGTTTGGAATGTAATTGTATTGAATAATTTGAGTTTGTTAGTTTCTTCATGGCAAACTAATGAATATTTGTTTTAAAACATCTAATTATTTATCTTTAAACGTAAAGGGGGAGAAGTTTACAAACGAACATTTATGTAACAGGGCTCTCACAAATACTACAAGGTGTTTTAGGGTGGGGGGTGGTGGTTTTGAAAATAGGCCCTTTTTACGAATGTTTTTTTGAATGAATCCTTTAGATAAAGATTATCGATGATTTTAAATCATCTAACATTAAATAAATTTGTTACAGGGATTGAAATTTATTTGTTGTATGATAATGTCGGCTATTAATAACTTAAAAAGGACATTTGTATGATAGCAAACTATTACCCAAGAAATATGGCCTAATTTGTATCTTGCCTAGAAAAAGTGGAGTACCTCTTATGCTTTTACCTAAAGTTTGACATTGATACATTTTTGGAATTTGAGGTGATATTTTTAAATCCTTTAAAAGTTTCTAAATAAAACTAGTAAAAGGCACCCTTCTTTTTAATGTTCTTTTGACCCAAACTATATATTCTTGAGGTATTCCCCATATTCCTAGACACCCTATATATTTTATTTTTAAACAAAGTTATAATTTTTTGGTTCTTAGAAGTATACAGGGAATGTAAGAATTTTGGGACACCCTGTATATAATTTTTTTGTGCAAAAGGTAAATTCGGGAAATCGGATCAGGCTTCCGCAATAACGAGGAGCTCTGAATTCATATCACCATGGAAAATTTGATTTTTTATAAATTATTTTTGTATTTTTGCTAATAAATATGAATTATAAATATTGCTGTATATTGTATTCATTCCTAATGAGTTACATCATGTGTATTTTTTGCAGATACAGTCCTGAGGAACTTCATGCAATGGTAGATCTCAAACCAGAGAAGAAAGAAGACGACTGAATTTAACGTTAATCCCCCGATAAAATTTCATTGGTGCCTAATGATAATTAAATCAAATCATATGGATCAAAATTTTAAACCAAATCTAAATATATACACATCAGTATCATATTGTTCTGATTAACTCAAATCGCTCAAATCAACGTATTTAAGACCAAAGTTACTAAAGTTAAATAATCTGAATGTTTTATTAGAAATAAATTATTTAAGAACAGACTGTACCTACTAGATAAACACAGCATTCGTTAGTTGATTATTTAATTATTGTTTTTGTTAAGTATTGAATTTTTTCAAAATTTATTGTAATGTTAAAGAATGTGCACCAAGTCTTGAATATGCAAAAACTTTGCAGATATTTTAATGGAATTATGTATAGTGCCATTATACTATATGTGTTTTCGGTTTGTTTCAGATCAGCAGAAAAGTCGCTAAATATACAATGTGTCTCAAGAAAAAGTGCTTAGACGAAAATCTTAGAAAGAACGAATAACCTACATTGTCGTTGTCAGATTGGATTAGTTTGTTTTTGTTGGCTTTTGAATTTTTTCCTGGGTGATAAAATTTCGTTTTGGTATTTTTCGCTTATGTCATATAAGGTACCATTTTTTATGGCTGTAAAACTACATTTTTCAACCCTATGGATAAGAAAAGAGACAGTATTTTATGTCTTTTATTCTATGAGCAGTGACAATACGGAAAGTACCCTGTGCAAATGACAAAGTTTAATTTTCTTTTAATCAATACAATTTGTTGATGATGATATTATAACTTGACCTAATAAAAGAACTGATCCAATTTGTAAATTCGCGAGGAAAAAATTCCAAGGTCCACTAAAAAACAGAGCCTTTCTGACCCTGACAATATGGATGTTTTGACAATGAAATATATTGTCCTTTCTACCAATATCATCGGAGCATCTTACTTTTGGACATCCTGTATATACAGTGTTTCCAAAATTCAAGGTCATCTCTTGGAAGGCTCATGACTGACCAGAATGTGGCCTTGGTAAAAAATTGATAGTTATTGTGATATTGGCACTTTTACGAATTTCGTGAAAATCGATATCTTAGATCAGTTTTGTTTTTCGCGTACCACAGCTAGAAAATTCCAAATTTAAAGATTCTAATTTTGTTACACAAATCTGAATAGTCCTGCTACTGATCACAGTCCTAAATTAATTTAAGAGTGCCATATTTTTGGAAGAAAATACTTGTTTTGCCCGATTCATGAGTTATTTATTTTTTTTAGCTAAGATTCTTCAAACTGTAAAAAAATTACCCCTAACCTGGCAACAAGTTATTTTCGAAAGTCGTTCATTTAGTGTAGTTTTTAAAATGCTAAAACATTTACTTTAGAAAAAAAGATATTGCTATTTTACTGTAAAAGTGCATTGGAAAATTATTTCAATAATTAGGAATTCGAATGATAACACTTGTATTTATTAAAAACTAACCAAAACACAAATGAAAATAAAAAAATGTGTTTAAATTGCCTGCCACCAATGAGCTGGACTTTAATTTAACAAGTGTTTTCATTCGTATTCCTAATCATTGAAATAATTTCACAAAGCAGCTCGTTTTGCAGTAAGATAGCAATATTTTATAATGATTTGCCAGGTTAGAGTAATTTTTTTACAGTACGAAGAGTGAAGTTAACTAACAAAAAAAAATTAACTCATGAATTGGGTAAAATTTTTTTATTTTTTTTTTTTTCGACGGTATGGCACCATTAATTTTATTTAGAACTGTGATCAATGGCAGAACTATTCAGGGTTATGTAATAGAAATTATAATTTTAGAATATGGAATTTTGTAGCTGTGGTACGCGAAAAACTGATCTGAGATGTCGATTTTCACAAAAATGCCAATATCTCAAAAACTAACAATTTTTTATTACGGTTTTATTTTGAGATTCTGATCAGTCGTGAGCTGGTCTATCAACTCTTCTCGGAATAATGTTGAGTTTTGGTACACCCCGTATAAATATGGACATGTAAATACATGAGGTGCATCCTTTATTTACATATTTAGTAACATTTCTGTCGGAATTAGACTGAATTGGCATAGTGTGCTTGCACCTTTATTGTCTGTCTGAATGTTTATCAAAATCCAATGCACAATGGGGAAATTGCCAGACAACAGTAGTTATATGTATATGCCTGCCAAATAAAATTGAGACATATGATGGAAACGACTAATTTTACTCAGCTGCAGTGGCAAATTTAAAATAACAGTTTCGTGGTAACAAATCAAATTAATTTCTGCGTATTTTTAGTAAAAAGACAGTTTGCGCCTGCATTTTTTCAGTGGTTGTTCCTAGTTGTTGTTCCATTAGGTGGTAATATTAATGTACCGTGATCTCAAAAAAATCAATAAGTGTGTGATAAACATACACGTACAATGATTGTGTCTGCATTTTGTTCAGTTGTACCCACCTCTGCAGACTATTCTTGAATTTAAATGATGTATATAAACTTTTCTCTCTTTGTTGCAAGTGTTCAAAAAATGGTCTCCAAATTTGAACAAAATTGTAATATTAACACATACCTCCGAGACCATGAAGTTTCCCGTGGAAGTTTCTTATGTGTAAGAGACATTTTTTCGTATGGTACAGAAATTTTGCAAATATAGTGAAATAAATATCGCACACAAGTCCCCGAAATTGTCACTATATTTTTTCAATAAGAAATACGGGTGAAACTTCATGGTCTTAGAGTGTTTAATATAAACCGATTTTGCTCAAATTTGCTTAAGATCATTTTTTGAAACAAATTGAGGAGGTGAGACAAGAATCAAAATTTATTTTTCACAAGTATAAATTTGAGTCACCTTAATACGCACATTTTTCAATTTATATCCACTTCTGCACAGTTTATTTTTGTCGAATTTAATTGTTGTTAATTAGACAGTATCTTTTAATGTACCCTATCAAGAAAAAAATCAAAAAAAATATGATAGAGATACACATACATTGATGGTGTCTACAATTTTTTTAACAATAGATTTCTGCTGAGACTTTTTAGATTTTGTTGTTTTGTCGACATTTTTTAGTAGTATCTCAGTCCTGCAGCAACCATATGAGGAAAGCGTTAAAGTCCATACACGGGCCTTTTCGCGGAAAACAGTGGGACTTTTAAATTTGGACCTATTTTATACTAGGTCGTTTTTGCGAGGAACGAGGCATAGGCTGTCAGTGATAGTTGAAAAAGTCGAAGAAAAAAAAACGCGAGACCAAACAACTTAAGAGTTGTGAAAATATGTTCGTTGATGTAATTTTGGTAATGAAATTTTTTTCGAACGGAAAGAATATATGACGCTTTTTTTCGAACAAAATTGTAAAAAAAAATCTTGGGATGTGAAAAAGGTAACTTTCAAATGGCTGCCAAAAGTTTGTTTGTGGTCAGATTGACCTTGAAATAGTGACTGTGTGTCAAGTACCTTCCATAGATCTTAAAAACAAATTTGACGCACATTTGATCTCTTTGTTGCGGTCTGACAACTATTTGAAGTGTAAGAGAATTTATGGTAAATTTTCGTGAAAAGGCGCGTATTAGGACTCGCGCTTTTTTCTCATACGGAAGCTCCAAGACACTTGTGCACAATTCTTTGTTTAATTTGGTTGTCTAAGTAGGCAGTATAATCTAATATACCGTGATTATGAAAAAACAATTAAATTGTGATAGAAATACACGTATAATGATTGTGTCTGCTCTTTTTTGAGCAGTACATATTTTGCGGCGACTATTTTTGGAATTAGTTGTTATCTCATTTAGGTATGTTTTAATACATCGCGTGAAAAATGTCAGAGGAATGCATTGACAATGATTGTGTCTACATCTTTTCAAATGATACTCTTCTTCCTAGATTAGGTTGTTCTCTAATTTATGCGATATGTTATATGTCACCATGATGAAAAATTCTATTAAAGTATGACTAAAGTACTCGTTTTGGTATGTTGATGGATGAATAAATTTCGGGTATAGTATATACGATCTCAGTTGAAACAGGATAAAAACAGAAACTCGGAGTAAAGTCGGCATCTCCTTTGTGTTGTCTACAGTCCACGTGAACTTGATCCGCCTGCCACGTAGAAATGTGGGCGGGATTTGATGTCTAGCGAGATTGATTTGCCAACATAAAGGAAATGCCGACTTTAATCCGAGTTTTCTTTCTTATGATGTCCCAACTGAGATAGCATATACTATACCTATTCTTTAAAATAAGCTAGCATGGTAAGCAAGAGAGGCTGAAAAGGGAGTAGCAAAAAATCGAATGTTGGATGTTGCAAGAACACTTGCAGCTCAAGATTAAGTTTAAATTGCAACAAAATAGCTTTTGGTCAAAGGTGGATGTGTTAGAACTGTAAATTTTCTAACAAGTGGTCATTAACGATGGGAGTAATCAGGGCGGAGTGATTCCACAAATATGTTCACAAAAAGAAAGACTGGGAAATATTCAGTATTTCGTCCATGTCATATGCCAATTTTAAAAAATAATTCTTGAGGAAGCACAGTATTATTTTATTTTTCTTGTATTATGCTAAATTGGCATCTTGGTTAGTTTGTTAGTCAATTTTGCATATTGTGGAAAATATTCTAATAGATGTTTTAAAGTTTTTTATTCGCCAGTATTGGCAATGCTGAGTAAGTTCAAAAAGGAACAAAAAGCAAGAGTGATTTTGTGTTCTGCGAAAATGTAGTATCTCTGTGAATGTTTATTAACAAGATGGAATCATACTCCTAGGTTTAAAATGGTACATGTTCAGTATTTTAAGAAATCTACAACTTTCATTTGAAAGAAAAGTGTTATACATTTGTAAATACAAGAAAATAACAAGTTTTAAAAGGAAAGTCACATCAAACTTTTTCATAGTAATGTAACCACGCCGGAATAAACTAGTTTGCTGTTCATTTTCTTGGTAGTTATTTTGACAATAAAAATTTTTCTAATAGAAAGAAATACAAAAGTTGATTTTAAGAACATGAGAGAACTAAAATTATTGAAATATATGTTATCTGTTATGTTTATATTGTATTTTTGTCTCAGTAAGTACATTCAAATTAGTATTACCAAAATAATCTGTTACTTCATTTGTGGAGTAAGGATTGTGTGTGATAATCATGGATGTTTTCAGTTTCTCTATTTCTACAGTATTAAATATACATCAGTAATAATCATTTTCTCATCATGTCGGTACAGATAACTATTTTAAAACAGATACACCCAATTTCATATCAAATTCTGTATGTCTCTCAATTTTTTTGCAGGTGACTAGTTATATTTTCCTTAATTTCTCAAATGCCACAATTTATTGTTATAACGTCTTTTTACGAATGAATCCAAATATTTTCCAAACAGTTTTTTAATGATTCAAGACTTTGGTATTAATTGTATATTGCACTAAAACCCTTTCACTGTTGATAATTAGAAAACAATAAAATTTCGTGTGATTTATGATAATAAGTAAGATAAAGTTAATATAGAATGTATAAAGCTAGTTGTTTGCTCTCTTGGGTCATAAAAAGGCCCAGCAATGTAATGAGGGTGTGTCAGTAAAAAATAAAATGTAAATATCATTATTGTGATAAGCCTATTAAATCAGATAGTATATGTTTATATTTTGGAAAGTAATAGTTTTTTGTGGGATACACGTTGACCCCATCGTTAGGTATTTTTATACTGTAATTGAGTATTATCTCCATTAAACCTTGAGAACGATTTTTTTATCAAATCTTGGCATGTGATTGGTCAACTTGCAATATAAAAAGCTATGTTCTCAAATAAGCTGTTAAGCGAACGTTGATTAATTTTTTTTTAATATTGTGGTCTCAACATATTGCAAAATATGTTCTACAATTTAAGTTATTATTAAAACACAAACTGTGGAAATGCAGCGGTGATCTCGTTGTATGGGATTTCAAAGTCGCTGTATTTTTGTTTAATGTGTTATTCATACGTATAATTATTGTATTAAATGAAATATGTTTCAATAAAAATATATTGGTTTTACCACTACAAAGAATTTTATTTGTATTTATCCTCACGTGAATCCTTCACCTTTACAATCATCCTACTTCTTCAACACAAAAATACTTAGTCTTACATATCTTTATATGGAGTTTTTTTTTGCATAACCTGAGTATCAAATGAGACTAGGAGGGGGGCTAATTGCAGGCTATCCAGAGCCCCAGCCATCTTCCAAGTGGAGATCTATGCTATAGCATAGAGATCTATAGATCTATGTGCCTAGGAATGCATGAATAAAGGCATTCAAAAGGCAAAAATCTATACATGTCTGCGCCAAGAAACTTAATCACTCTTGTGCAGAGATCTCAATGGCGCCCCGTGAAATACCAGGTGTCCCATTATATTTTGACCCTTTTTAAACCTATATAACTTTTGAACTTGTTGAGATAATGAAATGCTGTTTTCGCTAGTCATCTTTTAATTTTGATAAGTTTTTTTCTGAGTAATCGTCGTTTTTTGCTCACTTCCAGTTTAACAGGACATGACGTATTTTCGAGCATAGGGCAACTTTGTTATTTTAAATGGAACACCCTGTATATTTTGTCACAGTTGGAAAGACCATTGTTTCCCCTTTCCGAAAATGTCATATATGTCATGGAAATTATACAGAGTGATGATTTCATAATGTTTTAAAGTGAACACTGCGTTTTATCGAAATGCTACGAAGAAAATAATGATGCATAAAGTATACTATGGAAACAAAAGACAACATCACTTGTAAACGTCAAATTAGTTTATTAATAGTTGCATATTACTTCAAAATTCCTAATATTGAAAATGTACATATGAAATTCGATATAACAAAGTGCAACAGAATATTTATTAAACAAATAAGAAATAAACAAAATAATACACATTAATTACAAAAGACGTTCAAAATGCGGTCCATCAACTTAGATACATTTATTTATTCTCTTTACAAAATTGTCATAGCTTTTACTTAACTGTTCTGTGGTAATGTTATTAAAGATATTTCGAATGTTTTCTTTAAGTTCTTCTAAATTTTGTAGCATAGGGCTATAACACCTGTCTTTCACATACCCCCCATATGAATAAATCTAGAACTGGGGATCGAGGGGGCCACACTGTAGGACCTCCCCTTCCTATCTAACGATTTCCAAAGGTGACAATCAGGGAATCTCTAGCATAAAATATGTTTCCCTTATGGAGAAAATTCCAGAAAGTCAAAGTGCTGAAACAGTTGAACATACATGGGTGGAAATTATTTTTAATAGACAAAAATTCACACTTGGGGTAATTTATAAACCACCTAATGTAAGTTACAACAGCTTTAGCTATTTAGATGACACCTTATCAATTATATCCAATTTCCGAAAATCTAGTACTCGTAGGCGACCTGAATATTAATATGCTCAATATAGACACTCCGGAATGTAAATATTTAAACAACTTACTCGAAGGTTATGGTATTAAGCAAACTATAATCGATCCAACTCGTGTTCCTCAACCTCTGCAACCCTCATTGACATAATCGCGGTCAGTAATAGTGAAAATGTATGTAAATCTAGAACGGTAAATTTACCTTCAATTAGCGATCATCTATTTACTTATTGTTGTCTGATTTGTCCACCAAGTCAGTTGCCAAGAAAATAAGAATACGCGTTTTTAAACACTTTAAGATTGAAGAACTCAAAGATCTGGCTTCTCTAATTGATTGGGCAGAAGTTTCAATGATAGGAGATATAGACTCAAAGTCCTATCTATGGTTAAATAATACCTTAACTCTTTTACTAGATATATGCGCCCCTTATAAGAGCGTCACAATTACCAGACAATCACCTCCTTGGATAACTGAAAACAAAACTTATGATCAAATTAAGAAATCGTGCTTTTTCAAAGTATAAATCATATGTCCGTAAACCAAATTGCGACAAAAAGGAGTCAAATAGTAAGTGGGTATATTATAAACAACTTCGTAACCTTGTTACATCATCAATTAGGCTAGAAAAAAAGCATATAGATAGATAGATAGATACTTTATTAGTCATAATACACAAATAGTGTTTTGACACGTCCAGCATATACAAAATAAAATATTAACATTTATCTGTAAAAAGAAAACAATACATACAAAAAGGGAACATACAAATAAACACAATAAAACATACAATAAAGTGTAAATATAAAAGTAAATGAAAAACAATATACTATTATACTAAACTATTCGGGAGAAATCAGACAACATGAATTCATTGAAAGTATAGAAAGCATTGGTCAGCAGGAAGTTTTTCATTACTGTTTGAAATCGTCTAATTTCAAGTCCTTGGACGGCATTAGGCAATACATTAAAAAATTTTATTGCGTGGTAGTCAGTTCCATTTCTAGTTTTCGTCAGTCTCAAAAATTCAGTGTTAATATTGTTTTTATTACGCGTTGAATAAGAATGAATATTTTCTAACGTAGTGTAATTACCTGCGTGTTCCTTAATATACAAAAGACATTGCAATATATAAGCACAAGGCACGGTAAGTATATTTAATTTTTTGAAAGCCTCCTTACAATCGTCTCTGTATGCTAGACCTGCAATGATTCTTACGGCCTTTCTCTGCACGGAAAAAACTGATGAAATATGTGTTGAGTGGCCCCATACCAAGATAGCATAGGTCAAGTTAGAATGAATCAGTCCGTGATAGGCAATTAATAATGTTGCCTGTGACACACATTTTACCAACTTACGTAGCAGAAAAATGTTCCGGGAGACATTTTTGCAGACTAGTTCTGTGTGTTTATCCCATGTCAATTTACTGTCTAAAATAACACCCAAAAATTTAACACATTTAAAATATTTAGCATTGAGAGTATGTCGTTTTAAACTAAAAATCATGGTTTCAGTCTTGTCGTCATTCAAAACTAGTTGATTACTTAAAAACCAATCTTGAGCCAGAGTCAGACTGTTACAGGCTTCTTCTAATAATGTACAAATATTTGTGTGAGACTGAGCCAAAGTTGTGTCATCCGCGAATAAGGTGAATTTAGACAAGGTTGCACTGTTTGGCAAATCATTCACGTAAACGAGAAAAAGAACTGGTCCCAAGACCGAACCCTGGGGTACGCCGAATTTAACGTCTATTCTGTTCGAATTTATGTTATCGACATTGACATATTGAGATCTGTTCGTAATATATGATAAGATCAAATTCTTACTACCTTCCGAGAATCTATAAAAGCCTAGTTTATGCACCAGAATATTATGCGAGACGCAGTCAAAAGCTTTGCTCAGGTCTAAGAACTGTACGTGAACAGATTCTTTCGCCTCAAAGCCTTTATTTATAATATCTGTTAAGGAATTTATTGCTAATGTCGTAGATAATTTAGACCTGAAGCCAAATTGACTGTTACTAAATAGATTATGATCTTCAAAGTAATTAGTTATCTGTTTTTTAAGTATTACCTCAAAAATTTTAGCAAATAAAGGGACAATGGAAATAGGTCTGTAATTAGTGGGGTCATCAACGGAACCTTTTTTAAACATAGGCAAAACTTTTGAAATCTTAAGAACTTTCGGAAAAGTATTATTCCTAATACATTGATTAATGAGTTTGGTAAGAGGAATTAGGATGATATATTTTATAGAGTTCAGCACTTTTATGTTAATATCATAAACATCTTTACTTTCAGTTTTTTTTAAATTTTCAATTACGTCCAGAATTTCAATGTACGATACTTCAGCAAAGTTAAAATCCCTGTCTAAGTGTCTGAGAGTGGAATTATTCAGGAAAACATTAAAATTATTATTAGGTGGTGTTAAGGAGTTAATTATTTTTTTAGGAATGTTTGCAAAATAGTTGTTAAATTCATTTGGAGAAATATTTTCAGAATGAGGGCGAGACTTATGTTTATTTGATTTAATTAAATTCCACATGGCTTTTGGTTGATTTTTATTTCGAGATATGTAGTTATCGTTTGCCTTTTTTTTCGCTTATTCTAGCTCGAATTTATATTGACGTTTTTTGAGATTGATTAATTCTTTCAAGTCACTGGAAGGTTTGGATTTGTAAATGTCTAGAAGAGAATGAAGTATTTCTCTCATTTGTTTAAGGTTATCAGTAAACCAATTTAGTCTATTTTTTTTGTCGTTTATCGTTTTGGTTTTAATGGGAAAACATAAATCTAGGGCGGGCACAATTGTATCCAAAAATAACCCAAATTTGACATCAACATCCAAGGTCGAATCGTCGACAAAACCCCAGTCAGCTTGTTGTAAAATACTATTTAAATTAAATAACCCTAACTCGGTGATGGGTCTGTAAGTAATCTTTTTTTTTTTAATATGTGATGGTTTGCAGTTTTTTACACCTAAACTTATGCCAAGGTGATCGGACAATTTCGGATCCATTGTGGAGGATATGCAGCTATCACTGGGAAAATTTATGAATATATTATCTAAACAGTTATGCCTACGAGTTGGGGAATTAGTGCATGCAACAAAACCAAACGAGCTAAATAGGTTAATAACCATATGTGTATATTTATCTGGATTCTGAAAATGTACGTTAAAATCTCCAGTAAATATTACATACTTGTTTTTTTCGAAATAAATTCCAAAACATCAGAAATTTTCTGCAAAAATATGTCGAAATCTCCTGATGGGGATCTGTATGTGGTAATTATAATAAAATTGTCACAGGCAACACCAGTCAATTCACAATGCAGGTCTATAGAAAGATTATCTATTTGAATGATATTGGAACATTGATAATAACTACGGCAAAAAATAGCGACGCCACCATGTAAAGAATTTTTCCTACAGAAAATTGAGACTAAAGAGTAATTATCTAAAGTTATGAAACCTGCCTCGTCGTCAGAGAGCCAATGCTCATTAATGCATAAAATATCAAAATTATTTTCCATTAGAAATACATTAAATTCATTTATTTTATTTCTGAGACATTGAATGTTCAAATGAAAGACAGTAAACAAACTGCTACTTACTGCTGTATCAGGCTTTTTCGAAGTCATGTTGACTGAATTTATTTCCGATCTCTTGATTAAGTGTGGAATGATATTTCCGCTAGTTGCGGGTATAAAAAAGTAGTAGGTGAGGGCACTTCTTGGTTAACACTAGCATTTGTAGAAATTATCGTGCTATCAACAAGATCATTGTTTTTTGCGTTGTTAGTTATAGCAGGCACAGAGTTCCGATGGACAATGGTTGATGCAGGGTTGATGAAGTTTTCACTCACGTTATTTGAATGAATGAATGTTAATGTTTTAGTTAATCGTTTGGTAGCAGATATGGTATCCACTAATTTTGAGGCCATTGAACGTTTGTCAAGTTTTTTTGGGTGTTGACTATTTATTTCAACATAGTTAAATTTGCCTTCACTGCGCGAGTTGAATTTTTCCAGAAACTCGTGAAGTCTTGTATTAAATTTATAAATGTGTTTGTTTTTCGAAAAATATTTACTAGTGTAAGGAATAGACACAAACGTAACATTGGTATGCTCACATAATTTAATTTTATTGCAAATGTAGCGAAAGGAAGGAGTTGTGTTTGCATCAATGTCGTTAGATCCTCCTATTACAATTATATTATCCTGATAGGTGAAATTTTTGGCTAATGAATCGATGTTTTCTATGACTTGATACAGGAGAGCACCAGGTTTCTTGATTGTTGTGAGTTCATATATATTCAGGTCTAAACAATTCCGAAGTTGTGGACAGACGTTTATATCATCCGTTAGTAGTAGAATGCGTTGTTTCTGACGTTTATTAATATTTTTAATTGCAGTAGCATGATTCGTGGCATTTACATTATTTTTG
The DNA here is from genome assembly GCA_963583905.1 of Stenurella melanura. NCBI lineage: Eukaryota > Metazoa > Arthropoda > Insecta > Coleoptera > Cerambycidae > Stenurella > Stenurella melanura. The sequence goes on from OY757310.1 coordinate 57,273,043, forward strand.
CCACCCTGTAGCATATGAGGATCGCTACGATTAACGACTTTTTGTTTCTTAACACATTCAGCGTAGGTTTTTGCTTGATAACTAACAGATAAGTTTTTTTCTGATAAACAGATCTTATCAGTCAATGTGGAGGCATCTTTAATGATTTTGTAATTGGTTTGTGTGCCAATGCTGACTATGTCTAATTTTGAATTTGCTTTAGTAGCTTCCTGTTTTAAGTGAGCAATATGATTGTTTAACTCATTGATTATAATTTCCATATATTGAGTATAAGTTAAGAATGCAAGGAAATTCCAGGGACTGGTGGAAAACGATAAACTCATTAAATGTACACTCAAAGGCGAACTCAGTAATACCAGAACATTTAAACAATCCTGACGAATTTAGTAAATATTTTGTGGATTCAGTGCCCTCTATTGAAGTAGACAATGAAGTTATTAATGCCTATAAAACTACTGCAGATCCCGATATTCATATCAAATTAAAATTACACAGTGTTGAAGAAAACGATGTATTAGAAGCTTTTTCGCAAATTAAATCTAACTCTGCTGGTAGTGACCAATTTTCCTTAAATACGTTAAAACTTTGTTTAGATTTCCTAGTGACACCGCTAACTCATATAATAAACTTTTCAATAGAAAATAATGTAGTTCCAACATCTTGGAAAGAAGCTGTCATTATACCCCTACCAAAGAAGTATCCATCAGAAAATTATGCTGATTTCAGACCTATAAGCCTTTTAAATATAATGTCAAAAGTTCTAGAAAGAATCGTATTAAAGCAGTTATTAAATCATATCCGCTCCCATGACTTATTACCACAAAATCAGTCAGGTTTCCGAGCCCGCCACGGCCCTGTCACCACACTCGTAGACATGACCGATGACTTTTTAAAGGCTATTGATCATTCACAAGTTACAACTACTGTAATGTTAGATTACACAAAGGCCTTTGACTGTTTACATCACGAACTGCTATTGGGTAAACTTGCCTATTTAGGAATTGAGTCGGTAAATTGGTTCAGAAGTTATTTATCCGGAAGAACTCAACAGGTGAAATTATATTGCTCGGAAAAACCAGTGATGTCTCAAAATAGCTTTGTCAAAACAGGGGTGCCCCAAGGGTCAATCTTGGGCCCCATATTATTTGTGCTTTTATGTTTGATCTACATGAGAAAATAAAATTCTGTAAATTCCATCAGTATGCCGACGACAGTCAAATGTACACTTCATATAATCCAGTTAACGTAGATCGGGCAATAGCCAACATAAATACTGATTTAGATTCAATATATAAATACTCAAGTGATCATGGATTAAAGCTCAATGCTCAATAATCCGTTGCTATTAATTTTAAATCCAAACACTTAGCTTTTACTGACGATTCTTGTAAGTTAAATATAAATGGTACAGAATTACTATTCGTAGAATCTGCCAAGAGTCTGGGATGTTACCAAATTACTGCAAAAATGTTATGCGAAGCTGAAATCGCTCTATGCCTTTAAACATATCTTACCAACAACTACTAAGTTAAAATTATCAGAGTCTCTTATAATATCTCAACTTGAGTATGGAAACGTCATTTATGGACCATGTCTTACTGCCGCAGAACAATATAGACTGCAAAAGTTGCAAAACTCATGCTTACGTTTCTCGGTAGTGATACCTAGGCGTGATCATATCACACCATTTTATAAAAAATTTAATTGGCTTAATCTTCAATCCAAATGGCAACTACATCTGGTATGTTTTGTGCACAACATATTAATATATCAGGAGCCTAAATACCTTAGTAAGAAATTAATATTCCGGGGTTCCCTGCGTAGCTCTCGTCTACGTTTCGTAGACACTACACTAATAATATAATATTCCAAGTCATAGTTCCAAAAAATATGAATCGTCTTTCATTTATTTAGCTGCCTTCTTATACAACGCAATTCCGGATCACATCAAAAGTCTGTCTTCACAAGGATTTAAAAAAAATGCTAAACAATTATTTTTAAATAACTAGTTAAAATTGTTTAAATTTGCACTTTTTGTTATATGTATATTTAAATAGTTGACAACATCTTCCTACCTTTTGTTTTTGTATCTTACTTTTTTATATACTACTGATTTTGTGGTTGCTTTCTGTACTTAACGTAATTTTCTATTTTTACATTACTTCTTATTCCTTATTACTTTTATGTTTTTATGTTACTGATTTTGTGCTTATCCTTTACTTTCTGTACTTAATGTAATTTTTTTATTTGAGTTTCTGGTTGGGATTAATACCAGCATTTGCTGACACCCCGCCAGGTTAAATAAAGTTTATTATTATTATTATTATTATAATGAGGCATAGCACCGTCTTTTTGGAAATAGACAGTCCCCCCAACAAATTATCCTGTTCAAGTTGTGGGTAAAAGGAAATTTTCTAATATGATGGGACATTGACAATTGATTGTTAAAAAAATAGCGAGCGTAAATTTTTTGTTTTGATACTGCACACCAAACTAACTTTTGAAGAGGATCTAACATACTGATGGAAATCTCTGGAATTCTCTGATGCCCAAATTTTACAATTATGCTTATTCACCTTGCCATTTAAGTGTAAGATGCTTCGTTTATCATGATTAAACTTATCAAGAAAATGCCTATCTCTTCTACGTAAATCAAGAATTTTTCTACAAAATTGTACTCGTTTTGGAAAATCAGTTTCCTTCAATTCTTGATGACTCTGAATTCTATAAGCATTCAGTTTTAGAACATTTTCATAACAGTACGAACAGTAGTTTTCGGAATACCTGTTGCGGAAAAAGTTTCTCGTAGAATAAGAAGGATCATTTTGTCATTTCCAAAACTTCAATTGTATTATTAAGCCCATTTTCATTATTTGGAGTTCTATTTTTAAGGTCAATACAACCCGAATTCCAAAAGTTTCTCTAGCATTTTCGAATTGAATTTTTTGTTGAAGGTTCCTTGTTAAACAGTTCTAAATCTTATTTGTGTTGTTTTAAGATTTAGTTTCAGCAAAAAGATTACACACTTAGCCTTTCACTTAAAGTAAACATTTTTCTTACAGTAACTCAAGTACGCAAGTTGTTCATAGACTAATTTGACGTTTACAAGTGATGCTGTCTTTTGTTTCCATAGTCTACTTTGTGAATCGTTATTTTTTTCGTAGTATTTCCATAAAACGCAATATTCACTTTAAAACCTTATAAGACCATCATTCTGTACAATTGCCATGACAAGTATTGACATTTTCGGAAAGGGGAAACAATGTGCTTTCCAACTGTGAAAACATATACAGGGTATTCCATTAAAAATAACAAAGTTAATTTCCGGTTAATCCGGAAGTGAGCAAAACAAATGATTACTCAGGAAAAAACTTATCAAAATTAGAAGAAGTCTGGTGAAAACCGCATTTCATTATCTCAACTACTTCAAAGTTATATAGGTTTAGAAAGGGTTAAAATATAATGGGGCACACGGTAGAACAAAAAAAAATACAAAATATTTTTCTTAATTGCATAAAGAACACAACTGAACTAATATAGAAAAACCAAGTAGCATAAATTATAAGAGTAATAATCAAGTATATTTATATATTTTTACAGAAAATTGATATTCAATGTTTATATTGTGTAATATTTCACTTTCTATGTCAATTATGGCGAAGTCATTTAATCTATCTTGTAACATAGTTGATCATAAATAATTCTTTATAATTTTTAATTTAGAAAAAGTTCTCTCTCCACAATCAACAGATATAGGTAATGTTAATAGTGTTATAGAAATATTTGGAGCTGGAGGCTCTCATTTTGAACATTTGCTCTAAGTATTTGTAATATTTTTAAATAATTTTGTGAGCATTTTTAATTATTTGAGCAAATAATGTAAGTAAAGTTTCGCAAAATGACGTGTACTTATAATACACAACCCATGCTTATTTACCGACAATGTAACATCTGACGTCATCAGTGCGGGATACTGTGACGTACGGTCTTTCGCGATGAAATTTAAATTCAAATTTAGACGAGCTTATTTTAGGGAATAAATCGATTGGGAAAATTCAATTTTTTTAAACCATAGTTAAGTACTATCTTCACAATCAAAGAGGTTTTAAAATTTGTGAAAACACCGAATTACCTTGGTACAAATACTTGCGCCGATTGTAACAGGCATTTCGAGTTATTTAATGAAGTTTTCACAATTAATTACAAGCCCATCGTACTTTTTAAGGGCTCAAGTGACCCAGCATGAATTATAATTCAAACTTGCTAACGCCTGTACTTCTCTATCTGTGCTTATATACTATAAGCCCATCGTAATTCTTTAGGGGTCAAGTGACCCAGCATGAACTATATTCAGTACGATGCTGGCATATGAAACCATAACTTTAACACTATGCCGTCGTTTCTTTGGACGTTACAGGCGAGTACACAGGTAGATTGAAGTTGCTCATAAAAAACAATCACCTAGAACCCACTGCCGTACAAAAATAATGGAACCGGAAGCCAGAAGAACTATAAGTAAGATGTCTGCTAGTGGAAACATCAGCTCTCAGAGCTCTATGTTAAATAGCTACAAATGTTGCAAACATAGACCATTTATTCACTGTTTTTGTGAAGTGTTTTAGTGTTACCCATAAGTGTTGTTTATCAAAATATAAAGATAAAATTATTTGCTGCCAAGCAGGAGATGAAAGCTATTCAAATGACGACGAAGAAAATCTATTCTGGAGAAAACGATTAACGACCTTACTGAAGACAGTGAGATGAAAAGCCAGTACATTCAAAATTAAAAAAAAGGAAATAAATTATTCATGCAAGAGTCCATAAAGACGGAAGAAGAGTTAAATATCCTAATAAGAAAGCAAGAAAAACTTATCAGTGAATTAGAGGAACAAATCAGGGAACTCAAAAAATGCAATAAAAAAACTAAAACAACCACAAAGAACATAGGTATACAAACACAAAAAGTAGTTAAAAATGTCTCCATTGCAACGGACATAAAAATGTGTGAAATAAACCATCTTAATAAAATATTAAATTTATCTAAAGTGGATATACAGGGTGGCATTAATAAGGACATGGATATAGAAACGACAGCAATAGATAAAACAAGTTCCCGTAAATCTGTCTTAAAAAACAATAGTAATTGTACAAGGGACACAAAGAAAAACAAAATTTTATTATTGACTGATGAATTTGGAACTCATATCAATAAATTAATGAGTGATTATCTTGACTTAGATGCTTATAATAAAATGTCATTTATCAAATCAGGTGCGAACTTACACCAAGTAATGGAAAATATTGAAATGTTAACCAGAGATTATACTTTAAAAGATTTTGTTATAATAATTGGAGGATCAAATGACTTAAACATCAGCCAAACGCCTTCTTTCAGATTCATCTGTAATAAGCTGAAACTCTGTACTCATACAAATATGATGTTTACATTAGTACCATATCAGAATGCAATAAAAAATAGGCATATCTATAAGTATAACTCAAAATTAAATACATTTTTATGCAAGTTTAATAGCTGTACTGAAGGGCATGTAAATTACGTGGAAATTAACCCCAGAGCTACAATGAAACATAGTAGTGCCTCTGTTACTCTTATATTAGCAAATGCTATTAGCAGAGCTAAATATAAATTCAAAAATTTACAATTCATTCACATGGTTGATAGTGTGGTACAAAAATCAACTTCAAAAACTGCTGATGCAATTACTCTTATGGATCAATCAGATGAGCATTTTTTAACATGTGACGAGCTAGAAACATTAAATATTTGCGATTACAATGTATCATCAAGCTACTGTAGAAAATTAAGCAGAGGATGTGGTACTCTTATTCTTACAAAATCATTTCTTGAATGCAGGTCGGTAGAAAAAATAAGCTCACTCTTTATTGAGAAACAATGTGAAATTTGTTGTGTGTTTGTGCCTAAACAAAATATGTATATATTATGTGTCTACAGGTCACCAACTGTAATATTATCAGCATCTGAGGACTACAAGCTCTTTGTAAGCATATTGGAGCAGTCACTAGACTATTTATCAACTGAAAATATAATTTTAGCTGGCGACTTCAATACCTCGTTTGGGTCGGATAGCAGAGAGTGTGCAAACCTAACAGATTTATTGTTAAGTTATAATTTCCGACAAATGATAACTTCCAATATGGATAAATGTATCGATAATATATTGATCAACTTTAATAGTAATGTATGTTCATCATTAAATATAGATTTAGGTATCTTCGATCATTATGGTCAATTTTTAAATTTAAATTTAGATGAAATTCAAAGGACATCTAAAAGCACAAAAACCTGTAGACCAATAACTGCCGAAGGCAAGCAAATATTTTTTTCAATAATGTAGAAAATATAGATTGGAATTTCATTGATGATGATAATCTGGATTGTAACAAAAAATTTAAAATGCTCACAGAGGCAATAATAAATGCAATGGTTAATGCTTTTCCTGAAAACTCAGTTTTATATGATCCAAATGTCACTTATGATTCAAACTGGTTCAGCAAAGACTTGCGTGAAATGAGGTCAAAATTAATGCTATTGTCAGATCTATATAAACAATATAAAGGCAATTGTCTGATTACAAAACTAAGTATAGAAACGCTATTATAAATGCAAAAAAAATAATAATGAGAAATTAATAAGAAAGTCTCAAAATTCAAGAAAAACCATGTGGCAAATCATAAATAAAAAGAGAAAAGCCACACATTTACATACACAGAAAGATACTAGTTTATCTCCAAACGAGTTTAGCACTTTTTTCAGTGAAGTTGCTGAAAATCTTCTGGAAGAGTTGGGTAATAGCGAAATAGATCCTGTAGATAAAATGTATCATAATGAATCATCCAATATAAATGTATTTGAGTTTAAACTAGTAACTCACAATACTATTAGAGAAGCCACTGATTCTATAAAAAACAAAAACAGTAAAGACATCTATAATCTGAACATAATCCTAATAAAAGCTATTAAGAATTTGATTATATCACACGCAAACTCATAAACTTGTGCATCAAAGAATCGTGTTTTCCAAACTGCCTCAAAACGGCTATTGTAATTTCGATATTCAAAAAAGGAGATGCAAATGATGCAAATAATTATAGACCTGTGTCACTATTACCAATATTTTCAAAGATAGTGGAAAAATGCTCTTCAGAGCAAATAGCAAACTACTTTGAGACCAACAATATTTTTTATAATAAACAATTCGGTTTTAGAAAATCAAGAAATACCACCTCTCCAATTCTCGATTTAATAGAACAGGTTTTAGGGGCTTACGAGGGTCGAGAACATATGTGCACTATATTTTGAGACTTGAGTAAAGCGTTTGACTGCGTCTCACATGAAGTACTGCTAGATAAGCTAAAGGGATACAAGTTCTGCCAAAACAGTATATTACTATTGAGATCATATTTAACAAATAGATATCAAACAATTAAACTAAATAATGCATATTCAAACAAAACAAAAATAATACATGGGGTGCCCCAAGGCTCAGTACTTGGCCCACTCCTATTTTTAGTATATGTAAATGATTTTCCATATTCAAACTAATACTCTAGTGACATACTTTTTGCAGACGATACAACTATTTCGGTTCAAAACAAGAATATTGAACAACTTTCTGCTATGGCGTGTGAGGTGGAGGCAAAGGCAGAACAGTGGTTCAAGTCAAACAAACTTACATTATATAGAGAAAAAACAGTGCATATGATTTTTTCACTGCGTAATAAAATAGGGCACTATGTTGCCGAACCCCAGGAATCCACGAAGTTCTTGGGAGTTTATCTGGATGATAAATTGACCTGGCAGGTACACATAGAAAACGTGTCAAAAAAATTAGCAAAAAATACATTCATCTTGAGAAATTTAGCAAATGAAGTAGGTGAGGAAGCCTTGAAAAATTCATATTTTGCATTATGCCACCCTTTGCTTTCTTATGCTGTTTTAGTTTGGGGACAAGTATCAAATTGGCCCAGAATCTTTGCTCTACAAAGAAGAGCAATACGTATAATATCTGGGTTAAGTTATAAAGACGACTGTAGAGAACAATTTCGTAGGCTAAACATACTCACATTACCATCGATATATATCTATGACTTGCTTCTGTATGCTAGAGAGAACTTGTATCCTCAAAGTATAAACAAGGAATGTGTCTACCATTACATGACAAGACACAAAAATATGTTAACCGCACCTTATGTTAGATTAACCAAGAGTCAAAGGGAATCAAATATTTAGCACCCAAATTTCATAATAAATTACCAATGAATATAATAAACCTACCAGATCAGGCATTCAAGAAAAAAATAAGGGATATCTTACTCGAAAACTTTTTATTCTTATGATGAATTTCTAACGCATAATTTTATTACATAAGTAAATGTTCGTTTGTTTCATTTCCTGATGTTTGTCTTATACTTTATATGATTACAAGATATGTATATGTATATATTTGAAACTGAAATACTGACTTGTGCCAATACGATCTCTGTATATAGCACCAATAAAATAATTTGATTTGATTTGATTCGATTTGATTTGCTTTATTTTCCGAAAGATTTCCCAGCCATACAGATAATTTACGATAACTGTACGGCCTTTGCACAATTAGATTGTACGTTTTTATAGATTCATTATTCAGCAACCCCTTACATATTTGCTGGCTACAGGGTGAGAAAGCACGGGCGCAACCCTATCCGTAGGGTGCAGGATCATTGCAAGGTCATAAAGAAGATGTTCGGCTTCTTTTATTATCATCACAAAAAATTGTCATAAATATTTCCTAACGAGTTACGAATGTGGACCAATCTCACTTATTATAGTTGGTTGAAATTTGTCCTACCAAATAGATGATTGGTTGAAATAAGCGATCTAACCAACATGACTTCCAGGGTTGGAGTAACTGTTTCTTTTTTCCATCTCTGGATTTCATATGAAACCTACTATACAGTATTAAATGACCTAAGTATATGTCTGGGAAAATTTTCGGAATATCAAGAATTCTGGCTTCCGGTACCATTATTTTTGTTCGGCAGTGGGTCCTAGATGATTATTTTCTTATGAACTATCAACATGAGGAATACCATAGAAGAATATTTTGTCTGAACAGCGCATTTTTTATGGAAAATGCAATTTACCTGTGTATTCACCTGTACCTCCTAAAACTGACGGCATAGTGCCTAAAGTCATGGTTTCATATACCTGCATAGTACTGAATATAATTCGTGCTGGGTTACTTGACCCCTTAAAAATTACGATGGGCTTGTAGTCTATAAGGCACTTTCTCATAGTACTTCTTTTTTGCCACGATCCTCTAAGGAACAGGATTATAGTTCACTCCATATTTATACGGCACATAAAAAACTCAAAACTAACGACCGAGCTATATACATAGAGAGACCGGGGCATGCTGAATTGTTCTAGATCACTATATTAAATAATAAATATAATAGATAACACATCATTACTCTCATGTAAAATATGTTCTGGCCCTAACTAAAACGTCATACCTATGTAACAGATAAACAGCGGCATACTTTGAATTTATCTGTTAATGTCATGAAGGACGGGCAATGCGTCCACCAATGCATCAGATATTCCTATCTTGATGCAAAACATAATAAGATTTTTTATTTACCAGAAACATCATTAAGTTTGTACCGAAAATACAATTTTTAAATCTCTAGTATTATTTTGTTAATTCTAATACGCAAAAATTTCAAATACGGCTCTGTAGTACCTTGTCGGCAGGTCATAGCGCTTGTTTGATATTTGAACGGCTGGTTTTTATTTCCTTTTACTTCCCTCGCATACCGAAGGGAAGTATTGTATTCGAGAAAAAATCACCCTCCGAGATTTTTTCGGATTCTGACGTTTCAGAACACGTAGATTACGAAAATATAGGTTTTTCAATTCCGTCAGTCTGTCTGTCTGTCTGTCTGTCTGTTGGTGCATTTACTAAAAAACTACTTGAAGGATAGCAGTCAAATTTGGTAGATAGTTGACGCTACTGTCAGCGAAGACATGGTAGAAATTTCACTGGAAAATATACAGGGTGGACCGTCTAAACGGAATAAATAGTGAAAAAAATTTTTTTTTGCTCAAATTTAAAATTTACACGTTTCATGACGCGCTAAACCTATTTCAGAAAAAAAAAATTTTTGAAAATTTTTTTTGCAACATTTTTGAAAAAATGTTTACCAAGATGAAAAAAATTTTTTTTTGCTCAAATTTAAAATTTCCACGTTTCATTACGCGCTAAACCTATTTCAGAAAGAAAAAATTTGAAAATTTTTTTCACCATTTTTGAAAAAAATTTTACCACTAAAATGAGAATTTTTTTCTTTCTTCAAATTTAAAATTTTCACGTTTCATGGCATTCTGAACGTATTTAAAAAGAAACAAAAATTTAGGAAAATTTTTACTTCCCTCGCATACCGAAGGGAAGTATTGTATTCGAGAAAAAATCACCCTCCGAGATTTTTTCGGATTCTCACGTTTCAGAACACGTAGATTCCGAAAATATAGGTTTTTCAATTCCGTCAGTCTGTCTGTCTGTCTGTCTGTCGGTCTGTCTGTCTGTCTGTCTGTCTGTCTGTCTGTTGGTGTATTTACTAAAAAACTACTTGACGGAGAGCAGTCAAATTTGGTAGGTAGTTAACCCTACTGTCAGCGAAGAACTGGTAGAATTTTCACTGAAAAATATACAGGGTGGACCGTCTAATCGGAATAAATAGTGAAAAAAATTTTTTTTTGCTCAAATTTAAAATTTCCACGTTTCATGACGCGCTAAACCTGTTTCAGGAAAAAAAAAATTTTGAAAATTTTTTTCAAACATTTTTGAAAAAATTTTTACCAAGATGAAAAAAATTTTTTTTTGCTCAAATTTAAAATTTTCACGTTTCATGACGCGCTAAACCTATTTCAGGAAAAAAAAAATTTTTGAAAATTTTTTTCAAACATTTTTGAAAACATTTTTACCAAGATGAAAAAAATTTTTTTTTGCTCAAATTTAAAATTTCCACGTTTCATGACGCGCTAAACCTGTTTCAGGAAAAAAAAATTTTTGAAAATTTTTTTCACATTTTTGAAAAAATTTTTACCAAGATGAAAAAATTTTTTTTTTGCTCAAATTTAAAATTTTCACGTTTCATGACGCGCTAAACCTATTTCAGGAAAAAAAATTTTTTGAAATTTTTTTCAAACATTTTTGAAAAAATTTTTACCAAGTTGAAAAAAATTTTTTTTTGCTCAAATTTAAAATTTCCACGTTTCATGACGCGCTAAACCTAAATTTTTTTCAAACATTTTTGAAAAAAATTTTACCAAGATGAAAAGAATTTGTTTTTGCTCAAATTTAAAATTTCTACGTTTCATGACACGCTTAACCTATTTCAGGAAAAAAAAAATTGAAATTTTTTTTCACCAATATTTTTGAAAAAATTTTTACTACTAAAATGAATTTTTTTTTCTTTCTTCAAATTTAAAATTTTCACGTTTCATGGCATTCTAAGCCTGATTAAAAAAAAAGTTTTTTGAAATTTTATCACTAAGATAGAATTTTTCTTTCTTTGTTCAGATTTTAACTATCCACGTTTCCATGACATTCTAAAACTATTCAAATAAATTTAAAAATGTTTTTGAAGAATTTTTTTAAAAATTTGAAAACATTTTTAATCCATTTATGTATCACTACTATAGAATAGACGAAAAATTTTTTTTTGCTCAAATTTAAAATTTCCACGTTTCATGATATTCCAAACCAATTTCGGAAAAAAAAAAATTGCAACATTTTGTTACCAGTTTGGAAAAAAATTTAACACCAGAATGCTCAAATTTAAATGACATTCTAAACCTAGGTATTTCAGAAAAAAAAATTTGAAAATTTTTTTCACCAACATTTTTCAAAAAGTTTTTACCACTAAAATAGATCGAATTTTTTTTTATTTGCTCAAATTTAAAATTTTCACGTTTCATAGCATTCTAAACCTATTTTAAAAATACATCATTTTTAATTTTTAAACTTTTTTTAGCACTACTATAGAACAGAAGGAAACTCCTTTTTGCTCTAATTTAAAATTTCTACCTTTGACATTTTAAACCTATTTCAGAAGAAAAAAATTTGAAAATTATTTTACCATCTTTTGAAAAATTTTTAAAAAATGAAATTTTTTAACCAACACTATACTTCCACTCCATTACGTGAATGTTGGATTGAAAATGTGACAGATGGCAATAACATCTGGCATATGCACCTATTATACTTTTATTGAAAAATGTACAGGGTGGTCATCCCAAGAAATAATTCAGTCATGGTGGACATTTGTAAAGGTATTTGCGCAAGCCTGCCATATGTGGCACCTGCTATTTAGTATTGAACTTTTGCTGTCGGATGAGCAATCTATATATTTTTTTGACCAAAACTTATCAAGTTTTCTTTGTAATAATAGCAATAACTCTACTCCGATTATTATTCTCAATGTCATTTCGTAATTATTATTTTTTTAGAGAGACTGCCATGAACGAGGGAAGTTCTGTGTAAATAACTTTACCGATTTTTTTACCAACATTTTTGAAAAAATTTTTACCACCAAAATAGGTGGAATTTTTTTTTGTTCAAATTTAAAATTTCCACATTTCCATGGCATTTTAAACGCATTAAAACAAATTTAAAAATTTTTCCGAACAATTTTCTTGGAAAAATTTGGAAAAATTTATGTATTCATCACTAGGTACTTACTATAGAATAGAAGAAAACATTTTGTTTGCTCAAATTCAAAATTTCCAGGCTTCGTGACATTCCAAACCTATTTCGGAAGAAAAAAAAATTGCAACATTTTTTTACCATTTTGGAAAAAAATTTACCACTAGAATAGATGGAAAATTTTTTTTTTGCTCAAATTTCAAATATATACGTTTCATGACATTCTAAACCTATTTCAGAAGAAAAAATTTTGAAAATGTTTTAACCAAGATTTTGGAAAAATTTCAAAAAAAAATTTTTTTTTCTTTGTTCAAATTTAAAATTTCAACGTTTCCATAGCATTCTAAACCTATTCAAACAAATAAAAAAAATTGATAAAATCTATTTCACTACTTACTATAGAATAGATGAATTTTTTTTTACCACTTTGGAAAAAAAATTACCATTAGAATAGACGGAAAAATTTGTTTTTGCTGAAATTTAAAATTTTCACGTTTCATGACATTCTAAACCTATTTCAGAAAAAAAATTGAAAATTTTTTTCACACATTTTTGAAAAATTTTGAACCACTAAAACAGATGGAATTTTTTTTTTCTTTGCTCAAATTTAAAATTTCCATGTTTCATGACATTCTGAACCTATTGCAGAAGAAAAAGGAGTGAACATTTTTATCCAACAGTTTTGAAAAATTAAAAAAAAAAAAAATTAAATTTTTAACCACCACTATACTTCCACTTCACTGCGTGAATGTGGAACTGTCTAATGGCAATACTATTTGACATATGCTATTATACTTTTATTGGAAAATATACAGGGTGGTTATCCCAAGAAATAATTTATGGGAGACCTGTTATTTAGTATTGAACTTTTGCTGTTGGATGAGCACTATTTTTTTGACCAAAAGTTATCAGGATTTCTTTGTAATAATTACAATAACTATATTTCCATTATTATTCTCAATGTCATTTCGTATTTAATATTTTTTTAGTGATCGCCATGCACAAATAACGAGGGAAGTTCTGTGTAAATACCTTTACCGATTTTTTTATGTGCCTTAAACAACACCTATACTAATGTCTCCGACTGATACAAATGTGTCAAGTAATTTCAAGCTGGCCTTTGTACTAAGATTAATTTTTGTAAGTATGTGAATAGTAACACAACATATTTTCGTAATGTTGCTGAATTCTCAATAAAACTGTAAACAATTCAGAATGCAAAATCACATAGGTGTTTCCATTTGAAAAGATTGAGTTAACAGTTTAAAAATAGACAAATTTCAATAATCGTTCAGAACACCCTGTAGAACTAGGTTCAACTCTGTATCCCTGTATGTTTTGTCTTAAATTTTTAAGCAATCAATTACGGCAATTACCTACGAGTTGAAATCCATAATGACAATTTTTCTTCGACCTGAATTTTTCAAAAACCGCCGAAGAGAAGTGGTCGCTATGAGGTATAAAATTAAAAATCGTCAATTCCATTTTTAGGAAGTTCATATCCAAGGTCTAAAGATGTTACAAAAAAATATGTATTAAAAAAAAAAACCTTTTTACTTCCCTCGCATACCGAAGGGAAATATTGTATTCTCGAAAAAATCACCCTCCGAGATTTCTTCGGATTTTCAGGTTTCAGATCATGTAGATTACGAAAATATAGGTTTTTCAATTCAGTCAATGTATCTGTCTGTCTGTTGGTGCATTAACTAAAGAACTACTCGACGACGAACAGTAAAATTTGGTAAGTAGTTGACGCTACTGCCAGCGAAGAAATGCTTAGACTTTCACTGGAAATAGATAATGAAAAAATGTTTTCACTAAAATTTAAAATTTCCACATTTCACTACTTTCTAAACCTATTAAAAAAATGAGAATTTCTTAGCCACTACTATACTTCCACTACAGTACGTGGATCTGCAACTAAAAATATGACAGATGGCAATAATATTTTTTGGCATATAGTTAACATAATGAGCAACGAAGAAACCTATTTATTGAAAAATGTACAGGGTGGTCACCCTAAGATGTAATTCAACCATGGTGGAAAATTGTAAGGGTATTTACGCAAGCCTTGCATACTTTTGTTTAATATACAATCATTGCTGTCGGATGACCACTCTGTATATTTTTTTTGACCAAAAGTCATCAGGTTTTCCTTGTAATAATAGTAATAACTCCATTCCAATTATCATTCTCATATGTCATTTCCTAATTAATAATTTTTTAGAGTGACCGTTCTGTATAAATAAGTCGTGTGTAAATACCTTTACCTACAGATTTTTTTAATTATACTTTCAGAGTGTCTTGCGATTCTACAATGTTAAAACAATGTAATAACATTGAACATATCAAATTTACAAAAGAAAATTGAACATTTCTTTTTGAAAATCGGTCAAAAAATGTAAAAAAACTTGTTTGAAAAAATTTAATATTTCCTTTTGTTGTAAACAAAATAGTTTTAAACATTATCAGACCAGGTTACCGTCTGGTGACACGGATTTTCATAATCGGTGGTGTCTCCTGAAATGATTTCAGCCAAAAACTACGTTCGAAATTTATTCGAAACGCATTCGTCCATTCCACCCAGTCTAATTAGACCAAGACAGCTTTTTACTGTCGATTGATTTTTAGTTTATTTTTGCATTTGTGTCCTAAATACCTAAACGAATTTTTCCAAGTGCCAAGGCATTTGCGCTCAGTTTTGCATATATGCATAATGCAGATACAAAAAGTTTCATATTATCTGCCATACTGCTTCAAGTGCATATCAACAAGTACTTAATATTAGTACTTAATATCCTTTAGAGATATTATGAGTAAAAGAAACTTTTAGGCTAATGGAACCGATCAAGAACAAACATATAAATGGTCTTCTCTTACGTTTATAATTATCGTCACCCTTATTTCATATTTAACTTTTTATATGAGCACAATTAGTGGGGTATCTTTAACTGATAAATATAGAACAGCAGAAAGTAGAGAACGGCGTCGCAACGCTTAAGCAACATCAGCAGCTAGAAACGCACCGTCTGGATCTGGAGGTGGTCCAGATTGTATTGTTTATGGTGTGTTTAAGTGTGTGATCCTAGTGCAGCGTGAGCAAGACGATGCAATAATGTCCGAATATCTAATTTATGAAGCGTGTAATGTGTAATTTTCAGTCACGATTATAGTCAACAAAATTTAGAATGACTCGTATAAAAGTTGCCGTTAGAGTACGGCCTTTATCTAACAGGTGAGTCAAGAATTTTTTTGTATATACCTGTAATAATAATTGTTTTGCAAGCATAACAAAAACAAATATTTTTTGTATTTTTAAATGTAAAGAATGTTTCTTATATTTATTTATCTCTGTAAAAAAATTTTATATATTCAATTCTTTGTATTTATGTAGACATTTTTTACCAAAAAGGTAGATAAATAAACGTGTTGCTTTATAATGAGTCAATCTATTTAAGGTAGATCCTACACAGGAAATAATGACATTAACTAAAAATATCTCGAATACATCTATATAGCATAATATACTTAATAATGACTATACATATATATTTACATCCTGCAGTGGATAAGTCCTCCTCATGGGAAGCAGCAATAGGTCATCCCCCAGAAATAGTGAATATATATATAATTTAATTCATGTATATAGTATATTAAGTCACCTTCATAACAATTCCACCAAAAAAATCGAATTTATTCTTTTAAATTTGCATATAAGTTGCGATCTTTACGTCCTCCGACTAAATCACAGTCTTTGGGTCATCCGGATGTATATTTTGTTAACCATTTCTCAGCTTTCAGTCTCCCATTATATACATAATATACAAACCGCGGTGGATCGGTGGCCCGGCAACGTTGCCAGCGTTTCTTGATCAAACAATGTAACAAAAATAATTTCTCTCCCAGCTCTCCGCTTTCGCATATTTCGCAGGTCAAACTAAAAGAATTTTTACTAAATAAATGTTTTTATTCTATATCGGATTTCTTGTGTACGCGTTAGTTTGTAAGTTTTATATCTTTTTGTGAATTTTCTTATTTTTTCTAGAAAGAGAAAATGTAATAGTTCACTATGTTGTTACTTACACTTTAGGTACATTTTTATAAAAAAATTGACATGCCTAGTAGGTGAGAAACGCTAACTATTCCTATACAATGTATTGTCTTAAGGAAAATAAATGATATTATTATTATTTAATATATTTAAGTATATTTGATATAAACAAGAGCAGTACCAGTAGGAAATTATCTTTAGTGAAAGCGTCTTGCGTCAAATTTCAATTATTTAATCTGGTAAGAAAAGATATGAAAAAGGCTGGTGCTGTTCAAGAATCCATCGAATAGCTTATAGATTTGCTGACGATGTTTACCAGACGGTCAGAATATCCAAATTTCTTATACATATGGAATAGGGCGAGGTTTGTCAGAGTTTAGATGAAATTAATTTGAATTTAGAGATAGATATGATAAAACAAATGCTGGGATAAAGCAAAGACAAGTTTTGATATAATCAAATGAGACAGAAAAAATTACTGATTTTATAGACAGAACACCAAAAGAACACTTCAAAATTCATATAAAAGAAAAAGAATCTCTATAAAAAGCTAAATGTAATTGTCTCATTTTAAAGGACCCTGATTTATTAAAAAACAAAGATTGGCGAAAATCTAAATCATTGTCCAGAACAAATATAAAAATAATGGAAAATAATGACTAATAGCTGCATTATTGATACGTTTTATTATGTTTTCTGTTTATATCGTTTTTTTAATCTTCAAGGCCAAAAATGGTACTTTTATAACAGGAGCTCATGGGTAATGCTATTTTAGGCGCAAATTTAAAGTCAAAATTGACAAAGAATTAATACTATACATGTATTGTACTACAATAAAGAGAATATTATGATACTCAGAAGTACATACAATAAAATAATATTTCGTAAAACAGCAAATATTTGTACATTTAGTTGATAATATGTTACGTATTTCCACCTCTTAGGAAACACCCTTATGAATCTGTGGGTTCTAAAATAATTTCAACAAGAGACAAACACCACTAACACTTTATTTAATAATTTACTGATTATGCAATACTTCAAAATAAACTTTACACTTTGTTTACTTGATATTTAACCTCACTTTTCCGCTACCTTTCACTTTTCTAAACTTCTTCTTCTGCGCCGGTAATCGCACTTTATATACTCTGAAATTACCTCTAGATTGATCCAGAATCTTCTCCCACCACACTCTAGAAAAGTCCAAGGCACTTTCTACAAGTTTCCAGCCACTCATTATTAGGCATAGGCGTATCAATCTCCAGTTCCAAGGGGGTGTAATTCATATAACACTGCCCCCTCCTTAAGCCTGATCGTCCCGATCAGGCAGCTCAGAATCAACGATGTATTTCGCCAGTCTGTCCAAATGCACAATCTTCATCTTGGACTTTTTGCTTCGTTGAATCCGATTGACGATATCATTAATTCGGGTAATAACAGTGTACGGTCCATCCCAAGGTGATTTCGGTGACTTTCCTTTCCTCCGCTGTGGGTTGTACAGCCAAACCAGCTCTCCCACCTTGATGAACCCTTTTGGATTACCGTTCCGGTCGTATCGAGCCTTCATTCGGTCACTGGCTGGTGATGGCTCCGCTATATCATTAGCCAACCTCTTGAAAGGAGCTCCGGCGCTGAACTGCTTCTTTTCACCCTTACTTCCAGTCTGTGGGCCCTTACTGGCTGCACAAATCTTGCATTTGCGACACCAAGCCTCCACATCCTGACGACTTCTTATCCAATAAAATCGTTCACGTATTTTCTTCAGGGTCTTGTTAACACTGAACTGTCCAGCGGATGTTCCATTGTGCACTTCCTGAAGCACCTTTGCTACTCGACACCTGGGAATCACTAGACGCATAACCACCTGCTTTCCATCCGGACTTTCCCATGCTCTTGCCTGAAACATCCTTCCATTTTGGACGGGTTCCCCTTTCTTTGGCTCTCAATATAGGCCCAATTTCCTCATCGTTCAATTGTTCTTATCTGAGCGCTTCATCTGCCCTATCATCCGACACTTCCACCTTGACAGTGGTGACTGCTCCCGTGACCTGCAGTTTCTCCTGGTGGTAGTACTTGCAATATTCCTTGTACCTTCTTCCGGATGAAATATCTACAATTTTCTGGGGTTTCATTTTATTTTCACGTTCTGGTAGTAGTGGACTTCTCGGAATGCTTCGAAGCTGGGAAATCTTTACTTCTCTCGGGGTACCATGTTCCCTATCTGTCACAGTCTCTCTGGTACCAGCTTCCTCTGATTTTCCCCTCAGCTTCACAGCTTCTCCGTCCTTCACTCTCTCCAATCTCCTCCGTGGACATTCAAGCTGGATATGCCCTAGTTCTCCGCACCTGTAACAGTTCATACGCCGTCCACTTGGCCTTCCATTACTTTGTTTATTTTGTGTCTCTTCCATGTTTCCAGCATTCGCTTGCCTCGAGTTTCGATGTCGTTTGATATGCCCTGCTCTACCGCAGTTGTAACATTTAATGCTTGGCTTTCCTTGTCTTCCTAGAGTATCCAATTTAGCCAGTAGTTGAGTATTCATTTTCTCCATCTTGGTCAACGTAGGACTTTGGTTCTCTTTTTCTGGCTCAGATTCTTCAAGCGTCGTATCGAGATGACCTAAGGACTCGCCTGATCTCCTCGTCCCTTATCCCATCTAGGAATGCCCCCACTGCCAATTGCTCTTTAAATTCTCTTGGTGCGTTAGGATATGCTAAATGTGCCAGTCTTTCCACCGCAGCTTCAAATTCTTGCAGACTCTCTCCAGCTTTCTGAACGCGCAATTTCAGCTGGGTCTGGTATACTTGAGCAAGATGTTGATCGCCATATCGCAGATCTAAGGCAGCTTCTTAAACTCTAAAGTTCCATTGTTGGTCTACCGGAATTGTCTGGAGCAATTCCAATGCTTGGCCCCTTAAAGCTACGATTAATGCCTTAGCCCTCTCTTCGTCATTCCAGTTGTTTGCACTCGCTGCTACCTCAAACTGTGTCTTGTAAGTCATCCAGGAACTTTGACCATCAAAGGAGGGAATTTTTAATTGCTGGCCTGATGATAGCACTTGCTGGTTTCCTCTATCCCTCAACTGTTGTTTAAGTTGGTCTATTTCTCCTTCTACTTGGTGCATTTTCTCTTCAACCTTGTCTACTTTATCTTTCACTTTGCTTACTTCCTCTTCAACCTTGTCCATTTTTACTTCGATCTTATTTTTGAGCTCTTCAGTGGCTGAAATAAAGGCATTCTGTTGCATCTCTATTGCTTTCCTTAATTCATCATTGTCCTTTTGACGTCTTCGTTCGTGATCCTCAAAAATTTTCGTGGGTTCTAAAATAATTTCATCAAGAGATAAACACCACTAACACTTTATTTAATAATTTACTGATTATACAATACTTCAAAATAACCTTTACACTTTGTTTACTTGATATTTAACCTCAATTTTCCGCTACCTTTCACTTTTATAAACTTCTTCTTCTACAGAATATGAAGAAATATATATATTTTTTAAATTAATAACGTTTTTATTTATTGATCCATTTTGTTCAAAAACAATAGGGTTCTTCCTCTAGCTAACACCAACCTACTGTCCAAATTACAATGCAATGATCGTGCCTACAAGAAATGTGACTGACGAACAGACAAACAGGCGGACAGACAGACGGAACAACATTTTGAAAGTTGTTCAGAATTCGATTACCAGCACAGCGATACGGTTTTTTCTCTCTATGAGCAATATTACCGGTTTTAGGTTTAGGTTTAGTAATAAGAAAAACAAGCTAATAAGTGTCCAGAAACTTCATTTTAAAAAGCTTTTATTTAACTTGCTTTGTATGTCAGTTAGTATATATTATATTTAGGGGGTTAGATCTTGCAATGAAAATGTATCCTGGCGAGTAGTGTTCAATACTGGATTCAGCTGTGCCCGAATACAGATTCGGCAGCGCACAGTGGGCCAAAAAAAGTTTTTTCGTTCAAAATTGCCTAAAACTTTTATTTTCCAACCAATTGAGATAATTTTTTTTTAATATTCGTGTTTAAATTACGTAGAGCGATTTTGAAATATGCAAATCTGATGACAATTAATGTGCCTAAATGTTTTTTAAAAATTTTACAGAATTTCTTTTTTAACCAATTTTCATAAATCTTGCTACTCGGAGATTTTCGACGTCGCTGATAATGAATCTGACATCTAAATTGTCGTGAACCTACCTACAAGATGGCGGAATCAATATGGTGGCTATAAAATGCTAAGAAATGTTAAAAAAAAATATATTTTCGTTAAAGTTAGTACTAACAAGTTTCAAATATTACTGATTACTATTTTTGAATGCAAATTGTCTCAGTTTTAAGTTCCAGTAAGAAATTCAAGGTGGGGGATCCAAATTGGACATCAAATAATTATTTAAATGTATTGTTCTAATATTTCATAACACCAGCGATGTCATAAGTGCTGACCGACAATTTTTAGAATAACTCTCTAATTATTGTAAATATTGTTCTACTTTTTTATATTAATTGATAGACATGATGTAAATTATTAATTTATAATGGGATATTTATTTATAATACATAATGTTAATTTAATGAACAACTCCACAAATGATTCAATAAAAGTAAATAAATATCATTTAACCTACCTACGGCTATGCTACCGGCAATATTAAAAATGAACGAAATGCAGATAACGGACTTGTAATGGTGAGCCAGGTAAACAATCGACTACTTTCGTTTGAGGTAAGTAGTAAAACAATATTGACAATAATTAAAAAATTATTCTAAAAATTGTCTATGTCGGCGTTTATGACATCACTGGTGTTACGAACTATTAGAATAACGCATTTATATAATTCTTTGATTTTCATTTTGGATCCGCCATCTTGAATTTCTTACTAGAACTTAAAATTGAAACAATTTGAATTTAAAAATAGTAATCAGTAATATTTGAAACTTGTTAGTATTAAAATTAACGAAAATATATTTCTTATCATTTCTTAGCATTTTATAGCCGCCATATTGATTCCGCCATCTTGCAGATTGGTTCACGACAATTTGGATATCAGATTCGTTATCAGCGATCTCGAAAACCCCCTAGTGGCATGATGTATGTAAATTGTTAAAAAAAATCTGTAAGACTTTTATAAAACCTGGCCATTTAGACATATGAACCGTTTTCAGGTTTGCATATTTAAAAAATCAGCGATGACAGATCTCTTCGTAATTTAATCACGAATATTTAAAAAAAATTATCCCAATCAGTTGCAAATAAATGAGAGCTCTAGAAAATTTTATACCTTTTTCTGGACCATTATGCAGCGCCCGAATGCAGATTTGGCAGCGCCCGAATGCAGATTAGGCAGCGCCCGAATGCAGATTCGGTAGCGCCCGGAAGTCACCTTGCCATTCGGGAGTGCCCGAAAATTGCCTTGGCATTCGACGGCGCCCGGAAATTACGTTGGAATTCGACAGCGCCCAAAATATGGATTCGGTAACTCCCGGGAGTCACTTTGGTGTTCGGCAGGATCCGAATATGGATTATGCAGAGCTTAAATATAGATTCGGCAGCACCCTAATTTTTTTATGACATATCTGCATCAAATATATTATTAAAATTCTAGGACTAATTATCTTCACATCCTAGAGTGCAAATATAGTATCAAGATGTTTTCCTTTAAAGAGACTTGGATGGGAAATCTGGATGTGGAAGTAGTAATTCCTAAGACAGCGGTTTTTTACATATTTTCTAATCTATGGAAAACTCTTTCAAATCTTAGAAACATCCTGTATATTTTGTTTTGATATCTTGTATATCTATGTACTTTTGTGTGCTTAATCAAAAACCTTGGTAGAGGTGTTTTAAAACCTCATGAGCTGTGACCTTCATATGCGCAGAGACATAATCCGTCCAGTTGACTCAGTTACACTTCTTAAAAATATTATATTTATTGTTTACAATTTATCCCGAGCTCTTGTTTATGTATACAGCAAGGCAGCCTCCAGTGTCTTCAAAAACATACTTATAACTCAGATTAAACTTTGCCTTTTGCGCATTTCGCGGCTCATGAGATTCTGAAACACCTCTAACACTTGCCTATAAAGTTATAATATAACACAATTATATAAATAGGTACCTAATGACAACTTGCACACCCCTGAAGATCGCCCTGTATGGCCGATATTACTCAATTTCAATAGGGAGTATTCTGCTATGCTATTTTATACATGCCTCAAATTTGAAACACAAATTTTAAGTCTAACAGAAGTTATCGTATTTACAATTCGCGGATTTTCTTTCTGCGGCTTTTTTTTCCGAGGCTTTTTTTTCCTAGACTCATGTTCGAATATGTTCTGTTTTCTGTAAAGCATCTTTTTCTTCCGCGGCTTTTTTTTCCGTCGGCTTTTTTTTCCGCGGCGTTTTCTTCCGTCGGCTTTTTTTTCCAGGATTTTTATTCCGCGGCTTTTTCTTCCGCATACGGAATCCATAGCTGTTAAGAATTAATTTTCGTTTCTTTGAAATAAATAGAAAAATCACGCCTCGGATTATTTTCACTAACTCGCCATATTATATCTTTTCTTTGTTCAGATTTCAGAAATGTCCATTTAACTTACGTATGCTTATTTGTGTTGGCTGTTCTGTATTGTAATAAGTACTCATTGTTGTTGACATATTTTAAAAATCATCTTTAATAAAAATAAATTTCAGTATATTTATTCTGTTTAAAAAGATAAAACAGGAAATGGAATTCGTTTTTCTCTACCTGAAGTTACTCACAATAGTTGTGCAGTGGAAGCTTAAACAATGAACTGAAGACAGTGTTGTCGATATTATGGAGGACTTATTCACCGCAAATCTGATATTAAATATACGGGGGATGACTAATCCACTGCAAAGTAGGTGCAGAATATACGCTCGGCTATATACGCGCTATAGTGGCACCACCCGTTCATACGGTAAAGCCCGCAACTAAGGTATTCAAAATATCAAAAATAACGCTATAACTCACCCAGCTGAAAATTTACCAGCCAATGTAGGATGATGAACTGAGTCTGTTTACACAGGAAGCGATAGGTCCTCCGTATACGGGCGACCTATCGCACCCGGATGACCTATTAAATGCAAATTGTCTATTAGCGGAGGACCTATCCACCGCAGTATGCATATATATATATATATATATATATATATATATATATATATATATATATATATATATATATATATATATATATATATATATATATATTTACATCCTCCAGTGGATAAGTCCTCCTCATGGGAAGCAGCAATAGGTCATCCCCCAGAAATAGTGAATATATATATAATTTAATTCATGTATATAGTATATTAAGTCACCTTCATAACAATTCCACCAAAAAAATCGAATTTATTATTTTAAATTTGCATATAAGTTGCGATCTTTACGTCCTCCGACTAAATCACAGTCTTTGCGTCATCCGGATGTATATTTTGTTAACCATTTCTCAGCTTTCAGTCTCCCATTATATACATAATATACAAACCGCGGTGGATCGGTGGCCCGGCAACGTTGCCAGCGTTTCTTGATCAAACAATGTAACAAAAATAATTTCTCTCCCAGCTCTCCGCTTTCGCATATTTCGCAGGTCAAACTAAAAGAATTTTTACTAAATAAATATTTTTATTCTATATCGGATTTCTTGTGTACGCGTTAGTTTGTAAGTTTTATATCTTTTTGTGAATTTTCTTATTTTTTCTAGAAAGAGAAAATGTAATAGTTCACTATGTTGTTACTTACACTTTAGGTACATTTTTATAAAAAAAAAATGACATGCCTAGTAAGTGAGAAACGCTAACTATTCCTATACAATGTATTGTCTTAAGGAAAATAAATGATATTATTATTATTTAATATATTTAAGTATATTTCATATAAACAAGAGCAGTACCAGTAGGAAATTATCTTTGGTGAAGGTGTTTTGCGTCAAACTTCAATTATTTAATCTGGTAAGAAATGATATGGAAAAAGATGGTGCTGTTCAGGAATCCATCGAACAGTTTATAGATTTGCTGACAATGTTTACCGGACGGTCAGAATATTCAAATTTCTTATACATATGAAATAGGGCGAGGTTTGTCAGAATTTAGTTGAAATTAACTTCAATTTAGAGATAGATTTGATAAAACAAATGCTGGGTTAAAGCAAAGACAAGTTTTGATAGAATCAAATGAGACAGAAGAAATTACTGATTTCATAGACAGAACACCAAAAGAACACTTCAAAATTCATATAAAAGAAAAAGAATCTATATAAAAAGCTAAACGTAATTGTCTCGTTTTAAAGGACCCTGATTTATTCAAAAACAAAGATTGGCGAAAATCAAAATCATTGTCCAGAACAAATATAAAAATAATGGATAATAATGACTAATAGCTGCATTATTGATACGTTTTATTATGTTTTTTGTTTATATCGTTTTTTTAATCTTCAAGGCCAAAAATGGTACTTTTATAACAGGAGCTTATAGGTAATGCTATTTTAGGCGCAAATTTAAAGTCAAAATTGACAAAGAATTAATGCTATACACATATTGAACTACAGCAAAGATAATATTATGATGCTCAGAAGTACATACAATAAAATAATATTTTATAAAACAGCAAATATTTGTACATTTAGTTGATAATAATAAAAATAATAATAATAACACACAGGGAGCGGCTGCAATTATCGCCGGCGCGGCTACCGCGTGGAATCTGTTGGAAAGCACGGAAACCTTATCCCGCAATGGATAAACCGAAAAAAATAATAATGAAAATAATGATAATGCCAGGAGGCGGAAGAGATGCGGACAAAAGAACCAGGGATCTAAGGAGCAACTACTATTACATACCAGTAAATAGAGGGACAATAAATAAAAAGAACCTTTAAGCGGCATATATATATATATATAGGGGAAAATACTGACTATATATAGATATGTAGATTAAACCCTCAAATTAGCAAACTATTGCAAACTCGGAAATTCATATCTCCAACCGTTCTTGAGATATAAACTGGCGAAGGTGAGTTAAGGACGAAATCCTATCTACCGGTGAGGTAACATGGTCGAATTCTATATTCCATAACTTTGGTTCTGATAGAGGTTCGACACAAAGAGAAATCATATCAGTACAAAATTAAACAAAAAAATCTATTGGCGCAAACCGGAAGTTCATATGTTCAGCTGTTTCTGATACACGGATAGTAAGACGTCGGGTTCGATATTTCCATCGCAGCCTCCTTTCCCATTCTCACATCTATATCTCGAGAACAGAAAAGATATCGATCTCTTGTCTGCGTAGTTCGATTCTTCTCCTTATCCAGAATTGTTTGGGTCCTTCCGATTTCACATGTCTCTTTAATATTTTAGGAAGAATCTGAAAAAATCACGGATATGTGGAACGCTGGGCAATATCTGGATCTGTTTTCGAGATATGGAAAGTTGGGACTCTGTAGGATTTTGACACTTGGATTATCGTGCTGTAACTTTCTAGGGATAATATTTAACTCTCTTTGTTAGTATTCAGTTATTTCGAATAAGGATGCTCTTTCCAACGATGCATCGAGCGCTTTTCTGTCTACATTATTTCTTGAGATATATTTAGTTGAATTTGACCTACGCGCGATTTCCTATTTTGCCGTGACACGGTCGCGACTAATATTCGATAATTTTTGTTCATCGTGAGATATTGAGAAAAACTTTCTTGATGTAAAATTAAGCATGAAATCGCATTCTTTAAATCGTAAGTTCCAACCGTCTTTGAGATATGAACTGGGAAGTTGATAACTTTTGTTCTGATTGAGGTTCGAACTTAAGAAAAATTACCTATGTATAAAATTGAACGGAAAATTGATAAGCGTGTTCGTAAGTTCGTATCTTCTCGGATTTTTTAGATATATATTGCGAAACTTCGAACTTGATACTTTCAGCCACTCTCGCATCAATATCTCGAAGACTATTCGAGATACCCAATTCTGAGTCAGGCAGTTAGATTTTTCTCCTTATCCCACGTATTCGTGAAGTTTTTAAAATTTTTAGATAACCGGACGGAGATAACATGTTTCGTGTTTTTGAAATGCGATATTAGAAAATATATTATTTTTTCGGAAATGAAACATTTTATTGATTAACAAAATAATCAAAAATTCATGGGTATATAAAGTGATGAAGCAAATTGAGTGGTATAAACTGTAAGTCGATATCTGGATCCGTTTTCTACATATCGACGAATGAAAGTTGGGACTTGATTCGATTTTCACAACTTCACTTTTATCGTGCTGTAACTTAATAAAAGAATAACTCTCCTTTTTTCATATTCAGTAAATTCTAAAAAGGATGCTCTTTCCATGCATGTATTGGGTCGGTTTTCTATCTGCATTATTTCTCAAGGTTTATCCAGTTGAAGTTTTCTTAAGCTGGATACCCTACTTTGCCGTGGCATGGTCGTGTTCCATGTGTGATAACTTTCTTTTCGTGCAGGATACAGCATTAGGAGAGAATATACTTATATAAAATTCAAAGACAAATCAAATGGCGTAAAGAACAAGTTGGTGGCTTCAACGGTTCTTGATGTGAGGTCGCGAATCTGAAGTATGGCCGAAATCTTATTCTGTTGGTGACAGCGCCGAGTTTTATGTTACGTACTTTCTCCTCGAATGGAGGCTTGACTTTAAGAGAAATATATTTTATAAAAAATTGAACGAAAACTGGCGTAAACCTGAAGTTTATATTTCCATTCGTTTCTGAAATATCGATGGTGAAACATCGAATTCGATATACTCATCGCATCCTGCTCCAATTTTTCACGTCAGTATCCCGAGAACTATTCGAAATATCGGACGGTGGTCTATGCAGTTCCGTTCTTCTCCTTATCTTACGTGTCCAAGAATTTCTTCAGATTTTTAGATACTGGAATGGAAATTTACATTCTGCGTCATATACAAATATTTACATATTAGAAAATATATTATTTTTCTGAAAATGAAAATTTTTATTCGATTATCAAAAGAATTTAAAATAAAATCTGGATATGTAAAATGATGAGGCAGATTGAATGGGATAGGTCACAGGTCGATATCTGGATCCTCTTTTTTAGATATCGACAGTAAAAAGTTTGGTTTTGACATCTCTTTTTTTATCTTGTTGCAACTTTAAAAGAAAAGGCTTAAATACCTTCCAAATCATTCTAAAAAGAATAGTCTTTCCAACTATGCATTGAACGGTTTTATATCTACTGTATCTTGAGATATATGAAGTTGAACTTGGCTTACCCTTAATTTCCATATTTCCGTGACACGATCCCGTTTTGTTTGAGATAATTTTCGAAACACAATTAAGAAAATATATTTATTACAAAATTGATTGACAAGTCGAATGGCACAAAGAACAAGTTGATACCTGCAACTGACTTAGTGTCAATTTACAAACGTACTGCCATCATTGATATCGCATGCTCATTGGCGTGTAACGTGCAGAAGATTGAGGCCAATAAAATTTCAAAGTATCCGAATGTGGAAAATTACATTAAGATAATCTCTAGAGTAGAAAATGTCATCTATCCACCTGATAGTCTGGTTCCAACAACTTGTTCAAATATCTCGAAGCGCTGGCTACCCCAGTGAACTAACATCTATTTTTGAGAATAAAAAAGGTTTAGTTTGTCACACTATGTACTTCTGTGGGTCATGATCTTCTTTTGCTATTTTTATTAATTTAAAATGTATGTATACCTTTAAAAAATATATACTTTAATTTCATAAATTTTAGTGCACTTTTAATTTATTATTCGGCTTTTTATACAAAAAAGATACCATTTTAGAGTTCTAAAGTGACAAAATAAAATGGTCGATTCGATAGCTGTTAAGAAGAATTTTCGTTTCTTTGAAATAAATAGAAAAATCACGCCTCGGATTATTTTCACTAACTCGCCATATTATATCTTTTCTTTGTTCAGAAATTTTCATTTAACTTACGTATGCTTATTTGTGTTGGCTGTTCTGTATTGTAATAAGTACTTATTGTTGTTGAAATATTTTAAAAATCATATTTAATAAAAATAAATTTTAGTACATTCATTCTGTTTAAAAAGATAAAACAGAAAATGGAATTCGTTTTTCTCTACCTGAAGTTACTGACAATAGTTGTGCAGTGGAACATTAAACAATGAACTTAAGACAGTGTTGTCGATATTATGGAGGACTTATTCACCGCAAATCTGATATTAAATATACGGGGGATGACTAATCCACCGCAAAGTAGGTGCAGAATATACGCTCGGCTATATACGCGCTATGGTGGCACCACCCGTTCATACGGTAAAGCCCGCAACTAAAGTATTCAAAATATCAAAAATAACGCTATAATTCACCCAGCTGAAAATTTACCAGTCAATATAGGATGATGAACTGAGTCTGTTTACACAGGAAGCGATAGGTCCTCCGTATACGGGCGACCTATCGCACCCGGATGACCTATTAAATGCAAATTGTCTATTAGCGGAGGACCTATCCACCGCAGTATGCATATATATATATATATATATATATATATATATATATATATATATATATATATATATATATATTTATTTATTCAATGTGAAGAGGTGCAAATGGAATTATATTGTCCTTTCTATATTTGCCCAGTAATCATCCTAAATTTAAAATTTTAAATAATATAAGTATATAATTTGTTTTTGAAATTTAAGTTATGAATTAATATTCTAATGATAGCACTAACCAGATACACTAACAGACAAGGGAAGCAGGATGGCCTCGCGAAACAAAGAGGAGGTGAGCACATTCGCAGACAAGAAACATGTGCATCCTTAACGTAACATCAAGTCATCTACCCCTGACCGACTGGAATGAAAGTTTTGACTACTTTAATATTTCTATTTTGTTTATACTATTATACTCTCTTTACAATCTCATTCCAAATATGGGAAATAGATACTGAGACACCAGAACACCGTTTATATCTCTAGTATTATGCAAATATCGCCATAAGTTAAGATATAAAAAAAAGTAAATACATGTATTTAAAACTTGTACCTAGGTACATATACGAGAAAAGCCAGCCCCAATCAGGAATTTGGTATTTTACAAATGCTGTACAAATGTTTCTGATGCAAATATTGTAAAACAATAGTACTCTCAGGAGCACTTTCAAAACGTTTGTGCAACAGTTATAAATGCAAAATTGGCATTATCTTATAAAATATTTGGATTGCCGTTTATATTTATTTTTGCAATGACGATCGAAACCATTACAATATAATTATATACACACTTCCGCAAGACTTAAGAAAAATCAGTACCTTCGCAAAATTTGATGTAGAAGTTGTATTACACTCATACCAACGAAGGAAGTGGGAACTTTTTATAGAAAATTATCATCTCATCTTTCTAAGAAATGTTTTTGCATTGAAACTTAAATAGTACAACAAAGAATATACAATTACCTTGATCCTTTGCATCGTCGCACATACTACCAACGTGGCTTAGAAATAAATAACCTACAAATCACATGATTTAACTGAGAAATTAAGAGGTAACCCTATTCTTCGATACGCTCAACATTAAGCTTGTATCAGAAAAACAAAGTCTGGGGTTACGAGTAAATATAAACCAACTTCTGGTCTTATATCTTACAAATAGATCCGTTCATGCGAAGTAAAGTGCAATAAAATCAGGCATATTTATCACAAATACTGAGAACCTATAAGGAAGGGTGCTTGGCACAATTATATTTTTATATATAAATGATCTTCCCAGTAGTACCAAACGCGATAAGATAGTCATATATATGCAGAGAACACTACTAGTATTCTATCTGGCAACGCCGAAAAGTTATATCAAAAGGGTAACACCTGACAGGAGATCAACGAATAGTGCCGTAGTAATCATCTCATCATAACTAGATACAGTTTTCTTTTATTCACCTATTTAACGCTAAAAAATCCAATCGGCGAAGTCAGACACGATCTATCCCCAACTTGATAATTTTGCCGAACCTCTTCACTGTCGAAGAGTAGGGATTTTTTTACTTGCCTAACATTAAATACTCTGGAAATCCTCCTGGAGTTACCTCCTCTCCATATTTACCTAGAGGGGGAGGCCAGATGGGCATCAAGCGGGAGCTAATAGGCCGCAGGCTAGCATCATGAAGCGCAACAGGTTATTGGGTAACATAAGCTGTCACAGCATCCTGGGAATGCTTTCAGATGTGATGTCTACTGTGGCTATTTATTTTGAAAAGGTCTTACGTTTGCCCAAGTGGTTCTTGTGGTGGGCCACCCTACGAGCGACGTGGTTAGCGTCACTGGTTTAACCTGGCTAGCACAGTAAAGATATGGAGAGCAGAAGAGCAGTGAATTCAAGGCTTGGGCGCCATTGATTACTTAGTATAATCAAGGAAAAATAAAGATAAAGATAAACAAAAGACATGTTACATATATACAATAGAACTATATTACAAAATATTATATTACGTAAAAAAAGAATGAGCTATCACAGCATCAGCGATACTGTATAGCAAAATATCAAACCGAAATATGTACAAGATAAACTATATTACAAGATACACTATATTACAGACAAAAAAATATATTAGAAAAGATACATCTCGCAACTTTACCTCAATACTAAAAATCATATATTACAACAAAATGTGAGCACTTACGAGATTTAAACCGAAATATATTACACAGGTATTTCGCAAATGATCCAACAAACAAAATATTTACAGCATTAGGCATACTAAAATGCAACGCAAAATTTACACCATTAGATATACTAAAATGGCGATACAAGATATATTACAAAATAAGGCCTGGGGCTTTACCATTGCCTAACTTCGAGGTAAACTTGAGAATTTTACGAGAGACAAAATAACTATATTGCAAAAAAGGTCTCAATACTCATAAAACATATATTACAACGAAATGCCCCATGGCTTTACTAGATCGACTCTATATACACTCGTTACAACAAAATGCACCACGACTATTACCATATATAACCAAACAAAAATGCATATACAATACTACGATGAAAAATTTCAACAACGAATCAAGATAAAGGCAACTGTGAATTAAAATATTACAACGAATTAAAAAAACAAAATCTTGCAAAAGTCGCTTGAATCTAAGATTTAAAACTTAAGATACTTGGCTTTATGAACCAAACTAGGTACATTGCTTTCATGAAGCAAGAACTACTATAAGTGAAAATAATCCCTTTTATATGAGGTAATAATCAAAAGTACTTATCTTTTGTTTTAGAAAGAAAGAGAGAAATTCCTAAATACGCCCCTGTTCTCCAATGATTATAGATTTAAAAGTTGTGTAGGTGGTTCGATGTCAGAGGACCTTCATTTTCTCAATTGTAATGATTCTAACGTGGTCGCCTTAATTCCATTTTGAAGTTATGAAATCATAAAGAACAAGCTCGTACATCATTTGTCACCAAGACAAAATTAGTAAATTTCTTCGTCCAGAAAGTTTCGTTTTACTTGGTGGAAAGTCTTGAATATGAGTTGTGTCGAAAGATTTCGTAATAAAGAGAAACGTAGTATTGTAGATTTTAATTACTAATTATTGAGAAAAGATGAACATAGGTAATTTTTCATGAAGCAAAAATGTAACAATGAGATCACTTCGACGTGAAAAGGAAATTTGTTATGTTATAGGAAAAAAACCTAAAACAGTATTTTTAAACGTTAGATAGTATTTATAGATATATAATTATTTAACTATTACCTTATACGTCTATAAGGTTCCTTCATATTAATATCCCCTTTAGGGTCTAACAAAATTTCAATTACGTCCATCTCGAAGGACGGCTCGAGTGAAAGAGAAGGAATTTAGTCTAGCGCGGCGTATTGTTCGATATGTCCCGGACTGGCAGTCATGTGGCTCCGCCCAAAAAGTAGTTATCTTTTATTAATTAAATACTACGTTTCATGTGACTATCCGACTTTATTATAAATACTCGACTCAACTTCATTTTTCAGTTAGTTCGATTTATTTATTTAATTTAATTTGAATATTATCGAGCGTGTGCTGTTTAAAATACTGATGTGTAAGCATAAGCTACTGACAATTTCAAATCTGCCTAGGAATAGTTCGTTATAGTACCAGAGCATAGGAGAATAAAATGTTTGATTATTAAATTTTTTCTGATAAATGTTAGAAAATGTAACGAAGGATGCTATTGCGCATTCCACACGTTACACTACCTTGATCAATCACGAACAGTTCTTTAAAGTTCTGTTTCCTGTAAGAGACTAATGTGATCGTAATAAAGCCAACCTACGAAATACAGACAGTTGTTGGTTCACAAGCGGCTCCAAAACTCTTGAGGCAATTGGAGCTGGTATATATAGTCGCAATGCAAAGGTAAGAATAACTTACCTTACGAGCCTGGATGATAATGCGACTATCTTTCAGGCAGAAATCCATGCCATTGAGCTATGTATACGGAGGCTGGAATCAACCACCACCACCCCCTCTCCATTTTAAGGGATTAACAAAATATAATCTAGTTACAAATCTCTTAATAACGAGATTTGCAACTAGATTATATTTTGCGTTTATTTCGTTCAAAGGTTCGGGGGTAAATATGGAGACATAAGTAAAGCAGGCTAGTAAAGGTCCACAAACTGGGGATTTGGTGTTTATAATATGTCTCACTTTTCATGACTTGCATATCACAATGCCCTTATTAACAATGCGATTTAAAAAAGAATTGTTTGGAAGATACTTACTCATCGGGAGTTTGTTTCACGGTAAAATCGACCACTGGCTTTCGTCCTTATGGAGGAAAATGAACCTAATTTTCCAAGAAGAGATATTAGGCAAAGTTTTAACCGTGAAACAATCTCATAATTATAATTAATATCATTATTGCAACTTAAACGTACTTTGCTCAGTAATTGTTATGATCAACTTATGTTTAAAAGGTAAGAAATTGGATTCGATCAAATTTCGTTAAAATTGCACTTATGGTGCTTATTATTACATTTAGAATGCTAAATTTGCTTGAAATTGAACTTTTTTAATTTCCAAGTCAATTATTTTGTATTTAAACTGTTAAGTAAACTGACTAACGCCACGTGATTAATTCTAAATGGAAAGCCGGTCTTCCACCAGCTTAATTAACTCTTCATTACGTCCGAAAATAAAGTTGCGACTAATAATTAGTAGGTATTATTGTGAGCAAAAAAAAATAGGACAAGTCTTATAACGTATTTTTTCTAATATCTAGTTGTGTGCATCTAACTTTAATTTTTGTGACGTCAGTTAGTTGTTAAAATTCATTGCAAGTGTACCACAACGACTATGCCCCATATAAGCGATTTAGTTAAAGCTGGAGTTATTGCTAAAGCAGAAGATGGATGATCAATGAGACAAATTGCACTGCGTTATAATATTAACAAGAATTTTGTGTTTAACATTTTAAAAAAGTGGAGAATAAACGGTACGATTATTAGAAATCCTGGATCAGGGCGACGAAGGATATCAACTCAACAGCAAGATTTTCAATTGGTAAATAAATTAGTAGAAAATCCATTTCACTCAGTAATTCAGGCTGCTGTAGAAACGAATTTTCCTGCATGATGTAAATTTTAGTGCATGATGTAAATCTGTAAAGGTAAAAAAACTTTCCAGTCTACACACAGCGGTCGACCTTCAAATACTCGATTCGATGAGAAGTATATACGTATCTAACAATGACAAAAGTGGTAGATTTTCCGTTAACATGTGGACTTGGATATCGGCACGTGGTCCTGGTGTTTTTTTGTGGCATATTGAGGAACGATTTAATAGTGAAACGTATAGTAGGATTTTAGACAATGTTATGCTCCCTTTTGTGTCACAATTATTTCCTAAGAATGAATTCATATTTCTACAAGATAATTGTTCAGTTCATACTGCTAATACCGTCACTAACTAGTTTTAAGATAACAACATTCATGTTCTTAACTGGCCCAGTCATAGTCCAGATCTTAACCTAACCTAACCTAACCTAACCTAACCTAACCCTATAGAAGACGTATGGGGACTACTCGTAAGAAGTATTCAAAAACCAAATGTGAGAAGGCGGAATGCCCAAGAATTACTGGACGTAGTAAATAATGTATGGGAAAATATTATTACTAATGATTATTGTATAAGTTTACTTAATTCTACTCCAAACAGACTTATAGAAGTTATAAATAGAAATGGTGCAATAGCAAAATATTAGTAGTTAGTTTCTTGTTAAGTTGGATATCCTTTATTGCCCTGTTCCAGGATTTCTACTAATAGTACCGTTTATTCCCCACTTTTAAAAAATATTAAACATAGAATTTTTGTTAATGTTATAACGCAGTGCAATATGTCTCATTGATAATCCAATTGATCATTCTGCTTTAGCAATAACTACAGCATTACAATAAAAAATATAATAAAAGTGCCAACTGTTTTATTTCGGCTACTCATTACATATTCAAATAGAGACAGATTTTCATTAGAAAAAAAACAGTTTTCTATTTTTTTTTTTTGCTCACGACAGTGCTTCAAAAAGAAAGAACATTTTATTTTCTCATTACGTGAACATCCAGCTATCTTATGGAAATTTGGAAATAGTGAGTTGTTGATAACAAATAAGATTATCAGATTGTTCTACAGTTAAAAATTTGCCTAATATATTTTTGTGAAAAATTAGGTTAATTTTTCATCAAGGACGAACGCCACTGGTGGATTTTTAAATATTTTACCGTGACACAATCTGCTGATGGATAAGTACCTTCCGAACAAATTTTAAAATAATACCATTTTTAATAAGGGGCTGTAATATGGGAGTCATGAAAAATGGGACATACTGTATACTAAAAGGTCTCAAATTTTTTTGTGACATCTGCCACCCTCCCCCACTCTATTATTAAAAGTATCAACAAAATAAAATTAAGGTATTGACTTAACATTTGGTACACGTATATATTATAAAACAAGATCTGGAACTAGATTATATTTTGAGCCTAATCCGTTGAAGGGTTGAGATAAATACTTTGTGTGCGGGAATAAAGGTTCTCAAACCAATTTTTGGCATCAGCCATACCCATTACCACCTGTGGTCAGACGATTTTAAATATTATTTCAACATTCTGCGGTGCGAATATAGTATCAAGATGTTTTCCTTTAAAGAGACTTGGATGCGAAATCTGGATGTTGAAGTTGTGATTCTTTAGGCAGCGTATTTAAATTTGAACCGCATCCAAGAAATATAATTTTTTTTTAAATATGAAATACTATGCTCACTTGGTTTTATATACCTATCTACTTTTTAGTGGGTTGTGACAAGTAGTTCGAGCTTATTGCTTAATACAACTTTGTTTACCTAAAACATTACATTTTACACGACTACAGCTAAGTATTTTAAATGTGTTTAATTAAAATTCCAAGTTAGTCGCGATTATTTTGATTTCAAGAGTATATGTACACACATGCGGTTGGACATATTTTTATTTATCTTAAATATGAAATACCATCAAACGAATTTCTGTGCAAGAAATATTGGAATTGATAAGCTTTACGTAAGGCTTAAGAGATTCAGTTAATGAATGGTCAGTAATTTGAATAACGTCTTGTAAGTTATTTCTATTGTCAATGTGAAAATTTAGTCTAAAGCGTTGCTATCAGGATAAATCATTACAAAGCTTGTTTGTGATGGAATAGAACCAGAGACGGCGTACTTGGATATTACAATCGATATCCGAATATAGTTAACCAGATATGTTATGCGCTTACCTCAAACGAAAGTAGTCGATTGTTTACCTGGCTCACCATTACAAGTCCCTCGTTATAACTTATCGGCTCCTGGTTCATCCTTAATATTGCCGGAAGCATAGTCGTAGGTTAAATTATATTTATTTATTTTTATTTAATCATTTATGAAGTTGTTCATTAAACTAACATTATTTATTATAAATAAATAATTTACATCATGTCGATCAATTAATATAAAGTAGCAAAACAATATTTACAATAATTAAAAAGTGGCTCTAAAAATTGTGGGTCGGCGCATATTGTATCAATGGTGTTATATTATGATTATAAACTATTCCTTTGTCGGTCTTTTTTTATGAATTTCAAACTGTCACTGGATAAGCTATATTTGATTCAAATTTTGTCAGAACAGAAGAACATTTCGATGATTTGCTATTTTTACCTTCTTGCTAACCTAGTATTCTTTCCAGACCAAATATGTTCATTTATTTAGTTGGTTAACAGTGGCGGACCGACACTTGTTGGTGGTTGTGGCTACTTGTACCGAGGGGCAGTGAGGGCACATGTCCACGAAGGTTCTCAAAACATGAGAGGGGCGTATTGAACCGGGGGCGTTGTGGCGATCGTCACCACGTCACCATTGTCAGTCCGCCACTGTTGGTTAAGACCTACTGGAGAATTATACTAGATTTCATATCTTAAGAATATTTGATTAATATTTAGTGTTCTTCTGCTTACCACTTTCTCTAGTAAACTCACTTATTTTTTTTACTCTATCCAGTTACGTACAAGGGTGGATTTATTACTATTACAGATGACAAGCCGATAAAATGTCGATGTCGATAAAATGCTGTAATGTGAGGTTGAGTTACCACCTTAGCGATGGCGCTGAAGCGAAATTGTCGAAGGTTCCTGCTCTGTCTGGAATAGGTTTCTGTACTATTCGCGAAAGCCATCTGTGGGTATATAAAGGAGACAGTCGGGCACGGAACTCAGATTCAGACTAATTCTGAGTAGAAATAAGAACTGATCACA
This sequence comes from Stenurella melanura, assembly GCA_963583905.1. Classification (NCBI taxonomy): domain Eukaryota; kingdom Metazoa; phylum Arthropoda; class Insecta; order Coleoptera; family Cerambycidae; genus Stenurella; species Stenurella melanura. The sequence continues at coordinate 57,310,654 of OY757310.1, forward strand.
AGTGAACTGGAGGAAAGCGATCAGAGAAGTGAATTATCAGTTAGCAAATAGTTATTAGTGTTATGTTAGTGAAGTAGTCTAACTAGTTAGTGAGTTAATAAATGGAGTTAGTGTTATTGTTGTTTTGGATATGCTTACTAGGGAGTGTAAATGTAGATGGAAGTAGTATCGCGCGTCTGAGTTACACGGCAAAAATTTAAAAGAGACAGGTGCCAGCCGTGCATTCGCAACGAAATGTAGTAACTCTTATGACTGACCAAGACGAGAATAAATAAGATTATACTTACTGCGATTGCTACAGTCTGCTCCCCATCGTACTCTGATGTCTAGCGGTGCACTTCTGATCAAATCCTATAAACTAACACTTGAGAAACACTTCTTAGACTATTAAGATAGTCGATAGATTCTGTGAGTATTCGGATCGCTACACAAACTTGACGGGCTCGGAGCCGACCTATAGTAAGCAGTTATCCGATTCACGTCACAGAATCTCACGCAGGTCGTCAATCTTACATCGAATAGAACAATGAAGAATCGAATTTAAAATACATTTTCATTTATTGAAATAAAATTCAACAAATACAATAGAATATTCAAGTCTAAACTAATTGTATAAAAAACAACTTGTCAGAGAGTATCACCCTTGACAGGATGTTACATTTGTAACTCATACAGTGGCGAGACTATTGTAACAATCGACCGTACAAATAGATTCAGATTCAGAATCTGATATGCTATAAAAATATATGTCGAACTTTTTGAAAAATTGTTCACTTTTTTGTAACTCACACTGAGAGAAATATGAGGCTTGACGTGCGAAAGGAGGCTTATTTTTTTCAATTTAACAAATATTTAGTACCCGTTAATAAATTTATTGCACCCAAGAAGTTGTTTTGTTATAATAAGAATATGCTACATATTCATTTAGTTGGCAGAATAAAATGATTTATTTACGGAGTATTTGTTCCTCGTAACTAAATTACCATACAAAAATAACATATTTAGTTGAGAGAAATATATTTGTTTCTCCCAAATCAATATACATTTATTTCCTAGAAATAAATATTTTAGCACAGAGTCAATCATAATACATGTGAAATAAATATTTATTTCTAGGAAGTAATATTTATTTCTGACAACAAAATATTCATATATGGAACTTTGCGCCGAAAGTATGCACACCTGATGAAGTAGCCGGCGAGGCGAAGCAGCAAGCCGCCATTACTCCACTTGCAATCTTACACAACGAACGACCAGAAGTTTATTGCTTTTATGCTTTCTGCATTAGTTATAGTTTTGTGTTTTATTTACTAAATATGGATACAAATAATGAAGATATTACTGCTGATAATTAGTTGTATAATTGGGGCCTTGGGTGCCTACAACAAATCTTTAAAGGTTAGTTTTAAAGTTATATACAGGGTGATTCACATAGGCCATTCATTAGAAGTTTTTCAACTTGCAGCTGGATTAGAAACTTGAAATTTGGTATGCTGCCATAATCGATCATGCCCGTTCTATCTAAAATATTTCCAGTCGTCCAACTATACAGGGTGTGCCAAAAATTGGTACCAACTTTCTTATTTTAAATGGAAACCTATATTTTTCTTTACATGGTTCGATTGGTCTTCTAATTCTGAGTTTAGAGAACCTAAGTTATGTTAACTTATCTATTACAATTTTTGACATATGTCCAATTTTTTGAAAAAAAATGCCGCTGTAGTAGTTTACGAACAAATTTGTATCTCGCAAACCTTTCAAAATTATGAAACCAAATTTGTGAAGCAGTTAGCTGGAAGTCCAGGCTAACTTTTGATGTCCCATCGGTGGTCCCATTTTGTACCATATGGGCGCAGTCGATTTTCAAATGTCGCAATCAAAAATTGTCAAAAAGTCAATTTTTTCAAATGGCACCTACTATTTTTTTTCACACCATTCGAAAGAAAATTGAATTTTAGGGTGAGTTACTTAAGCATTCCCTATACCTAACTTCACCCCATATCGAGTTATTCAATAAAAATCAAGAATTACCTTATCTTGCCGAGAGATTCCTTACTTCAACAAGTATGCCATGGAAACAAAAGACAGTTGTAATAATTTTTAAAGAAAAGTATGGATTCTTATTTAACTACACACAACACCAACAAATTATTATTAACGAACAAGAACAATGTTGACCAAATTCTGTCAGTGAAAACGGTGCACACATTGAGCATTTGTATTGAAATAATTATTTTGTTAATCTGTTTATTTGTTGTTATTATTTATTATTGCAATACGATTTTTGAATAAAAATTAAAATTAAATGATTATTTCCAAAGCCTACTACCCTTGAGAAAAAAAAACAGTATTTTTTTCAAAAAATGCCAATAACTCAAAAACGACTGTAGATAGACATACACAATGTTAACAAAACTGGCCCTAAAATTCAATTTTGCATTGATTTCTGGCGTCAGAAATGGTAGGCGCAAAGATGTGCTACGCAATCTGTTGAAAGTAGAATAATAGAATATTTGAACAAAAATATGGTGGTCACATTGAATTTCGTCAACATTGTTCTTGTTCGTTAATAATAATTTGTTGGTGTTGTGTGTAGTTAAATAAGAATCCATATTTTTCTTTAAAAATTATTACAACTGTCTTTTGTTTCCATGGCATACTTGATGAAGTAAGGAATCTCTCGGCAAGATAAGGTATTTCTTGATTTTTATTGAATAACTCGATATGGGGTGAAGTTAGGTATAGGGAATGCTTAAGTAACTCACCCTATAATTCAATTTTCTTTCGAATGGTGTGAAAAAAATAGTAGGTGCCATTTGAAAAAATTAACTTTTTGACAATTTTTGATTGCGACATTTGAAAATCGACTGCGCCCATATGGTACAAAATGGGACCACCGATGGGACATCAAAAGTTAGCCTGGACTTCCAGCTAACTGCTTCACAAATTTGGTTTCATCATTTTGAAAGGTTTGCGAGATACAAATTTGTTCGTAAACTACTACAGCGGCAATTTTTTTCAAAAAATTGGACATATGTCAAAAATTGTAATAGATAAGTTAACATAACTTAGGTTCTCTAAACTCAGAATTAGAAGACCAATCGAACCATGTAAAGAAAAATATAGATTTCCATTTAAAATAAGAAAGTTGGTACCAATTTTTGGCATACCCTGTATAGTTGGAGGACTGAAAATATTTTATGTAGAACGGGCATGATCGATTATGGCTGCATACCAAATTTCAAGTTTCTAATCCAACTGCAAGTTGAAAAACTTCTAATGAATGGCCTACGTGAATCACCCTGTATATTACCATCATTTTATTATCTTTTGGGTATAGGTACGTTTATAGAACTATTTTAATAGTCCAACCCCTGACTTTTTTGTATAGTATAAGTTGTATAGTTATAAATTTAGATATATCAGGTCTAGAAATATTTATACAACTCGTATATTTCAATCAAAATATTTTCATTCGATAATGAAATAAACTAAAAACGTTCAATTAAACCTTTTGGTCGCAATATTTATCCCTGTTGCATTAACAATTTTCTGACAAGAAAGTCTATGGTTTTGTTTGTTTTGAAAGTTATGCAAAAGATAAAATTATGGCAATATATACATATAACATTAAAACATACTTTGAAAGGTTTGTTGCAGGCACCCAAGGCACCAGTTCTACAAATTATCAACACTGATATCATTACAACTAAATCAAATCAAGGATTGTTGTTGAGAAAGAAATATTTATTTATTACAAATACATTTGTTTGCTACGAACAAATCTAAGAAATTTTATAAGAAGCCTTGTTTGTGACAAACAAATATTTATTGCTCAGAAGCAAATATTTCTTACTCATGAGTATTTTGATTTATTTGATAATAATAAATATTTAGTTTTTATTTTCAAATAAATGTCTTGGTAAGTATCCACAAAGAAATATTTAATTGGCTAAATACAAATAAATCATTTCCTTCGTGGAAATAAAATTTGTTTCTCTCAAATAAATCATTCTCTCAGTGCACTAAAAATGTTATATTCGTTTTATGCTTGTAATCTGTTTTGATGAATGAATCAGTTATCAAAGTACTTCGAGAAAGAATATAGGTGTATGAGTCCAATGTTTTTCTAGCATGGAAAAACGCACTAACAGCATTGAACCAAAAGATACCATTTTGGCACCGAATCGTATTCGAGATACCCCTATGGCGATGCTCGCCTAAGCCTATCTATGAGGTACTTTGAGTCCATGGGGATCGATTCATCGACTTTGAATTTTGAAACTATTTTTACTAGACGTTCTTTATGTTCGGACTGGGAGTATTCTCCAACGTTTTCAGAATAAGAAATTCTGATTTACGGTTTTTGCTTAAATTTTATCTTTTGAAATAGCTACTCGCTACATCCTGGCTGGGATTTCCGCTTTGTTGAACAGACTTTAGAGTACTTTCGAAAGTTGTGTTTTATTTTTAAAGTTTGCTTTCGAAATTCCTTTATGGTATTCACGAAAATTATTTTTCAACTAGGGTGCCCAAAGGCATCGTTCTCGGTTAAAAAAATATTCAGTCATTTTCAATTGGATTTTTAGTGAAATTATTTTTATCGTGTTTTCGACGAAAGACAGTGCCGTGCCGAAGGGCATTTTACAGTCTTTCGCGAAGAAAAAAGTTAATTTTTTATGTAAATTTCGGGGAAGTTTTATTGTCCTTAGGAATTTATTTATTTTTGCATGGAGCATTTTAGAGGGTTCAATAACATAAACACGTAACGATATCTTGTATTAGGTGTCAACCATTTAAATGCAAAGATGGGTTTTTCAATACTCTGTGCAGTTCTAGAGAATAATGTATTGTAGTATGTACGCTCTGTGAGTGCATCACAATAATAATAAAAATAATCGTACATAATGATAAAAAAATAATCATATTTCTGCCGAACTAAATACCTATGAACTTGTTGCGACAAGTTTTAAGGTTAAGTCATCAACATTGATAAAATGATAAATCTTTAACTTACCTTTATTAACATCCACTCATTAATTTATTGGACTAGGGCGATGCTTATTTTTAAAATGCTTGAAGTAGCATCTCTGATATTTCTAATTTTTAATGCCAAGAGTAAATTCGCAAAATGGGAGTACACTCTTACTTCATTTTACACAAAAACTATTGATCTTACGGAGGAAAAAATTATAGTATCTTTTTCAAAAAAGAAACTTCTTATATTTTTTTAAATAATTTACATTAGAGTATAACTTCGGTATGATTACTCTGAAGTTTAAGGGCTCTTCTGGAGACGCCACTGGGTGGCGCCAAGAATTTTCAACAGACAACAATGACTACGATAACAAATCTGCCTGAACATTTCATAGACCATTTGCAAAATGTCGGGTAGAATGAAAATTGGAGGTATGCCACTTTGCAGCTGAATACAATGATTTATTTTCATATTATCTTTATAGAGAGATAAAAAGAAATTTTAAACCTCGGCTCAGCTTTCCTGCAACCTTAAATAAACACAATATGGTGTTGATTTAATATATTTTCTCTTATTGTATTTTTTTAGTTATTTACAGCACACATTAAAGTTTAATTTCAAACAAACTTGTAAAACTGAAATAAATAGTTTCCTCTACTGAAAGGAAGTAGAAATTCCTGATAGACTGAAAATAAAGACAAACAAAAAACTGGTGAGGGTCACGTGTGTGAGGTGGAGTATTAGGGAACGGAAGTTTCTAAAATTAGAGCCCCGTGCAAAAAGTCACTGCACTCTTTCTATCCTATGTGTTCCATTAGCATGTTCTTAAATTACCATTTTCAGCCTTAGTTTATTAGGGACTTGTTTAACAAGGTAATAGATATAGTGGATTATTAGTACCAAAAAATTGTCATAAAATGTTTGTATAAGCTTTAATCTTCAACAAATCCATCTATCTCCGCTTAAAGATCTCGATATTCAGATTTGCAATTGACTTATTTTTCAGATCCGTTTTACGTTAAAAATTGGCCCCAAAATGCATTATTTGAAAATATGTTGAAAAATTACATTGACCTCATGTTACCCTATTGTTATGACGATTTTCAGGTCGAAGTGGCAATCCTATCTGTGTAATATTTTTAAATTTTTTGCATACCGTAAATATTAGCTAAACACAAACATATAATTTAACCAAATTAACTAATCAATTCCGATTTTGATTCATTTTAATCCATGAGAAAATGTACTATTAGTTCTTTAGTAAATTGTAAGGTAGATAGAATCTGTCTAATTTTACTATTCTACCATTCAAAGTTATGCGTAAAGTTAACAATGTGTTCACAATAACTATATTTTTAACTATATTAAATGAGCGTATATTCTTCGAAGATCTTAACACAAACAAACATATAACACACATTTTATTATCACTAAACACGCAATTTCAGTTATTTAGATATTTTCAGAAATAGTAAATTAGCAACAGACAATGATGAAACTATATTTTACGACTAAACATATTATATTGGCCATCAGTGCCATCACTAATCGTAAATGTTTGTGTTAAACATTTGCATTAGGGTTTATTTTGAAACCTCCTAAAAAATAAGAAAACAATTAATGAATATTAACTGCTATTAGTATAATAAGCTAGTCAAAAATGGAAACGAACTACTTTTAACATTAGAACAATTTCAGACATTGATAATTTCTACAAATCTTGATCGATTTTAGTGTACGTTTCATCTGTGATTACTGGTTAGCAAATTTGATTGGTTTCATATCCGAATTTGGAAGATTATGATATAAAGGGAAGAGTATGATACAAAAAAATTTAAAAATTCGATATACGTTTGTTTCTTTCTTTCTATTTTGCAAAAATTGCATTTTCTTGCTGTTTTCTGAGGATAGAAAAAATTGTGAGGTAGTGAGGCAAAGCTGACACCGGATTCCGATTCAGTAAACCAAAATACACCGGAAATTATTGATTTGGTCCGTGGAATAGGCTTGTTAACCTTTTGTAATAATTTATTATGGAAAAGTTCCGATTTAGAATTCGACTTACTTTTGGTTGGGACTGTAACGCCTCAACATCCTTAATAAGTTTTTTTAGAGGTATTACTATTGAATGTTTAATGGTTTTAATTAATGCAACATTTAATCCATATATATCTTTACTTTGCTATTTTCAGGGAACTAATAATATTTCTAATTTGGTTGTAACTTACTTCATGGAAACTTTGGTTAGTTTCAGGAATGTTCTGAGATATTCATCAGTGTTTTTGTAGATCTTGGTTTTCTTCAGGAACGTTAGCGTGTCTAAATATTCATCAGTGTTCTTGTAGATCTTGGTTTTCTTGGTTTTCTATTTGGAGTATTACATTGAATGCTGCATTTTCTATAGTCTAGTAAGTATTCTTCATACTCAGGACAAAAGAATTTTAGTGTTCGCCCTTTAGCTAGAGACATACATCGGTCTTCCGTTAATGTTAACTTTGAGCAACCGTTTTATATATATATCTTTGGCAAATATCACATCGATATGTTATTTTCTCTTCCTTTTTACATTTATTGCAGTATTGCAGTCATGTAATTTTTGCTCTGTTTCAATAATAATTTTGCTCAACGCACATGGTGTTTCATACGTTATGTTTTCGTAAATCATGAAAATATAAAACTTTGTCGAAATTTTTGTGGCGTATTGGTATAGCACTTCCTATAATAATAATAATAATAATAATACTAATACTTTATTAACCATTCAAGATACAAATAGTACATATGGCAAGTCAAAGTGTACATGAATGTATGTATAGAGTACAATTTATGAAATTTAGCAATAAAATTAGTAAACTAAACAAATCAACAAAAAACACATGAATCGACGGTAAAGAATACAGTTCATATAAAGTTATTTAACAAATTTTCTGAACTAAGAATACTAAGATGTAGTCAAAGCTTAGTCAGTTAATATATAAAACAAAATTAACAACAAATATAAGACAAAGTACGTGTGCATACATAATATGTGACCTACTAAGTAGAACAGATAACATCATTTACCTTCAATAAAATCGGATATTGTGTAATAGCCCTTATTCGATAGATATTCTTTTAGTTTTATTTTAAATTTTAATTTGCTTGGAATATCACGAAGATTTTTTGGGAGAGCATTGTATAGGGTGATACAGTTATATATAGATGATCGTTTAAATAAGCTTTTATGGTGATTCGGTACACATAAGAGATCGCCATCTCTCGTTGGATAGTTGTGATAATCAGATCTTTTTTTAAAGAGAGCTGTGTTATTTTTTGTAAAGGTTAGGCATTTTAGGATGTAGATGGAGCGTGTTGTAAGAATACGTTTTTCTATAAATGTTTTTCTACAGCTTTCATTTATTTTTAGGTCAAAGATAAGCCTAATTAATAATTCTTTTTTGACAGATAAACACTCTTTCACACTCAGAAGCTTTGCCCCATGCAATGATATTAAATGAAATGTGGCTATACGCCATAGCATAATATATGCTGATTATGCCTTCCTTGCCTAGAGTGGATTTTAACTGTAACATTGCAAAAAATGCCTTATTCAGTTTATTACATACATGATCTATATGTCTACACCAGGAGAGCTTGGAATCAAGTAAGGTGCCGAGTGATTTGACAGAATCCGATAGCACAATATCATTGACCATGAAGGTTTCTGGTACGGTCTTTTGAATGTGAAAGTTTAGGCAAACTGTTTTTTTTTTCATTTAAAATCAACTTGTTTCTTTGACACCACGCACTTAATGATTCTATAATATTGTTGACCTTAATGTGAAGCTCTTCGGGTGTAGCAGCTGACACGGTGATTGTTGTGTCATCCGCAAACATTGTTACATGACCATGCTCCATGTAGCTGGGTAAATCATTTACATAGAGCATGAATAGTAATGGGCCTAACACTGAGCCCTGAGGGACCCCAAGTGCAACACTAAATGTGTCCGACTCCTGATCATTTAACCTCACCCTGAGAGATCTATTTTCCATATAGGAAGTCAACCACAGCAGAATGTTACCCCTAATGCCGAGACTATATAATTTACTATTCCGTATTTCTCTATTAACAGTGTCAAATGCTTTGGAGAGGTCAAAAAATAATGACACCACATACCTTCCCTCATCCAAACATTTGTAAACATACTCTAGAAGCAAGCTGTCTCAATCGAGTTGTTTGATCTAAACCCATGCTGCGAGAGAGTTAATATCTTATTCTTTTCAACATACTCAGAAATTCTGTTGTACATTACTCTTTCAGGTATTTTTGAGAGAACACTTAAGAGGGAAATTTGTCGATAGTTATCCAGCTATTAGCCGATAGCTATTAGCTATTTTTAAATCACTATTCTTATTTTAATTGCAACAATTTGCTTAACAGACATGTTTTCTCTTCTTCTTCTATTAAAAATGGTCAGGAGGTTACACGACTACTGGTGTGCCAATGGGGAGAAAAATGTTCTATTCCTATATTTTGACTATTTTTATGTCTCAATCGATATTTAAATGCACTATAAGTGAACTTAGTCTGAAAACCAAAATTTTCGAGACGGTTAAGGTACGGGGTAATTTCGAGTCTAGGGGAGGGGGGGCAAGTCAATATATGGATTTCAAAGAAAAAACGAAGATATATAAAAAGACTTTGTAGATGATAGCGAGTGTTATTAACATCTGGATACGGAGTGTGCGGTTTTCGGAGTTCTATAGTAATTTGGGGGTGTAGGTGGAAATATGTAGATGTGAGGTTTCCTCATAATAAGTACGTTCGTTTCCAATGTGTTAGAAAATTACCTGATGGTGATTTCGTAAATTTTGTTCGATATTCGACACATATCCCTTACGCTCTACGAAACCGCAAATAATATGAGCACAATAACAAACTCTCATGCATCCTACGCAAAGCTGCTTTTATTGACAGTGTACTCCGTCTTTCAATTGACCAAGCAATCAGCCAACTGAGTGTTCTGACATAAAACGGTTTTCTATCAGCCCGATTCTGATTAGGACGGACTGGTTGGTCAAAAATGTATGGCGCTAGCCGCTAAGTTTGCTTTCTATTGCAACGAATACTGCTCCTTTACAATAATATTAATGTAAGACCCTCTTTTTCAGAGAAATAGAAACCGGTTCAACATCCATTGTTGCTGTGGAAAATGACAACACAATTGCAATTACAAATATGAAGGTAGGATATTGTCTCTTAACTTTAATATAGAATTGTGAATCACATTAACCTGTTGATTTATAATAAAAGGGTAACTCGCATGAGACATGGCCATTCTAAATTTACTATCATACACTCATACGTCTAATTATAAAATGGGACCACTACATGTAAACACCTCATTATAGAAATAGGTTAATTTGTGTAATTATTTGATTGATAGTTAAATTATTCATCTCACGTCTAACATAAATTATTGATTGTGTTAATTCTGTGTATATACGGTGAGAAGCGAGGATCAAATACGGAAACAATAAAATAATTCGTGCTATATAGGTACCACAAGAAAAAATTCGGTGTCAGCACTGTATGTCTCTTGGACGCGGTCAAACTAACACTTCAGTTACCTGTAATTCTACTTTTCTGTATTTCTAACTTTTCTCTGCTTACGTTTCCTCTGGAACCTCCGATAAAATAACTGGGATAAGTTCTTTGATCGGAGTCTAGAACGGTTTAAGATGTTGACTTTAAATTTGGTACACGTATGTATCATAACTAATACTGAAACTAGATTGCATTTTAAGTTTAGTCACTGTGACCAACTTTAATTTCCCCACTCCATTATTAAAGCAGTTATCAAAATAAAACTGTGTTTTTGTGTGTGTATAAGAACAATAATAATAATAATAATAATAATAATAATAATAATAATTTATTCGTCAGAAAGTTACACCGTAGTGTTATTGACATGTCAAGTGTAGATATATGGAATAATACAATATAATATAAATAAACATGAATATAAATAATATAATATAAATAAAAATAGAAATGAAAAACATTTGGGTACATACATTTAAGATCGATGCTTGTATATACTCGTAATATGGTCAAGCCCTTAGATGACAACATTAATGACACTATAAACGTATATGTATATACATACAGGATAAATTAAAGCTATGTACAACAAACAAATACAAAATAAAATAAAAAGAAATGTGTCACCATAAGGTTAATAAACAATAAGTAAATAAGATAAAATGTAGCAGATTAGTTACAACATTGCGATATAGTCATAGTCTAAGTATAATAAAATGCTTAATTACAAATATTAATCTAAGTTTGCATGAATTTAAACTCTGATGGATCATAGTAAGCATTTGCCAAGAGGTGGAGTTTCAATTTTGTTTTAAATTTTGTTAGAGACAAGTCTTTAATACTAGTTGGGAGATCATTAAACAAACTGATTCCAAAGTTATTACGCTTTGTATATGCCAATCTCTGTAGAGGGGTCTGTATTTTGTCTCGATTCCGAGTATTGTAGTCGTGCGTTTCACCATTCTTGGTATAATCGCTTGAATGTAGCTTTATATGTACCAAGTGAGAGTATATTATTTCAGATGGTAGAGACATTATCTTGAATTTGATGAACCATGGTTTACAGCTTTCAAGTTGATTCACACCTGCCAAGGTTCTTATGGCTCTCTTCTGTACAATGAAGACGTTTTGAATGTGCTTTGATGTACCCCAGTTAATCAGACCATATGTCATTGCACTATGAAACAGTGCATGATATGACATGAGTGCAGCCTCTAGATTCACATTGTTTTTAATTTGTCTGATGGCGTATATTTTTTTTGATAGTTTTGAAGTTAAACTACTGATATGGGAGTACCAGTCCAATCTACTATCCAAAGTAAGGCCTAAGAATTTTACAGTCTCAGAGGCATTATTTTTCGTGGAGAAGAGCAAAGTGTTTGTCTTATTTGTGTTTAGGCATAACTTATTTGCATTGAACCAGTCAGATGCTTTATTGATGATATCCTTTTTGGAGTCAGCAACAGTACTTCCGGTGTCTATTATGTGACTCGCAAAAGTGGTATCATCCGCAAAAAGAACAGTGAAAATTGACATGGCATCAGGTAAGTCATTTACATATATTAGAAATAGTAGCGGCCCCAGCACACTGCCCTGCGGGACGCCGTGTTGAACTGGGAGCATGTTGCTAATTGTGCCATTGTAAAACACACACTGACATCTATCCGTTAAGTAAGACTTCAACAAATTAAATGCTATACCTCTAAGGCCGTAATATATTATATTATTAAAATTGTATGATCAATTGTTTTTACTTACTAGATTGCAAGTATTGTATTAGTCCAGTCATTTTAGGCGAACAAGAGATTAAACATCAAACTAATTGTAAAAGAGAACTAGGGTTTTTTAGACTTGGAATGATATCGACAATAACATATAAGAAGTTTAGAAAAATCTAAATATGGGAAATGTGCCACATTGGTCGCCTTCCTGGATTTACTCTCGAAATCTATAAAATGCATATAATGCTACAATTAACTTCAAATATGTACCAAATAGAAATTTTTTTGAACTAGGAATCATATAAAGACTTATCTAATTTTGTTTCTATCATGCTCCATTTATTACAAAATGTTAATAATAATAAAAGGTAATTTATGAACATTATAATGATACGGTATAAGTTTTAAATAACGTTATTAAACTTATACAAAGGCGTTTAAATTACTGTACACTCTTTGGAAAAACTACTATCACAATTAAAACACTACTGTCATTTCTAATATGTGTCACTCTCCATCTGAAACACCATCGTCATAACATCTTGTATATTTGCGTTACTGCAGAGTATACCTTGACATTCAGTGCAAGCTACTGAACATTCCAAACCATGTTTTATGTATGAGCACCTTGGAGTACTACCATCTGTCTTGCATTTACATCTTATGGTATCGAGCAGAACTGGTGGTGCTGGTTTACATACTCAGTGAGTACTGGTAGGAGTTAGACACCTTGTAATTGCCAACCCAATCCTCAGGTAGAAGGTATGTATTTCCTTTCCAATCCTGAACTTGATAGTAGACCCGTAAATTATGAAATTTAGCAGCAGCTGAAGTCGGTGGAAGTGACTGGGTCTGAACAGTTTGAACCATATTTTTGTTAGCCACCATTGTACTGAAACATATGTATCGTAGTTCATCCAAAGCATCAGATGTCTTTTCTCCAGACATGGCCACAATAGCATATTCCCCGACAATAATTTTATGTCTTCTTTGCATTGTTAAATACTTCAACATACTTCATAAATGATGAATTTTTCATAATCTTCGTTAGACCTTTGCCTTTGTCAATACCAAACAACTGTGACGTGGTGTCACACCATAAAATGTCGTGAATAAATAGCAAGCCGTCGGAGACTTTTAAGCTCAATAACGATTTTGTAATTTGAATGTCTCATTGTCGGATGTCGGATGCACCACGCTTTGGTTCTGGTTTGAATATCACTTTTTTATTTTCCATTTTAACATAGAAACACAGAAGTATCAGGATATCTGTGTCGTCTGTAATGTAAACAACATTGTTGAGATGAAACCAACTATGTGTGAGTGCATGTATTGTCTGACATCCAACAGTTTCAAAGCTTCCACTATGCATCATCATAAAACGCTGCTTATTCGTTTTGTTTGACGGAAAAATATCCTTCTTCATTGCCAGTTTCATGTCCATAGAAAATAAAACGTTAGGGGAGCTTTTACCTTCACTTCTTCTAATGTGAGTGGCATCCTTAAAGGAAGGACCATCCAAATATCCATCATCCAATCACAGCCGATTTACCATACACCATGTGTCCTCTTCTTGGTATGGGAAAGCCTTCAATATGGCGGCTTTCACATACTTAGACTTTTCTAGGCTTTTGATATGTTGTTGGGGATGTTATCTTAAGTCTTAAAAATCTTAATTTATTTCTTTTACAATTAGTTTGACGTTTTCAACTAAAATGAATGGACTATTTCAATATGTTTGTTTAATCGTATCGTTGGAAAGGAAATCTGGATGTGGTAGTAGTTATTCTAGCAGGCGCGGATCCAGCCCTCAAAATGGGTTGTGGGCACGGCCATCTGAAAATCGGCCAAGTGCGAGTCGGACTACGGACTCGCTTACGATATATTGCATTCCTACAAAGGAGACATTTACAAAATGTATAACGCCCCGGCCAAGACAACGTTTTGCGTAAATGGCTTTTTTAGAGAGTTCCTGAACAGCACCTTTTACGTCGGATGCCATCACTGAACAGCTGTCAGTTCCTGTCTCTACACAGAGTGATAAATCTACATCAAATTTGTGGCAAAGATTTTCCACGATTTTCGATAATGCGATGCCTGTTAACCGTAATTCTTTTGTGCCGTTTGAGCTATCTCCTTCTTCACATTGAAGCATTTTATAAGCATCGCAAAACCATACAAAATCTTCCATAATAACACTATTACTCAAATATCTGAATGATAGACTCATCTGTTCGGTATGAGAAATATCTGTAGTCTCGTCAAACGGTCAAACAGAATAGCGAAAAACGTTGATTTTTTTACGCTTTGTAAAATGGTTTCCTGAATCTTTCTATTACAAATATCTATAAGTTCGTTTTGCATAGTTTTGCTTATGTAAGTTGTAGAATTTGTTGATGATAAATGGTGCTCAAAAACTGAGTCGCCTGCATCTATTCTAAATTTCAACAGCTAGGAAAGGACCCCGCAGTTTTTTATAGTAAAAATGGGCTTCAGTCGATTGTTCTGAAACTTGAGGAAAATGTTCTCCTGGGTCCCCACCAGTCCGCCCGAATTCGATTTTTTGATCTAGAAGCGATTGAAACTGAACTTCTGCGAAGGTCTGCTTAAATGTTCCATAAATATTCTGAAAATATTCAGGCTCATTTTTTGGAGAAAAATAAGCATCTTTTGTCTGTCGTGTTTTTTTTCAGTGCTTCCTTCTCCGGGAAAAAAAATAAAAAACAAAAAAATGATTTTCTTTGTAATTTTTTTACGGGGAAAGGAAGCACTTTGAAGAAACAGTTGGGGGGGGCATAAGTTGATTATATTTGTTCAAAGAACACGCCTGCCGGCTTTCAGAATTTCTTATATAAAAATAATTTCGACCAAGGTATAAAATAATTTACGATAAACAAAATGATCACCGGTCAGTGATCATCAGAAAAAAAGAAGTGTTTAATTCTAAGCGATTTGTCGCTACTCCGCTTACATTTCAATGTATTTTTACTACTACTACGACTAAAATTTGATCACGTGGTTCATTTGTCGCTGGTCGCAGCGACTGAGCGACTAGCAAGAAAATGTAAGTACTAATATAATCGCTCACAATGTGTGTGTGTAATGCGCTGCGTTCCAAATTACGCACGGTTCATTGTTTTTCTTTTCTAATTCTAACAAAAGGCATTGGATATAAATAACATCGACCTCAATTAGGGTTGTGGGCATGCCCACCGTGCCCACAACGGTGGATCCGCGCTTGTATTCTAGGATGCTCTCTTTCTCTTCGGAGCCATTTGTTCTTATAAATTAAGTCCGGAAGACTTGTTACTCACAAGTTCTTACTGTATCAATGATTGCAATATAATTTAGATAGTATAAACAGTAGGTGAATATCTGTGATTGAAAAATATAGCGCCTTTCACATATTGTCTATGATGCCAGCAGTGCCAGCAGTATAGTGGCCCTAACTTCTCTTACCTCTAGAATATGGCATAGATACATTATTCGATTGAAGGTGACATTTTTAAATTCCTTAAATATATTTATTTCAAAAGATTGATTTTACTGATAAGGAATCGGGCAGTAATAAACATATGAACGAGTAGTACGGCGAGGTGGGTCCATGAGAAAGCACTGTTTGAATGTTAATGTTTATTATTTTACTATTGACATAATTTACAGTCAACCAGCAGATTTTCTGCCATCTGAATCATAAAAAATTGAATTCCTGCCTTGACAGAGCCAACTATTCTAAAATTATCCAATACACGTTTTGCAGTGTTTGGTGATGGTTTCTGTCTTTGTGGGTATCGGGTAGCAAATGGCTACATGTTCTTAATATTAATTTATCACATTCTCCTTAAATAATAAACACATTTAAAAATTCAAAAAGTTGTAACTTTAACCCTGCAATGCCTATACTAAAAAAAGTACAATTTAATTTTGCATAACTTGATGTAAAAAAGTACTAGGTGTTCCATTTGAACTAAAAAGTTTCTTACGTTTAAATTCGACAAAATTTAACGTCAAAAATGGACCACTTGTTATATTATTATGGAATCTATTTTCATTGTAGTGCGTAGCTCATCTTGTGTTCTTTCTACGTTCCAAAGAGTAAATGGAATCTCCTACACGAAGAAGGTTATAACGGTTCTTGCAAAACCGCTGAACCCGTCAATTTTTTTATAAGACGTCGTCAAGTATCTTCGAAACTGCTGAGTTTAAATGTATGTCTTTACTAAGAACTTTATGGTCATTTCGAAAAATTGAAAATATATAGTGTGTTTCATTTAAAATATGCAAGTTGGTATCGACTTCCAGTATAACCGGAAGTACCACATGCTTCTAATTATTTTATCTGGATTAGCCACACTCAGTTTAGCAACTCCCAGAATTTTCAAAATTATTTGTTACTTGTTACTTCTCGGTGAGATAGCCTGTAATGTTAGAATTCGTTTTATTTTCATTTTATTTCAATGAAGAGACACCAATTTAAGAATAAATTAATTGTCTTGGTTTTGGATTGAGTTATTTGAAATTTAAAAAAATTCATTACTGAGTTTCCCACACTTCTCTAGATGTGCCACTGGAATGAGGACTAACATATTCGTCACATTTTATATTCTAGCAATGAACAAACACAAAATACTACGGACGCACATTGAGTTCAAGAAAGAATTATTCGAAATTTCAACTTAATCAGCCCTATGATGGAACTTTTACGTTAGTTAGGATAACCATGTTATCTTCACACATCTCTCTCACTCCCGTAGTCTCTTGGATAAGCTCAACGTAGTAGGTTTATGTTATTAACAATATAAACTTTCTATCATACGGTTGAATATGTCGAAATGTCGATATAATAAATAAAAATTTCAACTTAATTCGAAATTTCTACCCAAACTATCTGTGGACTAGGTAAAGAGTGTATTCGAAATCTGTGCACAGAATTCGTGTACGTATTCTACAGATAAAAATAAGTTGAAAAACAAGCTATAAAGGTTTTTAACTGACTCTTTTTAAGGATTTTGACAAGGATAATTCCTCGATCTGTCTATCTTTTAACATATGGCAAATCCTGTAGGGCTACCATAATGGGCTCGTTCCATGATATTCCTTTTATATGGTTTTATACTTTTTCATATAGTACTCGATATTCTCATTATACGCTTAAAATTTGATATTATTAACTTTTTCCGTTCTCAGATATAAGGAGTTGAAATTAGTAGTAGTTGCAAAAACCGAGCGGTCATTTGTGACGTCACTATACGCAAGTGACGTAAGAAAAGGCTTTCTGGGACCTTTAAAATTTAACCTGATAAGTCGAGAAACATGGAATTTTCAAACGCTGGTAACTAAATAAATCCGTCGAGTGAAAGTTCGTTCTATGTCTCTACGGAAAGGAGAAGGTCGGCGATGAATCCTAATCGTAAATTGCAGGTCCAAATCAAAAATTCGTCGCGACAGGAACGAGAGAAAATTGTAATTTTTTGACATTTCACCAAATTGTACTCCCCTACTGTCAAGAAGTAAGCAAGGCAAACAATACTTTGAAAACACAAAATTATAACAACTAAGGAGCATCAAGTCTATTGAGATCGCCGAGTCTATGCATATAGTGACGTAGCGTCTGGCCACGCCCCATTTTCGCTAGGTGAAGATTTGTAATAGTTTTTAAGATACGTTCGAATAAAATTCTGATTTTTTGCAGATCCATTATTTTATACTTGCACTTTCGATTTATGAAACAAACAAAAAATGCCGAACAAGCACATTGCATAACTTTTGCAGATCTATATAAGAGGTACTTGGATATATTTATTTTACTTTCTAAAAACTATATACGATGCTACTAAAATGAGTGATAAAAAACTTAATATCGATACTGAGGTCCGGGTAGAAATAAACAAAGAACAACATCGGACGTATCTTTAACTGATCTCAATACCAATACTAGGTAATAAGGTTCGATTAATTAATCGACGGTGAAATTTTATTTCATAATTGTTGGAGACCATTTTTTTTAAAGGCGGCTCAATAAATTCTTTCAGAAAATTTTCTTTACACTAACAAGAAAGGTTAAAAGACCACAGAATTGTATTTGGTCAATTTATATTCACGCTGAATATATCAATTTGTACAATACTTAAAGTAATACAGAGATATGAGCAGTTGTACAGCTTTTTGTTAAGTTTGTTCTAAATTTCTAATTATCTTTGTAGCATTGAACCTTGGTAGAAATTCTAGTATTTAACTCACTAATGAACACATTCTTGAGTTTCCAACATATGTAAGTTATTCTTATGACATGGCACTTCTAACAGCTTCTCCAGCACGTCATTATATAAAATAATGATTTGTAATTAGGAATTGGAAACTGGCCAGAAAAAGGTTGGGTAATTATACGTAACCACAAAAATAACGTGCAGAATTGGATAATTGATAATCCTTTTTTTAAATGAATATGTTGGATCAAATAATGAAAATTTATTTACCATTTACTGTGTAAATTAATATCGCCCACTTCCCGTGAAAGAGCAGACGTTTGGGTGTTTGGCATGCGAAGTGGAGAATGTAATCAATCTGTGAATTCTTCATCTACTTAGGGCACTTGATTTTGGTATTTAAAATCACTTATCTCATGGGAATATGGGAAATAATTATAGTTAACCCATTGGCACTATTCCTATTTCTATTCCCATGTTACTCAAAGACCACGTGAGGACTTTCCAGCAACGGAAAACCACTAAAGACCTCGCTTAAGCGTGACTGCACTCGCCTAAACCCTACTCCTTTCACATGTAGGAAAATTATCAGGGTTTTCTTTCGAGAATGTTGAGCCCTTATATGTTTCCCATCACAGTATGGTACTAATCAAATAAATACATTTATGTTAAATTAACTACAACATGTTGTGCTATCCGAGCATTTGCCAGGGGCCAGCCAGACATCCACGGCCCGAATCGTCGTGGCACTTGAAGGGCTGGACGAAGAGGGTCACCACGGTGCGCCAATTCAGGACAATACTTGAAAAAATATGACATCTGTTGTCGATACTTGTGCAATTTTGATTTAATTATTCTCATTTTCTAAAGCTTTGCCTGTTATCTTGTAACAATAATTTACTCTCTCTTATTCGCATAGGTGCATATTTTAAAAATTAACATAGGGCCTGAAGCATTTTTACAGTGATTTTCAATCAATATAATTCAGGGCAGAATTTTTCATTTTTATTTTAGTGCTTAAAGTTTCATGCACTAGCCAGAACTAACTACAATGTTTTCGGGACTACATTTACGTACTATTGCTAATGGGGTGGGAAAACTTATAACTTACTGCACCATACTTTTCAGTTAGTTAATAATTTGCGAAAACATTATAGTCGTGTTGTGTTTTGTATCTCATATTCACCTCAGTACGAAATACATATTGTAATGCAGGGCGAATAATCGAATATTTAATTACTTGCGTTAAATTTTTTATTCGCATGCATAGAGGGTCAGGGCCCCCATGTTAAGTTGAGTAAGGAGGCCCCGGCTTCAGCGCCTATGAACGTCATGCCAAAGTTCCGTAGACAGTAGTAATCAAATAAAAAAATGTCATGACAAACATATACCTAGGAACCTTAATACTGTCACTCGACACGTGTTTCGCTAACCATGTAGGAATCATCTGGATATGATTCAAATTTTTATGTGCTATGGTATACAAAGAAGGGGGGCAGATGACTTACAATTTAAAATTAATAAGATAAACTCCACTCAGAAAGCTGTTTCAAACGATATGTCAGACGTTTATGTTTGTCTAATTTTTGCATATATCGTGTCATCATAAAAACCGCTGTCTAAGGAATCACAACTTCCACATCCAGATTTTTTATCCAAGGCATTTTAAAGGAAGTATCTTGACTGTATTTGCATTCTAGTATGTGGAAATTATTGGTCATATAATTTTAATAATATTTGGGGCAGGTGTCATAGAAAAGTTTGAGGCGTTGGTCTCTAGCATATACGTCAAAAATAAAGTTTCTTGACTCTTATCAGCTTGCTCTACTTATTTTTCCCTATTCACAACCTCCCCCGATCCCCCACCCCGCACCCTTTCAACGGAATCATCTCAAGAAGATGTTATTACAATAAATACGTGAACTAACTTTTAAAAGGGGGGGGGGGGGGGTTGTGTGAAAAGTATTACAAAGGTTGCATTACTTATTTTTCCCTATTTACCTCTACTTCCCCCCCCCCTTACTCCTTCAACGGAATCATATCAAAATATAATCTAGTTCTAGATGTCGTTATAATACATACATGTACAAAATTCTAAGTAAATACCAAAACTATTTTATCAAGACCTTTAATAATAGAGTGGGGGTGATAGGGGGGTGATGGAAAATATTACAAAAAAATCTGGAAGTCATTGCTTCTAATATACAGGGTGTTTCACTTAAAAGTCCCCAGGCCATTATCTCTAAAACTAATAAAGATATTTTATTCTTGTAAATGGCAGATGATTGATACCAAAGGAAGGTTTAAATAACGGTGATTAGAATTTTTCCTCAACAGCACACAGAGATGGCGCTGCGAAGCAAAACTATTTTTTGATGGCTGGAACCTTGAAACATAATTCATGTGATTAAACAATAATTTGTGAATAATTTTGATGGTATAGAGAATTTACAAAAAACAAGCCGTTTTGGAGTTACATGAGTTTCTTTCATTAATGCCAGTACACGTGAATTTTGATAAATCCCTATAATTTATTTATTATTTATTATAGAATATTGGTTACCAAACACTTTTTTTCAAGATAAGGAAAGTGATATAATACACTATCATAAAATTATGTTTACCACTTCCGGCCAAACCGGAACTAACATGATGAACCAATATCCATATGTTCCTACATATTACATTTTTTTTTCTAATAACGCTTCTAATAAAACGGCTCCCAAAACTTAAAGTAAGTAAGACAACAAACAAAATACACACTAATTTAGAATGGGCTAAATTTATATTAACAATTCAGTAAAGAACGTAAACAAAAGTTTTATAAACAAACATTTAAAAACTATCGAAATATTATTAAAAATGAAATTAAACTAATTTCTTTCTTATTAGTAGGTACTTATTATATCAAATGTTCAAAATTTCGCCCTTCTTCATGAATACACATATTGTACCGTTTCAGTAACTCTTCATTGCAAACTTTTTGTAACGTATGTCTATTTATAGCAGCAACACTTGCATATATTTTATTATACAAATCGGCCATATCCTCAATGGGTTCAATGTACACTACACTTTTTAAATACCCCCAAAGGTAAAAATCTAATGGAGTCAAGTCAGGTGATCGTGCTGGCCATCTTACTACTCCATTAGTACCAATCCATCTCTGAGGGTACATTTCATTAAGACAATCTTTGACTAGTACTGAGTTATGGGGTGGTGCACCATCTTGGTGAAACCAAATATTCTCCTGGTTATGAGGGATAGTCTCTAATAATCCTGGCAATACATTTCTCAAAAAAATCTCATATTTTCTTCCATTTAAACTCCCATGGAATAGATATGGTCCAATAATATATGAATTTAATATTCCACACCACACCTTAACTCCAAAAGTTACCTGATTTCGGGTCATTCTCATCCATCTAGGATTATTTTGTGACCAGTATCGGCAGTTATGCTTACTCACAACTCCGTTGTTGTGAAAACGGCTTTCATCGCTCCAGAGCACATTTTTAAAAAAATTTGGGCATTCTTCAGAAAGAACTGAAAATTCAGCTAGAAAATGTAATCTTCGTTCATAATCACCAGGCCTTAAATGATGGATCAATTTTAATTTGTATGGATGGTATTTATTTGATTTTAATATTCTATAGCACGAAGATATCGACAGATTAGTTTCCGATGCCAATTTCCGGAGAGAACATTGAGGATTGTTGACAACACTATTTAACACCAAGGCTGTATTTTCATCGTTTCTAACTGGCCTATTTCTGTTACGAATAGTTTTCTTAAAACTACCCCAGTTTCTTAAATTTTTAAACAGCATGATAAATGTTTTTTTATCGGATGTAGGTCTATTTGGAAATCGTAAACAAAACAATCGTTTTGCTTGTCGGGAATTTCTTTTGCATTCACCGTATATTAAAATCATATTTAACTTATCTTCATTGGTGTATCTAACCATTTTTTAAATTTATTTTTTTTATTGCCTTATTTGGATTAATTTGCTTTGAATTGTTTCTAAGTACACTATTTCTGTTTGAAACTATGATTGAAATGCACCAACTACAAACTTTGTTTAATAACTGTCAAACTTAAAATTAAATCAAAGCCTACTAATATCTTTTAAGTAGATTTTTCATTGCCATTCTAAATTAGTGTGTATTTTCTTTGTTGTCTTACTTACTTTAAGTTTTGGGAGCCATTTTATTAGAAGCGTTATTAGAAAAAAAAATGTAATATGTAGGAACATATGGATATTGGTTCATCATGTTAGTTCCGGTTTGGCCGGAAGTGGTAAACATAATTTTATGATAGTGTATTATATCACTTTCCTTATCTTGAAAAAAAGTGTTTGGTAACCAATATTCTATAATAAATAATAAATAAATTATGGGGATTTATCAAAATTCACGTGTACTGGCATTAATGAAAGAAACTCATGTAACTCCAAAACGGCTTGTTTTTTGTAAATTCTCTATACCATCAAAATTATTTACAAATTATTGTTTAATCACATGACTTATGTTTCAAGGTTCCAGCCATCAAAAAATAGTTTTGCATCGCAGCGCCATCTCTGTGTGCTGTTGAGGAAAAATTCTAATCACCGTTATTTAAACCTTTCTTTGGTATCAATCATCTGCCATTTACAAAAATAAAATATCTTTATTAATTTTAGAGATAATGGCCTGGGGACTTTTAACTGAAACACCCTGTATACACCAAATTCCAAATTTCTGTACTCTTACCAACTTGCTTTACTTATGTTTCCCTATTTATCCCCCAATCCTTCAACGGAATAATCTTAAAATATAATCTAGTTTCAGATGTTGTTATAATACATACGTGTACCAAATTTCAAGTGAATACCTCAATTTTATTTTACCAACCCCTTTAATAATAGAGTGGGTGTCGGGAGGGATGGAAAATATTATAAAAAATCTGAGGTCTGCGCTTCTAGTATATCTACAAAATTCCCAAATTTCTCTACTATTACCAGCTTGCTTTACTTACTTTCCCCTATTTATCCCCCAACCCTTCACCGTATAGGTTCCAAATAAAATCCAGATTCAGATCTCGTTATAATACATACGTGTTCAAAATTTAAAGTCAATATTTTAAACCGTTGCGAAAATGTACCCACAGAAAAGTTACAAACAGACAGAAATTTTCTTTCGTTCAAATTTAAAATCTCGACTTTTCGTGACATTCTAAACCTATTTGAAAAAATTGAAATTTTTCCTACGATTATTATACTTTCACTCCAGTATGTGGATGTGGAAGTAATTATCTCGGTCAAAGATAGCCATGAAAATAAAAACTGCTGTCAGCCTAAGTTATCCTTTTGTAATGATTATGCCAATCATTTTTTGGTTGTCAAAATATGACAAGTAATTGCACACACGAATCATTAAATAAAATGGCAAATCATTTTTTTCCTAGAATATCAAAGAATGAAATTTTCACTATATACGGCGTGTGAATGCAACTCTTTTTATTACGTTAGATGCACAGTGCTTGTTCCTCGTTTTATCAACTGTTACTGTTAATACTGAAATAGCACACCTTCATTTCGTGTTTATTGTTTATGAGGGTGTTATATTTATCGCATAACGTTGTGCATAGGTACCAAAATAATAGGGGAATTACTGTAATAATAAAAATATACCATTCCTTAATCAAATAAATAAAAATCCTAAGCACATTCTGCAACTTTAAGAGTGGGTATGCCGTCTAAAAATCAGAAATAAATTACTCTCAAACGCCGCCCCGTCCGCGACAAATTATAATTAGACCATTGCAATTACGAAATTTGTACAGGCGAAAAATAGAAGAAAACATATCAATCTAGGTTTGTATCTTTTTAATATTTTGAGAAAAAATGGTATTAATTAATAAAATTTGTTTTAATTAGCAGCAAATTGCTGATTTTTTTTTAAATATTTAGAATCAAAATATGAGAAAAAGGACTCGATACAAACCTTCATTCATGTTTTCTGTGTATCGTACTATTTTTATTTTTCCAAAAAACATAATGCTTTTTGCAAAAACATGTATAGCACGGAACCGTGCAAAGGCACATTTTGCAACAAATGTTACACTGATACGAGCTCCCTCTGGATTTATTATTGTTTAAGCTCCGCCCTTCACCCAGAATTATTTTATGAATGAGAAAACATAACGAGGGAACGAAATAAGAAATTAAACCAAATCATTTCTAATAACACGGGACGCCCAATAAAATACCAAATTCCATTAATTTACTATTATACTTAACAGGTACTCTACTCTTTGATTATACTACAAGTACGGAATTATAACAATATAGTAACTAGTTATATGTAGCCACCCATGCACTAACAATAATGTGTAATTGTGTTTCAATTCTTCTTTATAAAATGGTGGTATGCTGGTATATTTGAAAACATTTATTGGACAATACAATTGATACTAAATTTTAAAGATGTGTTCTTGTCGTAAACACATGAATATAGAATTATAAGGGGCGATGCGATTTGCAATGAAAGGAGTTAGAAACACAAAAGTAAAGCGCACATTTTCCCATTTTCTCATCAAGTCACACGCATCAATTTGTTGCATTAGACCAAGTAACAGGATTTTTTCATAATAACTTTTATTTCTGGGAAAAATAGAAAGAAATGTTTGGGATAAAAACTGTCGGCAGTAAAGCTATCTATCGATCTGTCAAAATAATTAAATCTAGGCTCAAAATGTAAAAAGAAACAGAGAAACCAACTTACTCCTTTAAACCCGAAAATATTTTCCACAAAAAAGCAACTTCGTGAAAATTTAACAAATCAGAGCTAAAAGTATTGTCCAGAAGGTGATGTGGACCGATGTTGAAAATATTTTCTTGTTGAGATCGCGCACCAATGTAGGCGTTCTAAGACTCAAGTTGCAGGTTTTTATCTCTGCTTTAAAAATTTGTAGAGAAAACATTTTTGAATACAAATTTTAGCCATCTTTTTTACTTTCAAAATTTTGCAAATTTTTAGAATCGCTCTGACATTCGTATTTTAAAAAAATGCACTATTAAATTTCATTGATACAAATAATTGATGCTTAGGATTTTTAAAATCTAACCAGTAAAACCAGAGATATCCATATTTTTGAGAAATAACCTACTATGTCTAAAGTTATTAATGATATATATTTTGATGCGGGGTTTAGTTTAAAACATCTATCATTAAACTTTTGTCTACTATAAAAGCAAATTTGTAAGTTCTCCCCATCCATATATTTTTTAAGAAAATATGAATAATAATTCGTAAAACTAAGTGTACACCAGGCAAGTTATTTTATATATGTGCTAATATGTGATATGTGCTAAGTATATAACACTAGTTCCTTGGTCAAATCGAGACTACTACTCCTAGAAAGTAAAATTTCAAATAAAAGGTTGCCTCTATCCTTAATCTTTATTTATTCTCGATATATTTACTTGTTACTGACTTCGAAAAATTGGCATTTGGTTGCTACATTTACGTCTGCAAATTTCAGGTTAGGGTTGTAAAGAAATTCTTATTTTATACTATATACTATCAAAACAGTACCTGAGAGGTCAACCACTTTTAGAAATTACACGAACTGCCGAGACTGCCTTGCCTGCGGCGCCTGCGTAACTCCAGCCAGCCGCACTTGCGGGGCTTTCAATTATATGACCGCCACCGCCATGGCTGCCGACAGCAAACGGAGAGTGAGTGCCGACGGTGGTTTACCTCTCGATAGACAACTAGTGAATTTCATAATGATCCGTTGAATAGTTTAATGCTTATAAATAATTACTTATCACTGATTTTCTGCGAATCATTTCTCTTATTCTCGGCGTCTATTGGATGTATAACAATAATAATTAAAATTATTTTTTTGTTTAACTTGCCATAATTCAAAAAACGAAAACATTAATGGATCTCAATTTTACTATGTCATCACTACATATTTATTAATGAACTGTGGTAATATGAAGGTCAAATTTTAATAATTGTAAAAATACGTTTTTTTTTCAAAAACCGTGTCGATAAAATGTGAGTATTTGCAAGGATCAGTTAACGAACGGAAAACCCTTTAAGTCTATGCTGAGAAGAAATAAAGATGGAGACACCTTTTTTATTTGAAACTTTTTTTCTGTTTAAAAGTTTCTAAGAATATCGCGTATAGACAAATTAGACCAATAAATAACTAATACTATACGCATAACACTTATTGGATAAAACAACTTGCGTGGTGTATATTTTTTATTTTAACAATGGTTGTAATTTTTGTTTATTGGTAAACTACCATTATTTAAGGGAGACTACAAAATAAAAATTCAAGAAGTCCTAAGGAATCTCCTGAGGATCCAAGAGTTTAAATTTTGATTTGTTGAATGATGTGACAGCTAAAGCTTTACACATACGAACACTAAACAACATTAAAATGTTAAGTTTTCCATTTAGTTATAAACAAGAATTAGTACTATAATAACAAACAAGACTGCAGCAACGGACACGTATTTCGGAGTTATTGCTCTTCATATATGGCACATGAGGTACGAAGGTACAAAATAGAGTACCTACAATATACTGTGCTTTCCTATCTTTGTTGGTCTTGCTTTTAACAATATAACAATATTATTTATGCCATGCTACGCTGATGAGGAGCAATAACTCTGAAACGTGTGTCCGTAGCTGCAATATTGCATGCCACTAATTTTTGTTTATAATTTTTATCGGACCTCATCAACTCTTATTCTTTTTATTTAATATTATTATTTCCTTATTGACGATTATTATTAATTAATGCAGATTACTAATTATTGAATATCTTTTCCATTATGCAAAAATATAGATATACTCGTATACTCCATATTACAAATTAAAATTCTAGGGAAGCATAATACCTAGCCGTCTAAATTATAAATACTGTATTTATTGAAGGAATAATATGTTAAAAACGCATTTAGGTTAGAATGATAGGATAGATGTGTCGGGTGTCGGCATAACCTTTGAGCATTGGCAGGTAGAATCTATATACAATCATGAACTAATTTCGAGCTTATACGTAAGTGGAATCGCGGTCATTCATTTCTATTTACTACTACATAGTACTATAAACACATAAAATAATATTTTATCGTTTTTAAAGGACCGCCCACTGGAGTTTCCCTTTCACCTCCCCTGTTGCAAATTTTAGCAGCTTGTCGAGGCATATCTACTCTTAAGGTATTCCGATTTTATTGATCTTAAAACAATGCAACATTAAAAATATGTCTCATATATGTGACACAGCTACGTTACGACTAGGGTGAGTTGAGGGTTCTAATGCTGCATAACAGTATAACATCTTTCAGTACAACTGTGTGCAGTAAAAACCTGTATATTGCCATCAGATGCCCATAGCGGTTTTTAGTATTAATTAAATGGTACATATATTTTTTTATTTACAATTATAATTTGTTGGAGATGTTTCCAAGTCATGTATTTACCTTTATGCAAAAATGTTTAAAAACTGTGGATACTTTTATTAAATGTATAGGTGGGCACAAAGTGAAAAAAGTAATTGATGTTATAATAAATCATTTTGTAACGTGCCACCATGAAGCCGAACATATTGGCAGCAATCTAATTCATATACGCTTTATATTTATTTGACATATTCCGTGCAATCCTTTGATCTAATTTCGTCTGGTTGCAGGTACCAGAACAGAATGCAGGAGACAGCCGAGAACGTATACGAAGATTTACCTTCGACTACTGCTTCCAGGAAAGCTCAACACAAGATCATGTATGCATTAAATTATTCATTCTTGCATATCACTTAACAATATAAACACACAATTTATCTAAGTGTCTCGGCTATTTTTGTTGGATTATTTACTGTTAAGTTACATATTTTCCGTTTATTTTAAAATGTCGATCTTGAAAATATAAATGCTTATTGCCGATTCTTATGCTCATTATATTTGTAATATAATGAGATCAATATTTTTTTGTATAAGTCCTCTAAAATGTTTAATACTATAAAAATGTATGACCGCTTACAGAAGAAAGAAGAATTATACAGTGTCATGCACGTAACTTAACATTTTCAAAGCAATGTGAAACTGGCTTAGTGTACTGGGGATTGATTGGCTTCCTATTTTTATTTACGAGATCAAAGTGATATTTTTTTCCAAACTGAGAGAAAAATATTACGTACTAAGTAATTCTTCTAAAGCAATCAACATTACATTGTTCCTGCTGAAAATGTTAGGAAATAGTTACATATTAATTTATTTTTCCCACTAGACCATGCAGTATAATGTAGGAAACGTTAGAACATTACTGATAGAGCAAAACTGCATTAAAATATATAGCATAAAAGTATAAAAAATAGAGGTAGAGAAGTCAAAAACTGTAGACAGAATATGTAAATTTAAAAGTGAATTATTATTATTTGTTTGCTTATAGTAATGAAACATATTCTTTATAGGATTTTGCAAACAGTGGAAAGAAAAGCTATCTATGAGAACTAAAGGAAAAACTATATATATAAATATTAATGAAATCTTTGCATTCTTTCGACTTCTGGTTATGCTACCAAGTGAAAATTCTTATCAGCCATTCTCAGTTTAACACTAGCATCCAACCTAGTCCCCTACGGCTAAGCAGGCTAAACTAGTATCCACATGAACCCCTACGATATGTAAATTCAGTTAAAAATGAGAACAAAGGCCTGAAATTAATTTATTTACGTACCTTGTCTTTAAAAATTTTTTCATTCTAATGAATTACATTTTCATAAAATCTCATTCAGTTTCTTGGAAATGCTTAGCCTTTGAAACGTTTTTCGTCCTTATTGTTGACTCGTCAGAAAAGCCTAAAGCCACTCATAACGATGTTCCATGCAAAACTAAGACAATATCCATGAACAAGTTTAAAATAATTATAATTGACATTGACTGATAAAAAACAACAGATCTACACCTATCTATTATCTAACTAGTATTGGAGCCTATATACTCTATGCATGTTTAAAAGTGAATTATTTATTATTTGTTTGCTTATAGTAATGAAACATATTCTTTATAGGATTTTGCAAACAGTGGAAAGAAAAGCTATCTATGACAACTAAAGGAAAAACTATATATATAAATATTAATGAAATCTTTGCATTCTTTCGATAACCTGACTTCTGGTTATGCTACCAAGTGAAAATTCTTATCAGCCATTCTCATTTTAACACTAGCATCCAACCTAGTCCCCTACGGCTAAGCAGGCTAAACTAGTATCCACATGATCCCCTACGATATGTAAATTCAAATAAAAATGAGAACAAAGGCCTGAAATTAATTTATT
Source organism: Stenurella melanura (assembly GCA_963583905.1). Classification (NCBI taxonomy): domain Eukaryota; kingdom Metazoa; phylum Arthropoda; class Insecta; order Coleoptera; family Cerambycidae; genus Stenurella; species Stenurella melanura. Next base: position 57,340,482 of record OY757310.1, read on the forward strand.
TACGTACCTTGTCTTTAAAAATTTTTTCATTCTAATGAATTACATTTTCATAAAATCTCATTCAGTTTCTTGGAAATGCTTAGCCTTTGAAACGTTTTTCGTCCTTATTGTTGACTCATCAGAAAAGCCTAAAGCCACTCATAACGATGTTCCATTCAAAACTAAGACAATATCCATGAACAAGTTTAAAATAATTATAATTGACATTGACTGATAAAAAACAACAGATCTACACCTATCTATTTTCTAACTAGTATTGGAGCCTATATACTCTATGCATGTTTAAAAGTGAATTATTTATTATTTGTTTGCAAAGATTTCATTAATATTTATATATATAGTTTTTCCTTTAGTTCTCATAGATAGCTGTTCTTTCCACTGTTTGCAAAATCCTGTAAAGAATATGTTTCATTACTATAAGCAAACAAATAATAAATAATTCACTTTTAAACATGCATAGAGTATATAGGCTCCAATACTAGTTAGCTAATAGATAGGTGAAGATCTGTTGTTTTTTATCAGTCAATGTCAAATATAAATATTTCATACTTATTCATGAATATTGCCTTGATTTTGCATGGAACATCGTTATGAGTGGCTTTGGGGTTTTCTGATGAGTCCACAATAAGGACGAAAAACGTTTCAAAGGCTAAGCATTTCCAAGAAACTGAATGAGATTTGATGAAAATGTAATTCATTAGAATGAAAAAAATTTTAAAGACAAGATACATAAATAAATTAATTTCAGGCCTTTGTTCTCATTTTTAACTGAATTTACATATCGTAGGGGATCATGTGGATACTAGTTTAGCCTGCTTAGCCGTAGGGGATTAGGTTGGATGCTAGTGTTAAAATGAGAATGGCTGATAAGAATTTTCACTTGGTAGCATAACCAGAAGTCAGGTTATCGAAAGAATGTAAAGATTTCATTAATATTTATATATATATAGTTTTTCCTATAGTTCTCATAGATAGCTTTTCTTTCCACTGTTTGCAAAATCCTATAAAGAATATGTTTCATGTCAAAAACATTAAAAAAATAGAGAATATCACTGTAAGAAATATGAAATACAAAATAGGTATATAAAAGGTAAATTAAAGTAAAATAACAGTTAAAAAAAGATGCCTTATATAATGAACAATGTGTTAAGTAAGTATAATTTTAAAATTATAAATAATCTTGAACACTCTAAAAATCATTATTAAGGAAAAAATGCTTGATGCGTCCTGTTTTTGTTCCTGGCATGATTTGTTATATATAATTCAATTCCTAGGCATAGAGGGCCTTTTTCATCTAAAGACAACCCATGTACGGGAGTTGTCTAGTTTCATAATGATGAAAATCGTCATTAATGGGCTATTTCAATAGGAATTCTTTGGAAAGTACTCATTGAAATAACATTACCATATTATCTTTAAAAATTTTGCAGCGTTAATTCACAGAGAAAAAATTATTAAAAATGTAAAATGTACCACGTCCTTGAAACTCTGATTTGGATGCGTCACTACAACTACTATCTTAATTTTTACGAAGCTGAGATTTTTACAGATTTTTGCCTTCATCCAGCCAGTATTGTGTATAACCGACTGGTGCACTATATTACTGCTGTTTGCGTAAATCTGTTTTTACAGAAACCGTGCTGGAAACCATGTAAGATATACTAGATATGACAAAAAATACATTCAAACATTTTTTTCTAAAATCTAAAATAACTAGAGAACTAAGTATAATTTGCTGCGCTTTCTCTTTCAGATTTTTTTTTAAAGGATTTTTAATTATCTCAGGAAAAATATCCTTTTTCCAGTAATGCATTATTTATACAGTAGGTCAATGGATACCTTACATATATGTAATGTACATCAGATTTTAATAAACTGGAGGAAATTGAATAGATGCCAAAGAGTTAGATTTTTTAAGTTTCATTATTATATATGTATATTCAGACATAGGCTATGAACAATGACAAACTATATCAATATGTTTAAAAACATTAATAACATTTTCAAATCTCAAATTAACGTCGTTAATTTAATATATATCACATCAATTTCATTTATACAGAGTGTAATTAGTTTCATGTCATTTAAAAAACTGGTAATAGAGACCGAGTAGACAAACAAAAAGCCTATATGACTTTTTTCTCTAGGGGCACTTTGAAAAAAACTGACCTAGGTTTAACATTTTAATGTATTTTAATGTTAAGGTAGGAAACATTTGAGAATTACTGTTTTTCAGGGTCAATGGATGTTATAGTTCCGAATATTAGAAATAATAAAAAACTGTAATACCCGACTTCTGTTCCCGCCGGAAGGAGTGCGGCACTTTGATGGGATTACTTGTACCGAACTTTTTATACCACTAATTATGAAAATGTAAATAATTCCTTCTCAGTACAACGCAAGCATAGCATGGCCGCAGGGGTTTAAATAGGATTTGTTTACATGTGTTTTTTTAATTTGGAACAAAGTTATTGTAGCTTTTATTGTCGTTCATAAGAATTTATAAAATTTAAAAGTGGTTTATTAACATTTATAACATTGTGTTAAAAGCTTGAAAAAATTTGTAATTATTTTATGAAATTGGAAAACGAACAGTTAGACGTCCGAGATACGATAACAGAAAATAGTTGTGTATTTTAACTTAGGAAATAATCTGATTTTTTTAACGAATCTAGCGCATAATTTTTCCCAGTCAGGTATCGAAAATTAAAAATCGAGTCTTTGGTCTTTATGAAAATCAATGTAAATTATAATACACATATCAAAACAAGACAGCGAATACTAATAATAATAATCATACCTTTAATGCCCAAAAGTTAACACCCAATAACTGAACAATTCTTTTGAATTTTTCACAAAAATTGTTCGAAATGACCTCCATCTCCACGTATATACATTTCGGCAAGTCGAACTAAGGACATACGCACTCCGTTCAACACATTTGGTAAATTAGGATCATTTTTTATGGTTTCTATGCATATTAAAATACGTTGTTATAATTGTTCTAAAGCTCTTCGGCACCAGCTGCATTTCCACCACTCTCTCCATACACCAAGTGCATATCCGCGAGCCCTGGATAAATGTAATCTCCCACAATGTCCAAAATCTGCGTTTTAAAACACCACACTAAACTGTGAATTAACGTTATCAATAAAGAAAACAAAAAGAAAAACTTGGTTCAAAACCCAAAAAGTAACACAAAAAGCACGAACGAGAAGTAGTGTCTTACGTAACCAAGTACTAACGACTTGAACGATAAGTCAATAAAATAAATAAGTCGCACAAAATTCAAAAAGAAGAAAAGCTGTACGCTGTTTATCAAGTAGGAACACAAACTGAAATTATTGAGAATATTACAAGGGAGAGTATAGCACGCGTAATAAGATAATTTGTCCGCGAAGGAGCAAACATGGCGGTGTCCTCTGTCGGTCGCTTTTAACTGCTTTGTCGGCATACTTATTTGCACGAATGTCAGAGTATCACGTGAGACAAGATGCGAGGCAATAAAACTTACCCCAATATGCTAGCAGTTCTCAAACTGTATTTTGGAAATTTTTATTTTTTTTTCTCCAAAACTATGAGCTTTAAACCCCATGTTATATAAGGTTTTTTTGTTTGTCTAGTCGTTCCCTACCACCAGTTTTTTTAATGACATGAAACTAATTACACCTTGTATAACTAATGAAAACAGTGGTATAATTTTCCTGCTTGTAAATTCTAGTATAATTGTAAATTATTATCTTGTCCAAATTGGTTTTAAAGTTAAAACTTGCGACGAGTGATCTGATATACGACTGAGCAATACATTTGTAGAAAAATCTAAAATTAGTATATATTATACAGGGCGAGACAATAATGTGTCGGACTTCGATAGCTCGAGCTCTGTGATAGCTAGAGAAGAAAATACACGAAAACTAGCTGAAAAAGCATATAACCGGAAATTATTTTCGAATACACAGGGCGAGCCAAGACAATATTGCGGGATCAAGTGCTCTTTTTTAATGGAATGCTGTGTAAATCAGTACATTTTTTGAAGCCTGTTTCTAGACTCCCGTCACTCGTATATTATTATTGACTACCTCCCAACCACATAATCAATTTTTTTTTGTGAAATAATGCCATCTGCAGGTGCATATTGAAAAAATCACTAGTCACAATTATGAAAGTATAAAAAAAAATGTGAATATTAGTTACGAGACATCTAATTAATGTTTTTCGGTCATTCTCGCTTCCTAGAAATATACAGGGTGGCCAACAATGATTTTCAAATTTGGAACTTTTTGAATTGAATTTTCTCAATGTTTTCAAATGGAACACCTTTTTTCGGCGATGTGATGTAGAGGCGAGAGAGGAACGTTTTTTTTATGTATTATATCCATATGGCTATTTGTAACCATTTTTTAATTATTGAGCAATAAGTACAAATTTCGAGAATAAACTTAAAAAATGGAGGGTCCTCCAAATAATTCAACAAAAAAATTATAATAAATAACATGCTGCCCATTTTGATTGACACACATTTCTATGCGCTTTTGATTATGTAGTATTGTCTCGCCCTGGATCCTGTTTGCTTGTATTTTTTTTTTATTTCCAGCTATCATAAACCTCGAGCTGTCGAAGTCCGGCGCACTTTGCCCCACCTTGTATAGTCAATTACGGCGGATGAAATGACCGAGTATCTTGTTTATCTATTTAGATAGTAAAAGTAACTCGTTTTTTGGTAATATATTTGGACAGATATTCTTAAATAAATGAAATAATTAATAAACATGAATCTTTAGTTAGAAGGAAATGGTCACTAAAGATTCATGTCTATTAATTATTTCGTTTATTTATAAGATAATCTAAATATTTGGTGTTATAAGATACATACCAAAGTTTTGTTAAACACATGCAAGGTTACTTACCAACTTTGACCTTGTCGAAATGTAGTGTGCTATATGTTTTTATTAATTTTATAATTTACTTTGAATTTAGTTTATATCCGTTCATATTTAATACATGTACCTAATTCCAGTTTTGAACCAGTTTTATTTAAACGTTTTAACCATAGAATAGGTCGAAACCAAACGAACTTACTAATATTTAATATCTGTAGAATAATTTTATCACAATTTCAAAATGTTCTGCCCTGCTTTAATATTTTAAATTTTAACTTAAAACTAAATACTGTACAGGGTGATTCAAGTGTATTAACAATGTGTGTTGTCGTATAATATTCGCCACCAAGGATAAATATTTTTGCTGGGACTTATTGCAATCAATTTGCACATTTGAAATAACGTGTACTGTTCAATACATTATGCAACAATATTTCATTAGTGCATTAGTGTACTATTACAAACTACTAGTAGTACAGTAGTACTATTGATTGGTGTTTGGTGATGTTTTTGTAAATTTATATACGTAATTTTTCAGATTTTTGAAGCGATAGAAAGTGTAATTGGTCAGTCAATAAAAAGAAGATTTCATTCGTGTGTCTTGGCTTATGGACAAAGTTCTTCTGGAAAAACTCATACCATGATGGGCTTTCCACATGATCCAGGGTTGACACCAAAATTATGCCATCGTGTTTTTGATTATCTACAAGAGACAGCCGTTGGTGAGGAGGTTTTAGATTTGAAGGTGTCAGTTAGGTAAAATATGTAATTGTATTTATTTAATGCATATCAATATTTACATACATATTGACATACGTATCCTCAAACGTGTCCTGCTAATAAAAGAAATCAGTAAAGGTTACACAGAACTTCCCTCGTTACTTATACAGGGTAGTCATTCTACAAAATTATTAAATAAGAAACGACGTAGGAGAATAATAACACTGACCCGCAAGGTTTTTTTTCTTAACCCATATAAGTGATTCCGAAGGCCATCACGTCACAATTTTGAGAAAACTACCTAAAAGTGCTAACAAAGCCATTTCTGCCTATATTCATGCCCTAATAACTGGACAACAATACGAGATTGAGTAAAACGGAACAGGCCATCTTATTTTAGCTGTCCATAATCTTCAAAAACCAATAGTAATATCTTTGCCTATCATAACCAAGTTGGTCTAGCTCTAAGCGAGTAGAAAGGAATGATTAATATAATCCCCTTTAGCATAACTTTTCTAAACTATATTAAATAATAAATATAATGTATTACTTAGTAGATACAATATCATTACTCTCATGTAAAATATGTTTCGGCATGATTAAGATAAGAAATAAACGAAAACATGCCTTTTTTAATTAAGATTTCTAACTCTTGTCATATAATATAGTAATTTATCTGTCAATGCCGTGAAGGACGTGCAATGTGTCCACCAATACATCAGATATTCCTGTCGATACAAAACAGAGTAATAGCTATCTTTGATATATCGAAGGCTGATTTTCATTGCCTTTTTTGTGTCTTAAACAAATGAAGACAACTATAAGGATAATAAATTGTCACGTAAGTGGTCTGATTTTACTATATTCATAGAAAACGTGGACAGACCATTTTTAGTTCATAAAGGGGGCTTCTAATTTTATTTTAAATATTACAAAAAGAACTTGTTATGTGATATCAGTGGTCAGATCTTCATCTCATGGGTGAGCGCTGCTCAAATAAAATGAAGTCTGACATAGTAAACAAATGTTTTTTCATTGCCAGACCAATCTCAATAGATAGAGGAGGTCTTAAGCTTAATTAAAAAAACCACCAAAAATGGTGCTATGAGATTTATTTTTCGTAGAGAAATTAAGGCATAAAACGAAGTCTGACAGTTGCTAATTAACAAAATCGGTCAATTAGACACGGTTTTTCAAAAACTATATATTCTTCTCAATAAATAGTAAAATTTCAATTTGGTGTTTTCATTTGAAGGGTACAGGCTAAAAGGTTGAGGGTCACAAAATGTTAGTTTCGATAAAAACGAATTTTAAAACTTAAGACCCCATATTTTCTAAACTATATTACCGACTTTTGACAAATTTTCAGTGGACTACTTATTTATTTCTAGACAAACCACTAATTATTTATATTGTTTCAGCATAGGCGTACGGAATGAGATTGAAAATGGGTTACTTATGTACGTTTAGACAGGGGAAAAGGAGATAGGTCCAAATAGTAATGTTATGAAATAGTAGGCACCGACTTGCTTAATATCTTATAACTTGTGACTCTTATATCTGTTACTCTCTTAGACTAGGAAAGATAGATGGTGAGGACTCGTAACAGCGCATGATCGCCATGCTAACAAGTTGTGCCTAAGACGCCATTGCGGTGGTGGCACACAAACGGTAGAGAGCAAAATGAAATTTTCCAATAGAAGTGATTTATAAGTGATTTAGTGCTAATTTATGTAATGTACCTACATGATGGTATCATAATCTATAAACTACTGTAAAAATCACAGCGGGAAAAAATTGAAAGGAGTAACGCTTTGCAGGTTAAAGTATATGCAGTTTTCACTTTACCTAGTTAAATTAACTGTAGGCCTATTATTTACTTAATTATGTCCGTGTGCATGCAATGATAATGAGAAGCATAGTATATCATTTTCTGGTATGCAATTTGCACGTTATTTGATTGAAATTTTCATTCATCGTTTCTTCATTGAATATAGAACAGTGCATCCGAAATGACACTTTTTCCATGGGCGTAGGTATATCGATTATGGTGTTATATTATATAGAATATAGAATAAATTCTGGTATGTAAGATATGAGTAAATATATTTATGATAGTGAATATTAATTGTATTATTATGAAGCTGTTTTTGGAAAAATGCCAGTTTTGTATCGTTTTATTCCTTTGATGTGATAAACTTGACACCTACATATTGTACATATGTTCCGCCACTCGCGCTTGCTCTCTGGTGGCAGGCGGCTTCACCATTGGCAGTAGCGTTACGACTCCTTACAATATATATCTTTCCTACTCTAAGGTTACTCTGTACAGTTACGTATATGGAAACTATAGATGCCTGGCTATATTTTAGCGTGTTTATCTCAAAAATCGATTTTTCGGACCCTCATCATTTTTGACCTGTACCATTTGTAAACGTATTTCATTTTTGTCGATTTCAAAACTTAAAAAGAATAGAAAAAATATTGTGATTCTATTTATATTTCTTTACTACAAAACTGACCAAACTGGACTCAGTAGTAGTCAAAATCATGACTTATCTTTTATCCTCATTCTGTGTTATGTATAATAATCGCAGGCGACTAGATTCTCTGTATATATCTTACAACCTACTTCTATAGCTGAAATTTCTCTGTGATTCCCTCGAGCAGCACGATTCAGCCGATCTTTGCGGAGTGCCTACTGCAGTCGTCGCAGCCTATATATGTATCAGTCCAGTAATTCCTCGATCAACTTTGCATAGAGATATGTTGGGAATTCCAAAAAAATTAAAAAATCGAATCTCTTACAGACGTTATAATTTTTTTTAAAACTCACAAAGAAATCTGTGAACTTTTGACGGAATATGTGAAATTCATCCGAGTAATACAAATTATTCCTGTAACCACATGTATAGCAGAAAGATCGTTTTCATGTTTACGTAGATTAATGGCCCAGAAAAGACTTAACGTTATTATGCTTTTAAATATTAATCGGGAGTGCAAATCCTGTTCATCTGTGTGACGAATTCATTAGGAAAACAAGCTAACCATTATACTCTTCGCAGTCATTTTTGTAAATAATATTAGTATCAAACATTTTTAGCTTAATTACAAAACACACTTTTTATTTATCGATTGATTTTGTTCAAAAACAATAAGGTTCTTCGTCTAGCTAACACTAACTTACCCTCTAAATTTCAATACAATCGGACCTCTCTTTCTTAAGTTATCGTGCATACAAGAAACGTGACGGACGGACAGACAGACAGACGAGCAGACAGACGGCCAGACAGACGGACGAACACAGTGATATTAATTTTTTTTCTCTACGAGCAATGTTACCGGTTTTAGAAATGTGCCGGTCGAATGCAATATACTCTTCGTTTTGTATTTGCGAAGAATATAATAAGTGTTAAGAGAAGCACATTTGCTTTAAGTTTCTAATGATATTCTAAAATAAGTGATATTTTTAATTTTAAGTTTCTAGTTTGCCTACTTTTGTTACCCACATTTTTATTACTTGAGAATTATTATTCCCAACTAAGTGAAAGATTATTTATTTTTAGTACAATATTAAGTAGGTATCTACTATGTTTATAAGAGAGAATTTATTTTTGTTAATACTATCATAAGTGTCTAGAACTGTTAATATTTGTTTAATACTGCTTATTATAATATAAAAAATATTAAAATTAAGGTTGTGTCTGAAATATTTATATAGTAGTTGCGGAAGAATTGATGGGCCCCTGGTAAAAACGTCAAAAGTCGGCGCCTATGGCTGCCATAATTACATAATTTTTGCAGATTTACCAGAAATTTGACCACAAAAAAGGGTAAAAAAAAATCTGAGAAAAAATTGAACGGCTTTAAAAAAACGGTGACTAAAAATTATTAAATAAAATTTCACCATTATTCGATTGATCTAACCTTATTACCTAATATTGATATTGAAGCCGATGTAAAATGAACAAATAACAACATGGAACCTATTTTTTTAACTGATTTCAATATCGATATTAGGTAATAAGGCTCAACTAACAGAAAGACGCCGATGCACGTCGATGAAATTTTATTTCATAGTTTTTAGTTACCGTTTTTCTGAAAGTCGTTCAATCTTTTACCATATTCTTAAATAATAGCGTTGATTTTTAATATGTTTATTAAAGTGAATGTATCAATGTTTTTATCTATAGTGCTAAACTATTATAGTTCTGTACATATATTTAAGACACATAGAAAACCTCAAAGCTTCCCCTCTTGCCTATAGATGGGAGAGCGGGGCATGTTATGTATTCATAGAAAATGATAAATCATAAATATTTTCACGTGCTTCCACTCCTAAGAAACACCCCTTAAAAATCTGTGGGTTCCAAAAATTATAACAAGAGGTAAACACTAACACAGTTTATTGAATAACTTACTGAAAACTTCACAATACTTTTATTAACTAAAATATACTTTTACTGTCTAAAATTACCTTTATTACTTGATATTTCCACTATGTATTTACTTCTTATTTCTAACCTGTTTTCAAAAACCTCCATTTCCGCCTGTTTACATTAGCTTATATACTCTAAGAATGACTCTAGAGTCATCTAGAAGAAAGTCTAGAACCTTCTACGGCGATTTAGAATAAGGTAAGAATCTCGATTCTTTTCTACAAGCCACTAGAAACGTTCTACTGCGAGTGTCTCATGCATTACAGGCTTTGTTTGATAGTACGGCAGTTTCCTATTCCCATTGCTACATAATTTCGGATAGAACTCTGGAGCTATCGGCACCAGTCCCTAGGGGGCGCAAGTGCGTAACAATATAATGTATTACTTAATACATAGAACAACATTGATCTCATGTAAAGTATGTTCTTCATGATTAAAAGAAGAAATTAACATAAACACACCTGGTTCAATTATAATTTCAAATTATTTTATTATAGTTACCCGACTCCCTCCTACCGAAATTATTTTAGGATGTAACGGTTTACAGCAGGTATGTAAACCTTACACTCGACAGAGTCGAACTTAATATTGTTAGTGTATCATGGAATATCGAATTTGTCAATGCTCCACAAATATATAAGATATTATTCCTCATAAACAAACAGAGTTCAATTGTTTAATTTATTCCTGTATAAAATAACTATTCTTTTACCTGGACTGGACAATATTTCAAATTTCTACTGTTATTGTGCACAAAAATTTTTAGTGCGGCTCTATGGGATATCCCTGATCCTAATGAGGCAGTGATTTACGGTAGGTTTTTATGGCTTTTTTATGTGTCTTAAATATGTGTAGCGAACTATAGATTATTACACTACTCGTAAATACAAAACAAAGAGTATATTGTATTCACTTTAATAAACATATTAAAAATCAATACTATTATCTAAAAATAAGATAAGAAAAAAGTAACTAAAAACTATGAAACATTATTTCTAAAACCGGTAACATTGCTCGTAGAGAAAACATTTTCATATCACTGTGTTGGTGATCGAATTCTGAACAACTTCCAAATGTTCGTCAGTCTGTCTGTCTCTCCACCCATCTGTCTGTGTGTCTGTCTACCTGCCTGTCTGTCTGTCCGTTCGTCCGTGACGTTTCTTTAAAGCACGATAACTTAAGAACGAAAACTCCGATTGTATTGAAACTTTGGACAGTAAGTTGGTGTTAGCTAGTAGAAGAACCCCATTCTTTTTTAACAAAATCGATCAATAAATAAAAAGCTATTAATTTTTTAAGTAAAAAAAAACATTTTGTTTATGTTTCGTAATTAAACAAAAAATCTCTGGAACTAATATTATTTACAAAAAGAACTGAGAATATCATATAGAATATGCAACAATTATATAAAAAGTGCAGTAAATTGGCGAATAGTATAATAATTAGCTTGTTTTTTATTATATAGACTGTGGATTGTTTCCATTCTGTTCATGGTTCGTTGTTGGATGGCTTATATAAACAAATAAATACATGTTATGAACAGTGGTGACAATATTAATAAGCACACCAAAAGATGCAAAAAAATAATAAGTCCTAGAGCATACGTTTGCGGAATGTTTATTTGCTAATTATATAACGTAACATTTATATAGAAAAATCTGTTATATAAATCCTATAGTTTTAAGCGTAGTTTTAGAAAAATCAAATTTATTTGTTTATTTCTGTTTTGTGTTGATACTAATTTGTGCGTGTGGTGTGTTTATATATTGTCTACATGGAACATATTGGCTTATCTTAACGGAACACAAGTTGTGTTCACACATGCAAGGACGTTGAAAATTTAGATTGTTTATCGACCACGGCTCGACCATTCCTTCAGTCTTTACCCCTAAAACAATTACCTCGAATTGCTAAAGTTTTATTATACTTCTGTGGTGAAAATGAAATGAAAAATTCAAACTGCAGTTGCAACTTGTATAAATTCCATTAAATCATTATTGACTATGTAGCTAAAATTAATTAAATATGGATCCTGATATTTCTTATAATAATTTCTGTATGTTTAAACAACATTTTTTTAAGAAGGAGGTCTGAATTCGACCCCTATGCTTTTTATTCAATCATTATACTTTGGATTAGCTTTAGCAATTCCTATGACATCTTTTATATGGCTCGGCACTGCGGTAGTCCCGTTATTAGTCGAGTACAATTAGACACAAAAAGTAAGAAATCTCGATGCTTCTTATTTGGGGGGTGCTTCCCATCTCCTCTAGAGGGGTGGGCAGAAAAGTAAAATAGTTAAAAAGTTAGAAAGTTATAACGATTCGAAGATTACGATTTTAGTTTTAAAAAATTGATACCTTGAGACTCAAAAATCTTACATTTATGGATAAAGTGGTATGGTACTAAAAGCAAAATTATGAAATTACGAATATTTTATTTTTTGTATGTATATTTGTGTACGAGAATATTTCTAAAAATATGATAGTTTAAAAATGGACTCGACCCTTTATCAGTCAAGATATAATGTTTAAATCTCAAACATGTCAGAAACAATCAGTATGATATTGAAAATGCGTATAATAGATATTAAAGGGCTTGAAGTACTCTTTAATGGGCTTTTGCTTCTATCCGTACAGCTTACAAAATAACGATGTTTTGTGCAAAACAATGAGAGCTTTGTAATTTTTTTAAATACGAAATTTAGGATTTTCCTGCTGTCATTGGCCATAGAATGAAAATTCAAAAAATATCTACCAGTTTTTATTATTATATAGTATTACCAATATGTTCTAATTTATCAAAGGTTTTAAAAAAATATGAGATTTAAATATATTTCTTTGCCACTAATAGTTCAAGCCCCACATTTGTACTGTTATATTTCCGAAACTGTTAATTCTAGTAATATTTTAAAAAACAAATTAATATACAGTGTGTCCAACTAAGTCGGCACCATATGGGAAACTTTTTTATTATTGGTTTTATGAAAAAAAGTTATTCTTGATTTTCCATCAGGATCAACTTTTCTTAATAACAATTGTCGATATTGTAATACATAAAGTTACTTTACTCTTGAGCAAAATTTACATTTTTCGACAAACCTCGTATACGACTGCAAAAAATTGATATCTGATTATTTCATTTTGGGTTTTAGGCCATGCAAAACTTTTCATCAAGAATAACTTTTTTTCATAAAACCAATAATAAAAAAGTTTCCTATATGATGCCGACTTAGTTGGACACACTGTATAACGCTTCTTAAGTTTTATTTCTCTATATTGTCAGATTTTCCTTTAATGCAATTATTTTGGAATTTTGGAATTTTTTCAGCAAAATCGAACATTTTTCTTAATTTAAAGTACATTTTTAAAACCGACTGCTTTAAAAATTCCAAAAAATTAGAGCATGTTAGTAATGATATACCGGATGCTCCATTATATTTTGACTGCTTCTAAACATATGTATGTAATTTTTGAACTAGTTGAGATAATGAAATGCGGTTTTCGTCTTCTTCTAATTTTGATAAGTTTTTTCCTGAGAAATCATCTTTTTTTGCTCACATTCGGTTCAACCGGAAATGACATGGCGCATTTTCGGGGATACGGCAACTTTGTTATTTCAAATGGAACACCCTGTTGGAAAGCTCATTGTTTCCCCTTTCCGAAAATGCCACATTTGTCATAAAAATTATACAGAGTGATAGTTTTATAAGGTTTTAAAGTGAATACTGCGTTTTATCGAATTGCTATGAAAAAAATAATGATTTGCAAAGTAGACTATGGAAACAAAAGACAGCATCACTTGTAGACGTCAAATTAGTCTATGGACAACTCGGGTACTTCAGTTACTAAATGTTTACTTTAAGTGAAGAAGCTAAGTGTGTAATCTTCTTTGCGGAAACCAACTCTTACAAAACAACACAAAGAAGATTTAGAACTATGTTTAACAAGGAACATCCAACAAAAAATTTAGTTAGAAAATGGTGTAGAAACTTTTGGAATTTGGGTTATATTGACCGTAAAAAAAAACTCCAAATAATGAAAATGGGTTTATTAACGCAATTGAAATTTTGGAAATGACACAAAATGATCGTTCTTCTTCTACAATAAAAGTTTCTTCCACAACAGGTATTCCGAAAACTACTATTCATACTGTTATGAAAAATGTTCTAAAATTGAATACTTGTAAAATTCAGATTCATCAAGAATGAAAGAAAACTGATTTTCCAAAACGAGTACAATTTTATCGAAAAATTCTTGATTTACGTAGAAGAAATAGGCATTTTCTTGATGAGTTAATAATGCCAGGTTAGCTATTCTGTATCAGTGTGATGTGATGTGAACACATGTTTTCATGAGAAAGCGGGCGGAGTTCTCTTGAAAACCAAAATAGCGTATTCTGTAACTGTGGGAACGGTCACATCACGCCAAAAATCGAGGAACTTGCTTCTCTTGGTAAATTGTAGGGAACGGGATCGTTCACGCATGAGAAGATGAAAGTATAACCTCACTTTTGGGCAAACTCATTTTATTAGCATGTCGGTGGCATGATATTTATTTATTTGGAGTTATTTTTGTGTTAGATCATTCAGTGAGTTTTGTGTTAGTTAAACTATAGGGATTAAAGGGCGATGGATATTGCCGATGTACTAAATTATCAATGAGGCCTTCAGATTGCTGGAAAAATCTCCAAAAAGAACGACAACTTCATTGCATAAGCAATCCCTTCGGCTTAGCAGATAGGGCTTTTATAATTAAGTAAATAAAGAACATGGTTGGGGATATTATACAATATATTATACAAGTCAGATTATATACAATCCAATTATTATATTACAAATTAAATTTACTTTTCTTGATTGCTTCAAATTATTTTTATTAGTTTCCAAGGACAGTATTTAAAGTGGTTGTTACTCTTTCCCTCATATTTTGGCATCTTTTTGTGAACTGATTTGTAAACGTTTCACATAAGCTGTAGTTGTTTTTCCACCCACTTAATCAAAATATGTCTTAAGGCACTATACATCAGGTTGAAGCGGATTTTTTATGTTGTTATTCCTAGCCTAACAGAATATTATGTCACTTTTACAAAATAATAGACATTCCACTCATTTTGAATGTCAGAAACTCGCATTTTGACAAGATGCATTTCCCCTCATACAACGCACGACCTTCGATCATGGCGTTGCGGCAATTCTATTGGTTGAAATGTAGGAACAACTGTTGGCAATGCTGGAAGGATCACTTCACGTCCCCGCGTAATCACTGTAGTTACAGAATAGTATTTTTATTTCCCTGGGAAGGGATCGTGATATGAGATCGCTCCTCTCACGACAAATGCTCACGTTCACTGAAATTACAGAATAGCTACCCTGACGAAGCATCATTTCACTTAAATGGCAAGGTGAATAAGCATAATTGTAAAATTTGGGCATCAGAAAATTCCAGAAATTTTCATCAGTATATCAGATCCCCTCCAAAAGTTACAATTTGGTGTGCAGTATCAAAACAAAAAATTTACGGTCCCTTTTTTTAACAATCCTATTGTCAATGCCCCATAATATTTGGACATGTTAGAAAACTTCTTATATCCGCAACTTGAACAGGATAATTTGTTGAGGACACTCTATTTCCAACAAAACGGTGCAACGCCTCATTATGCAATGATAATTAGAGATTCCCTGAATGCCACCTTTGGAAATCGATGAATAGGAAGGGGAGGTCCTACAGCATGGCCCACTCGATCTCCAGGGCTCACAGTTCCAGATTTTTTCATATGGGAGTATGTGAAAGACGGGTGTTATAGCCCTATGCCACAAAATTTAGAAGAACTTAAAGAAAACATTCGAAATGCCTTTAATAACATTACCCCCGAACAGTTAAGTAGAAGCTATGCCAACTTTGTAAAGAGAATACATAAATATATCCAAGTTGATGGCCAGCATTTCGAACATCTTTTGTAATTAATGTGTCTTATTTTGTTTATTTCTTATTTGTTTAATAAATATTCCGTTACACTTTGTTATATCGAATTTCATATGTACATTTTCAATATTAGCAATTTTGAAGTAATATGCCACTGTTAATAAACTAATTTGACGTTTACAAGTGATGTTGTCTTTTGTTTCCATGATCTACTTTGTGAATCATTATTTTTTTCGTAGCATTTCGATAAAACGCAGAATTCACTTTAAATCCTTATCACTTTGTATAATTTCCATGGCAGATATGGCATTTTCGGAAAGGGGAAACAATTGGGTTTACAAATGTGAAAAAATATACAGGGTCTTCCATTTGAAACAACAAAGTTGCCCTATCCCCGAAAATACGCTATATCATTTCCGGTTAAACCGCAAGCGAACAAAAAGACGATTACTTAGAAAAGAACTTATCAAAATTAAAAGAAGACTAGCGACAACGGCATTTCATTATCTCAACTAGTTCAAAAGGTATATAGGTTTAAAAAGGGACAAAATATAATGGCGCACCCAGTATATTAATAAAAGCCAATACAGATTTTTTGAATTTCCGTTATATGGCCAGTGGCAGCAGGAAAATCAAGCTTTACAGATAGAAAGAAAATCATATCCAACAGTACTGCAAGCCATTTAATTTCTAATATATGTATTTTTACCATCATACTGATTGTTTCTGACATATTTGAGAATTAAACATTATATCTCGACTGTTAAGCCTTGGTGCGTAATTTTTAAACTCATTAAATCATATCTTTAGAACTTCGTACAGAAATACACAAAAAACAAAATGTTTGTAATTTCATAATCTTATTTTTTGTGCCATAGTACTTTTCCATAAATGTAAAACTTTTGAGTT
The DNA here is from genome assembly GCA_963583905.1 of Stenurella melanura. Taxonomy (NCBI): domain Eukaryota; kingdom Metazoa; phylum Arthropoda; class Insecta; order Coleoptera; family Cerambycidae; genus Stenurella; species Stenurella melanura. The sequence goes on from OY757310.1 coordinate 57,357,354, forward strand.
ATTTACAGAAAACAATCTCAAGGTACCAATTTTTTAAAGCTATGATCGTAATCTTCAAACCGTTGTAATTAGGAAAATATAAATTTGCATGAAAAATTGTACACCATCTTTTTTTCTTACAATTTGATTCTATATCAAATTACGTGGTTACTAATTTACTTTTTTGTTCTCCCTTCCAGAAGGGGTGGGAACCACCCCCAAGTAACAAGCGACAATTTTTAAATGATAAACTTTTTTGTACTCAGTATTAGAAACTCAATGCAAAAAGTTTCATGAAAATCCATTCACTATAGACGGGTCTCCAGGTAAAAACCTATAATTGCACTCGACTATACCGGGTGAGTCACGAATTGCGCTCGTCCCGATATTTCCTAAAATATTTGGAATAGAAAATTGAAATTCGGAAGCCTTATTACACGACTAAAATGCCATCTTTTCAATAACAAATCAAGTTTGGTGCACATCCGGTTTGACCGGAAATGCCCACAACTTTCGATTTTTAAATAGAACACCCTATATATTTTTACATTTTTGGAATCTAGAGAAAATTTTGAATACAAGACATCCATTTTGGTCACTTTTTGATAAACATTAAAAATTTTATTAAAAAATCTATTTCTGAATCCAGAGTGCTGTGGTGCCCGAAATATATTTTAGTTTGTGTGCTACGTTACTATAAAAATAAAAAGAGCAATATGATTGCACTACTTAATTCTCTAGAGGCGTTTAAAATTTTTAAATGAGATTTTTACCCACTAACTCGGTTTTTTTAAATGGGAATTTAATCGTTCAACAACATTTTTAAATACCTCATTTTCATACGAATCTAATGATACCAAAATTTTGAAAATCCGCTCAGAAATATTTGAGATTTCAGCCAAAATACAATGTAACCAAGCTTTTAGAAACATGCGGCTAAAGTTTAATTGATTAGTGGGCTTTGGAAACTAAAATGGCACATTTCTGTGTAAATCTGGTAACCTAATAACATTGGAAAAATCATAGTAGCCATTGAATGTAATAAAACAATATCAGCTGTCAGACAGATACAAAATAAAGCGTTGCGGAAATCTCTTTGAGTAAAAATTTAAGAAAATGAATAATTTTAGTAGAAATGAAAAGGTCGATATGTTACTGATATATGGAGAGCGTCTCAAAAATTCAACTGCAGCTGCAGAACTGTATCAGAAACGATATCCCAACAGACGTCATCCAAGCAGACACTTGTTTGCCAGAGTGGAACAAGAATTAAGAAATGAATCCAATCAACAAGATGACCATCAAACATTTATTGTAAGTGAGGACAAAGAAATTGATGTATTAGGATTTGTGATGATACACCCAACAACATCAACAAGGGAATTGTCAATGGAATGCGACATTAGTCAGTCTTCGGTTTGCAGAATTTTAAAGAAACATAAGTTTCGGTCTTATAAATAGCAAATACACCAACATCTTTATGGAGATGATAACGACAGGAGGCTAGTATATTGCAACTGGTTGTTAAATGCAGTACAACAAAACCCAGGTTTTCCTTTTCATATTTTATATTCAGATGAAAGTAGATTTACGAACCAAGGTATGTTTAACAGAAATAATAATAGGTACTGGGCTCAAGAAAATCCGAGGTTGGTAGGGCGGGGGAATATTCAGGAAAGATTTGGGTTTAACTGTTGGCTAGGAGTACTTGGAGATCGAATAATTGGACCCATATTTTTTGATGGAACACTTACTGGCGAACAATATTTATTCTTTTTACAAAACCAGACAGCAGAATTTCTTGACTTGTCTATTATGTATGGGGCACTCTCAAAAATAAAGTTTATAAAACTTCTTCAAATACCCGTGAAGAGCTGCAAAATAAAGTTGTACGGACTCTTAATGAAATAACACCGGCTGAATTGCGTAGAGCCATTCAAGTAACTGTACGCAGAGCCGAATTGTGTATAGAAAAAAATAGTGGGCATTTTGAACAATATCTATAAATGTCAATTTATGGTTTAATTATATTAATTATTTTAAAGATACCTACTGTTACATAGTTTAAGTTTAATTGTTCAAACGGAATTGATTTTTATTCATTTATAGGCTCGATATTTATGTTCATTTAAATAAAACTCTGAAAACCGAACTGATGTCGCATTCTATTGCAAATGTCCTTGTGGATGTAATTGTGTTTACCTCCACATACCTATGCTAAACTTAATTGTAACGTTCTTTGCGCTCACAATTATTAAATGTTTGATAGCTCAAGATTGCCTATAACTACACGAGTCAGTCTGACAGCCGATATTGTTTTATTACATTCAATGGCTACTATGATTTTTCCAATGTTATTAGGTTACCAGATTTACACAGAAATGTACCATTTTAGTTTCCAAAGCCCACTAATCTATTATCTATTAGCCGCATGTTTCTAAAAGCTTTTTTGCATTGTATTTTGGCTGAAAGCTCAAATATTTCTGAGCGGATTTTCAAAATTTTCCAAAAATGTAAAAATATATAGGCTGTTCCATTTAAAAATCGAAAGTTGTGGGCATTTCCGGTCAAACCGGATGTGCACCAAACTTGATTTATTTATTGAAAAGATGGCATTTTAGTCGTGTAATAAGGCCTCCTAATTTCAATTTTCTATTCCAAATATTTTAGGAAATATCGGGGCGAGCGCAATTCGTGACTCACCCGGAATAGGTAGTTTCATTGAGCTATGTCTAGTATAATGAGCAGAATTGAAAAAAAATACTGCAAATTTGACAAACGCGGTAGTTGTAACGGAAAAAAGTATAGGGTATTATTGCGATGGTTACATTGTAATTTTTCCATCAAGCGACGACCAGTGTACAGTGAGCCGAACTATAAAGAAATTAAAATAAATTCAAATTTTATGGAAATTGCATTAAAATTAGTAGTTACGAATTTTTGAAGTAACTGTTACTAGATCTAATGTCAAAAGTTAAAAATTCAAATTGGCGAATTCAATAATGTGCTGCAGATTTACATGAAATTTGACACACGAGGCTATCAGAATTCCCTAACAACGTCTTATGTTAAATAGAACCTAAGGAAATATTTATATTACTAGCAAATATACTAGTATTTATTTCAACCCTTACCAAATACTTCACTATCACAGATAAGCAGTGCCGAATCTAATGTTTTGTTTCTAGTGAAGCGAGTAGCTAATTTTACGCCCCTATTTTACCAAAAAATTAATTGTAGTGAAAAAACTTTAAATAAATTTGCGATTAAATAGAATAAATAAAAGCAAACAAATTAGTAATAATATTTGTATTTTGTATTTACGGTTGTTGGGGAAAATACTATCGACGCATCAAAATACTAAAATAAATAATATAAAATTAATAACTAGTAACACTATAAAAAATATCAGATCAAGTAATAAAATACTAGAAATATAAACCAACATACATAATACAAATATCAGATTGTTTAAATACTAAACGCCCGTTACATTTTTTAAAAATGTACTCTAACAACTAACGTTTTAAATCAAAATAAAGTAACAACTAACATTTCAAAAAATATTAAATTTAAACATTAACTATGCTGAAGAAACTACTACAATACGAAATATCAAAAATTACACGGCAACTTTTTGAATTTTCTGTTTTGCAAATTCATCAATTAGGTACGTCATTAAAGCTTATTTTTTGAACTATGTTATATTCAATAGATAAAATTTCCAATCAGTTAACCTTTGCTGTGCCATTGTTGAACGGAGAAAATTTTTAATGAATTTTAGTTTAGAGAATAATCGTTCTCCGCTGGCAACTGAAACAGGTAAGGTTAACAGGATCCGTAAACTTATGGATACATTTGGGAAATTGTCTTTCAGGTTGTTTTTTTTTTAATAAAATTTAAAATATCCAAAGGTGAACTATTGATTTTTACCAAATTTCTTAACACAAGAACTTCACTATGCAAATCAAAAGGATGTATGTCATCAGTTAGAAATGTATGTAAATCCTGACATTATTTTAATATCGTGCTGTTATTTGTTCCTTTAAGAGAAGAAATGTATAAAAAAACAAAAAGTTCGCTATGGTTATTTAATTGCGAAAATCTCTCTTTAACAGAATTTATAAACACATCTAGTATAAAATTAAAAAATTCGTCTTCAAATTTTTTTTGGGCGTTTGTATCATACTCAGTCATTCCTTTATTTTGTATTTTCGATGTATAAATTTAAGCTAGTTGTTATGTCTATAGGTTAGTTGGTTAGATTATGAATGAACAATATCAATATCAAGAATTATTACTGTTTTGTTTGAGGAATCGAATCGCAATATCAATATGATGGATCATGAATCTTTTTAAAGATATTTTTACGTGAGAGCGCTTTTATATTATATTTTGCATTAAAAATTTTTAATTTTTCGTTCTTCTGCTGGCCCTAGATTTGCGCCCTCCTGAACCTGGCGCTGAAGTGCTCACTTCACCGCTTCGCGCTGGATCCGCCACTGCAGATAAGCACAGAAACATATATCTTTCTAAACAAAATACTTTGTCGGCTATATGCCACATCAACATTGGATTACAAGAAAGAAATATGCACATTTCGTACAGCATGACTATCACAATAATGTTATTTTAATTTTAGAATATCCTGTTAGATAAAATCAAAAACAACTAGACTCAAAAAACTTAACCAAAAATAACAGTTACACAAAACTTTGCAACATTCACAGATATGTGTTTCGATGTCTCTAAGTCTCAACAGAATAATCATTTCTCAGGAAAATACATCCGCAGTAATAATACTAATTAACGTATTTTTGTATTGTTGGGAACGAAAAACAGACGAAATGTTATGAATTTCATGCGTTTCTTTTGCGACACACTGTATTATCATTATTATTAAATTCATCAATAATTTTAGTTATCCTCAGTATAGATTGTCAGAAGGAGTAAATATACATATCGTACGAAGGAATTACATATATTTAACCAATTAAATACTTAAAAGTAGTAATCGGGGACATATCTCTGTAAAGTTTGTTATATGATGTGAAGTTTTAGAACATTAATAATATACAGTTTCCGAGAACAGCAAACTTCCTTAACTTAAAAGTGTTTCTGTTGAATTTCTTGGTTCAGTTAGTATTCTATTCGATTCGTGTTCGGTGTTCATAGAATGTTACACGCTCGAGGTTTCCATACACACGCGAAATGTTTCAATTTAAATTTGTGTTTATTTAAAGTCTTGGTGAATTATTTTGATTAAAATATTTATATCCTGTGAAAGTTGTTAACAAAATTTGCAATAAAGTATTTTTTTCTGATTAACTAGGTAGAGTTCCGGAATAGTTAGTAATGTTGGTGTGATATAATTGTGAATGTAATTGTCTTGTTATTTACTAATAATATATACGTATATGGATGGCATACGATGTAAGTCTACCTGTTAATAATTTTGGTCACATTTATTTGAATGAATATTTACTCTAGATATATTAAAAACAAAAATAGAACAATATTTATATGATCTATTTTTTTATAGTAGAGATAGAATAATTAATAGGCAATTGAATGTGTCTTTTAGTAAAGAACAATTGCATTAAATGGTTTTTATTGTTTAATATGTTAGTTTGACACCTAAAAGCGATAGAATCACAAAGTGCTATTCGGGGGTGCGTTTTTTGAGAGCCAACACAAAAAAACGCATTTTTTAGTTTTTCCAAAATAACTCAAAAACAATGCAAAATTGGAGATTTTTACAAGAATATTTTTTTGTAGAAAATTAATGTTTCTCAAATACCTTGTTAAACTATTTTTTCCTATTTTTAGTATTAAGAACAGTTAAAGAGCAAAGTTGAAAATTTACGAAAATTCACTTATTTTTTCAGCAACTCGTCCATAACTTTTTTTACGACATCCTAGGTGTATATAAAAGTTCATGAGAAAACAAGGAAATTGCTTTTACGACCAACGCACCACCGGTGACCGAGATATCGCCATTCAAAGTTGACCATTTTTTGCCATATTTTATCGCAATTGGTCTCATACATTCTTTCTTTTAATTTTCAGTAAGTTAATTTATTTTTGCGCAATAAAACAACAATTTTAAGATAATTTAATATAAATGTTACGTTTTTACAAAAAAGTAATATTACAAACAATTAATGTTGCTTTAAAATATCAAACTTTAATTTTATTCATTATTTACAATAAACTAATTTTTAAATAAATAAATATTGTACGAGAACATTATGAACAATAAACGCATTTCAAGAAATAACATTTTTATTCGTGAAGGTAAAAAAATATTGTACATTATTAATTTTAAGAAATCGATTTTTCAATATTAATAATTTCGATGGCAATATCAACTTCGTTGTCGATATCTTTATCGCCATCTTGTGATATATCTGGCATATTTGCATTTTAGCAATTAATTACTGCACATTCCTTGCAAAATACGGAGCATTTAATTTCAAACTTTCTGCAAGCACAATTTCCATGACAACCTTTTAAACAGTCACTTGAACATGACAATTGGCGTTTTTTTCTCACAACCCCATTGGAGGGGATTTAACATATTTCCCTTCCATTGTTGGATCTGTAAATATGTTCGCTGTCCATAAAATATAGTTGTGTCAGCTGTTGGAAGTAAATGTGATGTACTCTGCTTGGTCCAGGAGATGGCGAATTCTCTTTGTTTGCTCTCCCTCTTTTTTTTTTAGCTGCGGCAATATTCGACTTTCGAACATAAGATTTGCAACAGCTATCATGTGTACTTTGAGGATGTTCGCACCTTTCAAAATTTAATGTTTTATATCATCCCATTCAATATTAGCATTAGCAACAGTTTGAATTTCTTTTTCTGCAACGCTATTTGTTTTTCCTATTTATATCTTGAAAACAAAAAAAACATGTTTCCATTTTGATCTCCTAGAAGTTAAGTGATCCACATTGTACAAAAACGTAATGTTTTGAATAGATGTGCTCCGTAAATCATGTGCTGAAAATTAATGGAAATAATATATTGCGGTAAAATATGTCAAAAAATGGTCAACTTTGAATGGTGATATCTCAGTCACCGTTGGTCATACGGAGCAGAAAGAAAAGCAGTTTCTTTGTATTTTCAAGAACTTTTCTTTCTCTAAACATGTGTAAATACCTAGGACGCCATAAGGAAGGTTATGGAAGAACTACTAGAAAGAAAGTAAATTTTCGTAAATTTTTAACTTTGTTCTTTAACTATTTTCACATTAAAAATAGGGGGCAAAATTAACAATGTATTTGAATTTAAATTTGATTTTCTAAGCCCAAAAAATGTTTTCATTTTTAGGTGTCAAACTAACTTATTAAACAATAAAAACCCTTTAGCAATAAAACAATAAAAACCCTTTCCCCTTGAACGCCATATTCTTTAATAAAACCCACTTTTAAATATGTTTTGCGTACTAAAACATGATGTCTGTAATGTTTTTTACTATTATTTTTTAATATTGTGGCTAATATATTATTTAAACGCAAAAATTTGATATTTTATCTGTATATTCGTGTTTGATATCAATTTTAATGTTCTTGTGGTCAAAAAATTCAGTGGTAGCAGTAAAATTTTGTTGAGATGAATCTGTAAAGAGATAGTTACTCCCCTCCCCCTCTTAAGTCTTCCATCCTTTGAGTCAAGAAAAAAAAATAAAAAAGTTTGTGTAACCATTTTAATAAAAAAATTGCTTTACATTTAAGAAATAAAATATTTACAACTAATAATTTTCAGAACAATGTCCTTCACCGATGACCATTTCTGACGCATTTGCACACAGGACACCTTTATTTGCAGCTACAGGCAATTAGTTCTTCACAACTTTTTGCGACATCCGGAATAGTACACTACAATGGCAGAAACCCGTCATTAGTTTTTTCCCATCCCCAAGTATCGGGCGAAGGAGGTTGATACTCCTTTTCCAGGCAGTGCTTTCATATAAGGGTTTGAAGAGTGGCTCGTTTGATATGCTGAAGTAAAGCATTTTCAGTTGGAGGTATATTCTCAATTGGTCTACTTTTTTAATGAAAGGGAATCGTTTTGTTTTCCTCTACTCGCAAAAAATCGTTATATTTTTGTGGAAATATTGTGGAAGGTGTAACTCGTATGTGCACCCCTACTCCTCTCGATTGCTATGTGTCACCTTTCAATGATTCAGAGCTATACCTATCAAATACTAAATCAATTCATTGTAAATTTTAGAATAGCCGACAAGCAATTTTTTACGAGTAGATGAAAACAAAAAGAGTTGTTTAATTACTTGGCAGAACAGCTAATAAACGAACATTTTGAAGTAAAAACACTAGTCTGAACGCTTGAGGAAAAAGTAATATCATCTTCAGCAGAGTTAGATCTATCAGATATTTCACCCTCATGGCATGAAGAAACAGACTGACGCCTTCTTCATGCTAAGCATGGAGCTGATAATAACCTCAACTGCGTTAGCATTCACACGGTAAATTCGAATGTTGTGGTTATTGCAGTATCTGCCTATTCAAATTTTGAGAATGTTCAACAGCCTTGGGTTGATTCTGGAAATGCGAAAAATCGTAGGTTAATAGGCATCCATGACCTCATTTATCACAAAAGATCTGTAGCTTTTTGCAGATATTTCATTCTGCAACAGGGTACGATACCGTGTCTTCATTTTGTGGAGTAGGCAAGAAATGAGCTTGGAAGGTGTCCTAATATTAATTCCGCTTTTTAGCAGCTGCTAATGGAAAGTCCCCTGATGAAGAAATCATACGTACCGTACAAAGATGTGTGATTTTTTTGCATAATGCAACATCTCCCTTAAACACAGTTATTGAGTGTAGACAATTCCTTTTCATTAAAAAAAAGTAGACCATTTGAGAACATACCTCAAGCATATCAATCAAGCGAGCCACTCTTCAAGCCCTTATATCGAAGAACTGTCTGGAAAAGAAGTATCAACCTCCCTCGTTCGATACTTGGGGATGGGAAAAAACTAATGACGGGTTTCAGCCATTGTGGTCTACTATTCCGGATGTTGCAAAAAGTTGTGAAGAACTAATTGCCTGTAGCTGTAAACAAAGATGTTCTGTGTGCAAAAGCATTAGAAACGGTCTTCGATGTACGAAATTATGCTAATGTGAAGGACGTTGTTCTGAAAATTATTAGTTGTAAATATTTTTTTTAATGTAAAATAGTTTTTTATTAAAACGGTTAGACAAACTGTTCTGTTTTTTTTTCTTGACTCAAAGGATGGAAGACTTAAGGGTGAGGTAACTATGTCTTTACAGATTCATCTTAACAAAATTTGTCTACTACCACTGAATTTTTTAACCACAAGAACATTAAAATTGATACCAAACACGAATATGCAGATAAAGTGTCAAATTTTTACCTTTAGATGACATATTGGCCATCATATTAAGTTGTGTCACGGTAAACTAATTTCAAATCCACCAGTGGCGTTCGTCCTTATTAAGAAGAAAAAAGAGATTAGGCAAAGTTTTAAATCTAAAACAATCTCATAATCTTATTCGTTGTTATCAAAAACTCACGAATACCGAATTTCAATGAGAATGTACTTGGTGTTCATGTAAGAAAATAAAATTTCCCTTTTTAAAGTACCAATTATTACAGTCATAACTTTATTTTTGGACGTAATAAAGAGTTAATTAAGCAGGAGAAAGACAGACTTTCCATTTAGAGTTATTCACGTGACAACAGTCAGTTTACCTAACAGTATAAATCAAACAATAGTTGACTTGGAAATAAAAAAAGTTCAATTTCAAACGAATTTAATATTTTTAAGGTGGCGATTTCCAAAAGAGAAACATCCGATAGGGAAATATTTATTATTTTTGGTCATAACTTTTTTTTCTTATTACATATAGTTAAAAAACTATAGCACTACTTAAGTAGAACCGTAACAGGACTATTATTATGAATTTTCACTCAATGATTCCAGTCGTTTCCAAAATATTACATTTAAATTTAAATATTATTCTAATCTTCTTATAGGCTAGGAAATGAAGCATTTTGGCTCGCAATTTTTTCGTCCAGCATGGATTTACTTGAAATTTTCACAGAAGGTAGGGAGTAGCCCAAGGATCATTTTCTATATCATGCCGCTGCACGCTAAAACCTTGGGGGTGGTTGCCACCCCATCTCGGGGGTGGAAATTTTTCATTACATTTTAACCATGGAAGTCGATGGAAAAAGTAATTATAAGAAAAAAATGTTCTTTACGTTTTCTTCGTAAAACTAATATTTTTCGAGTTATTCGCGGTTTTTCGACGAAAAAATCGACTTTTTTAGAGGGTTTTTTGAGAATAACTCGAAAAATATGCATTTAATAAAAAAAAACTGTAGATATAGCTTTTAGAAAAACAAACAAAATCCTTTTTTTATAATTTTTCTACGACCAATACAAACCGAGATACGGCATGTTAAAGGTTAGCATTTTTCGTCAAATGCATAATTTGAAATATTCAAAGCCAAATAACGGGAAAACTTTGCATTTTTCGAGGAAAATTTACAGAATCTTTTTTCAAGTATACAATTAGACCTTTCAAACAAGTTTCTAGCATAAAAATTGAGCGACTTATGATCAAAATAAGGTCGGTACCTACTTTTTTCTACGAAAAAATCAGTGAAAACAACCCCCTAACTACCCTCCTAATTAAAATTGATCTTCACCCTTCTGTAATTCTTTTTATATATGTATTATCAATACACCCAAGAAGTTTGACCTATTTAAAATGCCTAATTTTAGAAAAATTGGAGTTTAAAGATAAATTGATTTTTTGCAATTTCGTATTTTTCACCCTTTTCTTCAAAATATCTCCGAAAATACTGGAGATACGAAAAAAATGATAGAGTACTAAATTGTAGATTTTCTTTACAGTGAATATTTAGCGAGGTATAGCTGTTTAAAACCTCTATTTACGAGCAAACACCCCCTTATTCGAGCCCTTTAAACTCACCCCACTTAAAAACTAAGGGATCTTACGGAATTTAATTCACATAGTCTTATAGCTCTTGAAAAACCCTACAAAATCATTTTTGAAAAAACTTTTTATCACCAAAAATGAATGAGCTATGTTTATGAAACGATTTATTTTTTTTTTTTTCGAAAAATTCGAATAGCAACAATAGTCCACCAGTTATAGAAGAAGACGAAGATGACATCGATCTCGATGAAGATGATTAAAAAACTATTTGTATTTGTAAATTCGTATTTTTGTGTAAATAAATGTTTTTGTATGTAATTCTACTTTTTTTTCTGTATAGATCTATTAAATTACTTATAAAAATTGCAATGTTATTAAGGGTGGTTTTTAAGGGTTGAAATATTATGATATTATATCCTAAAGCATAAAATAATCATTATTTAACCAATCAAAACCAAATTTTACCCATATTAAGGTTTACAATGTTTTTACATAATTTTTGACAATAAGGGGTAGTTTACACCCCTAAAAATAATCAACGCCCATGAGCATGATATACAATATGAAGTACAGAGTGAGATGATCCTAATCCCAAATTTTTATGCAAATCGATGCAAGCCGAAATCATTCTTTTAGGATAAATACATTTTTTATATATAGCTCCATCAAGGGTGGTTTTAAGGGTTGAAATATTATGATATTATATCCTAATGCATAAAACAATCATTATTTAACTAATCCAAACCAAATGTTGACCATATTAAAGTTTAAAATGTTATTTTATAATTTTTTACAATTAGGGGTAGTTTTCACCCTTAAAAAACCAAAAGCGTACAACGGCTCAATATAGAAAATGAACTAGAGGGTGAAATGAGCCTGATCCCAAATTTTTGTACAAATCGATGCTGGACGAAAAAATTGCGAAGTTCTGCCATTTTTTCAGCTTCATTTCCTATACTATTATTTCGTAGCTTTAAATCTAACTATTTTGGAAAAGACTGCAATTATTGAGTGATAATTCATAGTAATAGTCTTGTTATAGTTCTACTTAGGCGGTCTTATAGTTTTTTAAATACATGTACTAAGAAAAAAAAATTATATCCAAAAAATAATAAATATTTCCCTATCGGATGTCGCTCTCTCAAAAATCACTACCTTAATGTAATAACAAGCACCATTTGTGCAACTTTAACGAGATTTGATCGATATCCAATTTCCTATATTTTCTAAAATCATACTGATAATAGCTAAGCACATTGTCAATGAAATTAAATTTCTATAACATATAATTTTTAGACATAAGTTGGCCAGGATAATTACTGCGCAAACTGTGTTTTAGTAGTCTATGTAAATTTTATTATTTATTGAATTGTTCATGAATTAAATTTGTTTAAAATTGAACTTTCTTCATTTCCAAGTCAATTATTATTTGATTTAAACTGTTAAGTAAACTGACTCACGTTATTAATAATAAATAGAAGGCCTGTCTTCCTCCAGCTTAATTAACTTCATTATGTCCGAAAATAATGTTATGATTGTAATAATTGGTACTTTAAAACAGAAATTTTGTTTTCTTATCTCACAGTTAAAACTTTGCCTAGTATCTTTTTTTTTTTGAAAATTAGGTTCATTTTTCTTCATAAGGATGAACGTCACTAGTGAATTTTTAAATATTTTACTGTGAAACAATCTCCTGATGAGTCAGTATCTTCTACCAATTTTTTTTTTAAATCTCGTTGTTAATAAGGAAGCTGTGTTATGGGAGCCACGGAAAGTGAAACATACTGTATACGTTGCTTCCTGGGTTGCTTCTAAAAGAGGTACATATTTTTGGCACATAGGTTTCTTGACAAGAATGTGACATTTTTCATACGTAAACATTTTTGGAAAGAATTGAAGCTCGTTCAAAAACTGGTTACCTACTGAAAGTCATGAAATAAAATTTCGGCTCAAGGACGAGGATCGGAATCCTGGCCAGGATATCGAAATTTTGTGGAGCTTTTAATGTGTTACTGAGAGCCTAGCGGTGGGCTAGACCGCTGTTGAGTAGCACAATATGTCTAGTCACCTTTACCACTCCTAAGGTCGAGTCTCAGCTGCAACAGATGGGAATATCGCAGGAAATGGTTGTTGTGTTGCTGTTTATGTATATGTGGCTCGGTTGAGTGATGGAGTAGCTATAGTTAAACTTCGCCAAGACGTTAGTTCCAAAAGGGTGTTAGAAATCACCATCGTCCGATCAACTGGAAGTCGACCAAAAATACGTTTGAGTTTGTTATTTGTTAATTATTACCCCAACTTCAAGATTGATATTAAGTAATGATGTCAATTTAGTGGCATTTCAAGTTGCTTCTATAAAGTCGAAGAAAATATCCATCGTTTTAAATTTCTAAGCTTCAACATGAGACTCGTTTTCAGATAATCCTGAAATTCCTAGATACCGAATTTCGTGAGCATTTGCTGAACTTTTGCAATTGTTTCAGCCCTATACGAAATCGGCATTTTGAATCATTTACTCTTGACATCAGGTTCAGTATCAGCTACTCTAAAAATGTTTAACCACAAATTTTATTTAGTTTTTCATAGTACGGCCCACTGTAAACTGGACGAAGAAACTACAATACAACCATCGCCAAGCAATAATACATTTTATTTAGTAAAAAGAAATATTGTTAATACTAGGCATAGCTTAATGAAACTATAGTGGCCCCACTGCCGAGTCATACTTTGTAGTTTGGAGAAAATTTCATAGAAATCGCCCATGCCAATCTAGAGTAATTATTAAATAAAACAAACATACGAATTGAAATCCTCCTACTTTTTAAAATGGGGTGCAAAATCTCATATTTAAAAAATTGATTTCAATAAAGAAATAAAATACATAATCAATAACCATACACGAAAAACTTTGTAATAATTGTCGTTGTTCATATTGTCCAGAAATGATTAATTATATTTGGCAATTATATTCCAAAATTCGAGCTTTGCCGGACAGGAGATACAATTTGCTTTATGGAACAACACGGACGTTCAAAATTTAAAGTCATCTTTACTTAAAAGAACCTTTTGTTCATGTTTATGAAACTGGTCATCACATATCCAGTAAGATCAGGCGTGTGGTTCTTTTGCCGACCATCCCCTCTTTCTTGTTTCACACTTCTTGTCCCATGGAAGAGATTAGGGAAACGGGCCAAAGGACTCTAAAATATCATTTGAGGAAATAAATATATTACTAGCAAAAAGATACTCGTAATTATTTCAAACTTTAAAGATTTATCATAGATAAGTACAGAAACATATATCTTTCTAAACAAAATACTTTGCTGGCTATATGCCACGAACAACATTGGATTATATGAAAATATGCACATTACCTACAGCGTAACTGTTACAATAATGTTATTTTTAATTATCCTGTTTAACAAAACCAAGAAACAACTCAAGACAAAAATACTTATCAAAAAACTTTAGAAACTTTCACATACACGTGTTTCAGTATCCTACACCAGAGATACACTCTTCAGTGCTACTTCTTTCAAAATTTAAAATGAACTGAATGTCATTTCTCAGGCAAATACCTCTGCAATAATTATTTATAGTTTTAACGAAGTACTCTTACATTGCAGGGAATTTGCATTTGCATTTAATTAGACTCTAAAATATGTTACATTCAAAAATAACATAGGAACATTTATTTCTAAATTCTCCTAAACATTAACTTTTCTCTCATATACGACTCGAGACTGAAAATTTTGTGAAAATGTCACTACAAAATTCTAATACGTTATCTGATAATAACAAAGATAGTGAGTTTAAGTGACACATCACTTGCTTGGGCTACTTGACATAGTTTTTTCCTAACACTTATTTTATTATGCCGCATGATGATATTTTTATTTCAGTTACTTGGAGATATATAATGAAAAAGTAAGGGACTTATTATGTTGTGAGGAACCTGATCGTCATAATATACCAAAGAAGATTCAGCCGTTAAGGATAAGAGAACATCCTAAGAAAGGTCCATACGTTCAAGGTAAGCACCTGAAATTATTTTATAAATTAAAAGTTTTACATGTATTGGTATTTAACAACTAAATATTCAATTCTGTCGGAAAATTCACACATAATCATGAACATTAGCATTATAATATATGGAAAGAAGTCTTATTACTTTGCTTTATAACCTGTTGATCTTTACTCTAACCAAATTGTTGTGTCAACTTATTTGCTTTTATCCTGCAACCATAGATTTCTTTCGTTCATTCCTCAGCGTGAACTCATAGTTTTTATTACTTATCTGGTAATCTATAGCAAACTGCATCAGAATTATTTCCAGCATATTCGGATAATTCCAAAGTAATTAAGCTTTTGTAGCCAAAGAATAACTGAGAAGTGTAAATTCTAAAAGGTCTAAGCGGCAGGCATTGGGACAATGCTTTTTTTACTTTAAAATGATCTATATGCCATGGCCAATGTTTCTGGGAGAGCACTGAGTGTCATCTATTAAACGTAATTGGAGCAGTAAATATGCAGATGGCACTTAGAACTCTCCCAGACATATTGGCCATGGCACATAGACAAAGTTAAAGTGAAAACCCATTATCCCAATGACTGGCACTTAGATCTTTTAGAATTTACACTCTACAGTTTTTGAAAATAATTAAATTTCTATACAGCCAGCGTTTCTATTAGAATTGTCAATCTTCACATTTCATGATATTCCTTTGTATTCCAAGAGCCAGTCACAGCCAAAAGTTTTTGCATGCAAACTAACAATCATTCTTCTAGACCGATTCAGAATGGTATCGAGGTACTCTGTTGAAAGTTATAAAGTGGTCCCGGCGTTTCCTTATAGTGGGGATTATTTCGACTTTTTATACAAATCCCAACTGAAGGGCATTTGCGAAATATCTGCAAATGAGAAAATATAAGAATTTCGGTAAAATTGTCTGCTTGCTATACAGGAGTGATTTCATGTAAAAGCCGAAAGAAAAAAGTTAGAAATTATGTCATACCCTAATCACTTAATTTGGTGTTATTTTGTCGGATTTATTATCCTCTTACGGCAAATCAAGCGCCTGTTCAATCGGTTAACTCTGTATTTATTCAATATATTATGCATTGAAGAATCATTTTTTTAAAGATTTTCCAAAAATATGAAAAATGCGGTTAAAATGCACATTAAGACTTCAACATTTGGATACATGTTGTTGATAGGTGGGCAACCAGAATTTTCAAGTGCCTTACCCATAACCTCCCCCCCTCCCCCGTGTCCAGAAGAATCGCTGACAGGGACCACTTTGTAATTTTCAACAGAGTACCTCGATAGTTATTGCACGCGACACTTCAATCATCCTGACTTAACTAATTAGTGCGTTTAATTACTTCCACATCCCCATAGTGGAGTGGAAGTATAGCAATCGTAAAAAAAAAATTCAAATTTTTTTCTTGTTAAAATAGGTTTAGAATGTCATGAAGCGCCGAGATTTTAAATGTGAACGAAAAAAAATTATGTCTGTCGTCTGTAACTTTTTTTTACTGATTATAAATAGTTTCGCCAGTAGGAAATCCAGAAAACATACAAAATATTTGTTTTTATTGTTTTGCCCCACTCACAAAATAAAATATCGTTTTTAACATTTAATCATAAATATCTACTTGTTTAACTTTTTCCATTTAATGTTTTTACTTCCCTTGCAACCGAAGGAAAGTATTGTATTCGAGAGAAAATCACCCTCCGAGATTTTTCCGGATTTTCACCTTTCAGATCATGTAGGTTACGAAAATATAGGTGTTTCAATTCCGTCAGTCTGTCAGTCTGTCTGTCTGTCTGTCTGTCTGTCTGTTGGTGCATTAACTAAAAAAACTACTTGACGGAGAACAGTCAAATTTGATAGGTAGCTGTCAGCGAAGAAATGGTTAAATTTGGAAAATATAAAGGGTGGGACTGTCTAAAGGGAATAAATAATGAAACAATTTTATTTTTGCTCAAATTTAAAATTTCCACGTTTCATGGTATTTTAAACCCATGTAAAAAAAACTTTGGAACATTTTTTACCATTTTTGAAAAAATGTTTACCACTAGAATAGACGGAAAAAATGTTTTTGCTCTAATTTAAAATTTTCACGTTTCATGACATTCTAAATCTGTTTCAGAAAAAAATATTTGAAAAATATTTTTTCCAACAATTTTGAAAATATTTTTACCACTAAAATAGATGGAAAAAAATGTTTTCTTTGTTCAAATTCAAAATTTTCACGTTTCATGGCATTCTAAACCTATTTAAAAAAAAATTAAAATTTTGTTGAAACAATTTTTAATCTTTTTTATCACTACTATAGAATGGATAAAAATTTTTTTTTTGCTCAAATTTAAAATTTCCAAGCTTCATAACATTCTAAACCTACTTCGGAAAAAAAATTGGGACATATTTTGAACATTTTGGAAAAAAAATGCCACTAGAATAGACGGAAAAAAATTTAAAATTTTCACGTTTCGTGCCATTGTAAACCTATAAAAAAAAAACCTTTTTGAAAAAAAAAAATTTTTAGTTGAAAATTTGTTTCTTGCTCTAGTTTAAAAATTCCACGTTTCATGATGTTCTAAACCTATTTCAGAAAAAACATTTTTGAACATTTTTTAACCATTTTGCAAAGAAATTTTACCACTAGAATAGATGGAAAACAAATTTTTTTTGCTCAAATTTAAAATTTCCACGTTTCATGGCATTTTAAATCTATTTAATAAAAAAATGTTTTTTCCAACATTTTTGAAGAATTTCAAAAAAAAAAGAAATTTTTTAACCAGTGCTATACTTCCACTTCACTACGTGAATGTGGAACTGAAAATGTGACAGATGGCAATAATATTTGGCACATGCACCTATTATAGTTTTATTGAAAAATATAGAAGGTGGTCATCCCAAGAAATAATTCAACTATGGTGGGCATTTGTATTTGCGCAAGCCTTCCATATTTGGCACCTGTTATTTAGTATTAAATTTTTACTGTCGGATGACCACTCTGTATATTTTTTTGACCAAAAATTCTCAGGTCTTCTTTGTAATAATAGTGATAACTGTATTCCGATTATTATTCTCAATGCCATTTCGTAATTAATCATTTTTTAGAGTGACCGCCATGCACAAATAACGAGGGAAGTTCTGTGTAAATATCTTTACCGATTTTTTTTTTTTTTTCGTTTGTGTTGATTGTGTAATGTTTTTTATGTTACATTATTTTATAAATGAAAACTTTTATAACATTTTAAAAGTTTTTATAAGATGGGGGGGATACACTTGCCTATGGGCGAAAAAAGTCATAATCCAGCACTGAGAATATCGAAACTTCTAGGTCGTCAATCGCATCTATTTAGTTTTGAAAACGGAAACACATGGTAAAAACCAACGCCTCAAATTTTTCTCTGACATCTGCCCCAAATATTATTAAAATTCTATGATCAATAATTTTCACATACTAGAGTGCAAATATAATCAAGATGAAAAATCTGGATGTGGAAGTAGTGATTACTTAGGCAGCGGTTTTTTGTTCTACAAGATAAATCTTATTTAAAAATATTACTAAATAAAATTACATTTTATCTCAAACTGTGCGGGATGTGCATAGATAATGTATTCCTATGTAGTGTTCCTAATTTAGTAATCATGCGAAAATAAGTAGTTAGCATTCACGTAGACAGTAATTATGAATCGTTACATAAGCAAACAATGCTTCCCTCTATTGTTGTCATAACAATCTTGCACAACGTAATAAGTACGAGAAAAACTTGTAACACTAATGTTATCCAGTTTCTTTCAATGAAGTCATTAACCGCGGAGATTCTATATTTTTTCTACATAATCATAGCTTTATACAAAGTAGGTGAATTACTTCTCACACCTTATAATCAAAATAAAATTCGCTGAAATTATATAATTTACAAGTAAGTACCTATATATTTTTAAAAGCTTCTATTCAACTGCACGTGTATTTAGTCAGTTAGTTTAGTTGAAAAGTCAATTTCCAACTACTTCCAGTTGATTCATTGCTTTGAAATTTTACACGCATACGATGCCAATACGATGCCAATACAATATTAAGTCCATATAAAATGAACGATACAAGGTGAGTCATTAATGCGTGGTTGGCCAATATCTCCTCAACCGTTTGAAATGAATGAAATATCTCAGAAAATTGTAGGAGATCAAGACAGGTATGTTTTAAATTATTTTTAAATCTAAAGGGGGTTCAGCGTTGCCCCGTTATTCCACTTTTTCCGATAAAAGTGCATTTGCAGGGGTCAAGAGCAAAATCTGCAAAAATAAAATTTTTCATCTTTTTGTACCTCGTTTCACTTTGTCTCAATGTAGTTAAAGACACGTACTAATTTGCAAGCCCCTCAAAGTCAAGTATAATTTAGGGCGATGTCCGCAATTATTCAAAGGACCCCACAATAATCTTATGGAAATTGAGTTTCGGTCAAATCATCTGAATTTTAGATATGTTTTAGGTTTCGTCATCCCAAGCAAAAGTCTCAATGGGCATAAAGCTCGAAAACCAATACTTTGGCTGCTACGGAGCTTGAAAGCTCCAAAGCTCCACCACAGATTTATTTATTCTTGCAGTCTTTAAGTATAGATTTTTAAATAACTTAATTTTTGAATTTTAATGTTGATGTTATTGAGGTTGCTGAATTCAAATCCGATGTCAAATTGTCTAAATTGACACTTGACAGCTGTCAATTAGCTGTCAAAGTGCCTCAACAAAGTGCAAATCTTATTTTTATGTTATGAGTTTATGCTTTTTAGGTAACTCAGTTCATGTATGATGTGAATACGAATTGTCTAAATTGACACTTGACAGCTGTCAATTAGCTGTCAAAGTGCCTTAACAAAGTGCAAATCTCATTTTTATGTTATGAGTTTATGCTGTTTAGGTAACTCAGTTCATGTATGATGTGAATACAATAATTCGACAATTGGCAGCTGTCAACAGGCTGTCAGCTAGCTGTCAAAGTACAAATCTTATTTTTTTGTTGACTTTGTGCTTTTTAGGTAACTCAGTTCATGCACGATTGCACTTTGACAGCTAGGTGACAGCCTGTTGACAGCTCCCAATTGTCGAATTATTGTATTCACATCATATATGAACTGAGTTACCTAAAAACAATAAAGTCATACAAAAAAATAAGATTTGCACTTTGTTACTGCACTTTGACAGCTAGCTGACAGCCTATTGACAGCTGCCAATTGTTGAATTATTGTATTCGCATTATACATGAACTGAGTTACCTAAACAACATAAACTCATAACATAAAAATAAGATTTGCACTTTTTAAGGCACTTTGACAGCTAATTGACAGCTGTCACGTGTCAATTTGGACAATTTGATATCGGATTTGAATTTCGCAACCTCAAAAACATAAAATTAGACATTAAAATCGAAAAAATAAGTTATTTAAAAAGCTATAAAGACTACACGAATAAATAAATCCGTGGTGGAGCTTTGGAGCTTTCAAGCTCCGTAACAGCCAAAGTATTAATTTTCGAGCTTTGTGCCCATTGAGACTTTTGCATGGGATGACGAAACCTAAAACATATTCAAAACTCAGACGATTTGACCGAAACCCAATTTCCATAAGAATATTGCGGGGTCCCTTTTACATTTTTTAAACTATTATAACTCAATTTTACTTCCCTCGCATACCGAAGGGAAGTATTGTATTGGAGAAATCACGTTTCAGATCATGTAGATTACGAAAATATAGGTTTTTCAATTCCGTCGGTGTGTCTGTCTGTTGGCGCATCAACTAAAAAAACCACTTGAAGGAGAACATTCAAATTTGGCAGGTAGCTGACGCTACTGTCAGCGAAGAAATGATCAAACTTTTACCGAAATATATACAGGGTGGACCATCTAAAGGGAATAAATAATGAAAAGTATTTTTTTGTGCTCACATTTTAAATTTCCACGTTTCATGCCATCTAAACCTATTTCAGAAAAAAAAATTAATTACCAAGATTTTTGAAAAATTTTTCACCACGAATAAATGGAAAAAATTTCCACGTTTCATGGTATTCTAAACCTATTTCAAAAAAAAGATTTGAAAATTTGAAAAAGAAATCGGTAAATTTATTTACACAGAACTTCCCTCTTTATTTGTGCATGGAGGTGACCAAAAAATGATTAATTACGAAATGATATTGAGAATAATAATCGGAATATAGTCATCACTATTAATACAAATGAAACCTGATAACTTTTGGTCAAAAAAATATACAGAGTGATCATCCGACAGCAAAAATTCAATACTAAATAACAGGTGCCAAATATGGAAGGCTTGCGCAAATACCTTTACAAATGCCCAGCATGGTTGAATTACTTCTTGGAATGACCACCCTGTACATTTTTCAATAAAACTATAATAGATGCACTCGTAGGTGCTTATGCCAAATATTATTACCATCTGTCACATTTTCAGTTCCACATTCACGCAGTGGAGTGGAAGTATAGCAGTGGTTAAAAAATGTCACATTTTTTTTTAAATATGTTTAGAATGCGATGAAACGTGGAAATTTTAAATTTGAGCAAACAAAAATTGTTTTCGTATATTCTAATGGTCAATCTAAAGGGGGTTCAGCGTTGCCCCGTTATTCCACTTTTTCCGATAAAAGTGCATTTGCAGGGGTCAAGAGCAAAATCTGCAAAAAAACATTTTTCATCTTTTTGTACCTCACTTCACTTTGTCTCAATGTAGTTAAAGACACGTACTAATTTGCAAGCCCCTCAAAGTCAAGAATAATTTAGGGCGATGTCCGCAATTATTCAAATTTTTACATTTTTAAACTATTATAACTCAATTTTACTACAAAATGTTTCATCTATCTATAGTAGTGGTAAAAAGATTTTCCTGAAATAGGTTTAGAATGTCATGAAACGTGGATTTTTTTTGGGTTTATAATGTTATTGAACGTGGAAATTATATTTCCAAAAAGGTTGGTTGAAACATTTCTAGAAATTTTTTTTTCTGAAACAAGTTTAGAATGTCATGAAACGTGGAAATTTTAAATTTGAGCAAAAAAAATATTTTTCCATCTATTCTAGTGGTAAAAATTTTTCCAAAAATGTTGGTAGAAATTTTTTTGTCTGAAACAAGTTTAGAATGTCATGAAACGTGGAAATTTTAAATTTGAGAAAAAAAATTCTATGATAGTGGTAAAAAGACTACTTACAAATTTTTTCAAATAAATTTTATTATTTTTTTTAAATAGGTTTGGAACGCCATGAAACGTGTAAATTTTAAATTTGAGCAAAACATTTTTTTTTCATCTATTAAGTATAGTGGTAAAAAAAATTTCAATTTTTTTTTTCTGAAATACCTTTACCGATTTCTTTTTACTTAAAATGTTTTAACGCTTAATTATCCCTATGCTAACATCCCATAGTAACTACTTTCTCTCTTGAAATATTCAAGTTGAACAAAGTATCCATAGATATCAGCGTGTTACCTACACAGTGATTGCTCAAATATTTTAAGTGAACACATTCAGAGTGTTTTCATTTGAAAATATACAGTTTAAAAATGTACAAATTCGAATCACGATGGAAAAGACCACCTGTAGAATATCAAAGTCATACAAAAAAAACGATCTATACCAGAGACATGAGTTCTTTTTGGTGGTTTTCAGTCACTAATCACGAATATAAGGTTTCATTTTAGAGATTCTTAAATCCAAAATGGCGAACCCATTATGGCGAATTGAAAAGTATCATAGAAATTGGTATTTACCCCTCAAAAAAATTCGTTATGTAATTTTTAAAGATTGAGTCCTTTGAGTAAAAATAGGTAAATGTATAAAGTGAGATAATAAAAAAAATATTCTGATATTTTTACCCCCGAGTAGCAAGTCTCAGCCATAATATTCAAATTTTGAATACTTTCCAGTTTTTACATCCGCCATATTGGATCCGCCATCTTTTATTCAGGAATATTCGGAAGCGGACTGATTCGTAAACAGCGATCCCAAAAACCCTGGGTAACAAAATTCAGACAAAAATATTGAATATAAAAATGTGTGACTTTAAGGAGTAAGTGGGACCCTGGCCTGTAAGGGTGCTTTCCAAACCTGAGGGCTAAGTTATATAATGTTTTTTTGTTATGTTGTTTATCAACCTATATTTATATATTTGGTGACTATGATTTTTCACATTGTTTTGCACTAGTATTCGTTATTTAATCTTAGGGGTGGGATTAACCCACTGGTAGGGATGGGTATGGCTTTAATTTGGATGTATTTCTTTCTAATGCTCAAAATTTTATTTTAAAATGATTTCTCAAAGTATTTACAGATTGTTACAGTTCTCACTCTATTTTAGACGATGTTTTTGCCTTTAACTAAAAACTTACCTGGTAAATCGGTCTTTCGGCTGCGGATTTGGATTGATTGATTGATTGATTTGATTGATTTGCCAGCGTAAGGTGGGCATTGCTGCCAATTCCGGTGCATGGAGATTTGTTCCACCACGCAGCCCGATCGCCCATCGATCATCCCACCGTCTGCCGGAACAAACCCCCGGTGCTTTTTTATACCGCCGCGCGCCGGACCAGCTGCATACGCTGGATTGGACATTGGACATGCTTGTTGTCAGCAGCGAAAGCCGCATGACGCATGGGGTAGGAGTATAGGATGGAGTGTGTAGGTGTTTGTGAGATGTTTCTTCTCGTTTTCCTTCTGTCTTCATCGGATGGAAAGTGTAGGCGTTTGTGAGATGCTTCTTTTAGGTTTTCGTGCTTCTTTTTACTTTCAGGTTTTTGTGATATGCTTCTTCTTAGTTTCTGTCTGTGATCATCTTCTCTCCTATTCTAGTTCTGAATTTTCTGTTTCTTCTGTTTCTGAGTCTGGTAGTGTGTATATCCTTGACATTTCTTTATTGTATTACATTTTTTGTTGTGCCAACTTTTCCCAGTGTGTATAATCTTTTCCTAGCATATTCATAACATCTCGATTGTTGTTATCCATGTGTAGCATGGCCTCCCTATTTTCAGTTTGTTGCTGTTCATTCGCATTCTTTAGTAGGTGTGTCGAGTCCCGTCTTTGGACGTGTCCCCAGTATTTCATTGCGTATGATTCTATTCTTTTGATTATTGTTCTTCCCTCTAGTAATGTTGACGTTTTCTGTCGTTTTTGTGGTTTTCCTGTTTTTGATAGTTGGATAATGTCCCTTTCAGCTCTTCTCAGGCTTCTTCTGTTGGCCTTTGTCGTTGCTGCGTTTTTGACTCCATATATCATCGTAGGCATTATGATGGTTGTGTATATCTTTTTGGTTAGGCACCATGGTGGTTTGTTGTCCTCAATGAAGGGTAGTAGAACTCTTGTGACTCTGTAGGCTGTTTTGATTCTTTCCCTTACTGTTTCCCTCCTTTTTAGTTGATTCGTTAGGTATGTTCCTAGATATTTCATTCCATTCGTGGTTCTCAGTGTGTAGTCTCCTATTTTGTATTCTTCCCCACTTGTTGGACTTGTTTTTGTCAATGGGTCTCGGACCATTATTAGGCTCTTCTTGAAGTTTATTTTCATTCCAGAGGAATCCAGATGTGGTGTCATGTTTCTTAGAAATTTAACAATGTCTTGTTCTTCCTCGGTGATGATGAGTATATCTCTCAAAGTATTTACAGATTGTTGCAGTTTTCACTCTATTTTAGACGATGCTTTGCCTTTAACTAAAAAATTACCTGGTAAATCGGTCTTTCGGCTGTGGATTTGGATTCAGCATAAAATCTGTATCTGGTACAGAACTTTTTCTGTGTGTGTGGAAGTGTAATTATAATAGATTGACTTGACTTTAAAAGTGAAATAACGTTCAAATTTGCGATAACACGTTTTTTGTATATTTTATTCTCGACCGCTGTAAATGCATGTTTTTATCGGAAAAAGCAGAATCACGTGGCAACGCTGCAATATAAATCCAAAAATGACATTGCCTAGTTAAACAATTAAGAGTCAAATGTAAGCATACAAGACACTTACTAGTCAGTCTCTCTGTATAAGCGAGGGGAAAAAAGGGTTATGCTTTTTTTAGCGGGGACAAAAATTGAAAATTCAAATGGTAATAAAACTAGGTAAATTTTATATGAAATGTTAGGTTTTTAGGCTGTTTATATCTTAATTTGCCTTGAAATTTTGCATGCATATGTAGTACAATCACAATCTGACGATCATGACCTGATGCAGCAGCCAGGATATTCGGCTCCCTGTACAACTCCTCAACGGTCAATGGTAAACAGACTGTAACAAAGATGGAAATATAAATAAAAAACTTTTTAAAAACAAGCGTTTATATAAATGCTTTATAACGAAGAAAATAAATATTACGTGATTTATCTGGGGCAGGGCCGTAGTTCAATAAGTGAACCCAGTTGTTATTTGTTTGATTAGATAAATTTTAACTTACCTTTGTTTTAACATTCACTGTTTCGCACTACGTCCACTTATTGGACCACGGCCCTGGCCCAATCAAATCACGTAATATTTATTTTCCTCGTTTCGGTACATTTTGATAAATCTTGTTTTTGAAAAGTTTTTTTTCTTCTTATATTTTATTTGATTCATTATTATTAGCAGAGTATGATTTGTAAGTAATTCAGCAACCTACGATTATTTTTTATTAAAATTAATGATCAGTGAATAAGTAATATTGTATTAGACATTTGTGAAATAATCTTAACGTATTAAACTAAAACACAATTACGCCATAAAAATCCACGAGCTAAGTGACTCTTTTGGAAACTCGTCCTGACAATAGTTTCTAAATTCTATATAACATAAATCACAAAATGGACCTGTGACATTTGCGAGCCTCGCCACAGTTCAGAATATAAAAACCAACAAAATTTTGTCATCGATACAAGGTTCACTTTATATGTACGTACAAGGTTATTTATTATACTTTGACCCCCCTTTATTTCTGTTATTATTTTAGATAAACAAAGTTTCATATTAAAGTTGTTCGGTTGTATATGTATATTTTTTAAGTGTAATTACAAAAAACAATTGCTTGCATAGGTCACGTGATATAGCAATGAAGGTTGTTTTTAAAACGGAAAACTCTGTATATTTTTACATATTTCTTTAGATCTCTTTACCCTTAAAAAATATCAGGGTTGATAATATTCCTTAACATATCGCACATTAAATGAGCAGTGGGCTGTGAGTGATTATACCATGACAACATTGTTACTGTTTGACATTTCGTATTATTATTTGATCAAAATGGGTTACACAGAAACAGAAAAGTTTGGTATATTTTGCAGAGCTTTTAAAGGAACACTTTGCTGATGAGGAACCTAATGAAGTAATTTGGCAGCAGGACGAAGCGACCCCACACAGTGTTTTGGAGGTTAGGGAACATTTAAGTGGCCAATTTGACCTTTGGATTGGTAATAACGGACAAATTCCATGACCACCAAACAGCCCTGATTTAACACCTCTAGATTCATTTTGTGGAGTATTTAAAGGACGAAATTAAATATTTGATCAGGATGTTGAAATAAGGGAGTTGCTACATGGACGCCGCGGCGGAGTTCTATCATTTCTTAGCTGTCCGCAGCGGCAATTGGTTTGGTTAGATACTAATTATTCTGTGCTATAGCGGTGTTCTCCACGTGGATCGCTGGCCTATGCGTAGTTGTGGAGCGACAGGTCCCGGGTTCAAATACTGCACACTGGACTTTTTTTAAAATATCTTACCGATTAATATCCTTTTTCACAAATTCTGGTTGGAGTTGACGACAGAAATGTTCTTTTTTTTCATGTAATAATTTATCTCTTTCATGTGATGGTAGTTGGGTTAGTTAGGTTGATTTTTATTTTGCTAAATAATTGTTAATAAATTATCAGCGCCGCAGGCAGCATTAGCGCCGCAGACAAAAAGGGGGGGTGCGGGGGGTGTCCCCCCGCCTTCTTTTTCAGAAAATTGCATAAAATATTCCAATTTCTCTGTGCGGAGTTTCAATAAGTCGTGCAAAAGTGAATGCGCGGCGGACAGCTAAGAAATGATATATGTCCGCCGCGGCGTCCACGTAGCAACTCCCATAATTAAAACTGTAATTATGAAAACTATTTACAAATTAAACAGGAACAATAATAGCTCTGTTTCTAATTGTTTAATAATAATTTAAGAAAAAGGCCATGTATTTCAAATAATGGTGGCCATTTTAAACAATTTTTGTAGTTGATGAACCTAATGCTGACGCTGTTGTAAAATGTTCATTGTTATTTATGTTATAAAATATTGTTCATCTCAGGATTTTATTTTTATTCTTGTAATATATTAAACTTTTCTGCTTCTGTGTAACCCATTTTGATCGAATAATAATACGAAATGTCAAACAGTAACAATGTTGTCATAGTATCATGACATTCATCACTCACAGCCTACAGCATAAGAGTAATTTCTGCGTTTCCTTCGATAACCATGAAATACGCTGATATGTCAAGAGATATTTACAGCTAGACCTATCCATCCTAATATATTTAAAATCAGGGAAAACTGATCTAAAAGAATATGTAAAATTATACATGGTTTTCTGTTTAAGAAACAACCTTCATTATTATATCACGTGACCTATGCAAGCAATGCTACTATTAATTACATTTAAAAAAATACATATAGAACCCTACAATTTTTATGCGAAGCTTTTTTCGTCACCAATAATAACAGAAATAAAGAGGGAGGGGGGACAGAATATAATGAATAATCCTGAACAATTTCTATGCTTAAAATAAATAAAATAATCTAGCTATGTCAAAAAAGCAGAATGATATTAACTAATCAGAAAAACAAGATTAAAAATATAGATCATTTTCTTGTATTATTTTATTTCAAAATTCGAAAATTATCTCTACAACTTATTTCTCTTTCTGAAAACGTTTTAAGCAACTTTTACTACAACATATTCTGTTTGTATAGGAGCTTTTGTTTATGTTTTGAAAAAGAGACATAACTTGTAATACTGATTGTAACGTTCTAAGATAAAATATACGATAATAATTCATATTTATTGAAATTTTGAGAAAATTTTAATTTCTGGTAAGTTAGATTTACAAGAGTTGTATTCTGGAATAATTTCCTATGTTTAAAACGCGTTCAATTTCTATGGACAAGAACCACCCTTCAAATTAATGAAAATATTGGAAGCGGTAAAGCGCATCAGATTAAGAAAACAATTGTTGGAAAAATTCACAAAAGATAACTATTCTGAAAAGAGTAAATTTTTTAAACAAGCTTTGGTAGTATAATCAAACCCCGATATTGAAAATTTCATTCTCTTTTAAAAGAAATTGCAGTTACATGATCTCGCGAATTATATTTTGAATCAATCAAATTGATAATTACAATTTTTCAGTCCTATAGACAACATGAACATTGGTATATTCTTATTACTTTAACATTTTATTATTTTTTAGGTTTATCAGAGCACCACGTGGTTGATTCTGCAGGTCTCTTAGAGTGGCTGGAGAGAGGAAATAAACAGAGGCGGGTTGCAGCCACTTTAACAAATCCTCAGTCTAGTAGAAGTCATTCCGTATTTTCAATAAGCTGTGATGGTGTCAAGCTGCATTTGATTGACCTCGCTGGTAGCGAAAGAGCTGGTAATAGATGTTACAGCACGTCTCAGTTCAGAGAAGGGGCAAATATTAACAAAAGTTTGGTGGCACTAGGAAATGTCATATCAGCTCTAGGTGGGTTATTAAAGGATATAGCAATAATTTAGAAATACACTTATAATAAAAAATATTCTTACATTGCGTAAATAGGTATATATTTTGTACTTCCATTAGGTAATAGTGATATTATTTCACTCACTAGAGTTAGGTAAAACTCCATTTCTCACTAAGTGAAATAATAAGATCATTACAATAACACGATAAAGAGAATTCCACTTCTTTCCAAAGAAAATAAGTATACAACTGCGTTTATTGAAATGTTGACAACTACAGTAATTGTTTAAGTGAATTTTCTGATACAGTATATAATTATTTATTCAGACGTCTGTAATAGTGGTTGGAAATATGTTGATGACTTAGTACATTACTGGTTATGATTTAAAATCTCATACCAATTGTCTTTAACATAATTTCCAAATGGTGGTCATTAGAGGGCCTTAGGGCCAGTTCGAGCAAAGCAGTTATTGTTGAACTTATCAAAAGAAGAAAACTAAAAATGTTAAATTCATGAGTTCCGAACTTATTTAGTGAACTTAATACATAGGAGTAATCCTAGGTCAAAAACTTGCCTGGAATTCACATCTAGAAAGAACATTTACAAAAGCCACCGCCACTATCTGGACGTACAACAGGTAGTTTAGTAACTTGGGGTCTGAAACGGAAAATGATCTACTAGTCCTATCTTTCGGTTGTGAGACTCATGGTGACCTACGTATCATATGTGTGGTGGCCAAAAGCTAAAGAAAAATTGACACTGGAAAGAGTTGAAGATAATTGTAACACCTTGCTTGTTCTGGGATTACGGTGATAATATGTTGCTGTAATAGCTATAAAAACAGTGGTAGATTTGCTTGCTTTATATCCATATAACCTAATGCTGCAGCAGAATTGAACTCAAACCATGTGATGTGATTTGTCACAATTGGATTTCATGACTGGATCTGCTGACTAGATACTAAACAAACAAATCGTCCTGATTGTTCCTTTGACGTGATGACTGAAAGCCATCAAACGAATAGAA
Organism: Stenurella melanura; assembly: GCA_963583905.1. Classification (NCBI taxonomy): domain Eukaryota; kingdom Metazoa; phylum Arthropoda; class Insecta; order Coleoptera; family Cerambycidae; genus Stenurella; species Stenurella melanura. The sequence goes on from OY757310.1 coordinate 57,387,037, forward strand.
TCGAAATACTGCGGTAAGAGAGAATGTCTCATCTGGTACACAGATAGATCTAAGTATGGTGTGGGGCCGGTGCGTGAAGCCTATCACAGGCTATCTAGAAGCCTAACCATCTTACAGACAGAAATTTATACTATAAATCTGCTGCTGAGACCTTGTAAATAATTTGCCGAAGTCCCATTTCTTTGGTCCCAACTGTTTTGTGGTGGAACGTAATGGAAGATTTTCTAAGATGAGAAAAGGTAAAGGAAAAGTCCTACTGAAGAAACACTCCAAGCCAGACAGGCGAAAATGTTCACAACTTATTCGACAAAGAATGTCACAAGGCTTCTAGAATTCAAACAGTCTGACTTAAGGTTGATAACAGTCCACTACTCCTTGAGATATCATGGGCAAGGCAAAAAACGATGAATGCAGATACGGTGATACCATAAGAGTTACTGCGAAATACATACTTTACGAATGCAACATATTAATTCGCATTGGTACCTAGAAAATGCGGAAATAAAGCCTAAAAACAGAAAAGTTAGCTCCCAGGGAAAGCACATGCTTTGTGAAAAGCTTAGAAGTCTTCGACAACAACTAATTGTAGAATAATTCACAATAAATCTTTCGCATTGAGGTAAAGAAAGGTTAAACAGCTCTTAAACAATCTACTTTAACATGTCCAAAAGTCCCAACAGTTGTAGTTTGAAAGAATATATATTACCAATTGACAAATAATTTCTTTTTAAATATAGCAGGAGATAATAACGTTAACTTAAACAACATTAGATAATATGGGAATAATTAACATATTATTGATATATAATAATATAATGCTTATAATATAAGTTGGTTGAGTGGTAGAGCAGCAATAGCTGAACTCCGCCAGGACGTTAATATAAATAAGGCATTAAAAAAAAAAAAAAATTTAAAAGCATCACTTCTCATGGTATCTACAAAGTAAATCTATAAAATCAGAGACCTTAAGAGTAGAAAAAATAAATATCAATAGGGTGAAAACAGTACAGCCACATATAGTAGAGGTATTAGTTCACATTATAAATGAGTTATTGTGCACTGGAATATCTCCCGACCAATAGGTCGGGAGATATTCCAGTGATTCCAACGTTAGAGGTATTCAGGCAATAGCCTGAATACCTCTAACGTTGGAAAAATCAATGAACCAAGTAGTACACTCAGCTTTCTTCGCGCATTCTCTAAATTTATAGAGACAGTAGTGTCAATTTAAACGTTATCTAGAAAAAAATTCTGTTCTACCCAACCTCAATCTGTGAATTTAGAAGTAAAGTAAACATCAAAAGTATGTTTCTAGATGACAGAACATGTACTAAACGAAATATTTCTGTCAAGCTCCTCTATGAATCCATATTTTCATAAGGATAATAACCAGAATGCAAATCAACAGCTATACTCCGGACTGAATGTTCCGCCGAGCGCTGAATTACGAATTGCAAGTATGCCGCGTTAAGTGTAAAAATTGTATTTTACCACAAAATGTTTCGTTTCGATTGCAACAAACCTTTCGGCTGGTGTGTGTTTAAATATGTTATTAAGGGTATCTTTTATGAAGGTAAAATGCTTAATAATCCTAAATACTCACTGAATTTTGAAACAAAACTAAAACTTATACTCAGTTTAATCTACCCTAGGTTACAATCCTGTTCTGTTGTATATTATCCATATTATACTTAAAATAGGGAACATGTGAAACCTTACTTTAATAATGAATTTAAAATAAATGAGATTTAAGTATTTCTACATAAACTCATTAGCTTTGAATAAATCACAAATACATAATGCTCACATAAGCATTAATAATAATTAATATTCAATATGGCAACACATCACATACATGTTTAAGAATTTATTCCAAACCTATTAAATGTTATTATCTCATTATTATGATATATTCTTATGATATGAGCAACTAGCATTAAAGGATCAATAAATCTACTTGTAAGTGATAGAAATAGTGGCTGGCCCGTTTATAGCAAGAACGTATAGTGCAGTTAGTAGATGATTCAATGTTTTATATTTGTTACAAATAATACTAACAATAACAACATATAAACACAACCCCCAAACCCAAAGCCTAGGCTGTCCTAAAAGGGATTACATATTTGAATAAACACAGACAACGTCCATTACCCATCGACATTGCCAGTGTGGAAGCTAGGGACTGAACCTAGGACACTATAGACTGTATGACTAATCGCGCTTGCCACGCTTTAGTTCTTTAGGCTACCATACCGGATAAGATATTTATGTCTACAAGAAATATTACAGGATATATTGCACTGAAATAATCGTACAGCTAAGTGAATAGGCAACGTGGAAGAACAATTTATTGAACCTTGTCCTTGTGTAATGTTAGGTATGTCTACATTTGTAAATGAATTACGCTATAAATATTATTATTATTGCTATTATTACATTTGCAGAAAATGTAGTGGTTGTTATAAATTGGGTAGGAATTTTTTTCCTGAAAATGGAATCTTCCACATTTCCTCAACAACAATGGTTGGTTTCCAATCAGGCGTATATTTGAGTGTGCAACATGCGTTTTTTAGCCGCCATCTTGAATTTTTTTTTTAAATCATAAAAAGCATGTGTGGTATCAAATTACAGAAAATATCATGCTGAACAAGATTATAATATTGCTTTAAAAAAAATAATAATAAATAAATAAATGACTGTAAAAGATTTCAACTCTGTCACCGAGGTTAAAAAGGATCAAGCTGTGACAATGAGAATTTGAAGAAAAGGTATTGTCATTGACAAGAACTTTGGATGACATAGCCATTTTTTTGGGTATGTTTTTGACGGGGCGCGGGGGTGCACTACTACACAAATTGCCATGGCCAAAAGCTGGGAAATTTTAAGATGTGTTAAAACTGTGTAGCAGTCATATTGCTAAGCAATATAAAGTTGTGACAATAGGCTTTTTCCACGATATTATTTTTATATGGTTTTTATACGTTTTTATATAGTACTCGATATTCTTATTATACACTTAAAATTTCATATTATTGACTTTTTCCGTTCTCAAGATATAAGGGGTTGAAATCAGTAATAGTTACAAAAATAGTGCGCCTGTTTGTGACGTCACTATATGCAACTTTGAACACGGAGGTCTACCGCGACTAATATCAGCCGTTCAGTAGTAAGTAAATACGTAGAGTTAAAGGCCCTATTAGGTGTCCATGGAAAGAGGAAGAGGGGCGTGTTGTTCTGATACTAAAGTGAAGGGACAAAACCTGAAATCCAGCTTGGCACAGGCGAACGAAAGAAGGCTTTTCTGTTAAGGATTGAAAACTTTGAATTTTCAAAAATTCATAACTAAGTAAATACGTGGAATGGAAGTTTGTTCTAGGCGTCTACAGAAAGAACAAGATTAGCTCTTTCTCCTCATACCAAATTGTACAGGGAAATTTGGAAATGCGGCTCTGCAAGAGCAAGAAAATAATGCCTTCTTTAGAAGTATCAAAACGTAACCTAAAAAATTTTGAAACATCAAATCTTTAAACGCTCATGCATAAGTTAATACTTGTAGTAGAGGATCGATTTTGGTCTCTATTTAAAAAAGAAGATTGGCATTTTATCGACATCGTAAGTGTTACAGTGGAAATCGGAATTTCGGCAATTCCTCGACTGCCGTTCCTAAATTAATAGGCGAGAGAGATAGTCAATGTTTGCAAGTTAATTACTGAAAAACCATTAAAAAGGGATGCCTCCGAATTTATCCTAAACAATGTAGAATTAATTCCCGAATCGAATGACACCGGCCGCTTCCCAAGAAACCGCCCTCACGAAAAGTCTTTGATAGATCCGATCCGCAATTTTAGAGGGGCGCAGATCAACACGATGAGTATATTAGATAATAACTAAACAGCATCGAGTCGACTGAGATCGCCGAATCTGTGCGTATAGTAACGTAGCGCCTGGTTACGCCCCATTTTCGTGAGGTGGAGGTTTGTAAAATTCTGATTTTTTGCATATCCATTATATTATACTTGCACTTTCGATTTATGAAAAAAAAATGTCAAACAAGCCCATTGTATTTGATGGCTATTCCATATCCAAAGAACCCTTTCTTTCTAATAATGAAAACAAACAGTGCTCTATAACCATGCTTGGGAAACACTTAGAAGCGAATGGCCACACTAGGATTCATGCTACAGATTATGCTGACACTGTTATGGTAAAAACAGCACTGACCTTTGCAGAAGAAAAGCATGTAGCAGTTGTTGCTGACTGCACCGATATTTTTGTACTTTTGATTTACCATAATACACGAAATATTTGTTTGCAGTCATCTACGGTCAGTGATAAAAAACGTGATATTAAATCAATGCAATGTATCCTTGGCGAAAAATTATGCAAAATTATTCTCTTTTCACTTGCTTTAACTGAATGCGATACGACAAGCTCCTTATTTGCCAAACTGGTAGCATATCGACATTTTTGAAAATGTGAGGAATTTAGCTGTTTGGATCAGAAAATGCAAACCGAAAGGAACTTACAGATATTAGTATCAAAGCATTGCTATAATTGTATAGTAGAAATCCAAAAACAGAGACTTTGAACCTACTACCATATAATCTCTATTTGAAAAAAATCACAACTGCCAAAAGTGAATTTAATATTGTAATATTGCCACCTACAGAAGATGATGCTGTTCGTCGTCTTCTCCACGTACATTTACAATGTCTTTGTTGGAGTACCATCAACACCAATATTGCCAATCCCGAAGTGTGGGGGTTGGAAAAAAGTAGTAGACCCACTACAGCCTATAACATGTGAAATGAGCAATGCTCCAGAATTATTACTAAACATGATCCGCTGCTTCTGCAAACCGCATACAAATGAGCCGTGTGGTACTGGTGGACGTACACATTTTCATTCATAAAAATTGGATTTTCAACACTACATAAACTTTCAGCTTTTCGGTCACCATTTTGTTATTTATTTCTAATGTTTAAAACTAATATCATAATCTTTTTCAGCATGAAATTTTCTGTAATTTGATACATCACACGATTTGTTACAATTAAAAAAAAAATTCAAGACGGTGGCCAAAAAAAACACATTTTGCATACTGAGATTTTTCTAGTCTTTTAGCATGTCAAGAAGATACCAATAACGGACTAAAAAATTCAAACTCCGTCTTTGTGGGAATTCACCTAGCACATATGTTCTGCATATATCTACTCTACTATCAGGCATCTACGAACTGCAGAATACCACCTTTTCTTTAATTCATGTTAGCATAAAATTTTGATAATTGGGGTGTTAATATTTATTACAGCATCGCTTTACTTACACAGCGGTACTGAGGATATACAATAAAATAGTCGTATCATGCCTTCAATAGACATTGTCTGTATACGTGTTTTCTGGGCGGTTGGACGAAGTGATGTCGTAACTCGACTACCTGATACTTCCAACGTTTTTGAGACAGCCGAATGCAACAATATTTTATACATGAAGGAGCAGTCAGAAAATTTTAGTGTTTGACATAGTTACTATACCTACTCGTCTTCTTCCAGAATATGTAATAAAAATATGTTAAATGGGCTCATTGTAGTAAAGAAATTTACGAGTTGCAGAAATCCTCGATATACTTGTTGTTCTGGCGGAGGTCGATAACGATGAACAGAGCCATATCCTAGATCCTATGTGGTAGGTTATTGAATATGTCTAAAATTAAAGGGTAGAAAGTAGTAGCAGTTGTGCTAATGGGTTTTTATTGCTTAATATATTAATTTGAAACCTAAAAATGATCAAATCACAAGGTGCTAGTAGATTCCGGGGTGCGTTTTTGAGAGCCAACCGAAGATGCCCATTTTTTGGTATCTTCAAAATAACTCAAAAACAATGTGAATTTGGAGATTTTTACAGGAATTCTTTTTTGCACAAAATAAAATTTTCCAACCAAAAACGTTGCTACTATTAAAAATAATTAAAAAACCGTATTAGAAATTTACGAAGATTCACTTTTTTTTCTTTTCCAGTAATTCGTCGATAACTTTTTTACGGCATTCTGGGTTATATAAGTGTTCGGAGAAATGAAAGTTACTGAAGAAGCAAAGAAATTGCTTTTTTCATCTGCTCCGTTCAACCAACGATGGCCGAGATATCGCCGTTATTTTTTGCCATATTTTACCGCATTTGCTCTCATACGTTTTTTCTTTTAATTTTCAGTGAATCAATTTATTTTTGTGCAATAAAGCAATAATTTTAGATAATTTAATAAAAACACAAATGTTTCTTCTTTGCGAAAGTTTTTTTAAGAGACAATGCAAAATAGGAAGAAATCGGTTCTGCAACTGAATCCATTTCAGCTTTATTATGTGATTCAAAAGCTAACAATAAATGTCGCATACAATTATTTAAACGATTATTATTGAAGAATGCAACGCTTACACTATCACAGTTACCTCCAACAGCTGATACTGCTAGATTGCATGGACAATGAACATATTTACAGATCCAACAATGGAAGGCAAATATGTTATATCCCCTCCAATGAAACAATGGATTGATGTCAATTGCCATAACTCTGTCTCCTGCACCGAAATCTTTACTTAAAAAAATATATAAAACATATTTAAAACGAAATTGTGGTTGTAGAAAGTTTGGCATTAAATGCTTCATATTTTGCAAAGGAATGTGCAGGAATTAATTGCGAAAATGCAAATGTTCCAGAAATATCACAAGATGGGGATAAAGATATCGACAACGAAGTTGATATTGCCATCGAAATTAAAGAGTCGACTTCTTAAAATTAATAATGCACAATTTTACTTTACCTTCATGAATAAAAATATTTTTTGAAATGCGTTTATTGTTCATAATGTTTTCCTATAGTATTTTTTTATTTAAAAATCAGTTTAGTTTAAATAATGAATAAATTTTAATTTTAATATTATAAGACTCAACCACAAACATTAATTGTTTGTAATATTACTTTTTCGTAAAAAGGTAATATTTGTTTTACAACGTTAAATTGTTTCTGAGTTATTAAAAAAAAACTAAGAAATGAGCTTCTTCGGTTGGTTCTCAAAAACGAACCTCGTGATTTTATCGTTTTCAGGTGTCAATCTAACATATTAAACAATAAGAACCCTTTAACGCAATTTATCTTTACTAAAAGACATTCAATAGTCTATAGTACCATAGCACTTTTTTAGGGTGGTATATCAGTGTCTTCAAGCATGCTTTGCAAGCTTGATGCACTGCTCAGCAAGATTCTTAGATTTAGACCAGATATCTATATCTAGTATGTCTAAGAATATGTCTGTCATATAAAGCTTTGGGAAAAAACTGATGGCAGAGAAATCACAACCTTATTTTCAACATGATATGAAGTAGTCATTAATACCAGAAATCAAATGTTGTAGGAATCATTTTATTATATTTCTTCAGTTTATTTTTTCTACATCACCTATATTTTCCATTATAAAATAGTATCTTGAAGTAATTGAGACACCCTTTAATTGATTGGTCTTTCAGACCTTAGTCTGTAAGAATTTAATTTCTGGTGAAGTATTAAGGGCAGATGTTGTAGAATAGAAAATAATTCTATGACAGAGCTAGCTAGGTAAACAATTATTTTAATATCACCACAAGAGTATAAGAAGAGTGATGATTATAGAGGGTGGGGCAATAATGCGTCGGACCTGGATATATCGAGTTCTACGATAGCTAGAAATTTTTTAAAAATTGCAAGTAAACTAGATAAAAAATTGCATAACTGGAAATTACTTTCGAACATACAGGGCGAGCCTAGACGAATTTACAGGACCAAGTACCTTTTTTTAAATTGAATGTTATGTATATCAGTCATTCTTTGAAGCCTCTTTCTATGCTCTATTCATTCCTATATTAACACTGAATATCTTTCAACCACTTGGATGTAATTAATTTTTTTGTTGAAATAGTGCAATCTGCAGATGGATATTTAAAAAATCAGCACAGTCACAATTATGGGTTTTGAGAAAAAATTATGTGAATACCAGTTACCAGACATCTAACTAATGTTTTTGAATAATTTTCATTTCCTAAAACTGTACAGGGTGGCCAAGAATTATTTTTCAATTAAGAACTTTTTAAATTGAATTTTCTCAATATTTTCCAAAAATGAAGATAAATAGCTCCAGTCAATGTACCATCAAAGAAATGTGGCCCCCAAACGTATATAGACCATCTGTGTTGGTTATCAACTTGCATAAAAAAGTGAGGATTTTCCGAAGCATAATAATGGAAATTGTGCCTATTAACAAACCCATTTTTATGAAAAGTTGCCTCATCAATGAATAAAAAATTATTGAAGAAATTGCGTTTTACCTCTGGCCCAATTACAAAATTGTAGGCGCTTTTGAAAATCGTCATCAGATAATTCCTGATACATTTGAATATGATATGCATGCAACTTATTTGTTTTTAAGATTCGACCCACAGACCTAGTTATTCCTACTAATGAGCTCACTTCTCTTTGACTAACATGGGGATCCTCAACCATTGCCGTTACCAAACTAAGGTTTTATCGCTTGTCGAATAGCAAAAACGGCAAAAGATGTACAAAAAAACATTACAGTAAAGGACCTTTTATAGTATATTAAGGCATAAGTGGATATTAAGGTGTTTAAAATACGCATAGAGCAAGTGTTTTAAAAACCAGTTATCCACGAATACTTTACGCTATTTTTTGTTATTAGTACACTTTGAAATCATAAATACTGGGTATTATTACTACAAAAAATGGAAATAAGAATTAAGAATGTAAACTGGTTGAATTCGTGATGTGACATCAGAATACCTGTCAGTGTCAAATGAAAAATTTAAAAATTAATTTGCAATCTGTCACATAGGATTGTCTGTCAGATCAATAATTAAAAAGTTGACATTTTGACTTCACGTCGGGTTATTGATGTTGCCATGGTAACTTTAAAACACGCGCGTTCTTAAAAGTTGGATTTAAACACTCTGAGGCGTACTTTAAATAAGCAAAATAGGATACCAATAAAAAAAATACTATTTATTCATTTCAGTGGAGTAGAAGAAATGATCCCACTAAATGGCCTCATTTCAAAATTGCATAGAGAAGTGTGTCAATCAAAATGGGCAACACGTCGAACACCTATTATAAATTTTTCTAATTAATTATCTGAGGGAACCTCTTTATTTAAGTTTATTCTTGAATTTGACACTTATTTATTTATAAAGCGAACATGGTTGCAATTAGCCATAGAGAAGTAATTACAAAAAATGTTCGTTTTTCATCACGTCGTTAAAAAATATACAGGGTGTTCCAATTGAAAAGATTGACAAAATTCAATTTAAAAAGTTCTTAATTGAAAAACATTTTTTGGCCACCCTGTACAGTTTTAAGAAATGAAAATGATTCAAAAACATTAACTAAATAGCCTCGTAACTGGCATTCACATATGTTTTTCTTAAAACCCATAATTGTGACTGTGGTGATTTTTTTAATACCCATCTGCAGATTGCGTTATTTAAACAAAAAAATTCGTTACATCCAATTGGTTGGGAGATATTCAATGCTAATATAGGAATAAATAGAGCCTAGAAAGAGGCTTCAAAAAATGTACTGATATACATAGCAGTCCGTTTAAAAAAATCCACTTGGTCGTGTAATTTTGTCTTGGCTCACCCTGTATATTCGAAAATAATTTCTAGTTATAGACTTTTTTATCTAGTTTACTTGCAATTTTTTGAAAAATTTCTAGCTATCGTAGAACTCGAGATATCGAGGTCCGACGCACTATTTCCCCACCCTGTATAAGACAACTGCAAAATATAGTAGAAATAACAAGAGTTTTATTAGACACAAAATAATTTAAAACAAATTTATATTTTACGAAAGAACATATTTTTATCGTTAAAAAAAAATATGTTTTAGTTAATTTTTGTTTCTGTAGTGAGCTTTCAAAGGTAATTGACCAGATAATTTATTTTTCTAATTTTTTCTACGCTATGTTATGACTGAAATTATTATCTTTCTTACTACAGCTAAAATTGTTATGTAGGAAACTCAAAATAGTAGTGACATTTACGGAAAATCACAATAAAAATAAAGTAAAGTGTAAATTAGAATACATATCAGCAAACTTCTTATATGGAAGTATTTTATAAATAATAACATTTATTCATAAATAAAATGTTGTCTTTAGTATTCTTATTGTGTCTAGACTTTAGATCGTAATGACCACTTGTTATAGTCAAAAATTATTTTGTCAGCCTACAAAACAATTAAATAGTTATACACTGGGTGTCCCACTTAAAAGTGTAACACCCTTTTATCTTTTTTAGTTTTTTTCCAATTTGATCCAAATTTTCTTCAAGGATAAATTGCATTATGGTGTAATTATGACTAAAAAATTATTCGCTTCCTTCGTTTGCAATGCCACCTAAAATACCAAAATAAATGAAAAAAAATTACAAATGATTTTTGCCCAAAGAATATAAATTCAAAATTTGATTGGATTATAAAAATACTGATACTTTGTTTAGACGTGCAAAGACTGTGCAGAACACGCAAAAATTAAATAATAATTTACAAATTATACTTTACAACAAATTGATTGTTTGAAAAAAATTCTCACAGCCTGTTTTCAATATATAAAACCCTTTAATTATACTATTCAATATTTCTTAAATTTAGTTGATTCTCTAAAAAACTGGTGTCACGATGATGTATTTTTGGATATTCATGTTTAAAAATAATTAAATCACCTAAAATAATCGAACTTAATAAGAGCATCTCGTGAAATTTCAACTATTTTAAGAAATAATTACATTTTTTTTCTGTTGATTGGACCCATTTCACATCGCCCATTATATTACACGGCGCCACAGTGAAGCTAATTTTGGATCTGTTAAGTGCATTTCAGTGCATTTTTCATTCTAATTTTCTGTCGTCTATTTCAGCGGAGCAAACCTCCAAACAGACCAAGAGTATACGTAGAAAGTTCGTCCCATACAGAGATTCCGTTCTGACATGGCTATTAAAAGACACATTAGGTGGAAATTCCAATACAGTAATGGTGGCAAGTAAGTACTGTTTTCTTTAACAAATGGAAATCCATATAATTAGTTAGTTAAAAAATAATGACATTCAAAAGTTCTTTACTACAGCGAATTTATCTTTCTGTTCGTTTTCAATCATTAGCGGTTTTTTTTTTTACAAACATTTTTTAATAATTTTACTAAAATATAATCTAATACTTCACCGACATTTATTGTTATGTCAGTGTCATGTTGTTACACTTGACGTGGCAAAATATTTTCCTATACAATATTAAAAAAAAAAAAAAATTAAAAATGTTCATTGTTAAATGTTATAGTTTAAGTGACGATATTTCCTACCGTCGAGTCACAGCAAAATTTTATGATGGCCCAATTATTTGGCCAACTGGTAACCCCGATCTGATTGCTGTGAATTTTTACTTTTGGATATCAAAAGCTATGCGCAGTAGTATTTAATAACAATCTAGCTAGTTTAAAAGAAAAAAATAGGGTTGAACAATAAGATAAAATTTATTTTGCAGTTGGAGGCCAAGATCTCATAATTCACTATAATTTTTAATCCGTACTATTTTTTAATACCATTTTTCAAAATATTCATAAGTCACTTTACTCTTTGTAGTATATCATTTTTGCATATAACTTAGCAACCTGTGCATACATTTTTTTAAATAGTTTCAGTTTCCGACTTTTTATAAAGAGCAGGAGCTTTTTTATTTTTCTTATAAACTTAAAAATAGAAAAGTTTTTCCCTCTTCCGAACTCAATCCGTTAACACGCTGTAGAAGTGTATTCAAATAGTGTCGATTTAAAATATTAATTTTCTATTATAAAATATTGAAAATGTTTGTATGAAATCTAGTTATGACTTCTATTTTTATAACAATATATTAACAAAGTGCATGACGCGGCACCTTTTAGTGCATTCTGTGAGTCGGATTGAACCTCGAAAAACAGAAATATTTTCTAACGTAACGAGACTATGTCACACCCCCGTTTTCAAGGATGCTGAATACGATGGCGGTGGTTAAATCTCTCTCCGAGGTCACCCAACCCTCCAAACGACCAAAAGCTACCCCCGAAAGGGGTAAACAGCGTATCAGCGATCTCCTACGAGCCAAACCTGTCTTACCCCAGTTTTCGAGGATGCTGAGCACGATAGTGACGTCGAGGCCCCTCCTCGACCCCCGCCAACCTCAAAACGGCCAAATACCACCCCCAAAGGAGTGAAACGCGGATAAGCCGTCTTCTCTTGGCTACACCCACGAAAACCCCCCGTTTTCGAGGATGATGAGCACGATGGTGTTGTCGAAACCCCATTTCGACCCCCGCTAACCCCTAAATGGCCAAAAACCAGCCCGAAAGGGGGTAAACCGCGGATAGGCCATTTCCTACCGGCCAAACTTGTGTTATCCCCCGTTTTCGAGGATGCTGAGCTCGATGGGGGATTTTCGTGGGTTTAGCCGAGAGACGACGGCTTATCCGTGTTTCACCCCCATGGGGGTGGTTCTTGGACGTTTGGGGGGTTGACGGGAGTCGAGGAGGGCTCTCGACATCACCATCGTGCTCAGCATTCTCGAAAACAGGGGTAAGACAGGTTTGGCTGGTAGGAGACGGCGGATACACGGTGTACCCCTTCCGGGGGTAGTTTCTGGCCGTTTGGGGGTCGGGTGACCTCGGAGAGAGATTTAACCACCGCCATCGTGTTCAGCATCCTCGAAAACGGGGATGTGACATAGTCTCGTTAATAATTTCCTTGTATTTTACTTCTAATTCATGATTCTCGTGGAATGAATTGGAAGCAATATTTAATGAAGTATGTGAAACACTGGTAAAAGCATAGACTTACATGCTACTTTGGATCATGATAATTTGGAACCTATAACAGCCAATACCATAAACAACGCCAAAAAGATCTTTTTAGAAAAGGATACTTTATGCTAAAAGTTAACTTGTACCAGCCAGTACCATAAATAACGTCGAAGTATCCTTTGAGTAAAGAATATTTTATACTTAAAATGAACTTTTAGCATAAAGTATCCTTTTCTTGAAGAATCCTTTTGACGTTGTTTATAGTACTGGCTGTAAGTATAAGATTACTTTTCTTCTTGTCATTTGCAGTTCTTCAAATAATTTTATGTGCATTTTGTCGCCACATGTATAGAAAAAAATTGCTACGTAAAAGTTAAAAACACGAATTTTCAGACACCTTTCAATTAGTTTTCTACCTTTTTGACCGATTTATGGTTGTATGAAATAACAAGAAGGAATGTTAAAAAATGTATACTATTTTACTAAACTGTCTATTATACGTTTTCCATTTTTTTCTTCTAATTTCCAGTAATTTTTAACAAAAAAAGTTACAGACTGACGAATCCATCGACAGACAGACATGCGACCGACAGAAATATGTTTTGCTTAAAGTAGCCATTTTCTAGAAAGAGGCGATAGGGAAATATTTATTGTTTTTGGCCATAACTTTTTTATTAGCACGTATAATTAAAAAAACTATAAGGCTACCTAAATAGAGCCATAACAAGACTATTACTATGAATTTTTACTCAATATTTTCCGTGATTTGCAAAATAGATTTGAATTTAAAAATTATGCTAATCTTCCTAGTTCGTAGTTTTAAATCTAACTATTTTGGAAACGACTGTAATTATTGAGTGAAAATTCATGGTAATAATAATCTTGATGTCTACTCAGGTGGTCTTACAGTTTTTTTAAATATACATACTAAGAAAAAAAAGTTATGGTTAAAAATAATAAATATTTCCCTATTAGATGGCTCATTCTAGGACATGGTCACCTTCAATTGAAAATCTCGATGCTTCATGACGTTCTAAACATATTTCAAACAAAAAAAATATATGCTTTTTTTTACTTTTATCATGTACAAACTATGAACAATTTCCTATTTTAAATTCATTATTTATTACGTAAAATTTCTGATGTATTACGCTGTAAGCTAATTGTACTCTGATTTTGAACATATTTTTGAGAACTAATAAAAATCAGTAAAATTTAAATTACATACCTATAATCATTTAAAGAAACTCATATCAATCTTTAAAACACACATTATTTTCAATAACTTTTGATTCCAGAAATATTTGTAGATTAACAAACATTTTTGTTGTACTTTTTAACTTCAAATGAGTTCACCTTTACTCATTATTTACCTCGTCTTTTGCAGCTGTCTCTCCTTCCAGTGCGTGCTACAATGAGACGGTAAATACTCTGCGTTTTGGGCAACGGGCCAAACTCATCGTGTCACATCCAGTAGTGAACGAAGATCCGAAAGAGAAAACTATTCGAGAATTAAGAGCAGAAATTGCCAAACTGAGAGATCTGCTGAAACTTTCGCAAGTGAGTGTTTTTAATAAAGCAATAAATTATTTTTTATTTACTATCAATTTTTTTATAGTTGTCTCCAGAATTACTTTCACAAGATCCAATGCTTTGTCGCGTCAATTCTTTTGAGAAAAATGGAATTTCAGAAGCAAATCAAGCAGACAATACCGCTGTTGCCAAACCTACCTCCATTCTAGAATCTGGAGAAATATTTGAAAATATAAAAGAAGATAACTTATCAATTTCACCCATAGGGCTTTTAATTGAAAAGAAAACATATGGAAATTGCCCGGTAAATAATAATAAAGGTAACAAATATGACGCAGAGCCTTCGTGTGATAATTTTATATTCACCGAAAATGCAAGTGAAGTCTTCGATAAAAACTTGAATATTACCACTGAAAAACTGTTGCCCCTTATAAGCGTTTCGAGCTCAATTAAACAAGCCAAACCCACGAAATTACGCAGAACATTCAGCGTAGACCATTCCTACAGTAAAATGGACAGCGAGAAAATAAAAATGTTTAGTTCTGAAGAATCCATTCCTTCTACAAGCACTGTATCTCAAAAGTCAAGTAGTTCAATAATCACAGGAAAACAAAAATCCCACGAATCTTTAGCGCCAATAAAGAAACCAGTGAGTACGTCGACTACTTCACTTCGTCGTCGTTCTCTCAATAAATCAAATCCTTCTTTACCTAAAACTGTCCCTAAGAAGAAACCACCGGAAAATATTCCAAACAAAGCAGAAAAATCAGTTGCCACAGAAACTATAAATACCAAGAAAGTTGAATCGAAGGTAAATTCTATTCGAAAACCTGGCATTAAACCTAGATCGCAGATAGTGGCTGCCGTTACCAGTAGATTATATTCCAAAATAAAGAAAAAGGAAGTTGCAACTGATACACATGACATCAACAGCAATAAAAATGATTTACCAAAAGAATTAACCATATGTACTCAAGCCAGAACACGTTTAAGGGAACTCACAAGGAGAGCTTTACGAGCACATAGATATAAAGATGTCGACACGCAAACCGATCTATTTCCGGTTCTGCGCATTAAGGAAATTTCAACAGATGTCGCTGACCTAAGAATAATGCTAGCTGAAGTTAAAGACGCAGAAACAGAATCTGAAGTCATTATAACCAAAGATGCTTGTGTTGATTGTCCTGGTTTTAACAATTTTTTCGATGAAGATGTTGGATACAAGGGAGTATTTTTTACAAGAACTTGTGGAACGCAGTTTCCCGAGAAGTCCCAAGAGATGATAGGTAAACAAGACCCTGTATTACCTTCCACAAGAGGAGCTCCAAACACGATATCTTTTACTAAATATTTACGTGAAATACAAGATTCAAACATTGAAATATCTGATGTTATCCCCAATAGTCCCATTTACACCAAAGCTGTTAACATTAACATATCTCATAATTACATTGGGGGAAACAGATTGAACGATAGTGTTTCAGATGATAGTATTGATAATCATAACGCGCAAAATGTGTGTTTTCCCACGCCTGACTTGATTAGTAATCACAATTCATTAGAGCAGCAAAGTCACGATATTCCTGGACCCTCAAAACCTGAGGTAACCCCAGAACTTAATGAGAGTCAAATTCGGTATGCAGATATGGAAATACTGCAAGAGCATTTTGCCATTCACGAAAGCTTTATGCCTTCGACTCAAAATGTAAATGTCACAGTAGCCAAATGTTCAATAGTTCCCAAATGTACAGAAAATATCAAATCAATTAATATATCAAATGTCCGAGCACCTGAAATATGCACCACAACAAATTTTCATGAATGTAAACCATTTCGTGTATTTGAACCGGAAATGGCAAAGCCTAAAATTGTGTTGTGCAAAGATTTCAAATGCGATGACTGTATTATATTAGAGGAACCCCTTATTCTCAGATCTATCGTGAAACAGATTCCTAAAGGTGTACCTGTATCCGGTCACTCATCAAGTAGTGACGAAGATACCTCTAGTGGTGAGCTACCAGACTCTCTAGACTACCATATGGCAAATAATAGAAAAGTTAAATTTCCTGGGAAAAATCTCAATGATCCGTCAGAAAATCAAAGAATGGTTAAGGCGATGTCCGATTTCTTAGAAGAAGCCACACAGCTGATGAACACTCTATCAGTAGCCGCCAACAACATAGGCACTGGGAATAACCTACAGTTGGACGAGTCTTACGACCTTGAGATAACCTTAAATGGTATTAGAGGATTAAAAAAGCCCAATCGTAAAAGGCGAAGAAAAGTTGCTTGTACTACTTTTACCACGAAAGTGGATGATACAACTGGTCATTCTCTTCCTGTAAATATGTCAGACTGTTGTACCCAGTGTGAAATAATCACTCCAGTAAACAAGTACGAAGCACTAGTAGAAGATTCATGTAGGAGATTGGAACAAAAAATTAACAAAAAACCTACTTCGCAGTCAAAGGTTCACATTAGTAATGGTTATCAAGATCGTGATGACATACTAGATCCATTTTCGGAGCCCTTAACGTATAATCCTTGGGATTTGAGCCATCCTTCAAACGATATTGATGTTGAGGACTCAAGCCTAGAGAGCAATCCAGTTACTTTTTCTGACTATGGAAGTTTGCCCAGGAAAACACATAAAAGGCATAGAACCCCTACTTGTAGTCCAAGTGCATTCTTGAAGCAGCTAACCAACATGAGAAAACAGATTATTGAATCTTCTAGAGAGGAATTGTTGGGTGGTTCAAATAATCATTGAATTATTTACTGGAATTGACCCATACCATTTTCTTACATGAGTATTCATAGTACCACCCAGTAATTACGTTACGTAAGACAAAAGGTCAGAAGAGGATATTTACTTTGCTTGACCCAAAAGTTCATTAACAGTTATTGCAAATAAAAGCAATATAAGGAGAAATTGATTGAGGAAGCCGTTACTCTGTTGTAATCCATAATTATAACGAAATCGAGTAAGACACTACTATGTTTTTTACCACTATATTTGCACAAAACGTTACTGCAGTTTCAACCCTTTAGGTCATTTTCAAACGATGATTCAACTAAGAATGAAATACAAAAGATTTGGTCCCTATTTAAATACGTTTCTAGAATTAAACAGATTAGAAAATTATGAAAGTACACAGGTAGTTTATGATATCTTAACTATCTAAGGGTGGGGTTTCTCAGAAATATTAACTACATTTTGGTACCAATAAAAAGAGGCGAATACATAATATCTAATTGATCATTTAACAAAATTAAATCATCCTTATTATTGTGTTTGTATACTTCCAGTGCTTCTAACAAATTAAGTTTCAAACCTTTGCTAGCATAGTGTAGGATTTCCATATTATTAATATCTGGGAAGTTATGTCCACTCTGTAATATGTGATTAGAAAAAGCAGAATCTGTTTTTTGTAGTCTGAAGGACCTATCATGATCGAGGTATCTGGTTCTAAAATTACGTCTGGTCTGTCCTATATATATGTTATTGCACTCCGAGCAATTTAACCTATAAACTCGTATCTTTTTGTTTTATCCTTGGCGTTGTAAATTAAATTTGATAATTTTTGTTGTGGTTTAAATGCTATGTTGATATTATGTGTTTTGAGAATATTTGATATTTTCTCTGTTAGTGTATCGCAGTATGTGATGGTAGCGTAAGGTGTTTGTTTTTCTTCTCTAACTATGGGATAAATTGCTTTAAAAGTATACTGGTTTTGTTTTTTGTTTATTAATTTGGCGATAATTTCTGTGGGGAAACCATTGTTCTTGACTATTTTTTTAATCATTGAGAGCTCTGCCTTTGTCAGAAACACAAATAGAAAAAGAGCTCTCAATGATTCAAAAAATAGCCAAGAACAATGGTTTCTCCACAGAAATTATCGCCAAATTAATAAACAAAAAATAAAACCAGTATACTTTTAAAGCAATTTATCCCATAGTTAGAGAAGAAAAACAAACACCTTACGCTACCATCACATACTGCGATACGCTAACAGAGAAAATATTAAATATTCTCAAAACACATAATATCAAGATAGCATTTAAACCCCAACAAAAATTATCAAATTTAATTTACAACGCCAAGGATAAAACAAATAGATACGAAAAATCTGGAGTTTATGGGTTAAATTGCTCGGAGTGCAATAGCATATATATACAGACCGGACGTAATTTTAGAACCAGATACCTCGATCATGATAGGTCCTTCAGACTACAAAAAACAGATTCTGCTTTTTCTATCCTCATATTACAGAGTGGACATAACTTCCCAGATATTAATAATATGGAAATCCTACAATATGCTTGCAAAGGTTTGAAACTTAATTTGTTAGAAGCACTGGAAGTATACAAACACAATAATAAGGATGATTTAATTTTGTTAAATGATCAATTAGATATTATGTATTCGCCTCTTTTTACTGCTACCAAAATGTAATTAATATTTCTGAGAAACCCCACCCTTAGATAGTAAGGATATCATAAACTACCTGTGTACTTTCATAATTCTCTAATCTGTTTAATTCTAGAAACATATTTAAATAGGGAACAAATCTTTTCTATTTCATTCTCAGTAGAATCATCGTTTGAAAATGACCTAAAGAGTTGAAACTGCAGTCACGTTTTGTGCAAATATAGTGGTAAAAAACATAGTAGTGTTTCACTCGATTTCGTTACAATATAAGGAGGTCTAGAAATGGTTTAGTTTTTGTTAAGACTCTCCTCTTCCCTGTATTGAGATTTCCCTAAAGAGAGAAAAATTTAATTTTATGATATAGTGCAGTTCATACAACTGCACTAGTACCACTAGGATTGTAATATTTTTATATTTATTTATAATTTATTTATTTATATAAATTTATATAGTTATTTAGAGATATACACTGCACGTAGAATTTTTTGTACTAATATCTAACTTTTTCTACAAACTTCTTACCGTAAATAGCTAGGTTTATTAGTAAATAAATAAATATATTAAATTTAATGTGTTAATTCTCTTTATTAGAATGTACTCAGGATGTCACCATGACATCAAACATTTAAGCGCAGCACCTAAACTAAGAATTTTTCTTATACGGATTTTCCAGGGTGCTCAGTACAATTAAAATATTATTTTTCTAAAACTTCTGGTTGTCTCGAAATTTTCAAATATCGATAAAACAACTCTGGATCTGTATGCATGTGTGTAGACCGTTTCTTTTAAACACAGTCATTTATTTTAGGGGCCATCCATTAATTATGTCACACTTTGAGGGGGGGGGAGGGGGTCTATAAAATGTGACAGAGTGTGACAAAAGGGTAGGAGGGGGTCAAACTTTCGTGACATCACAGTATTTATACCTACGCATACCGTTGATTTAATTGAATAAAATTCAAAAAAATATAAAAATCAGACAATTCTACCTCAAAACATAATGCCGTAAAATATGTGACGTCATAACAGTGGGGGAGGGGTTGAGTCGAATGAGACAACCTGTGACATAGGGGGAAGGAGTAGAAAAATCGTAAAATTTGGGTGACATAAAATGGATGGTCCCTTAGTCTTGAGGCGTGTAACTCTATCATGTTGTATGTAAATTGTATTATGTTATAATTTTAGCGCATAATATTATTAAGTTTTTGCTTAAGCATACAAAAAGTCTAAGATGTACAAGATCTCAAAACTGTATATTATACAGTGCCTCTCACGTCCGAAAAAACACTAGAGACGTAGAAACTGTCATTTTTATATAGAATATGTTTTATTATAATTTTAGAGCAACCTGTTCCTAATTTTTTTTATTACAGTCACAAACATACGAAGATGAACAAGATATGGAAACTGCAATATACTGTGTATCTCTTAGATTCGAATTAACTTTACGTAGATTAGAAGATGTATCAACTTAACTTTAAAATGTTGTTTAAATGTGTTCAGTACGTCTTTTACAAAAGAAACGAAAGCTGTGGTTGGACGTTGCCAATTGAAAATACTTATTGCTCATATTATCTTCTGTTAGACCTAAAATTTAAGAAGGTATGTGAGAAACATATAAAATGACATATGAAATTATATAAATTATATAAAAACAATAACGGATAAAAGAAGTAAATATTTTTAAGATGTCTTTGAAACTTTATTTAACTTTAATAACTGTAACTTCACATTAACTGGGAAAATAATCGAACAAATACAAAATAATTTAAAAAACTAAAAATAATATGTATAAACCATGAATTTTAGTTTCATTCGATTTCGCACAATACAGGTGTTATTACTCTATAGATTTATCATCGTAGTCAGTTGTTTTAATGCTATCGCAAGTTAAAACTTGTTTCTGCTATTCTCATAGTGATCACAGATCACAACAGACTAAACAGACAACAGACATTGGGGAAACGGACTGGGTCAGTTAAAAACATCAATTAAAATCTCCTAGTTGATGGGTGATTTCTTTAGGCATATAAAAGTAAAGAACCGCTGCCTAAGAATTCACTACTTCCACATCCACATTTTCCATCCACGTCTCTTTAAATGAAAACATCTTAACCCACTCTAGTATATAGAAACAATTGGTCATTGAATTTTAAATATTTAAATAATATTTGAAGCAGATTTCTAGCATATATGCCAAAAATGAAGTTTATGGACTCTTATTAGCTTGCTCTACTTATTTTCCCCAATTTATACACCCCCCCCCTTCAACGGGATCTACACCGCCCCCTCCTTCATCATGATCTACCCCTCTTCAACGGAATCATCTCAGTCAGATGCCATTACAATTCATACGTGTTTCAAATATCAAGTGAATATCTCAATTATATTTTATTAACCCCTTTAATAATGAAGTGGAGGTGAGGGGGGGGGATCTGGAAGGAAATCTGCTTCTAGTATATAAACCAAATCTCAAGTTTCCGTACTCTTACCAGCGTTTTACATTTGTATCTACTTACCTCCCATCCATTTAATGGAATCATCTGAAAATATAATCTAGTTCCAGATGCAATTATAATACATACGTGTACTAAATTTTAAGTGAATATCTCAATTTAAGTTTAATAATGGAGTGAGGATGCTGGTGGGGTTGCAAAATGTTACAAAAAAATCTGAGACCTTGGATTCTAATATATACACCAAATGCTTTACTTGTTTTACTTATTTCCCCATATTTACCCATATTTAACACCAACCTTTCAACGGAATAATCCCAAAATATAATCTAGTTCCTGATGTCGTTATAATATATACGTATACCAAATTTTAAGTGAATATCTTAATTTCATTTTGTCAACCCCTTTAATAATCAAGTGGTATCGTTGAGGATTGGTGAGGTATGGAAAATATTGTAAAAAAATTTGAGGCCATGGCTTCTAGTATATACACCGAATTTCAAGTATCTGTACTCTTACCAGCTTGCTTTACTTATTTTCCCCTATTTACCCTTATTTAACCCCAACCCTTCAACGGAACCATCTCAAAATATTTCCAGAAGTTGTTATAATACATACGTGTACCAATTTTAAAGTGAGTATCTTAATTTTATTTTATCACCTTACCTTTAATAATGGGGTGGTGGGAGGACAGAAAATATTATTAAAAAATCGAAGACCTTGGCTTCTAGTATATACATCAAGTCATTTCTACTTTTACTAGCTTGCATTACTTATTTCCTCCTATTCACCCCCAAACCTTCACCGGATAAGCTCAAAAAACAATCCCACTTCGTGGATGTAGAAGTAAATCATTATTAAAATGTTATCAATAAGTACTATAAGTATAACATTAGTTCAACGGCAAAATTAGTATTATTAGAAAGTTACTTGTTAATGGAAAATGCTTGAAGAGGTTCATTTAACAAATTGATATTAATATTAATTAATTAATTAATTTTAACCTGAAAGATCTGCTATTGCATTAATACGTAAAATAAATTTAAACATTAATAAATATTCTAACAGTGCATTAAACCATTATACGATTACAGTGCTGCTATCAGTAAGTTGCTACGGACGTCGCGTTTCGATGTCCAAATCAACATAGTTTTACATTCAACGCCTACTGACTTTACACCGTTCTCTGCGTTGTTTCATCTACCAGGGCGTTTCGTATGGAAAGCTGCTAATCCTGAAAAGAATATTTCAAATTAAAAGTAACCTCCATCTTCTCGGTATACTTGATGTCTCCTTTGAAAGATAAAAAGTTTATTGCCTAGCAAGCAAATTTTCACATTTTATCACCATAGCCTTAGAGAGAACATATTTTCTATATTTCCATACGACGTAATATGCTACACAATATTTACCCTTCATAGTAATATATTTTGTTAACAAATATGTAGTGGCATTTAACATTTGATTTTGAGACAGATCGAGTAAAACGAAAAAAATATATTTCTTTTAATTTTATGTTCAATTATTTATCCAATAGACGCTGATAATGAGAGAAATTTTCGTCGAAAACATGTGACGAAGTTAAATAATTATTTATAATGATTAAAGTACTCGACGGATCATTATTAAATTCAATGAGATTCTACTCTGGTAGTAAACGACGAAATAAGAGAAATCAAGTAGTTTCGTTAAGGATTGCGATCTGTAGAGTGTTTCCAAATGTACAGACCAACTGACGAGGATATATGGCAATTTTTAATAGCAGTTTTAGAGGAATAGAAAGTTTAAGTATATTTTCTTTCCATAAAGATGTAATTAAAATTTTGCATAATTAACCAATTAACTTTTATCGCTAAGCGACAATGGAGTACATACTCAGTAAGATATATAACAAAATAGGCGAACTATGTTACATTTATTGAAGCATAATTTGTAATACAGCATTTATTTATTCTTTCATAATTCCAAAGATTGAAAGTAATACCGTTCACTATATTAGACATCTTCATATTCCTCCCCTATTTCCAATAAAATTTTTATCCTTTATACATTCTCTGGTGTGACAAAACCATTCTACAATTATAAAAATGGACACCATTCATACCAGTTTAATTTAATACTTAACAGCCAGACGACTTTATTATCCGATAAAATATCAAGTTTTTGTGTGAGGAACATTTAAAATCGCAATTTCACCGGAAAAAGTAAAATTGCCACAATTAAAAGTTTAAGTTTTGGTGCCAGGTACCAATTTGTGTCACCATCTAATTATAATAACCCATATTTAAAGTTATGTGGAAGATTTATTATAATTATAACCTGGTCGTAAATTATTACAGAACAGTTACAAATAATTTACAAGACTGTTAAACGCTCTAATGAATTTTGTGATTATTTTTCTGACTTCCAAACTGAATATACAGGGTGTAAGATGTATAGCCGTTATAATTTAATACAGTGATATAGATACATAGATATAATTTATTTGTTTGCTTGTACAGGAAATACGAAATACCCAAACGGGTGTCTAACATGAAACTAGAATGAGAAGAAACAGATACCGAAATAAAAATACACAAACATACATATTATAGATTATATGTAAAGTAAATAGAATATTCTTATTCACAATGTTTGTCGAAGATGATTTGTTAAATTTTAATATGAAATTCGTATCTCCATATTCTCCTCAGGTCCGTTGCTGACCATGAAAATTGTCTTGTCTCGCTATTTATCAGCCAATATTATAAAGTGATGCTTACTATGTTCGACTACGCCCGGAGGAGGCTTCTCGCTGCAATCGATCGTTTTGGAGAATTTCAATTTCTCTGTCTATTTATTTGTCAGCCAACCATGAAAATCGAAAGTTTAGAAGACATCGAAATACGTGAAGAAACGTTTCGGAGGGAGGGGGAATTCTTTTTGGTCAATTTTATAATTCTGAAAAAGTGCAGCTTGCTCCATCAGTTTACAAAGGTTAAAAATAGTGTATATTGGTTTAATTATACAGGGTGTAATTAGTTTCATGTCATTAAATAAAACTGGTGGTAGGGAAGGACATGGCAAACAAAAAAAACTTATATAACATTGGGTCTAAAGCTCATAGTTTTGGAGAAAAATAAAATAAGCAAAAATTTCGCACAAAATTTGTTGAGAACTGCTGGAATATTGAGGTAGGTTTAGATTGTCGCGTGTGTCTTTGCCTATGATACTCAATATTTGTGTAGATAGCTATAAAATGTCGGCGGTCTTTAGCGATGCGGTAAACATGAAAGACGTCGACGTTTTCTGAGTGTGTAGTAGGTCTGATCTGAAGAAAACTATACTCTGACTCTCCCTTATGCAATATTTTAGTTACTGTTGGTGTTTCGTTATGTACACACGTCCGTATTTATAGTTAAGATTTATTTTATTGACTTACCGTTCAAGTCATTAAATTCTTGATTACGTACAGACACAACTTACTGCTTCGTACTTTTTTTATTCCTTTTTTGGATTTTGGACCAAGTTTTTCTTTTAATTTTCTTTATTGACAACGTTAGTTCATAGTTCGGATAGAGTTTAGTGTTGAACGGAGTGCCTATATCGTTAATTTGACGTACCGAACTGTGTATTGATGCAGATGCAGAAAGTTCGAATAATTTAGGTAGGTGGTAAACTTTTAACACAAGCCACTCATTTATGTTACAAATGTTAATAAATCACATTTAAATGTTCTAAACTATAAACATTAATGCAATATTTTGTTTCAAATAAAAAAACACACATGTAAAAAAATGCTCTGTTTAAACCTCGATGGCCATTATTTGCAGTTGTGCAGGAAGAGATAACGAATTATTTATAATACACGCAAACGAAATTTGGTCGACGGGTTGAGACGCAAGACGCAAAACCCTTTGCACACACCGGCAAATTCCTTTGTCGGCATACTTGGCTGTACCCGTCGCTTTTGATATTTACTAAGAGGAAATGCCTTATATCTATTACGTCTACTATACCTCCTTATAATTGCCTGAGTTAGGTTGAAGCGGTCCATCAAAGGCGGTCGATGACCCAAGGCCTCTGCTTTGACACCACAGACCGCCGCGTGCGCCGGAGAGGACTATGCACTTTTTCATGACAACTTAAAAGTTGTATAATTGGGAACTACAATTCCATTGACCAAGAAAAGCAGTGGTTCTCAATTGTCTTCTAACTTAATATTAAAAATGTTGACCTCGGTCAGTTTTTTTCAAAGTGCCCCTAGAGCGAAAAGTCATAAAGGTTTTTTGTTTGTCTAGTCGGTCCCCATTACCAGTTTTTTTAATGACATGAAACTGATTACACCCTATATATCCAATAAATGGAAATAATATTGGCTGACGTTAGTTCGAAAGAGAAATTCGAAAGCGTTGTAACTCTGTTGTTGTGCGACGAAAATCAACTCGATTACTCCCAAAATGTTGGAAATAATACTCTAAAAAATGATATTTCACGTGGCTGATATTTGTGTACTTACATATTTACCCTTTCCAACCTAATTTTGAAAATCATATTTTTTTAAACAATAATTAATTGTTAAATTAATAAAGGATTGAAATCAAAGGTTGGAAAGGATAAATATTGATTGATTGATTGATTGATTGATTGATTGATTGATTTGCCAGCGTAAGGTAGGCATTGCTGACGCTGGATGGATATGGAACATGATTGTTGCAATCAGCGAGAGCCACATGACGCATGGAGTAGGAATATAGAATGGGAAATGTTGGTGTTTGTGAGATGCTTCTCTTAAATTTCTATGCTTCTTTTAAATTTCCATTTTCATCGGATGGGAAGTATAGGCCTTTGTGAGATGCTTCTTTCAAGTTTCCATGCATCTTATAAGTTTCCATCTATATTCATCTCCTTATCCATTCTCCTTCATAGTCTTCTGTTTCTTCTCTTTCTGAATCTAGCAGTGTGGACCTCCTCCAGCTCGCTTTAATTTATTAACTGCTCCACCGGTAAATAACCATTTATAGTGGAAGTGCAAGGAAATACCCGGAGAGAACATTCGAGACACCCTGTATATCGATCCGCCAAGGTAAAGCAAAATAAAAAGTAAAACCTACAAAAAATAAAAAAGAGATCTAGGAGAACATATGGTACGCTTTGTATATCAAGCAGACCCCAACTCCTTTGTTCTGAGAGATATTTTTGTATTCGTAAATAAGCTCAATATATGGACCATGTGACAAAGATTAATAAACTAATAAAGAACTTATCTCTTCGACTGCGTGCATATGTTGGCAGCGTCATTCTTTGTTCTGTAGGATTCCTACCCTAGTTGCACTCACGTGTCGCTCACTTGACACTAAATATTTATTGCTCAGCTTTTTCTACCGCAATAAACCCAAAGCCTCTCATAGGCTGTCCGGAAGGGGGTTAAACATTTGAGAAAACACAGACAACATCCATTACCCACGAACATTGCCAGTGTCGGTGCTGGGGATCGAACCCAGTACACGTTAGGCAGTCTGACCTAGCGCGCTCGCCACTAATACGTTTAGCCGAGTGAGCTACTGTACCGGTTAATAAAGGAAATAATAATTTAACATAAAGCTACTGATTTATCCAAGTAGATTATCTATAAAATAAGTTATTCCAGTTTCATTAATGTTAGCCAGTAAAAAGAAGTTTGTTGTTTAAATATTCAAAGCCGTAAACAGAAGTTCTCAGCCATTTAGTCAGCCAATTTTAGCTACGATTTTTTTACCTCCACCCCAAAGTTCATAACGTATGCGTCCAATGCAACTGAGAAAGAAGAAAAAAATATAAATTGTTAATTCTATAAGGGTATATTAAAGCTATTAGTAGTATTTACATTAAGTACAAATTAACAAAATTTATAAACATAATTGTAACTTCCAGACGGCTTCTCAGTATGTTAACCGCTAAAATCAAAATTGTAATTAGTTACAATATTATACTATTTACTAACTATAAAGATATTAATATGTATGTCAGTTATAAAAAGGACATGGTAGGTAGATATTTTGTTTTAATTTTCTTTCTCGTGGATAGGATATACATTTCCCTAACAGTCAGGCATTCATACACATCTGACTTACCGACATTTTCCTGAGCTGCTGCATGTAACAAAGAAATGTTGTTAGGTCATCCTAAAAACTTTAAACAGCGTTTGTTTGCATTATAAAAGACAAAAGGTAGACTCCATTATCATACATAATACATAATGTTTGGAAAAATATGAATTATCTGTTTTATTCCATAGCCCAGTGGCCAGGGAGTTTTGCGCTAAGGTTTAACCTTTTGTGTTTTGCACAGAAGTAGGTCCTTGTTAGTAGAAAAGTATACTAAAAGTTAAAGTTAAAGCAGAATATATAGGAAAAGTTAGATGTGAAAATTATATAGCAGAAAATCTACATAAAAAATCTTGGTTCAATCGAAAGGTATTTTCAATACGCGTCGTCTGGCGCACAACTCATTTTGTCAATCCGTTCATTTGTGATAGCCAAAGTAAATTTCTTAATTAACAAATTGATTACTCCGAAACTAATGATTTCAGGATATTGTTTCTTTCAAAAAACATGCCTTTTATACCAAAGAATACACCATTTTTTTTGGCCCGATATCTTCAATATTTTTTGATTGTTTAAACAATTGGCATAATTTCTTAATTAGCAAATAACTTTTTTTTCGAAAGTTTGATCGACTTCAAACCAACTTTAAACAATAAATATTGATGTCGGGAATAACCCCCATAGAAGTCTGCACGAATGCAACTTTTTGCTTTCCTATAATAAAACAATTTTTAAATTGTAAAAAACGCAATAAATAATTGTTATACTCTGCGCAAATACAAAACGAAAAGTATATTGCATTCGATTGGCACATTTCTAAAACCGGTAATATTGGTCGTAGAGAAACAAATTTCATATCACTGTGTTGGTGATCGAATTCTGAACAACTTTCAAAATGTCGGTCCGTCTGTCTGTCCTCGCATTGCCTCTTATCACATTTTTTCTTTGCATTTGTAATGATTCAATTTTCGAAACACGTGTCTGTGGATGTTCTAAAGTTTTGTGTTACTGCTATATCGGTAAGCGCTTTTGTTTTGATTATCTTTGGGTTTCATTGAGCAGGATAATTTAAATTAAAAATAACATTATGATAACAGTTGTACTGTTCATAATGGGCATATTCTTTGTTATAATTGATATAAGAAAGATATATGTTTTAAACTTATTTGTGATAAGTATTTTGTAAAAGTTTGAATAATTACTAGTATTTTCTGGTAATATATTTTCATTTGTTTCGATTCAATTTTCCCTTGCCCAATAACAAATAATAGTTCCAGGTTGATAGTTAAAATTTATAGAATGTAATTTTAAATTCGTGGGTGCAGTTTTACACGCATAGCTATCACGCATTAGCTTAGGCCATGCAGAAATATGTGCCAAGTCTATGTCCAGGCCATAAGGTTTACGATCTAGGAACGGGTGCTTCAGCCTGAAATGCTGTAAGTAGTAATTTAGTTTAGTTGAATTTTCAGTCACGTCTGGGATTCCAAAGTAGGAGCTGTGCTTCGTCTTTGGGCGCAATATAATAAAAATTATCTCTATCTTCTGTTTGAGTATAACTTTTACACGGATTTTGGCAAATATGGAGGTTGTGTCTGTCGTTCTTTTTAACCATTGTACGTCAATATGTATTAAGTCTAGTTGATTTGAGTAGATCAATTGAAATGGACCAAATGTTGCCAAATACGTAATAGGACTATTGGTTGGTCTGACTAATTGAATTTTGCCTAATTTTGTACATTGTAATTGTAATGCTTTATCAAATTACCCGTTACCATAATGAATTAATTTTAACTGTCTTGCCTATTTGCTGTAAAAAAACGTGAACCAGTAGGTGTTGCAAAAATTAGCATTCTGGTACCTAGGACATAATTGCACGCCAACTGTCGATTCGAAGGAATACGGTGTCACTATCCAGTGGCGGACTGACACTTGTTGGTGGTTGTGGGGCAGTATTGCTAATAATATTAACTTAAAGAGCGGGGAGGGGGATGGTCCGAATTTATTCAAAATCCAGAAAATGTCCCCGCAACATTAAAAAAAATTCGCCAATAGTTAACACTATTAGGCATCACAATTGCGCGCAGAAGTTCTCAATATGTAAAGGGGAGCGTTGTTTTGAATTATGGGCGTTGCGTTGTGGTGATCACCACTACGCCACCATTGTCAGTCCGCCACTGTTCATATCTCCATTTGTAAGTACTCTTATTTCTACTGTATCTATTTCCAAGAGGGAATGTCACAGTTATGTTTTGAAATTATTATTTGGTCCCTACATGGCTACTTAATCAAGTAATATGATTTATCATATGTGCTTATATTTTACCTCTATGTTAACCTATTTCTAACTTTTTAACAAAAAAAATCAACTCATCAATTTGCAGTTTCTTTCACTTTTGTATACCAATTAATGTACCTTTTTTCGGCTTAGTTAAAAAGGTAGAAGTAGCTAATTTCTCCCATTCCCTGATCCCATGCCTAGCCTATGTTAATATTAATACTGAACTGATTTTAATCTGAAAATTTGAGATTTAGTCACGTTGCATATTTTCTTAATCAATGGCTTGAAAAATAAAAATTTACCGTAAGAAATAGATAATGTCATGGTTACAGTTTAAAAAATTCATCGATAAATATATGACAATACTCAATTATATACAGGGTGTAATCAGTTTCATGTCATTAAAAAAACTGGTAAACGGGACCGACTAGACAAACAAAAAACCTTTATGACTTTTCCCTCTGGGGTACTTTGAAAAAACTGACCTGGGTTAACATATTAAATATTTTGTTAATATTAATGTAGAAAATAATTGAGAACCACTGCTTTTCTTGGTCAAAGGACTTGTAGTTCCCAATTACACAACGTTTAAATTGTCATAAAAAACACGCGGTGTCAAAGCAAAGGATTTGTTTGGATCATCGACCGCCTTTGATGGACCGCCTCAGCTGAACTGGGGCAATTATAAAGAGGTAAATAATTCGTTATCTTTTCCTGCACAACTGCAAGCAAATAATGGCCATAGAAGTTTAAATAGAGCATTTCTTTAGATGTGTGTCTTTTAATTTGGAACAGAATATTGGATTAATGTTTATAATTTAGAGTATTTAAATGGGATTTATTAACGTTTGTAACATAAATGAGTGTCCTGGGTTAAAAGCTTACCTAATTAAATCATTCGAAATCTCTGCATCTGCATCAATACACAGTTCGGTACGTCGAATTGAGGACATACGTACTTCGTTCAACACTAAACAATAAACTATCAACTAACGTTGTCAATAAAGAGAAATAAAAGAAAAACTTGGTCCAAAATCCAAAACGGAATACAAAAAGAACGAACAAGTAAGTTGTGTCTGTACGTAATCAAGAATTTAACGATTGAACGGTAAAGTCAATAAAATAAATCTTAACTATAAATACACAGTGACCCGAAATTCAAAAATAACAAAAACAACGAACGGCGGGGCGGGTTGGACGTGTGTAGATAACGAAACACCCATAGTAACTAAAATATTGCACAAGGTAGAGTCAGAGTATAAGGCAAAGACACGCGCGACGATTTAAACCTACCTCAATATTCCAGCAGTTCTCAAAAGATTTTATTGAAAATTTGTGAATTTTTGTTTATTTTTTTTCTCTAAAACAAGCTTTAGACCCCATGTTATATAAGGTTTTTTTGTTTGTCTTGTCGTTTCCTACCACCAGTTTTTTTAATGACATGAAACTAATTACACCCTGTATATATTTCACATTTTCCAAATTATTACCTTCGGGATAATAGAGCAAATTTCTAATTTTGACATATCCTGTACCCGGAATTCGTAATTCACAATGGATAAGTGTTCCCGGTTGTAGAGTTTCAATTAAAACAGATGTAACAACATACACAGAATATCTTCCACTGGGGTGTTTATTAACATTCCATTGTACGCTGGGTAACTTCATCCTGAAAATGTTAATACAAATTTAGAATAACACTACTTTGAGCAAGCATCGAAAAAATTCAATACTCATTAATTCGTCGAAATGTAATGCGATATATGTATATTAACTATGGCATACTCACTTGCTATGAAATTCTTCTCTGGTATCTTTATATAACAACAGTTTTGGTGCTGGATAAACCTCAGAAGCAAAACAAGTAAAATTTACTATGGTACCATCAAATCCACTTTTAACAACTTCCAGGGACTGTTCTGGTACTAAAATTATACTTGTTAATGTATATAAGAATATAGCAAGAAGGGCAGATTTATGACAGTTATAGATATCAATATATAGGGTGGCATAAAACTATGGGGCAATACTTCAGAAGCATATAGTTTGGCTCAAAATGACACGAAAAGCATTTCACCTTCGAGGGTTGAATTTTTAAGGCTTTTTGCTGATACCTTCCAAACTGCTTTATCGATTGTAATAAATTTTTGACAGTGTAGTTAGTATCTTTGATTGAGAATGCTACTAGGATTCCTTGGCATGAGTTCCATGAATACAACCGCATGAAAAAACAAATGAACACATGTAACTTCCAAATATGAGAAATACTAAATATGTAAATGACAAATAAACATACTTTTTTTAAATTTTCAAATTTATTAATTTAGGAAAATACACTGTAGAACTGAATTGTATGTAGTCACTGCTGTAGCCAAAATTAAACTATTAAACTGAGAGGATCCTCTTCGGATTCCAGGGAAGGCCAATTCAGATCTTTTTTACAAAGTCATTCCTTAGTCAAACCTTAGTCTAGGTGCCAGCGTACAAAAAATGAATTTATACATATTCTCTTGTAACTTCTTGTGTGGCTTAATTGCACCTAATCTACAAATTTTTGTCTTCTGCGAAAATTTTCGAAAACGCGGCGTTTTCCCTCTAAGGAAGCGTACTGAGGTCACGGCGAAAAAAACGTTAAGTTGAAATTTCAACATAATAAGTCGAAGTTTCAACTTATTATCTTGAAATTCTAACATAATAAGTTGAAATTTCGACTTATTATTTTGAAATTTCAACTTAATATGCTGAAATTTCGACTTATTATCTTGAATTTTCAACTTAATAAGTTCAAATTTCGACTTATTAAGTTAAAATTTCAAGATCGCAAGTGGAAATTTCTCCACGTAGTGGATTGGAAGTATATTAATAGTAAAAAAAAAATCAAAAAATTTATTTATTGAAATAGGTTTGGATGTCAAGAAACGACGAGATTTTAAGTTTGTGAAAAAATCTGTCCGTCTGTCTGTAACTTTTTTTTTTTTTTTGTCAGCACGTTTTCTTCGGAACGGTTTAAGATATTGACTTGAAATATTGTACACGTATATATTATAACGAGATTTGGAACTGGATTGTTTTTTGAACATATCCGGTGAATGGTTGGGGGTAAATAGGGGTAAATATGGGGAAATAAGTAAAACAAACTGGTAAGATAACAGAAACTTGAAATTTGGTGTATGTACTAGAAGCCAAGGAATCGAACTTTTTTATAATATTTCCCATCCCCCCACCACCCCCCATTCCATTATTAAAGGGGTTGATAAAAAGAATTGAGATATTCACTTGAAATTTGGTATACGTATATATTATATTGACATCGGGAACTAGATTATATTTTGAGATATTTCCGTTGAAGGGTTGGGGGTTAAATTAGGAGTAAATAGGGGGAAATAAATAAAGCAAGCTTGTAAAAGTACAGAAACTTGAAAGTAAAGGCATCAGATTTTTTATAATATTTTTCATCCCCCCACCACACCACACCTACTCCATTATTAAAGGAGTTGATAAAATAAAATTGAGATATTCACTTGAAATTTGATACACGTATGTATTATAACGACATTTGGCACTAGATTATATTTTGAGATGATTCCGTTGAAAGGTTGAGGGTTAAATAGGGCTAAATAGGGGAAAATAAGTAAAGCAAACTGGTAAAAGCACAGAAATATGGGATTTGGTCTATATAGTAGAAGCGAAGACCTCGGATTTTTAAATAATATTTTCCACCCCTCCACCAACCTCACTCCCTTGTTAAAAGATATGATAAAATTGAATTGAGATTTTCAGTTGAAATTTGGTACACATATGTATTATAACGACATCTGAAATTAGATTATATTTTGACATGATTCCGTTGAAGGAGTGGGGAGAAAGTAGAGGTAAATAGGGAAAAATAAGTAAAGCAAGGTAAGAGTACAGAAACTTGGGATTTGGTGTATATACTAGAAACCAAGGCCTCAGATTTCTTTCTAATATTTTTTAACCCAACTTAATAAGTTGAAATTTCAATTTAATAAGTTAAAATTTCGACTTGATATGTTGAAATTTCAACTTAATTTTTTTTTCGTCGTGGCCTCAGTTAGATTAGATTAGATTAGATTAGATTTATTTCCCAAGAATTAATGTTACATAACAATAATAATACAATATGCTCGTATAGTTACATACCTAACATAGTGCGCCTTAATCAAGACATAAGGGAAAGTGCATTTACTTAAATAAGTTCATTCATAATGAATATACAATGTGCTTACTTAAATAAATTCAAACATTATAAATATACAATGCATAGAAAAGGTTTGGAAGTAAACCCTTTGAAAACCTTTTATGGATGAAATTTTGTAGTGAAGTATTCTTCTAGGTTATAGAGCACGTAATTATTTAAAACTTTCTTTAGTCTGATTTTGAATAAGTTTGGGTTGTTTATGCTAGTGATAGAATTTGGTAGGTGATTATAAACTTTTACTCCGGAGTATAGAGGTCCTTTCCTATTTGTGACAAATCTATAATTTGGTGCAATTAGTTTTGAATTAGATCTGGTATTGTAATCATGAATATCAGTGGCTGTAGATATTTCGTTCCGTTGTCTGTAAATCATTATAGTTAATTTATATATATAGAGATTGACTACAGTGGGTATACGTAAATTTTTAAACGCCATTCTACAGGATTCTCTCGGGCGCATACCACAAATTGCTCGTATAGCACGTTTTTGTGTGATTAAAATTTTTTGAAGACATGTTGCGTTTCCCCAAAATTCTACACCAAATTGCAGTATGCTTTGAAAGTATGCAAAATACACAGATAGTGCTGCTGCATGGCTGATATTTTCTTTGACATTCTTTATTGCATAAATTGCATGTCCAAGTTTTTTATTTAAATCAAAAATATGTGTCGACCAATTTAACGATTTATCAATATATATTCCTAAGAATTTAGTGTCAGTTACTGATGCTATTTGACCTAGATCTGTTTGAATATTTATATCTGGTATTGGTGCGCGTGATTTTTCAAATGTTATATTCATTGTTTTCTCAACATTTAAGAGTAGTTTATTAGCATGAAACCAGTTTGTAATACCATTCATTGCCTCTTCGCTTTTAACTTTCGCTTCCGTACCCCTGAACTTCTTCCAAAGATTTCCACGCGTCGTACTGAAAAATCGAGAAATCTGTTTTGTCGGGCAATTCGAAGATTGGATTCTACATGTTACTGTTAAGCAATCCTGAAAAAATCAGCAGGTTATCAATAAATTTGTAAACGTTGTTAATTCGGAATTTTTATAAAAATTAGGACTGGTTAAGAGTAACATGTAGAATTCCATTTCCGAATTGTCCGACAAAATAGATTACTCGATTTTCTAGTACCACGCGTGGAAATCTTTCGGAAGAAGTGGAGGGGGAACGCCGCGTTTTCGAAAATTTTCGCAGAGGAACTAAGTTGTAGATTAGACGCAATTAAGCCATACAAGAAATTACAAGAGGATATGTAAAAATTCATTTTTTGTACGCGGGCACCTAAACTACCTAGGTAATGTTGGAATTTCTTCAGAATGCTCAAATGTTCCAATAGGGTGCTAGGCACCTCTGGCTACAGGCCTGTAAGTAATTCGGTTTGTCATAGTGGTTTATTGACAACAAAATTTTCATCTTGTATATATGCCGACATTCATTTTTGTACTGACTTGGAGCGAGAAAAAGGAAAAAGACCTTTAAGCCTATAATTCTATTCACAGATTCGAACGTAATTTTAGGCCTTGCAAATAACAAAAAATAAAATATAGTATATAAATAGCTATACCAAAGACAATCAAGTGTTTGATGGTAAAATCCTCATCGGTGAATGTTGATACAAAACATTTATATTCTCCAGCAATGTCATGGGTCGGATTGTCAATCTTGATTGCCCTATATACGCTTTTTGGGTCATCTGTAGCCTTATATTCAAGGTCAATTCTGTCTTTTAACAATCCAAGACTTTGTGGTTTTTGAGGCGGGATCCATTGGTAGACGGTCTCATCATTCAAATACCATTTAACAACCAAATCTGTATCATCTGGACGAACGGAATAGTTGCAGTCCAGTATAACTGGGATGTTTGAGTTATTCTTCACAGCCGGTGGAACCTTAATATAATTGATTTGAACAGCGTATACCATGTGGAAGGCTGAAAATATTTGAAATATTTTATTATTGTATTCTCTTTTGAATTCCAACATCATGCATGTGAAAATATTTAGGACTCATTCAACAAATATGTCTGCAAAAATGAAGTACAAACAAAAACTTCTAATAAATTTCAAGCTCTCCCTAAAAATACACCAGAAGAAAATGAAAGTGAAAACAACGCTAGCAGTAAGAACAAAAATTTACCAGTGAAGAAACCAAGACCTCTCCAATTTTCATTGATGGAGTTAAAGACTACAAGAAAATGATTGAAAGCTTAGCACAAGTTACTGAAGAAGAAACTTACTACACTAGGACTCTTGCAGATAATGATGCAAAGTCATTTACAAGACTTATAGATATATAACACATTGAGGCATTTATCAGATCCACTTACACGAATATTGGTTTGTAACTTCTCCTCCATGTTTAAGAATAAGAAATTACACTTTAGAATATATATACTCTATTGATTGGGTTTCCGTGACAGAACTAACTTACATTGTTGAATATAGCTATTTTATAATCCTTTTTTTGTAAGAACATTCGCTTCTGGAATGGCCCCTTAGGTTGTTATTATTATAATTTTATGATAGTCTTACACGTCACGCCCCCTAAGGGTTAAGGCTGATAGCTCATGAGTAATTGCCGGAAATTAAGTTGCAGTATGATAGAAAACTGCAGTAACATCAAAGCCTGTGATGTGCGCCATATCTGAGACACTGGTAGTACGTTTTCTAGAAATCTATAGAAGAGGATCGAGATTTCTACATTTTTCTGAATTGTCTTTACTAGAACTGTATGGAAAGTTAACGGAAGATTTCTAGAAGTCTTTTGTAGGATATGTAACGCAAGATTCACTGTGGAAAAAGCAAGTTTTCATGGTAAGTAAGGTTAGAAATTCGAAGTGAATACAAAGTGCAAATATCAAGTAATAAAACATTGTTAAAGGTTATTTTAGTCAGTAAAAGTGTATTTTAGTTAATAAAAGTATTGTGAAGTTTTCAGTAAGTTATTAAATCTCTTACTAATTTTAACCCACGGAAATTAAGGGTATTTCCTCATGGTGGAAACACGTGACAATAGTTTATCCTATACTTAGAATATACAATCAAAAGTTCATTGGATTGAACAAATAGTTAAAACTGTAGTATATCTTCTTTTGGGATTGGATAGATCATTGATATAAAAACCGAATAGAATCGACAAATTATAAGTATTAAATCTTTTCATGACATTTAACTTCAAGACGGTAGTTGCTAACAATATTTCTTACTTCCGTCCCTTACCAAAGGGAAGTATCCCATACAGCACAAGGACATCTTCAGAACATACTGGGGACAACTTTTCAGGACATATGGGATATTCTGGGAAGATCCCATTATCACCTTAGGATGTCCGTAGGATATCCAAATGGGACAGTTCGGGCTTTGCTGATGACGTCCTCAGGACATCAGTACGGGTGTGTACAGGACATCATCAGCTCTTATATGGGTCATGCCTGGGCTTTACTATGAACAACCTGAGGACATTGATTGGACTTTATATAGGACATCGTCAGTTCTTTTAGGGTTTATTGGATATTTATAAAGACAGCAAAAAATACATATTATTTTATAATATAGTAGATCATTACT
Source organism: Stenurella melanura (assembly GCA_963583905.1). Taxonomy (NCBI): domain Eukaryota; kingdom Metazoa; phylum Arthropoda; class Insecta; order Coleoptera; family Cerambycidae; genus Stenurella; species Stenurella melanura. Next base: position 57,424,463 of record OY757310.1, read on the forward strand.
TTTAAATTGAGCCAGTGAGTAAAGACAAAGGAATACAAGTTTATATAATGGCAGAGGTAAAATGACTAATAAAAATGTCATACATATATCCAATGAAATAGGTCGACATATCACAATTTTGAGGTAAATACTTTTAATTAATTTTTTATATAACTTACTTTGAAGTTTAAAAGTGAATTATTTATTATTTGTTTGCTTATAGTAATGAAACATTTTCTTTATAGGATTTTGCAAACAGTGGAAAGAAAAGCTATCTATGAGAACTAAAGGAAAAACTATATATATATAAAAATATTAATGAAATCTTTGCATTCTTTCGATAACCTGACTTCTGGTTATGCTAGCAAGTAAAATTCTGATTTGCCATTCTCATTTTAACACTAGCATCCAACCTAGTCCCCTAGGATATCATTAATATTTTTATATATATAGTTTTTCCTTTAGTTCTCATAGATAGCTTTTCTTTCCACTGTTTGCAAAATCCTATAAAGAAAATGTTTCATTACTTTGAAGTATTTGAACACGATTACTGAAAGGAATTTTTTTTTCAATCCCGAGAAGGGGTGAAAAAAATATAACAAAGTATTTTTTCAAAATTATTCAAAATGTGTAAAAGCTAGTAAAAGAGTTTCAAATAAAAATTGTAAAAGCATGAAATATTACATAAAAATGATCCCTTGCCTTTTTTTGGTATTATTAAAATCAATAGAGTTTAGGGTGGTTTGAAGTTATAAGGGATATGTACAACTTTAAAAAATCATAGCGTGCTGCAAAGTTATAATGAATTAAAAAAAAAATATTCACTCAGAAAAATATAAAAGATTACGTATCTGACAATAACATCTGCGGACAATAACCAATCACATTTTCCCATTTTAGATAATATAATAAATACAAAGATATAACATAGCATCATTATATTTATGAAATATTTAACGTAATCTTATTTGTCGAAAGAACTTTAAAATGAACGTGGAAAAGACATCGACGCCCGGCGGATTTCTTAAAACTTTCGACTTGTCACAAAAAGGCGGCTAAATCGGAACACAGTAAATTTATTAAAAACAAATTTATAAATAACTGCTGTTTAAATAAGATATACATTTTTAATGAATTATTTGTACTGGAGGGGATTATCAAATAGAACAAACAAATACGTTTTTAGAGGCAAATTTTACAAACCAAAGACACAATAAATAGCCTCAAAATAATATATATACTTTTCATTATTTTTGTTGTTGAAATCTCCTAAACAATAATACCTTCAATAGGACGACTCTAGAACTTGCCCAGGACATACCCACAGTGAATATTTTGTTAGGCTTTTAATATCTTTGCAGGATATTACTACGACATCCTGCCAGGATTTGTCTAGGATATCCCTATTTGGGATATTCTCAGGTTCTAAATATTTTATTGGGTTATCTTAAGGATATCCTGAGGGATGTTGTCCTCGATTGGGATATACAGGACCAAATGAGGATATCCTAGGGATGTCATGTGCTGTGTGGGATTGTATTCGTGGAAACATTACCCTCCGAGATTTCTTCCAATTTACACATTTCAGACCATGTAGATTACGAAAATGAAGGTCTTTTAATTCCGTCAGTTGGTCTCTCTGTTGATCTGTTGTCTGTCTGTTGGCGATGTAACAAAAATAACTACTTGACGGAAAACAGTCAAATTTGGTAGTCGGTAGTTGACGTTACTGCCATCAAAGAAATGGGTAGACTTTCATTGGAAAATTTACAGGGTGGGCCTTCTAAAAAGAATAGATAATGAAAAAAATGTTCTTTCACTCTTTAAAATCTTCACGTTTCATGACTTTCTAAATCTATTTCAACAAAAAAATTGACATTTTTTTTTCGATTACTATACTTCCACTCCACTAATGTGAAAATAACTGGCATATAGAAATGATTCAAATGTGGTGGAAGTTTCTAAACGTATTTACACAAACCTTCCTTATTTGATTCAAAATTCAAATTCATTTATTAACACTTAGGCGATTACAATTAGAGATGTGGTCGTCAACATCAAAAAAGAAAAATAACAAACTTACACAGAAATAACATACATACACAGAATAGAAATATAAGCATATAACAAATACATATGAAACAATAAATCGTATACTACAAATACAAATAGTGTGTAATAATTCACTTAAGATTTCCAAACACAATAAAACAAGTACGTGCTACTTAATATGAAAGGAACGTATTCACAATATAAAATAGATGATAGATAAATAGACTTTTAGCTTTTTCTTGAACATAGGTAAGTATACTGGTACAGCTCTTTATATACATGGAAAATTTATTATACATTTTAGTGCCTGCGTATAGTGGTGAATTTTCATATGGTTGACCGTTCTAAGCAGATGGTCATGTCTTGTATCATATTTATGAATTAATTTCTGAATTAATGCAGACTTGACTAATGTTTTGTTTAATAATAAATAAAGCGAAATATTATGGAGTATAGTTTTCCTTCCGAAAAATACAAATATTGGGTCTTGTTAGTGTTTAACATAAGCATGTTTATCTGGCACCAATTATGAAAATCACCTACAATTTTATTAAGAATTTCTTCATTCAACATAATGGGATCGGTTGCTGATAGTGACATAAATGTATCGTCAGCAAACATAACAATTTCGCATTGGTTTAAATACTCAGGGAGGTCGTTAATGAATAAAAGAATGGACCCAACACTGATCCTTGGGGTACACCTATATCGATGTCATGATCAACGGATGTAAGATTACCGTTCTTGACACGAAGTTTACGGTTAGATAAGAAGGATTCGATCCAGGTAATTAGTGGCTCCCTAATACCCAAATTGTACATTTTATTAAGAATAAAAGATATGTTAATTGTGTCAAACGCCCGTGTTAAATCAAAAAATATGCCAGCCACATGCCTGTTTTTGTCAAGTTCTTCGTAAATAGACTGTAAAAACTGAACTGGTGCTGACTATACTGACCTATTTTTACGGAATCTATGCTGACAATCCGTAATTAGATTAAAGTTGGAAAAAAAATGAGATTAAGTGATTATAAACTACTCTTTCTATTATTTTACATATAAAATCGAAATAAGGCTATAGTTATCAGAAACATTAGGAGGGCTGATGGGAAGATTCCACTTTCTAAAGATTTGTTAATAATATATCTAAGTGGTTCACGGATGTATTCGAAGGCTATTTTAAAAAACTTAGACGAGATTCCATCCGTGCCGTACGAATTACTATCTTTTAAATTTTTTATTGTCATCAAGTTCCAAGTTAGTAATTGGTTCTAAGAATATTGAGTGTTCAGTCAGGAAGATAGTTGAAGGATTCCCTGATTTGTTATCACCAAAATAGTCCTTTAACTTAAAGTTTGGAATGTTAGCGAAATAATTAGCAAAGTGATCAGCAGTGTGTTGGGAATCATCCAATAACCTTTACCAGTCGACAAGAGAGATCTTGGTACCTATTATTTAATATTTTTATTTCGATGTCGGATGATCACTCTGTATATTTTTTTGACCAATAGTTATCAGATTTTCTTTGTAATAATGGAATAATAGTGATAACTACATCCCGATTATTTTTTTTAGAGTGTCCGCCTTGTACAAATAGAGAGAGAAGTTCTGTGTAAATACCTTTCCCGTTTTTCTTTACAAACTCTTGGCACTTACTATAAAAATAATTAATATTAAATAAGTTAGGCATTCTGGCCTTAACATACTGACTGCGACGTATTCAAATTATTTTCATAATAATATAAGTCACCGTACCGGTGTGAATATATTGTATACTCTTAAACAATATAACAGTTACTTTAGAGCCTTAAAGGCTGAAATGTAAGATATGATGAAAACAAACATATTTTAGAGGCATGTTTAAGATGTCAAGTCGTTGTTATCTGTTCTGAGTTCGAGTCTCAGCTGCGACAGACGCCAATGTCGTAGTTAGTGGTTGTTGTGTACTGTCCTGATTAAGCGGTGGAAAAGCTTGCTAAACTCCGCCAGGACGTTACTATAAATATGCGTGAAAAAAATATCCCCAAAAGACATTACTTAAATATGACAAACACATAAACAACATTTAAAAGAAACTACCAATGTATATGTGTTTTGTAACCATTCTTAAAAGCCCTGCCCTGTATAGCCTACCTTTATCACAATAAATTGTTTACTTTCTCAAGTGAATCTTTTGGAACCTCTAAATAATCATAGAACTATTACTCTTCTTTATCGACTACCTACTTTATATGAGCATACTATTTAATCAAAATTACTCTAATTGCGTGTACATAAGCAACACCCTCATCACAGACGTCAGATTTTAACATTTCAAAGCTACTATTTCTGTCCAAAATGAATTTTAGGCTTAAATGATTTAACATATTGAAAGCCACCTACGTTGAAAATCGATACACGGTAAAGTAAAATTAGGATATTAATCATTCATTTATTATACTGTACCAAATTGTTTTACCCATCTTGCATATATTACATCTACCCAATTGATTTCATCGATTAGGTCTAGAGTCACTTATATCGGATCACAACACTACAACACAATGTTCCAGGTTTTCATTTAAGTACAATTACCACTAGACTCAAAATCTTCTGAAAATGTATCAAGGATGCCTTAATTGGCAGACTAAATGAAAATAAAAATGAATAGTATGTAATATGGCTCGTGAGTTTGACAATTATTATTAAAATTACTTTTGGCTTATTTAAGTTTATTTCAATTTAAAATGTCAAGAGGCGAGAAAAACGTAATAGGTTTGAATAAATAGTTGGTATTGTGATACATCATTAGATTTTTATTGAAAAATTACTTATAGCTGTTGCATGAAAGTGATAATAGGAACTTCCATTTGGAAATTCTAAGTAATTTCTAAAAAAAAAAATATTTTATTAGACCTGTCTGTAATACAACAAGAAAAAATCTAATACTTTTTCTTTAGTTACTTATGAATAGACATTAGAAAAATTTCAGGTGTGTCACGATATAATATACGTGTCCCATCTAAAAATCAAAAGTTGGTGTCAGTTAGTTGCCAACCTTATGGGTCTTGTCTCTCATATAACAACATTATTTAGCTACGCTACGCTAATAAAGAGCAATAATTCAGAAACACATGTCCGCAGCTGCACTGTTGTGGGAGATATGGCATTAATCTTTTTTTAATAATATTTATTTATAACAAAATTTACGTTTAATGTACAGATTTGAAAGTGTCTTTATTATATAGTTTTAGTACAAGATTTCTGCTAAACCATTTGTATCCCTTAATTATAAATAAAACAAAGTCACTTAAGGATATTTATACACCCTTGAATGTGATGGAATGTACAATTCATGTCATTGGATAAGTTGTATGCTATAGCTTATCTTAACAACTATAAATAACAGAGAGTAAATCAAACATTGATTTCCCTTAAAATAAAATATTTAGTGTAGAATTCTTATTACATATCTTTACACATACATATTTTCTTCACTACCTAACTTTAAGTATAGATACCTGCAAAACGCATCCATCTCATTATTTCAAATTCATTTTGTTTAAATTTTTAATATTTCTTATAGCTTCTGATAACATTAATATATCTTGGTGCTAGGTATCCAAGAAATTTTTCCGAAAATTTTTATAATTTTTTTAATTTCTAGATCGTCTTTTCTTTATTTCTAGTATTATAGGCACGTGAGATAGAGTTACTTTCACGTCTCTTTTTAATTTGTTGAATTAGCATATAATAACAAAACATTTGTATATCAAATAATTTACTGTCGCTATATAATGCACCTGTAGAATATTATATGTTTATTAAAAATAATCTTGCTTTTCCTTTTTTGAAGGTTTTCCAACCGTTTTATATATGTCACAACTACCCCACACCAACCAATGGGCTTGTTCCATGATATTCTTTTTATATGGTTTTTATACTTTTTCACATAGTACTCGATATTCCCATTATACACTGAAAATTTCGTATTATTAACTTTTTCCGTACTTGAGATATAAGGAGTAGAAATTAGTAATAGTTGCAAAAACCGAGCGCTCATTTGTGACCTCACTATACGCAAGTGACGTAAAAAAATGGCTTTCTGGGACCTTTCAAATTTAACCTGAAAAGTCGAAAAACATGGAATTTTTAAACGCTGGTAACTAAATAAATACGTCGAGTGAAAGTTTGTTCTATGTAAATTGTACTCCCCTACTGTCAAGTAGTAATCAAAACAAACAATGCTTCGAAAACACTTATAATTATTAAGTAAGGAGCATCAAGTCCATTGAGATCACCGAGTCTTGCGTATAGTGACGTAGTGCCTGGCCACGCCCCATTTTCGCGAGATGGAGATTTGTAATAGTTTTTAAGATACTAAACGTGCGAATAAGATTCTGATTTTTTGCAGATCCATTAATTTATACTTGCACTTTCGATTTATGAAATAAGAAAAAATGCTGAACAAGCCCATTGTACCATATGTTATGATTGACTCAACCACTGCTTTATACGGGACTATAAAGTGATCAAATTTTAAGATTTCTTTTAGTAGTTTGAATTTGTATATACGTCCTCTTAATTTATTCACTACTGGCCGCACATGCTGGTTCCATTTTAAATTTCATCTATTATAATAACATATTTTTTTTTTTTTATTTTTATATTTTTGTCTTGATCCTTTATTATAATGTCTTTATATTGAGGCCTATTTCTGCTTTTTTTTACTATCAAATCTATTTTCTATATTTTTAAGGTCTTATTCTACCATTTCTTTTAATAATTCCCAGGATTTAGATGAATAGAAGATTGCTGTGTCATCAGCTAAATAAATAATGATGCCTGCAGAGTTTAGGGTAAATAAGTATATCATTTAAATATACAGTAAATAGTATGGGCCCTAATACAGTCCCCTGTGGTACCCCATATTCTACAATTTTGTGTTTACTAATTATATTAATTTTACAATACTGTTTCCTGAATTTCAGATAGCTTTATGATAATTGTAAAATAACACCTCTGAATCCCATTCTATCCAATATATGTAATAGTGCTTTTTTGTCTAAAGCATTCGCGGCCGGAAAGTCATCTCCTTGACATTCAGTATAGTAGATTATGTGATGTGTACTTCCAACAATAGAGTAAAGTATACCATTTGATATTTCAAGTTTAGGTAACTGAAGGCGCATTTAAAAAAATGTACTTACCTAATAATTCAACTTCTTTTTATTAAATAAGTCTTTTAAAATGAATAATATATTAACAAGATATGTTATTAATATTAAACTGTCGGCTGTCTATGTATGAGATAATGTGGGTGAAGATAAATCAATCAAAGCGTGCATTAAGTGTGACATAATGCCCTTTCAAGTGTGACAGATTTAAAATCAACACACATATAGTATTATACCTACTAACTGAACTAGAATAATAATGTATATAATCGAAATATCTCGAACAAATAGAATTTTCAGTTATTTAACTCATCTTAGTTTAAATTTTTTTTTAAATGGTAAATTACTTTAAACTGCAATGTTACGTCCAATGAGAATTTACTATTAAAAATAATAACAGAAAGTAAATTATACAAAGCAAAGTGCTTGCTTTAGTATTAAATCAATAAAATATGTAAATCAAACATGTAAACTTACCGCCCCAAAACAGATACAAACAATAATTTATTGCTATTAACAACATTGTTCTATATTATAAGAGAAATTCACTTTTAGCGTGTTTATATTTTACGCTTTAAATGATAACACGCAAGCCTTTAGTGTGAGCTTGCGCGCTGAAGACGAGCACCAGAGAATTTGCCTCACAATATATTATATAGGTATATATTCATATGCATTCGTTTTTGCAAGTAGTGTCTTTAATTTTCTAACTTTTTATTGGATATTTTGCCACTGAAAAATATTTAAAAATTTTAATTAAAAAACCTCTGCACCAAATGGATCAGAGGATTGGTTCTTCAATACTTGATTGTTACAAAATGTCTCACACCTAAAAATATATATACTAGAACAATGTTATAAACTTAAAACTGAAAATGAAAACTAATGACAGTTAACGTTTCGGAAGATTATCTACTTCCGTCCTCAAGATTTTTTGGTCGTCAACCATGACAGTTCGTTGTTTATTTATTTCGATAGTCACGTGAGACACTGAATTATATTTATCTTATTTTTACTTAGGTACTTCGTCTCTAAAATTGTGCAACCAACTAGTACAAAAATCTATTGAATAATTTGAAACGCATCTATCCTCGTTTGATAAAATAATCGCGGATCCCTTGAGTTTTCTTTTAGTTCCGTTGCTCTCTTTTTCCAAAATCTTTGCCGAGCTCCATTGGATGCTGTGATTATTACCCCACGCGTGCTCACAAATTTTGGATATTTCAAACTCTCCCCTTCATAACAAACGAACTGTCATGATTGACGGCCAAAAAGTTTTGAGTACGGAAGTAGATCTTCCGAAACGTTAACTCTCTTTAGTTGATTGAGGTAGCCGTTACTATGTGGTAGTTTATCATCTTGTATGAATAAATGAAAATGCACTACTATATATTCACAAAAATCCGTTACTGCAGTTTCAACTTACAAAGTCATTGTCAAACAGTGAGTCAAACTAGACTAAATTACAAATGAGCAAAATTGAGCAGATTTAGTTCTGGGAATCTGTGGTTGTTCTCTACGCAGTGGTTTGCAAACGATGAATCTGTTTTTTGCAGTCTAATGACCTAAAATGTTCCTGGTATCACGTTTTAAAATTTCTACCACTTTGTCCTATATAGATACTATTACAGTTTGAGCATATTAACTTATAAACTCCATATCCATTAAATTTATTGCTTGTATCCTTGACATTATATAGAATATTTCATATCTTACTTTGTAATTTGAATGCAATTCTTAGATCGTGTTTGAAAAGAATATTAGCTATTTATTCGGATAGATTGCCACAGTAGATTACTGTTGCGTATCTGAGTTTTTCGGTCTCTTTTAATTTTGGATATATCAGTTGGAATGTAAATTTATTTCGTTCTTTATTAATTAATTTTTTGATTGATTCTTTGGGAAAATTATTTTCAACTCCCATGTTTTCAATTGAGTGTAGTTCTTCTTTTAGATCTACCTCAGATAAAGGTAGGGAAAAGGCCCTGTGAATCATTGAGTTGTATGCTGATACTTTATGTTAAAACTTATGAAAGGAACCATAAGGGATTGTAGTACTTGTTACTACATTTTGAAAAAAAATGTAGTATACGTTTAGCATTTTTCCGGTGGACCGTCGAAACCCGAAAAAAACGTCGGATCGATGTGAAAGTCATATCTATCGATTCGAGAGCGAATTTAGAAAATTCCGTCCGTCGGTCAGTCGGTCTGTCTGTCTGTCTGTCGGTCTGTCTGTCACGCCCAGCCCCCTTAATCCGTTTTCGGATTGCGATGAAACTTGGGTGGTTAATAGGAGGTCTTTAGAAAACCTTAACGCCCGAAGCTCGGCTCCGTTCGGAAACCGGAAGTACCCGATATAGACGATTCGAGTTTTTCGGGAGAAATTGAATAACTCGATGGCTATGTCGAAAAATAAATGAAAATTGATTTTTTTTGCAAAAAACTGGTTTTCTCGAAATCGGGCTAGGAAGCACGATAACTGTCCAGAATATTGATCGATTTCGATGAGACTTGGTGGGATCAAAGGTACCCGGCCACAAATCAAGCCTATTGCTGGCGGCCCGAATCCGTTGACCGCAAGTATGTTTTCCAGGGCCGCGTATGATTTTTCAAAGAAATTAATAACTCCCGAACCGAAGGTCCGATTTTGATTTTCAAAAATGGTAATTGTAGGGCTCGATTAGGTCTATTAGTTGACGTTTGTGAGAAATTTGACAAAACAAAAGCGAATCTACAAATCCTGAAAAACTTGATTTTTTTGATAAATTCTACAAATTCCAAACAGTTCCCTAATAAAAATCGAAAATTAACTATTCCGTCGATCGATCTCTATAACCAGTATAAGGCACGGACCTTTTTGGACAAAAAATCTGAAATAGAGTTTTTTCGAAAAATTTAATATAAACGAGTTATTTACAAAAATGCATTCCATAGAATTATTTAAAAAAATATTACAAATTGATAAATTCTCCGTGTGACAGAGGTGCAAAAAAATTATGTAATGTTATATTTAAAATATCATCATTCATTTCCTTATTTTCATTTACTAAATAAAAATAGAACCGATGCCCTTTCCGTGTTTCAAAATGTAGTTAGCTTTTACTTTAGTCAATGCAAAAAGAAAAAAAAAAGAAAAATAAAACATGTCAAAGCACTGAGTCATTTTGCGATCCTCTGCTGAAAAAGTAATGAATCATCCCAAGTATATCAAAATGTAGTTTTTTTCACTTGTGAATGTTGTTTTGCGAAAGATTTTGAAGGTATACTGGTTATTTACATGTGAAATTGTGAGATCTAGAAAGTTTATCTTATTATTTATCTCTTTTTCTAGAGTAGACTGGATTTTCGGATGTATGTTATTAATGTAGTTGAGAGAATTGTCTAGCTGCTTGTATACTAACGGTACTCCGTTAAAGCAGGCTAGAACGTCATCAACGTATCTGTGCCAAAAATGAATATGTTTTTGCCTAGTACCGAATTCAGAATTTGTTTCTCTATATGGGACATGAAAATATCAGCTAGTAACGGGCTAATTGGAATTTTACAAAATTCAGGTTTACCGATGGGCATTTTCATTTATTCCTACAAGAACTCTCTTTAGTTTTCATTTTCAGTTTTTAGTTTATAACATTGTCCTAGTTTATATATTTTTAGGTGTGAGACATTATGTAACAATCAAGTATTCAAGAACCAACCTCTGTCTGATCCATTTGGCGCAGAGGATTTTTAATTAAAATTATTATATATTTTTCAGTGGCAAAATACCCAATAAAAAGTAAAAAACCTAAATATGCCACAAATAAAGAAATATAGACAATATTTAGTGTCTTTAATTCTGAGATTACCATAAAAGGAAATCGTTCCAATGAGCAAACCAGTTTTATACAGGACGTGGCAGGACAATCATGGTCTAGCTGCATCTTCGTTCTTTTCAATGAAATTTTAGATACTTTTTTGTACACGTAGTATACAAATTCTCTGAAAATTTCAGACTTCTTCATTCATTTTTCACAAAAATATATATTTTTTGAAATTAAAAAAAAAATTCTTAATTGTCTGACCGACTTTTTTTGTCAAAAAAGTATAATTGAACTCTAATTAAAAGTGATTTTTAAAAAAGAGTCCGTTATTTGCAGCGATGAGATCCCCTGAAAGAAAAAAAAAATCATGATTATTTTTATAAAGATCTGCGAGCACAACTACGAAACAATTTCTGTATCTCTTTAAGAGTCCTCCTATAACATATTTTTACCAAAGGAATTTGAGCGATACGTCGTGGTAAAAAAAATCCATTGTTTTCTTTTCAATTATCAACTTGGTGATTGGTATTCGTACAAGATATCCTCAAAAAACAAGCTAAACATTATACTCTTCGCTGATTTATTGAATTATTTATATAACTGTTGCACATTCTACGAGATACTCTTCGCAATTTTTTTTATAAATAATGTTAGATTTGAACAATTCTAATGTTATGTTTGTGTTCAGTTCCAAAAATATATATATTTTTTTAATTAAATAACTGGTGACATTTACCGATCGGTTTTGTTAACAAACAATAGGGTTCTTCTCTTAGACACCATTAATTTACAGTAAAAATTTCAATACAATCGGACTTTTCCTTCTTAAGATATAGTGCTTACAAAAACGTGACGGACGGACATTCGGACGGACATTTTGAAAGTTGTTCAAAATTCGATCACCAACACAGTCATATGATTTTTTTTCTTGACGAGCCATATTACCGGTTTTATAAATGTGCCGATCAAATGCAATATACTCTTCGTTTTGTATTTGCGAAGAGTATAATAACACTGATTTCTGAAGAAAAAACTCTTAATTTATTAATCATTAAATAATATATTACAATAATAACACATTAGGGATATTGTAAAGGATATGGTAAAAAGTACATTTGAATACGTTGTTGTTGTTTTTACGTTGTATGCTTTGGCATAGTTTTTACATGTCCAGAGTAAAGAAGTTATCATTCTCTAGTTATGGCGAAGGCGCGGGTATCAGAAGTTGAAGATAATGGTGATAATAATTTTGATACCCCGCGCCTTCGCCATAACTACAAACATTAAATTCATTGCATTTATTCCAAAATTAGAAAACCTAGAATGCGTTAAGAAAGGGGCATAACTTTTTTGTTCATTTGTTTCAATACGATATTACCGGTTTTAGAAATGTGACGATAAAATGCAATATACTCTTCGTTTTGTATTTGCGAAAAGCATAATGACACTCTTATTGACATTGTGCAAAAGTGTAATACTACTACCGTTGAAAAAATGGTTTTTATCTACAGAATGTTCTGCGAAACCAGCTGACTTTTTGTGTTCATTTACCCGTACTTCTAAGCTTCGACACAATATCAATAAGGGAAATAGGTTAGACATGCTTGAAATTTTGGAAATTAATAAGGCCTTAAATAAACAGAAAAACGTTACTAACACACAAACTAAATTTCATAATACCCCCATAATAGACACCATACTAAAATTAAACATACCCAGAAATAGTAATTAAAAATTTAAATTAAATTCCTAGTAGTAGCTATATTAGAAATAAATAATAAAATGTTAATTAAGTTGTCTATACCTCTCAAATCCTATAAATATCTTGTAATGGTCACTTTTAGGTTAGTTGTTATAACTCTTTGATAATGGTCGAAATGTCGAAACACATGTCAGAGAAACCTGAATAAAAATTGTGGAACAGTAATACCAAGTGTTTTTAATACTTATTCTATTTAGTATGTTTCACCAAGAACCTACCGCAGACTCACCTCAATTGAAAAGAAAGAAGTAAAAAGGGTTTCTTTTTGGATAGCAGAAAAAAATTATAATTTCTTTATTTGCTAAGTACATCTGTGCAAACTTATGATTCTAGTTATTTATCTCTGATTGTCAAGTTAATCATTATTTTAACAATTAATCTTTCACTTACCCAAATTATTAAATTGATTTTGATAATAGGATGTGGTGATAAAACAAGAACGAAACAAGTATGCGGCATCTTCAGTATTAAGTATCCTGACCGTCGCATTTCTCAGTCTACGGTTAATAGAGTAGAAAACAAATTTAGTGAATTTGAAAATGCCACAGATATTCCTAAATCTGGTAGGAAACGCATTCTAGACGATGAAAGGAAATTGGATATATTGTTAGATATTCAATATAATCCACTAAACCTACAAGACAAGTTGCCGCCGATAATAATGTTATTAAAATGTCCATATTGCGTCTTCTAAAAAATGAAAAATACCGCCCACATTAAATTCATTTGGTTCAAGAACTTAACGACGATGACCCTGTTTGGCGATTGGAATTTTGCGAAATTTTGTCAAATAGATGCCAAGATGATCCGTTATTTATAAAAAAACATTCTTCTTCCTGATGAGACAACATTCATCTTAAATGAAACAGTCAACAAACTACTGGAGTATGAAAAATCCACATTGGATGATGGAGGCCACTACTGAATATCCTGAGAAGCTGAACGTTTGGGCTGGAATTATAAATTCTGAAATTATCAGACCATATTTCTTTGATAGCACATTAACGGGCGAGCGTTACTTGGATTTCTTGCAAAATTTATCAGTTCCAGAGTTAAGCATACTTTTCCCAGATGATGATAACTCTAATGAAATTGACGGAAATATTTGGTATCAGTAGGGCGGAGCTAGACCACATTTTGCATTGGAAGTAAGAGCCTATTTCAATCAAATTTTTCCCAATAGGTGGATCGGCAGACGCGATGAAATGGAGTGGCCTGCCCATTCTTCCGATTTGAGCCCGCTTGAGTATTTTTTATGGGGTTACTTAAAATCGAAAGTCTACTTCAACAGACCAAATGACGCCGACGATTGAAAAGATGGAATAAGGCAAAGAATTTATTAAATCACCCCGAAAACGATACAAAATGTTTTAAAAGAATTTCAGCAACGCCTCCATTATTGTCAAAAAGCAACGGGCGCCCAGTTTGAACATTTGATTGAAACTGTTTCATGTTCTTTTGTTTACTTAGTAACACTTTTCAATAAAAAAATTAGAGAAATCCAAAAAATCTTATATCTCTGGATAGAGAATTAAGAACCCTTTCAAATGAGCTATCACCGGCACCCTCGTTCCATTTAAAAAAATTAAAGGGTAGCTGTTACTCCAAGGGGGTTGAAGGGAAAGATATAAAATTATGCTCAAAAAATGTCATTTTAGAATTAAAAATTGACGTGTTTTAGGATTTTACTCATAAATTATAAATTACGTAAATTATAAATTTATCCGTTACTTATAGACCTCACTGTGTGTCCAGAGTAAATAAGTTAAACCCCCTTTTTATTGTATTCTTGTTGTTTCTAATTTTCGAATAAATACAATGAATGATAATAATCTTGATACCCGCGCCTTCGCCATAATTACAAAAAATTAAAATCCATTGCATTTATTCGAAAATTAGAAAAAACAAGAATGCGATAAAAAAAGGGGCATTACTTTCTTGTTAATTTAGTCGGTCAAGGCATACTTCATACATTTTCAGAAATTTAGATTCTGACAGTAGTTGTAAAGGAAAACGTCGGTACTAAAAAATTACATTTAACTGTAGTATGAAAGTGATATATTTCCAAATGAAAATATGAGTAATTTCGAAAAAAAGTCATTGTTTCAAGTTTACGCCTATCCATAACACAAATCAACAACAAAAAATGCAATACGTGTTTTTCTAATTATTTGTGAATATTATAACAATTTCTGGTGGATCAAAGCACACTAGATTAAAAATTTAAATTGTCTATAAAAATTTCAAAGTAGCGTAAAAGGCATAATATTAGTACAATGCAAATTAAATGCTCTCTCTATTTCAAAAATGCAAAAATATACAAGGTGTCCTATTTAAAAATCGCAAATTGGGGTCACTTCCGGTACAACCGGAAGGCGTAGAAACTTGATTAATAGATAAATAATGTTGTTTGGGCAACATGTGGCACATATCAAATTTCATAGATCCGTTGAAAAATAAACAAATGACGGCCGGAAAGTGATTCCGTTGACACTCGGTATGAGTCTATTAAATGCTATATGACAAAATTATTATGCAGTATTATCATCGGTAACAAATTTGCACAGCTGCCTTTAGATAAATATATTATTTTATTCAATGGAAGCACATTTATAAAACTTAATTTAATAGAGTGGCCAGCTAGATCTCATGATCTAACTCTTTTAAATAATTTTTTGTAGAGTTGCCTCAAAATCCAAGGTCTATCCAAATAAATTCAACAATATTGAGGAATTAGAGGACAAAATTAGGTACGAACTTGGATTAATTAAACCAGAAAATCCTTCATTGGGTTTTATATGAATTTGTATTTTGTCTTGGATATTTTCAGGAAGTACATGGAAGACAATTACAGTATTTGATTAAAACAAAAATGCTATAAAACGGCTTTTTTGCATCTCCGGACAAAAGTGAATCGATAGCATAAAATACCGGGTGCCATTATATTTTGATTCTTTTTAAACCTATATAACTTTTGAACTAGTTGAGATAATAAAATGCGGTTTTCGCCAATATTCTTCTAATTTTGATAAGTTCTTTCCTAACCGGAAATGACATAGCGTATTTTCGGGGATAGTGCAACTTTATTATTTCAAATGGAACACCCTGTATAATTTGTCACAATTGGAAAGCTCATTGTATCCCCTTTCCGAATATTCCATATTTGTCATGGAAATTATACAAAGTGGTGTGGATAATGATTTATAAAGTAGACTATGGAAATAAAAGACACTTGTAAACGTCAAATTAGGTTATTAACAATTGCATGTTACTTCTATCGCTAGTATTGAAAATGTACATATGAAATTCGATATAACAAAGTGTAACAGGATATTTGTTAAGCAAATAAGAAATAAACAAAATAATACACATTCGTTACAAAAGATGTTCAAAATGTTGCGCATCAACTTGGATACATTTATTTATTCGCTTTACAAAGTTGTCATGGCTTCTACTTAACTGATGTTCGGGGGTAATGTTATTAAAGGCATTTCGAATGTTTTCCTTAAGTTATTCTAAATTTTTTGGCATAGGGCTATAAAACCTGTCTTTCACATCTGGAAGTGTGAGTTCTGGGGACCGAGAGGGGGCATGCTGCAGGATCTCCCCTCCCTATCCAACGATTTCCAAAGGTGACATTCAGGGAATCTCTAATAGTTATCATAGTAAAATGAGGCGTCTTGTTGGAAATTGACTGTCCTCAAGAAATTATCCTGTTCAAGTTGCGGTCGTTGCGGATAAAAGAAATGTTCTAACATGTCCAAATACGATGTCAAATACAAGATAGGGGTTGTTCGACAAGTAATAATTATTTATGACATTGAGTTTCTATTGTTTTGAGTTTTTCTATGATTTTATGTACATAATTGCCGAACGCTGAAAGTGCCGAATGGTAAACTATTTGCCGAATTGGCTTTTCAAACTTGGGGGGGTGTGACACCCCCATACCCCCCCTATATCCGGCCCTGCCTATAGGATACTATCTTCGCAGTTGATTATAAAATTGCAAACCTTTTGAGAAAAGATGATTTCTACCATGATACTACGAAGTATCGTAGTATCATGGATTTCTACTATGGTTAGTCGATATGTGTTTTCCATGTAGAAGTTGTGGTTATTTCTCTCCAACAAAAACACAATTATCTAAAACATGTTTTGGAGCTGAGCATTTCACAATTTTAAAAATCAAAAAGAATACAAAATTGTCGAATTCCGTATTTTTATTATATGCCATGCCGAGACGTGTGGATGTTCAATATTTGCAATAAAATTGCTAGCATATTTAATAAAAAAAAATTTTAACGCATGGTTTTAGTAGGTGTTCTTGTAACAGAAATGTTAATTGCCAGTGAATAAAAGATCAGAGAAAAGATATAAAAAGATAAGTATATATAGGTATCTAAATATCTATATAGTATGAGACGCGCAAGATCAGTCTATCTCGTGAAACGCGTACCGGCGTACCTACCTAATATCGTTAAGTCACGGAGTGATCTGTGGTCACGGAATCGTTTGCTTTACGTGTTATATGTACATAAGGTCGCAAACAAGATAATATGGAAAGTCGTGAGCACGTCACGCTTTTCTTCCAACTTTATTCACAGTCGTTACTTGTGATTTTTTAATATCAGTGATTAAATCACACTCTGTGCTTATAGAATACAAAGAATTTATTACTTATTTGAGTATGGGTGTAATTCTCTACCATTTTCCACTAAGTGGCCCCTCAAGAGGAGCTCTTTTATCAGCAAAAGCCGCTGGTGTAGACGTAGATATACAACTTATAGATCTATTCAAAAAGGAACATCTGAAAGAAGATTTCATCAAGGTGCATTTTCAACGTTCTTAATACGTTTAGGTTATGTTTACATTTGGTTTAAAAGATTGATGAATAAAGAATATTTGATACATAATTAAAGCATTAATAACAGTTAAGAAACGTTAACTGATTAATGAGTTAAAATGTCAAAAAAAAATAGCTAGGTTTGTATTCAACGTTAACTTCATGCGTTTAGGTTATGTTTACATTAGGTTCAAAAGATCGGTGAATAATGAATATTTACATTTGGTACACAATTCAATCATTAATAGTTAAGGAATGTTAACCGATTAATGAATTAAAATGTCAGATAAAAAATTTCAGCTAGGTTTGTTTTCAATGTTAACTTAATATGTTTAGGATATGTTTACATTTAGTTCAAAAAGAGCAAAAAAGATAATAAAAAAAAAAATGTATAATATGAATATTCGGTACACAGTTAAATCATTAACGTTTAAAAAATCCTGTTAACTGATTAATTCATAAAGTGTTAACTGATTACGTTATTGTTGATAGATTAATCCACAACATACTGTTCCCACATTAGTAGATGGAGATCAATGCATATGGGACAGTCATGCAATCGCTACATATTTAGCTACAGTATATAGCAAAGATGATAGTTTATATCCAAAAGATCCTAAAAGAAGAGCTATTGTAGATCAGCGGCTAAATTTTGATTGTGGCACTCTGTACCCTAGAATAAGGGCCATATGTGTAAGTAATTTATCGCATTGATATGTACCCATATATATCTTACTTCTTATTACACGTTTCATGATATTGATATTTCTTTTTGAGGTGGAGCGATATCGAAAACAACTTTAGTCAGTTAAATTAAGGTTCATTTAGCCTAAATGCCACAGTTCTTATTACTTTTTATTTATATTTTAGTTTCCTGCATTATTCTTGGGAGAAGATCAAATATATGATGAACACAAAACTTCCTTAGAAGAGGCTTTAGGATTTTTAGATGTTTTCGTGGATGGAAATCAGTTTGTAACAGGAAATAATTTAACAGTTGCAGATTGTTGCTTGGCTGCATCAGTTTCCAGTATTGCTGTATGAACTTTTATGTCTTTTATGTACTTAATATCGTTAACTTAAATGAATAATATTAACATACCACAATTTACAACATGATATAACATTTCACCATCGTTTCATTAAGTAATTGAACCTTATTACCTAATATCGCATAAAAATTAATTCCATTTTATCTATATTTGTTAATTTTTACAACGGCCTCAAAATCAATAGGTATTAAGTAATAAGGTCCAATTGACAACAGTGAAATTTTATTTCATAATTTTTAGTTTGGTACAGTTTTTGTAAGCGGGTCAATTTTTCTCCCCTTTCAAGTACTTCAGAAGTTATGCATTATTACAGCCCTATTGAATTCGCCATTTTGAACTTTTATTTATTATTAATTATTATTTTTGACATCAGATAGTTTGCAAAAGATTTCATTGAAATCGCTTAAGCCATTCCACAGAAATCAATGTACAGACATTCAGTTAAAAACTACCTTTATTTAAGATTTTATTATTCTTGAACTATAATTTTCGTAACAAAATTAATTTTGAGGGCTTAAAAGTCTAGAAGGCAGTAGTCATCCTTTTATAAATTTTCAGTAAAAATGTTCTGTGCTTGTAGGATTCACAAAGTGTAAAATGTTGCTACTATGCATATGGTAGTGACTGTAGACACAGAAATAGTTTTAGCAATGCTAATCTAACAGGATTCTAATATTAATTTCTTTACTATTGTAATCTATATTTACTTACAAATTGATTGAGGTGTGGATTATAATAGGTAGGTAGTTATTTTTAATCATTTTTTCAACTTTGTACGCAGATCACTTTTTTTTAAGTTAATTTGAAACCTGAATTAAAGAACATCTCAACTAAAAGGTGTGAATTTAATAAATATTAAATATTCAAAAAAGCATATCTCTGTGCATACTCAGGCGTTATGATAGACCAGCATCTGAAGTGAGGACATCGTGTAAAATTTATGACATCTAAATTACAAGCATTAGTCTTTTATAATATAAGGTGTATATTAAATACAAAACAATTAATTATAATATATGATATACAGGGCCTTGGTGGAATCTATATTAAGATATACTATTATGATATTATAGTAGGGAATCTAAGACCTCCAATTCAGCAAGGGGGGGTCAACTGTGACATATACAAAAACCAAAAACGGATTCCCATGTAAAATTTCATGACGGATACGAATTTTGAGTTCACCCCTTCATCCAGAATTGCGAAATGGGAAAAAAATGCAATTTTGGGCAAATTTCTAAAAACTACGGGAAACATTTATTTTTTTGTTTCTCAGTCAATACCTCGTTAACTGTTCGAGATATCTGTTTCAAATTTTGACACCGATATCTTTGGAGATTGGCCTCACTTACAGTTTATGTGAAACTTTTTTCGGCAACGTCGTTTTTTGGCAAAAAAAATAAAAATCTTCGCTTAACGCACAAAAACACCAAAATGCATTGCAAAATATAACATGCTAGAAATTTTTTTATTACTAAAGATACATGGGCATATGATCGAGAGAAAATAAAGCTTATGAATTATAGAAACTTTTTTACTTGAATATTTTTTTTCTAAAATGCTTAGTTTGGCTGTTATGACTGTTGTAAATAAATAGTAGTGTAACGACTCATATATTGCGCGTTCTCCTCGTCCGGCGCGAGCGCTCTCTACTAGCCACTCGCAACCGTATTCAGTCATATCAGAGATACGTAGGTATTTTACTATTTAGTTCATGTATGTTTTATTTTAAAAATGGTACCAGTGGAAGTTTGTCAGTTACCAGTAGAACCAAAAAATACTGTGTTTATTATTGACATCATGTCTTTAATTCAAAGGCATCAAAGCTATGGCTGTTCAACTTTCAAAGAACTCTTTGAAAAGTCTTTGAAATTAGTTATAAACATGAGACCAAAAGGTTGTAACCTACCGACGGACCAAAGTAAGAAGAGTGTACTGTTTGTATAAGGTAAACGATGGGGTAGATATACCGAATTGGAAAAATATTATTTCTCATTCTGATAATAAACGAGAACTCTTGAACTTTTTTGCTTGCAAGTTTGAGGAAAGTTATTTCAGAATAGACCAAAACGTTCAGATTGTTATTGCAGGTATATTTTTAGAAAATAGCAAAACTATTTTATGCGATCAGAATAATGTGAAAATCATGAAATCCCTACATTTTTCCGATCATGAAGAAGCAGGTACCAGACTTTTTGTTATCTTGTCATTTTTTAGAAATGAATGTACTAGAACAGTCATATATACTGTGGACACTGATATTTTTGTTCTTTCATTGTATTATGCGACTATACTAAACACTGAAATATGGTTTCAACGGCAAAAATCTTTTATTTTTTGTCATGATGTGATTACCCAAATATCTAGTACATTTGATTTCGACAAAAGAAATCTGACCAACATTTTACTAGCTGTTTACTGCCCCTCTGGAAATGATACTGTTAGTTATCCCTTTAAGAAAGGCAAAAAGACAGTAGTAAAAATATTACGTGAAAGGTTAAATATGTTAGAAGAATTTAAACATTTTGGCGCAGCGAACCGAGATAGAACTTACAAACTAACTGATAGTGTATTAGATTCCTGTAGGTTATTTTTTAAGGTTCTTTATGGCAGACCTTTATTTAGAGGAAATTTGGATGAACTACGAGCACATTTATTCACTTCATATAAAACAGATATGAGGTATTGTTTTAATTATTTTATATAGACACTATACCGATAATGATGAGTAAACCACAAAAGCCAGAGAATATAACTTAAATTCATATTGCAAATGTAAAATGTACACTTGTACCAGTCGCTGTCGATGTCTAAGTGCAAAAGTAAAATGTGGTATAAGTTGTTTGTGCGAAGGCAAATGTTCCTCACTTTTAAATTAAACTAATTATAAAAATTAAACAGTTTTCTTTATTTACATAAAATACAAACATTTTTAATCGGACTGACACAATATAAATATGGTTCATTAAATCGCAGACCCTAAGCCTTTTTCTTACTAATATGGAAGCTTTTATCTTATAATAGATACACAATCGTTAGCAGAGCACGCAATGAAGTGTACACACCGAGCTAGACCAATTTGACCAGGCTGGGTCAACATGTGCGCCAACGCTGAACCAATACAATCTCCTTTTTTTCGCTATTAAGCCAAAGTATAAAAACATATTCAAATGCAAAAACTTCTTTGGTCTTTTATCATCATTTTATGTCGATTTACTACACCTCTATCTCTACTTATAAAAAAGTTTCTCACATACTATATTTTGCAATACATTTTTGAACTTTTGTGCGACATGTAGGCCTATAGTTGTTTTTTATAAAAAAATTATATTGACACAATAATTTTGCTCTATACAGAGCCCAAGAAGAAAGTTAAAAGATTATTCTCCTAAAATTTCAGATCGATACTTTTACCAGTAAATGAGATATCGAGTGGGGAATGAGAATACTAATGTTTATTGTGTTTTTCTTACTTTTGGAAATAAACAACTTTTTCTCTAATTTCGCAATTCCGAATTTAGTGGTGAACTCGTAATTCGAATTCGGCAGAAAATTTTACATAGAAAACTGTTTTTAGTTATTGTATACATATGAGTTGACCCCCCCACCTTTAAAACGCATCGTACGGCAAGCTAGATTCCCTACTAATTAGGGGGGAATCTAGGACAGCACATACATTAAAACAAGTCAAAACTGGGATATATAAATTATGTTGAAAAAATCGAAAAGATATTCCACCAAGAACTTTATGATGAAACTAATATATTAATTAAAAGCTGAATTTTATCCACACTGTGAATGAGAAACAATACGTCAACAATCCATACTGAATCTAAAACTCCCTTATTGAACAAAAATTCTTCACAAAAAGTATTTGCCAACATTTCGTGTCATTTATAGGACCAAAATTTTATAATAAACGTCCAGTTTCTATAAGGCCTGCATTTAAAATTTTTTATTTTGCCTTGACAGAGAGTAAATTAAGATCCATTTCTAGTATAATAATAATATTAAGAATAGTCTAACGTTAATAATTATCAGCAATCCATGCACAATCTTGACCTCATTCCATTTCATTGCATATTTATTTGTTGTAACACAACTAACTAATACTGCTTTATTAGCCATTTATTTCCCCTTTCTTTCCAGTCATTCTTAATAGGCTTGTTCCATATTCTTTTTATTCGGTTTTTATACGTCCTTATATAGTACTTGATATCCATTCTCGAGATATGGGTTGAAATTAGTAAGAGTTGCAAAAACAGTGCGCCCGTTTGTGACGTCACTATACGCAACTTTGAACTTCGAGATATATTGAGACTACTAACAGCCGTTCAGTAGTAAGTAAATATGTGGAGTTGAAGGTCGTTTTAGGTGTCTATGGAAAGAGAAAGATTGGCGTTTTATCGACATCGTAAATTTCATAGTGGAAATCGGAATTTTAGCTCGGGGTGTGCGAAAGAAAAATGGCTTCTTTCCTAAGAGTGGAAAACCGTCCGTGCTTTAAAGATTCATACTAAATAAATACTTGGGTTGAAAGGGCTCGTGATGTCTCTATGGAAAGAGGAAGATTGTAGCTTTATCCTGATAGCAAGTTGAAGATTCACAACTAAATAAATACTTGGAGTGAAACGGCTCACGACGTCCTTATGGAAAGAGGAAGATTGTAAGCTTTATCCTTATAGCAAGTTGTACGGGCGAAATCGAAAATTCGGCTCGACGCAAGCGAGAGAAAAGTGGCTTTCTGGGACCTTTCAAATTTAACCTGAAAGGTCGAAAAACATGAAATTTTCAGACGCTCCTAACTAAATAAATACTTCGAGTGGAAGCTCGTTCTATGTCTACGGAAAGGGGAAGGTCGGCGATGAAACGGCATCGTAAATTACAGTCAGAATCGAAACCTCGACCCCTACGGCTAAGTAGATTAAACTAGTATCTACATGACCCCCTACGGTATGAAGATTCAGTGAAAAATGAGAACAAAGGCCTAAAATGAAATTTATTTACCTACCTTGTCTTAAAATTTTTTTCATTCTAATGGATTACATTTTCATAAAATCTGTTTCTTGGAAATGCTTATAGCCTTTGAAACGTTTTTCGCCCTTATTCTGAGCTCATCAGAAAGGCACAAAGCCACTCATAACGATGTTTCATGCAAAACCAAAGCAAGTACGAAATATTTATATTTGACATTGACTGACAAAAAAGAACAGATCTTCACCTATCTATTAGTATTGGAGCCTATATACTCTATGCATGTTTAAAAGTAAATTATTTATTATTTGTTTGCTTATAGTAATGAAACATATTCTTTATAGGATTTTGCAAACAGCAGAAAAAAAACTATCTATGAGAGCTAAAAGAAAAACTATATGTAAAAAATATTAATGAAATCTTTGCATTCTTTCGATAACCTGACTTCTGGTTATGCTAGCAAAAAATCCTAAAATAAATTTGTCCAATTTCTTATTTGACAATCTCATTATAACACTAGCATCCAACATAGTCTCCTACGGCTAAGCAGATTAAACTAGTATCTACATGATCCCCCTACGGTATGAAGATAAAGTTAAAAATGAGAACAAAGACCTAAAATGAAATTTATTTACCTACCTTGTCTTAAAAATTTTTTCATTCTAATGGATTACATTTTCATAAAATTTCTCATTCATGTTGGATGCTAGTGTTATAATGAGAATGTCAAATAAGAAATTGGACTAATTTATTTTAGGATTTTTGATTTGCTAGCATAACCAGAAGTCAGGTTATCGAAAGAATGCAAAAATTTCATTAATATTTTTTACATACAGATTCAGAAAGTGTTCGTTTTGGCATGGTAATATTTGGCAATAAGAGCAAGCGAGAGCGAGGCAACTAGGTTATTCTTTTCTATCGTGTAGGGCAAAACGAGAACTGACGTGTGTAAGACGGAAACAAATTTAAACTCTAGGGATGTCCACACACATGTGGTGGAGATAGCAGGTGGCGCTTTGTACGATGTGTTATACATACGATAGAAAAGAATAGCCTAGTTGCTTCGCTCTCGCTTCCACTTATTGCCAATTATTGCCATACCAAAACGAATACTTTCTGAATCTGTATAGTTTTGCTTTTAGTTCTCATAGATAGTTTTTTTCCGCTGTTTGCAAAATCCTATAAATATGTTTCATTACCCTGTATATTATAATATAACTTTAAAAAATGAATGAATTGAAAATACCGAGTGGCCCAGAACACATGAACACTCTTGTGACTTTTCAGTGAGCAAATGGATTATTTTCAAATGTATAGTGTAGTGATATGAAATAAAATTTCCAATATGTGATGTAAGTTTGGTTTTAATGCAATTTATATGAAAATCAAATCTTTAAATGGGAGAACCGGTATATTTTTGCATATCATCTGCGTCCTTTTGGTTAAATTTGCTGCATCAGTAAATTATCTCTTTAGTTCCAGGACCCAAAATACTTTCAGGACTTTGGAACCTAATTTAAAAGGAAATATATGTCTTATAAACTAAGCACAAACAAATGCAGGTATAAATAAAAAATAGACAACCCTATTTTAGTGTGGAAACAAATGCCCTCTCTCCCTCTCTAATTCCACGCTGATGTTAGTTATTAAATAGTTGTAGCATTAGAGTATTTATTTTCCGATTAAGCAGGTTAAAATGTATAAAAAAAAATTATACGAAATGCTCCTGGGATGAAATATAGAAGCCTTTCGCTAGTCTACATGTTGAGTACATTGGACGGGCAAAGATACCATTG
The DNA here is from genome assembly GCA_963583905.1 of Stenurella melanura. Taxonomy (NCBI): domain Eukaryota; kingdom Metazoa; phylum Arthropoda; class Insecta; order Coleoptera; family Cerambycidae; genus Stenurella; species Stenurella melanura. The sequence goes on from OY757310.1 coordinate 57,449,876, forward strand.
GCCATCATTGAAATAGGTGATAAACATAGTTACATATATTACAATATGGTAGAAAATAAAGGTAGTCTTTCCATCAACTTCTCTTGTCCCTGGATCAGATTTTTTCTTTAGAATCCTGGGATGGTCCCGGAGTTTAGTGCATATAAAAAAGGCCGTAAAAATTGGCCATCAATATATCAAAGTTGGTGCTATTACCTGCTCACAAGGTAATACAGAGCGGCACTTCAAATTTTTGTAAATTAGAATAAACAAAATAATTCTAGAAATTTCAAAATCGTGTTTTCTGTAGACTTAATGACATTGCTGGTGAATTAAACAATTTTACTCTGTTTTGCTTCAAGATAGGACTATTTTATGCTTGGTGGACGCATTGTCCGTCCTTCACGACATTGACAGATAAATTCAAAGTACAGCTCTGTTTACCTATTCCCTGGTTATGCGTATCTAGTTAGGGGTGATTCATGTAACTATATCACAGGAGTTAAAAATCTTAATTAAAAGAGGCATGTTTCCGTTTATTTCGTATCTTAATCATGACAGAACATTCTTTACATAAGAGTGATGTTTTATCTGTTAAGTAATGCATTATATTTATTATGTAATACAGTGTAGAAAAATAAAGCATGCACCGATAATATAATGGAGCCTTATATTATTAGCTCGGTGGGCATCTTTGAGTTTTATATGCAATATAAATATGGAGTTAACCATACCAAATTCCGGCACTGGAAACCCTGTTTTAAATACTAAGACTAAATCCGATTTACTCTTCATTAAGTTATATTAGCTTGTTTTAATGGAACTCCTATGGGACAATTTCTTATATAATTGATATGCATGTCTACATTCTCTTTGAAATAAGTTTGCAATTAAGAAAGAAATTTTTTGATTACATTATTTTGAATAAGTTGGCCTCAGGTAGGTTTGATTTATTTTTACCAACAGAATCCAAATATGCCGAAATTCACAGGTTGCCCCATTTAAAAAAACTGATTTTCATGTAAATTACATCAAAACAGGATGTCATTTAAATTTTTTATGACACAACTGGAAATTTTAAAATTATCAATATACACCTATTAAAAATTTACAAGAGTATCCCAATAAGCTGGACTCTCCTGTATTCATGAAATTATGTTTGAGCAATAAATAATATTAATTTTTTAGGCTGTTGGGTGGGACATTACTCCATATGCAAATGTTTCTGCATGGTTAGCTAGATGTTCTTTAGCTATTCCAGGGTATACTGAGGCAAACCAGATAGGTGCCGAATTATATGGTAAAGCCGTAAGAAGTAAATTAGCTCCTGGACAACTGTGAATGAATATTCTTGAAGATAAAAATGTTTTAATTAAATTTTTATAAAAAAACACAAAATGTATTTTAATTTGTTTATTATTAAAACAGTAAGTAAATCGTAAAATACTAAAATGTATTTCCTCATTTAAACTGTATAAAAGGTACGTAATATAAAATTATAAAATGTAAAACAGTAAATACCAGCACCAACATATATCACGTTAAATGTTAAAAATAAATTAATCATAAATAATCTTAATAAATAACAATAAATACTAGTGGTAAATTTGTGCAACACAAGCATTAAGTACTTTGGTTTAAATTTGATTAGTAACTACAGTAGAATTTAATACTGAGGCAGGATAGTCTTCACGGAACGTATACTATTTATTATTTTTTGCATTTGCATTAGCATGCTGTTGAACATTTTCAGTAAGTTCTTGTCCTGTCGTTTCTATTGGTAATAGCAGACATCCTACTGCTGCTAAAATAGCTGCTACGCCATATATAGTTGTGGACAAACCTATAGACGACTTCAGTAAAACCTAGAAAATAAAAAAGATAATTAAACTTTTTTTTCTATTTGCCTTCATTGGAAATACGCTAACTGAAACGATTGTTAATAATACCTGAGCCACATATGGAGTAACCATAGCTCCTAAACGAGCCATAGCACTACAAGACCCTACTCCAACTGCACGTAATGAAGTAGGATATACTTCAGGTGTATATACGTAAGCTGCTTGGAATACACCAGCTATGATGCCACGAGCAAAAAATAGCATGACGGTAAGGAGCAGACGTCTACAAGAAAGAAAATCTTTAATTAAATCAACTAGTAGAAAACTGTTGGTTAAGAAACAATAGACAAACAAGACTTCTAACTGATAAATAATGTAACATAATAATATTAAAACAATGGCAACAGATATTACTTTGGCAGGTTATATTTTTGCAACTTTTTTTCCAAATAGAGTCTTATTATCTAATTTTTGCTTACTTAAAGGGGGTAAAATACTTTATTTAATGCCACTGTTTCTCGCCTGTTTTGTATATATTTTTTAACATCCTAAAAAATAAATATCGAAATCCAGCGGTTCTAAAAAAAAATTGATAATACCTCGTTATAACACTATTTTGCAAAATAATTTGTGTTTGAAATTTTTTCCTAACTCTACAAATACCAGATATATCTGGCTAATGGCCATCTGCACGGTATTCATTAAGGGTGGCTTAGCGTTAAGCTTTACTTTATATATAAGCCTCCTTTCATTTAAACCTCTGATTTTGTAGGTTAAAACCCAAGTAACATTTTACGCCTTATAAAAAACGTAACGTAACTGTACATATTTTACCTATACGTATGTCTTGTATTCATTCATTTACAATACAGAAAATAAAAAATCAACAAACAAACTGCTAAGTATGAACCAAGTCGTGTTATTTAAGAAAATGTTAAATGTTTAAAGTGATTTCTAGCAATGATGATAGTTATGATGCCAAAACTACTGGGGATTAATTTTTACTGTAAAAGTGTCAAAGATACCCCGAAAAATACAACGCTCCCTCAGAATAATTATGAAAATAAAAGAAAATTTGAGATTCATAAAATATTAAGGATTTTTAAATATTAGTTTCAAAGGGCTGCAATGTATAAACATTTGTAGAGAATAATAGAAAATATCAAAAAAACAGATTTTCTAGTCGAATTTATATGTAAAAAGCCTGTAGACTAAATTTTAAGTTTTAATATTTTTGATTATCAAAGATGGACGACAAATTTGGTTGATGTTCCAACAGAAAATATGGCCGAGACTGCTTACGACCTAATAGTTATAAATTTGTATGTAAAACTACCAAGTAGACCTAAAACTTTTTAAATTACTCTTAAGTCGTTTTATATTTTGGATATGAACGTAGTCTTATTCACCATAAGTAGTAATGATTCTAGTTTATTTTCTATTCTTGAGTAGGTATGATGGCATAACGGCTAGAAGTCCTGATTCTCAAACAGGAAATCCGGGTTCGAATCACGTACCGGGAATCTGTTTTTTATCTTTTTTTTACATTTTCGATCATAATCTGATGCTAAAATATTATCTATATATCACATGAGTCATTTTTTTTCATTTTCGTATTTGCTTAATTAAAGAGGGTTTCTTGGAGCTTCATTCAGTTTCAAACTAATTTTGTTGGAATTCGATACAAAAAATTGTGTGAGAAAGTTTATAATTCTAATTTAATCAATCGATAGAAGCCTGATCTACAAAAGCTTGTGGCACTTTTATCAAAGAAAAAACGAAAAAAGAAATTATAACATTTTATCTTTATGGTCTAATTCGACTGAAATTCGGTATGTGACGAGTATAATCCTCAATATTTACTCATGTGATATATAGGTAATATTTTAGCATCAGATTATTACCGAAAATGTAAAAAAAGTTAAAAAAAAAATTCCCCGGTGCGTGGCTCGAACCCAGACTTCCTGTTTAGGAATCAGGACTTCGTTATGTATCACCAAAAAATCAGAAAATATGATAAAAATTTATAATTTCAATACAAGAAAATAATAATAAAAAAGTAGCCCTGTACGAGATTCGAAGTCGAGAATCTACTTAAAAGTAGTCGCCGCTTAGCACGATGGGCTATGGCGGATCCCAAGCTTAAAATTGATTATGATCTCGTTGGAGAAGACAAAACTTCAAAAACATCAATTTTTCAAACGTTAAGAACTAAATAAATATGTCAAGTGGAGGATCGTATGATATCTCTACAGAAAAAGAAAGACCGGTATTTTGTCGGTGTGCAGTGTTGTAAATTGCGACGGCAAAATCGGATATTCAGCTCGGCACGGCTTTTTTGACATTTGTGACAGTACCGCTGGCAGGTTATAGACTGAACCGCCTCTCGTCGCCAAACCCAGCGCTCCCAGCCCAGCAGACTGATAAGCGGGTATTCAATGGATCATCGACAACCTATTAAGGCATATATTCTGTCCATTTACAAATAGTACATGTCTTGTGACGCTAGCTCTTGGCCTATAAAGTGTAGATAGATTTTTGAAATACCTTTTTAAAATATGGTAACTAAAGATTACAAGAATTTCGGAATAAATGCTCTATATACCTACGTCAGCTTGAGTTCAATTGACCTTTTCAAGTACGCTATAAATTAATTTTATTTTAGGCAAAAAAGTTTACATATTTTGATTTTATCTTATTTCTGACAACTGATGCAAATGTTACTAGATTCTCCTCAGGTCTAACGCAAAATTTCCCAAACAGACAAATTGCAGTGTTGCCACGATAACTCCACACTTAGCTGTCCTTAAATTTTGAGTGGTGCAACGGCACGAAAATGAAACCTTCCTTAAAAATTTAAGGGTCCTGAGTTATTCCTAGCTTAAATACAAAACGGTGCAGATGGCCTTAAGACATGTTTCGAATTTTCGAGATATTGTCATAACCAGGATTCTAATGTCGGTGCTTCATTTCACAATTTATCAGGGGCAGACTCAGATGTGATAGTAAGAATGTTTTTACTTGGTATGTAATTCATATGCAAAACTGATACAATCATACCTTGTCAATGTGACAATGGAGGAATTAAGATAAGATAATTTATTGGTGTGCTTTATACAATATAATATATGTACACTGGTCAACACATGGTAGAGAAATTAATTTAAGGCTAGTTATAAAATAAAAATTGGTAATAGACGTTTTCATTTTTTTAAATAAAAACGAAAAAAAAAAAATTGTTTAAACAATTATTTGACCATGAAGCTTGCGGTTTAAGAAAATTTTTCATAAGAAAATCTTGTTCAGCGGAAATTTTCCTATAAGAAATCGTTGCTAACTCAAATGATATACAAAATTTGTAAAATCACCCCGTTTTTACCCCGGGCAGACTCGCCCATACTATCTGTCTCATTTTTGCACTGTCGAGCCAAGCAGCCACTTAATGGTTGAATCAGTCGAGGGCCCCTTTACATGGAGCCTTGATTGCCTCATTCCAGGGGGCCTGAGTCCAATAGTAGTTGAACCTTGCCATGGTCCAGTCTTGCAACTCTGACTGAATCTGACTTCTTGACAGGCGAAGGGCAGCTCGAGGATAGGGAAAAGAGTTGTCGCTCCTTCTCCTGCCATCGGTCTGCTTCTTCGTTGCCCTCCACATCTCTGTGCTTGAGTTTGACAGAATTATCTTTACACAACTGAGTATGGATTAGTAAACCTGTATACCGAGAGACACCGGTCATCTTCTGATTGAGTGATAACCCGGTCTCTTACCGGCAGATCCATGAAAGCATTTGATTTTATTTAAATTAAAATTTGTGTGTGTTCCTTATTGACACCGTGTCACTTGCGTATGTGTTAATATCGTGTAGAACTGGACTTAGGCCTGAGTCTTCACTCGCGTCTATATCCCACACATAGTGAAATTTAAATGCGCATGCCCTAACTAAATTGCTGCTTTTCTGTCAGCTGTCAGCTTTCAGCTTTACTTTCTTCCGTTCTCCTTGAGTTCTCCGTTGTTCCGTTGCACGCGGTCTTGGCAGACTGGTAGTTGCTTTCGTTTGTTTTTACAGCAGAACTTAGAAAATCAAATTGCTTAGGTACTCTACTTAAATTATTAATTATGCTCTATTTTAATGTAATTTTGCAATTTTGTATTATCTGTAATGTTCTGACCTTTCCTATACCATTCTTTATGGTCTACTGGAAAAATAAACAAATAAATAATGTAGATAAATTTAAATTTGTATTATCCCAATCCTGAATGTACATATATTTATACCTATTTTAGCTTATTGTACATAATTATGTACATATATTTTATAGTATTTATATAAAGTCAAAAATTACTAGTAAATTATGTAATAAATACCCCCTTTACATAAGAATAATGTTTATGGTATTTTCATTTTTTTAATAAAATATGCGGGACAGTCCTTTATTTCAAGGTTCATGTTTGGCATCCCTAAAATTTTTGTTTAGATGTGCAAGAGCCTCGTATTCTCTTAAAATATCCCTTCCTAATAAAGAAAATATAAAATATTTATTAGGTAAAATAAGCAAATTACTTGATATAGTACATATAGGAGGCAATTCTAATAATAATTTAATATAACATGTTCAGAAATGAATGACAAAACTTTATGTGAAAAAATTCAGAACAGTGACAAGATACGTCAAAAATAGTATTACGACAGATTCCAATAAATGTTTGCATTATTTAATCAATTTATTATTCAATGTTAATTGTGATTTTTTGTATGCGTTGTTAAACGTTTTGTATAAAATATTTTTCTTTGGAGCTCACTTGCTGCCCCAAAAGCAGGATCCGTCACTATTTCCTATGTTCTATCCTCTTATTATACAAGAAAACTATTTCTAAGGATGTTCCGTATTTTACAAAAACGAATATGGTAGGCTTAATTTTTTTCTTATCTCATTATACAAAAGCAGATAAACATTCGTGCGCGTATTCAAATTACGCGCCAATCAGCATTAAATCGCCCGCGCATGCGTATATGCTATGAACTATGTGTGGGATATAGACGCAAGTCTGAGTCTTCCAGCACTGAGGCACATGATAAAAATAAAACCAAAATACAATGTAACAAGCCATATTGCTTAAAACCTTCAACTCAAAATTTCTATATATTTTTCCTCAATTTAACTTAATATTAGGTGGGTAGTTTGCAATATACCAAATATATTAAAAATTCTTACTGCAAAAATTCGAGTTATTTTAAATATGACAGTTTTATACTAAAGAAGTTAAAGAATACTTACTTTTCAGTGCAGATCATAAGAAAAGAACAGCAAGCAGAATAAGCAACAAATTGTACAGCCATGGTTTTCTTTCTTCCAAATCTTTCGATGATAAATATTGTAATAAAAATACCTAAACAAAAATTATTTGTAAATATATACATTCAAGTAATTATTACAACTTTTAAACCTGGAAATTCTGCTAGAGTTGTCCAAAGTAAATCCATATAATCTGTGGTTTGTAACTGCCGACAATCTGCAGCACAAGTATCCAAAGTTTGAATTGGAAGACGCTTATCAGAGCAAACTAGCGTGGATGTCTCAAATAATTCTGTCGTCATAAGAACTAACCCATAATAACAAAATGCGCACGTCATCCTACAAACAACATGTGTTATTATAGGTGATAGTTACTTGAAGAGACCAAGATTTATTGTATTATATTTGTAATTCGTTTTACAGAACACAATCTAAAATATTTGGAGAAAGATAATGTAATTTTAAATGATTATGCTTTATGTAGTATATTCTGTAGAACTATATACATGAAAGGTGGTACAGCAATATTTTGTAAAATTGCAATACTAGTGTTAAAGAATTAAAATATTTAAGTAAATTTTGCAAAGAAAAAATTATTGAGGTTCGTGGGATTGAATTATTATTTTCAGAATGTGCAATAAGATATGTTTCTGTATATAGATCATCTTTGCTAAATAATGTTAATACATTTATCGAGGAATTTGATAAAGTTTTAAATTTTGTATGCGCAAATAGAAATAGCAAAGTAATAATCTGTGGAGACTTAAATATTGATCAATTCACTAATTCGATTGCAAAGAATGAATTAAATAACCTTCTATCCTTTTATAATATTACTAATTTAGTAACTAGTGCCACAAAATTTTAGAATAATATTCATAATACGATTACATCTATAGATTATATATGTACAAATTTAGAAGACTCAGAAATGTTTTGTAAAGTTATACCTACTGGTATATCGGACTACACCGGTCAGTTGCTATCTTTTAATTTAAATAAAGGAAAAAGTAGTATTGATAGTGATGTGTACAAAAGATTTCAGAGTAAAAGCAATTATGATATGCTCTTGTCACACATAAGCAATGAATCATGGAGTGAGATTTATAATTAGGTGTTTTCACAAATTTTAAATTCACTTTCTCTGTGAAGATAATACTTTATTTTAGTTAAAAACACTTGAATTTTGAGAAACAGTCGAATAATATCTTAAAATAAGCCATTTTAATTTTGTATTGAAATTTTTTCGCCAAAAACACTACATCAATTCACTACGCACTCATGGCGTCATTAGTTATATTGTCAGTGTCATTTTGTGTTATAAACAAGTTATTTGCAGATAAATTCCCTAAAGTAGCTTTTGCAAATCCCGTATTAGGTAGGCGTTACTTATTTAATCACATGTAAAACGTAAATAAGGTGAATAAAATGTTGTGTTTAACAATTTTTAAACGCGATTTAAGAAACTAATATAACCGATGGCGTCACTGAATGTTTTACGTACCCGTTCAATTACTACAACTTTATGTTATTTAGTTGTTGAAATTTTAATTTGATGGACGATAGAATGCTGTTTAAATATCAATAAGTGCTTTAGTATAACAAGTACTTCATTTTAATAACATCAGAAAAGCAAATTTGCACATAGTGAAAACACCTAATTGCAGTAATGTAAATTAGGCATTTGAATTATTTATTAATGCTTTGACATATTATATTGAAATAGCATTTCCATTAACGAAACTTAAAATTAAATCTCACCATTGCAAAAAAAGCCATGGTTAAGTAAAGACATTAGGATTTCATTAAGGAACTTAAAAAAAATTGTATTCTAAGAAGTTATTCACAAATGATGCAAATGATATTTTATTCTATAAAAAATATATAAGAAGGTAATTCGTGAGGCCAAGAAATTGTACAATGATTAACTAAATGAGTCAAAAGCTGTTTGGAAAATTAGAAATGATAATGTGAAAAATACTACCAGAAGAGAAATAAAAGAACCACATATAAATAATAAAATAGTAAATAACAAAGAAGAAATGGATTTTTTTATAAAAGCTCTAAAGGTATTAAATGATAAACTAGTTAACAAGAATTTGGATCCTATTCATTTTAATATAAAGAAGGAGTACCAAACAATGGTTCTTGATTATGTAAGCGAGTAAACAGTACTTAGTGTAGTAAAGGAATTAAAAAAATCAAACTCTTCTGGTATAGATAGAATGAGTGCAAATATTTTAAGGTCTTGTATTGATTATATCTTGTCTCCTTTAACATATTTAGTAAACCTATCCTTTACATATGGAATTTTCCCTGACATTTTAAAAATTGCTAAAGTTGTTCCATAACTTAAAAACGGCGAGACCGTAAATGTGGAAAATTATAGGCCTGTGTCGTTGTTATCCACTATTTCTGAAATATTAGAAAAAATTATTTTTGAGAATGTTACTACCTTCGTATCAGAAAATAATATTTTAAACGACGCTTAACATGGATTTAGAAAAGGTAAGTCTACAAGTTCAGCAATTTACAACTTCCTAAATTTAGTATACGAAAATATGGATAGTAATGAGAAATGTGTCGGCTTAGTCTTGGATCTAAGTAAAGCGTTTGATCTAGTGGATCATGCCAGGCCTGTAGCTAGGGGTGGGCCAGGACGGGCTATGCCCGTCCTGGAATGATTTTTGCCTGTCCTGCGGTGACTGCAGAAAATAATTAAAATCACAGTACACCCAAACCACAGTTGGTGAATTGAAGTAATTGTTGAGAGAGCGTAGACCAAGCTCCCACTGCAAATGAAAATGTAAAAATGGCTGTAAAACATGTAAAAACGATGTTACTTCCGGCAGACAAGTAAAAATTTATTAATTGTTATTTTTTATGAATTTTTCAATTTAGATAAAAACATGATTTTACTTTTTAAAACACGCTTAAAATTTACACAATTTATGGTAAATAACGAACCATTTTTGAAAACATTTGTCTGACTGAAATTTTTTGTTAATTTGTCAGACTTAATTTGTTATACATAATTTTTTTCATGAAAGTGCACTTCATAACACCTTAATTTTGTTTTAAAATAAAGTTTAAGATCTCTTACAACTTGTCTGCCTGACAATTTTTGTTAATTAGTTCCTATAATAGTTTGTTTTATTAATTAATGATTTTAATAAAGGTACATTTCATAACACCTCTCTTTTTTTACTTATAGTTTGAGATCTTTTTATGCATAAAAATTGGTTTGTCAGCTCGCAAAAAAGCCTAAATAGCCCAGTCGTCAGGGGTTTTAAGGCGTCACTAAATGTTATATGGCTGAATTTTTCAGGATAAGTATTTTTTTGTGTGTATGTAGAATACGATAAAAAACAGTTTACAGCTGTAAGGTGTCGGCGATCCTAAAAAAAACAAAAATATCGGCCGAAATCCGTTTTTTGGCCAATAACTCAAAAAATTAAAATATATGTCAAAAAACTAATAGCACCAGGCGATAGAGGGGGAAATTTCACATCAAAAACGTATATAAAGTTTTTTCTGTATGATCAAAAATATAGACTCCAGATTTTTCTGTTTAACGCACGAGAATGAAACATGGCGACACATGAGTACGATTCGCGAAGCGCGCGCGGTCTCGGACGCGCTACACTAAATTTGTTGTAACTATTGAACTAATCAATGAAATTGAGCTCAACAAAGCTTAAATCAAACGAGAAACATGTGGCTATTGAAGTATCATATTTTCAAATATAAAATTATTGTATGTAGGAATAGTACATATATGAAGTCGGAACATAAAGAGATTTCCGATGAAATCGGTAAAAGCTCTGCCAGTTCTACAATTCTTAAGATAAAGACCTGGAAATTCTCATACTCTCACACATGTTTCCTGAGTTAAGAACATGGGCCGGTCCCACTAAACGTAATTGGTTGAAATCTGTCCTACCTAGTATTTCTTATTTTCTTTAGATAACAGCTACTGTATAGGCAGAGTAGTCATTTATAACTTAGTTTTTATTTTTGTATTTTCTATAACTATTTTGTCATTTATATTGTTCTGTAATAGGATTATTCCGTTGGGCAATAAGTCTATTATTATTATTTTTATTATTATTATTATTATTATCCTTATTCTAAAATCATGGCTTTTTGCTGGCGTCTTGTACATTCCAGGGAAGAATTTCATCTTATCGTGGACTGTTTAAAAATTTTCTTTTTTGTTATTATTATTTTAAATTTTTTATATTAGAAACTGTTTCTGTTAAGAAATTTAGATATCTGTTTTTAAGAGGGTTATTTATAATTGAAGATAACAATGAAATATTCAGGCTCACGAGCCCCCTCTGAAAATTTGTTTGCCCTCCCTTAAAACAGTTTCTAGCTACAGGCCTGGATCATGCTTTACTTTTGACAAAGTTGGAAGCTTATGGTTTAAGGGGATTAGTTAACAATCTAATAAGGACATACATTTCAAACAGGACACAGTTACTAGATATTGATGGAGTAAGATCGGAGGGGCACTTAGACAGGAAAGGCTTATTTTGCAAAATTTTATATGAAGAACCCACCTGGTAGTTAAATTTTTTGCACATTATTACAGGGCACCCTGTATAAATATTTCTAATTTAAGGCCATGTAAAATAAAATTTTATATATTAAATCAATGTGCTATTTAGTAGGAGAGTAAAGAGTACCTTATCAAGTTTAAAAATTATAAATTACCATATAAACCATAACAATATGGATGTCTTTCTCAAAGATGGAACCAACAAATCTCTGAAGCGTCCTCTATGAGGAGAGGATGTTGTAGAGTCATCAACAACTAACCTACCTAATAACATAGGTTTACCATTATCTTTTGCGATTTTTTCCAATGTTTCCAGTGCTTTATCTGTTTGACCACTTGCAACATGATATCTTGCAGATTCTGGTAGCCACTAAAAATATAAAATGTAAAAACAACGCCGCTTTCGTTTTTTATCATTATCATTTTGCTTGCATACTTACAGGACATATTATTGCAAAAACAAGTAAAGGACCCGTGGAAAGAGCCAATAACCAACGCCAACCTAAAGTAGGCATTACAACTAATGCAAGAGCTACCTCAAAGCATGCACCTAACGCCCAAAAACACTGAAACGTTGGGCAAACATAAATAAATAAATAAATAGCAATGACGAAACACAAGACTTACATCAAGCAAAACAACACATTTAGCCCTTTGTTTTGTAGGTAAAAATTCGGCATACAATGTTACACTGAAATGAAAAAATATACAAGCAAAAACAAAAATCCTTCTCTAGTAACTAGAGTCCGTATCTCAGCGTGCAATTCCATAAATATTAAATTTCATTTTGCTAATGGGAAAAGTATACATCTCTACTTATTTTCTAAGCGTTAGTTCAATTTAAAGACGATACAGGGGTAGTTTTCACCCCTGAAGAATCGGAAAAAAATTTCTTCATTGTACAATCCCCATTATTCTAAACTCAAATCAAAAAGTGAAAAAAAAATCCATCATTTTTCCATTTTACGTCAACGTAGTTTTATCCTCACAGCATAAAATGTGTCCTTATCGTACTATTCACATAACCGTAAAAGCCTCCAAAGAGGTGATTTTTGGCATTTTTAGGGGTGACGCACTATTTTTAGAGCCGCGGGACCCAGATTTTTGTGATCAGTGACCCCAAAAACATAAAATACAAGTAGTCCCAATGAAGGGGGGCATTCCGAGCATCAAACCCCACGTTTTAGATGGACTACCTTCAGAGACTATCTTGATGCAGTGGGGCACTTGGATAGAGACTGCACCTTACTAAGTACCACATTAATGTTAAGAAAAAAAAAGCAGTAGTTGCTCCACACTAAATGCTCTAGCAGTTGCTATTTTGTATGCTCCGCAAACTTTTATAGATCCCCAAACTCAAGAAATTTAGCATATACAAGAACATTTTTCCAAAATTTTTTTAGCCTTCTGTATTCGCAAAAAGTTTTCTGTTGTGGGTGCATGCAACGTTATATTTGACTAATTATAGCAGATTGTATGGATAACAAATTATATAAAATAATTTATCATTTGTGAGCAGCACTTTCAGTCATTTCCTATGTGTTGCAACCAAACGAAAGAACAAGGGAAGAGGATGCAAATTGGGATAATGGAGGGAGCAAACATACAGCTATTTTATATCAAGAACAATATTTTACACTATTTAATAGCTGATTAATAAACAGGGCAGCAAGGCAATTTTTACTATATAAAATTGTATTTTGTAAGCTCACCGCTTAGTAAAAAGTAGGTCCATTTTTGCAACAAAAACTTTTGATTTTAAGAAATATTCACTATACACAGTTTTTAAATGAATAATACAAATTACGAAAATAAAAACAGTCAAAACACAAGTGCAACACAGATTTGAAAGAGTTTTGCAAAGGATAGTAGATCCAAGATTAGAATGCAGTTGTTTACCTTATGAGTGGAGCACAGTTTACACAGGTACATGGAAATACTTAAGTAAGTGGAATCCCCATCGAGTCCATCTCAAGACCGTTGGTACACCAAATAAAAATTAACGATTTAAATTCACTTATATTTGGCAATCTTATAAATACATTTAATTTATTTAATTTAAATAACAGCATAAATGTCCTTATTTTATTGCAGTAAGAATAGAATAAAGCAATTTGTTCTGATTTACTAATATCCCCTGCATAAACTTGGCTTGCAAATGTACCAATCAAAGACAAGTACCCCCATTCCCTATCTTTACAAGCACTGCATTTTAAACAGATAAACTATAGGGTTTTCACTTTCTCTTTATTATATTTATATTTTCATAAGAAAAGGCTTTTCATTACCCAAGGCATATCTTTAAAATATTTACATATTTTAAATATGCCTGTACTACATCTGTGAACAATGTTTTCGGTGTATTCTTAAATTTTTGAAACGTCTAGTCTGAACATACCACAACTCTTACTTATTAACTTTTATTATTTTTTGGTAGTCCTATATTATATCGATATTAGTTTTCCGTTTATTACATTAAAAAAAGATAGAAAAATGATAAAGAAAAAGAATTGGTAAACAAATGGCATAAAAATTTCGTGTGAAAAATTAAAACTTGATGAATCAAAGTGATAGAGAGGAAGATAAATAGTTTTACCAATGATATAAAACTGTACCATAATGTTATCAAAGCAGCAAAAAAATTACATAATGACCAATTATATTATAGTGTCTCAAATAAATCTAGAGCTGCCTGGTCAATTATTAATAAAAATTTAAATCATAATAAAGTTAAGCATAACGACATTGAATCCATGAAAATTAATGATGCCTGTATATAAGACACTAGTTTAATAGCTACCCATTTTAACCCATATTTTGTTCAATTACCAAATGCTTCAACAGTAACTTTTAATGAAATAGAAACCAATTATAGTCTACTCAAAAATTATTCAACCTATTACAACTATATAACAAATTATCTGAAAATGAAATTTTTAATACTATTAAGAGCCTAAAATCCAATTCTTGTGGTGTAAATAACATTAGTACTCAAATCAATAGTTTGCTATATTGTACAGCCATTTACATATCTAATAAACAGGTTACTTTTAGAGGGTAATTTTCCAGACGTACTTAAAATTGCTAAGGTCATTCCTTTGTACAAAAAAAAAACGGGTCATAGGTACTGATCATCCTATATCACTTTTACCTGCTATCTCAAAAATATTAGAAAGGGTTATGTTCAACAGAATGATTACTTTCATAGCAAAATATAAGATGTGACATACAACATGGTTTTCGAGAAGGCAGATCAACTCAATCAGCCATCCTTAATTTTCTTGATAGTTTATATGAAAATTTGAATAATAATAAAAAATGTATTGGGATATTTATGAATCTGAGCAAAGCATTTGATCTTGTTGATTATGATATATTAATTAATAAGTTAAATAAATATGGTTTTAGAGGCCAATATGGTAATTGGTTGAAGACTTGTCAGGAATGCTCGGTGGTAATAATCTAACTTTATTCACCGATGATACTTCTTATTTAAGCGTGAGTACCGATATTGTAAATCTAAGGGAGACGACACAAAATATGTTGAACAGGCTTACAGCATGGTTTTATAACAATAAATTATTAGTAAATAAAGATAAAACAGTATTTATAAAATTTACTCCTAGAATAATGCAATACAATGAAAGCAGTTTATTAAAAATAGACAGGATGTCCTTGGAACAAGTACAGTCAACTAAATTTTTGGGAGTACATATAGATAATGCTTTATGCTGGGAGTATCATATAGACGTACTTGGTAAAAATCTAGCATCTGTTTTCTTTGCATTATATCGGCTGAGGGATATTGTTAATAAATCTGTTATATTCTCGTTTTACTATGTACAATTCTATTCTAAGCTAACTTACGGTATAATTTTTTGGGGATCCTCACATCATATTGATAGGGTATTTAAAATGCAAAAATGGACAATATGGCTGACACGCCCAAATATTCTTCATGTAAAAATGTATTTCCGGAACTAAAAATTTTACCAATTGTGTGCATGTACATATTAAAAATAGTATTGTTTGTAAAGCTTCAACTTGAAGATTTAAAAAATAATAATTTTCTCCATGATTATCAAACTCGTAATCAAAATAATTTACAAATTCCTATTCATGTTTTATCATTATACAAAAAAAGTCCCAAATACATGGGAATAAAACTATTCAAAAAGCTGCCACAACACATTAAAAAAATTATTTTAATTAAAGGTTTTAAAAATGCTGGAAAAAATGTTCTAGTGGAGAATTCTTTTTATTGCGTTTCTGAATATTTAAATCGTGAATTTTAAATGTTCGCTCGTATTCGTTTGTATTATGTATGTGTATTTTGTATTTTATATTTTATAGTGTTGACTATTTATACCTTAATCTTTTTTGTGCTAATATTAATCGTTTGACTTGTCCCATATGTATGATTGTATGATCTCATGGACAATAAAACTATTATTATTATTACGATTGTATCATTTTTGCTCATGAAATAAGTACAAAGTAAACACTCCCTTTTATGATTGTAAAATTGCAATGCAAGATACGGACTCCGCTCACTAATAACTAATGTAAAAAATAAATCTCGAATGATTTGGCAAGTTTGTTACCCAAGTACCATTTACTACTCAATACTCTCCTAAATGATGAAAGAACAAAAAAGTGTTTCTTTAATTTGTAAATATACTTTTTCACTTACGATTGAGGGGTACATCCAATAGCAAAACCTACTAGCCCTCTAAGAAGTAGTATCCACATGAAGCTTGGTGCAACTGCACTCAGCAATCCATAATAAAATAATAATATGGCACATAATGATAATGCCTACAATTAAATGGATAAGTGAAAATAAATTAAAATTGGAAATAAACTTACATGCTTCCTGCCATACCTATCACTTAAATTCCCCCAAAAAGTAGATGATAACATCATTCCTAAGAACACCACTGTTGTTGTTAACGCTTGTTGGTATCTAAAAAACATTGCATATTTATTGGAAGCATTTAAAAGACACGATGAATGTAGATAACTTATCATGCATTTTTTTTATAAGAAACGTGAATAATAAGCCTGATATAACAAATTAACATGCATTTCATAGATGAAGATGGGAATACCTACAACACAATATTTTGTGTCGTTTTTTGCATGTTACCTACATCATTTGTTGAAGAAATTTTATATTAGTTCCTATCAATATCACTTAAATAATTTGCAAGCTTGGACAGCTACACTAGATGTAAAACTTGTTACTGTTATCACTAATATTTCTTACATGAATATAAGTAAAAGACATGAATGATACCTGTTAGAATAACAACATACCTAGAAATATGCCAATCACAATGTAATGCAGGAGAGAGTATAGATAATATAGTCATCTCCATGCTATCTGCCATCCAGCAAAGCCCCGTCCAAAGCGACAGCTTTACTTGGAACCACCCAAATCCAAGAGCATTAACAGCTTGTGTAACCGTAAAAGTATCTAAAGATTTATTATTGAATATACATATATAAAAATACTATTTACAATCAAATTTACCGTCGGGTACCACTGAAACGGAGGCCATTTCAATCTCTTGAGGAATTGTTGTATCAGGATCGACAAGTTCATTTCGGGGATCTGATGAAATGGATCCACTGCTTCCATCAATATCTTGGTAACCTTTGGAACGTTTCAACATTGTATTGAATTATTTTTTTAACTAGACACTATTGAGAATAATATATTGTTTACGTGGAATTGACATAACTCTAACCTAACTTTCGAATAACGGTTCGTAGCTGTCAACAAACTACACTTTTGATTGATTAGATTAGTTGCTTTCCTTTTGCCACCCAGTTTGACAAATCCGACCCGTAATGATTCCGGCTTAGGTCAGTTCAGCCAACTATTTATGTTGAGTTTAGTATTCAGTAAATATAATACATAATTTTCGTATTAATTTCTAATACGTTATTTATATGCAATTTATATTTAGGGGAGCTTGTTAATGTGGAAATGTTGATAGAATCGATTTCTGAATTCAATCCTACTGAGAAACCGGCATGAAGCGTATATTTACATTATTTACTATTCACATTCACCCCTTATGTTTTAATTGTTTTTGCATGAAACTTGTATTCGCCCCAGTCGTTCTTTGTATTTACATGTAGGATTTTTTATTAATTAGCATAATATATTTTAAGAAATATAAAAACACTCCAATCTAGTGCAAATGCCATGTGATTTTCAAGGGCACTAAAAATATTAGGCTTCTGATGGGCCGCCAAATGGATGCGATTGATTAATACGAAACCACGTGAATACGTGATGATGAGATTTTGCAGCATCTCATCGGACCAACTATACAGAATAATATGATCTTTAAACTTTAAACCACACACATTAAAGAATTTGCCACTTTACGCAATAATGTTAGGAGAAAATCGGGGCCCGGGGGTAGTAACATACGGGCCCCCCACCCTCCGCTCTTCGGTATAACTTCGAAAAGCATTCCTTACAACAAATAACACAATATTTGTCTCTATTAAAATTTCGAAAAGCGAAGGGTGATATGCAAGTTGAACCATTTCGATAAAAAATATCGATATTTGAATCCAATATATTGAAACAAAGAACGATATGAATATATTCATGTTTTAGGATTAATATATCGATATTTATTTTAAATCGATACATCGTTGCCAACCCTACGTGTTGTCTCTGTCCCTACCATTCAATTTTGTGTCTAATGATTACTGTTCATTGAAACCCACTAAACATGAAAACATTACCGAAATAAAACAGTAATGTATCATCGTTACTTTGTAACATTATTCATAAGATAATTTTAACGTTTATACAACAAGTATGTTATAGATTATGTCCCAGTCAGCAATGTTACAAAGTTATATTATTAAAAACACAACATTAAAGCAATATCCTCTCAACATATCTACATTAATGTTTTAATGTTATATTTTAAATACTACATTATGACTACATTTTTTAAATGTAACAAAATAAACGTTTTAATTTGATTACTACAATAATATTTCAGTGATATTAAAAGAAACATAATTTAATTATGAAAATTATATTTAAATAATGTTCTTTTGATGTACTGTTTGTTAACATTTATACAATTTTATATTTTATAAATATTTACAGGGTGATCTCTAAATGATAGCTACAAGATTCGATAATGATGCTTCGCCTCTATGTTCTTACTTTTGGTTTGGAGATGACTGAATGACATTTACACAGCTCTAAAATTGAATGGATAAAAAGTGGAAATGTAGACTCATATTTAAAAATCTAATAGCTCAAAATGTAAGGAATATAATATGCTACTGTACAGTATAGTCACCATTATATTCCTTGCATTTTGTGCCGTTAGATTTTTAAATGTGATCTTATATTTTCACTTTTCATCCCTTCATTTTAGAATTGTGTAAATGTCATTCAATCATTTCCAAACAAAAGTGAAAAAGCAGAAGAAACGTATTATGCGAAAGAACCTTGTACCTATCATTCAAAGACCACCCTGTAAATAATTATAAAATATAAAATTGTATCATATAGAATCATAAAAATTAATTTGAGAATTTATAAAACATAATCACAATTATATGTGCATGTATGATATAATACACTTCGCATTTCAAAACGGCTCTCATTTTACAAATTGTTCACTAATTATTAATAACAAAGCACCAAATATAACTTTTGTGCCTTTCAATGTTGTTTAGAATAGGTGAATTTAAAAAAATAGTTAATTACTTGAAATCCAGAATTACTTAATATATTTATAGTTATATTTCGAATTTTAAAATCAACTAAAGTGCATGTATTAGAAACATCTTAGAGATCACTTGTGCGACAACTGAACAGAATTATCTAGAGGTTTTTGTATTGAAAATAAAATAAAAATTTGAAAATGCACAATTATGTGTAATAATTGTGCGTTTATACATAGCGTATTACCTGTTCTGAACCAGCTTATAAATAAAACCAGCAGAAATGTATAAATGTTCTTTATTATTCAAACCCGGTTAAATTATTAGTACGGATGACATAATATTTACCACACAAAATTTTTTCTGATGGACTTTATCATAATCAATTTGGTTTTTATAGTGTATTTTGAGATAATGTGCATTATTTAATATACAAAAAATAAACATTGATTTATAAATTGTGTGAAAATAGCATAAAATATTTTGTGTAGACATTCTTTGCTTTGAAAATCGTAGACACTCGAAATTTCGAAACATTCTTTGGTGGTATTCGGGAAGCAACTCTAAACCGCATCTGAAATTAAAACAGAGCAAATTGTTAAAATTATTGATAGTAGATGGAAAATTCTAAATTCGTTGTCATGGGAAGGAGGAAGTTTAGAAACGAACGCTCGTTTAGGGGGGGGGGGGGGGGTCCATAAATGTTACAAGGGAGAAGGGGTTGCTTTTTCCAAACATATACTTATTAACAAATTGAATATTTAAAATTAAACCATGCAATAATAATACTGAACTAATAATAATAATATAATAATAATAATAATGGAGTAGGTAGGTATATTAAAAAAATGTGGAATACCATTCTTGCAATCAAAAAACTTTTATTTAATTTGTTTTAGTAAATATTAATAGTCAATTTGTCAGTTGATCCGAACTAATTACTATACGCAGGAGCAATGAAGCATAAGAAAAAAAAATACAATGAAGCACATATTTTCACCTTTGTAGTCGTTGTAAATTTCAAATTATTAATAGAGAAAAAAAATGCTTGAATAAAAGTTGCAACCTTTATTTCCTACAATATTGGTAATAACTAATTTCAGGGTAGAACTAATGGGAAAGCAGAAAATCAAGAAAAAATTATTTTGACCGACAATTTTCCAATATAAAAACTTAAAATGATTGTTCCATGTATAGGTAGGTATATATATAATATCAAAATTTATTTTTAAACATTAAATATCCTATAGTTTCACTTACCGATTCTCCATGTTATTATCTGTTTTTAGTTCTTTTACTAGCAGAAATTCATCGAATTTTGTCGTCTTTCAACAAGTCCTTTTTAGTAGTTTCACCACTTTCATTTACTGCTTCTAAGACTAAGATCCGCTGCATCAAGTAAGAGTTGGAATTTATATAAGAGTTGCTTGATCTAGATTAATTGCTTTCTAAAATAGGGATTTAAAACATTAGTTCATTAATTTCAAATAAACATAAAACACATTTTTACATTTTCAATAAGTGTGAACCGTTAGCTAGGTAAGTACCAAAGTATTTTTCATCTCTTCTCAATGTAATTTATCAATGTGAGCTTGATTTTTAAGGAAACCGAACTTTCGAAAAAATGTTAAATATTACTGAAACTTAATTACAAAGTAGCCCTGTGCAGCACAGTACATCTTTAGGATGAAGGCAACAGTTTTGTAGCAGACTATATGAAATTATATTTTCTTAAATCTAGTATTAATAAGTGTAATGAGCTTTTTTCACTTGCATTATCAGAAATTCCCACTTGCGAAAAGAAGTATCGCATTCGTTGCATAAATAAATAACTATCAAGTACGTGTACAATAAACACTTAATCTACTTACCCTTTATTGTTTTCGGACATATTGAACACTATATAACCAAAGATAATCTTTGACTAAACTATTATATAAAGTCGCCCTCGCGAACAGGACTTCAACAATTTCTGACATACTGAACACTATTAACTATTAAGTATTATAATGCTATATTTGCAAACAAATTCGAGGCAAAATGGCGTGTGAGACTATTCTCCTTTTCTTCTTGTTTATCCGTCTCGGATGCGTCCGTTGCGTTCGGTCCGGAATGGCCAATAAATAGCATTTAGGCGTATCACGTGACTATAGATGAATGTTGGTTTAATAACATTTATCATTATAACCTATAAATGTAACTTTAATTTAACAACAATGTTAATAACAGGTGTTGTTAATATAATTTTATAAATATTACATAATAACATTATGGAGCTGTTATAGAATAATATTGCATTATGTTACATTCCAATAATATTATCAGAGTGTTTATGAACAATATGGCATGTATGTTATATTTTAAACACATAAATAATATTGATTTCTTGTAACATAGCTGTTTTAATAAATAATGTTTTTTGGATGTATTAAAATAAAATTATAATTACATAAAAACAATATTACAAAAAAACATTGACAAAGTAACTTTAAAAAAATGTTTTTTAATATTTTAGTTATGTTTCATGTTTAGTGGGAATCCTGTTTATTATGATTACCAATCACTCTGCTGAACAAAAGCAGCTATTGTACATATGAACATATGTTCTGGCGCTTGCCCTTTGGTGGCGGTTTGTCACACCATTGGCAATAGCGTTACGACTCCTTACAATATATATCTTTCCTACTCTAAGAGTGTATGTGACACGAAACCGCTCAGAATTATTCATCTATATTTCTTTGTTAGTCTGAGGATTTAATCTGGGAAAATTGTGACTGAATGCGCCTGAACCAAAGGCCATTCACACAAGAAGCAGAAAAGCTGTTGCTATCTTCATCTATTTATCTATTGTTCCAGGTTATGTTTTATGTTATGTTGTGTTTACTTTTATTTATTTGTATATTTGTAAGGTTTCAAATATTTTAAAGTGTAATGGAATATGTTAAAATTGATGGTTACTTTAAGGCTTACGAAAAAATGGTGCAAAACTTCCATGAATATTATGATGTAACCAAGTCGAAGCGTTTTAAAGAAGATTCCAAATTTATGAATTCTGATGTAAATACCTACATTAGCAAAAACATTTTCTGAAATAATTCCATTCATAATGGTTTATCCACATCAAAAACAGGAAACGAAAAGTAAAAACAAAGAATCTAAAAACTTAAGTAGTTCACACTGAATATTTAAATTTTAGTTGAACACTGGATTGTCTAACATATTTTGGAATTAAATTGATAAAATTTGGAACTCCCTTGCAAACAATAACATTGAATAACAAATACAACCATTTATTGAAAATAACATCCAGCTTTCAAAGTAAGTATTAAATTAATCAAACTAGGTACTTACATGCTGACTAAATATTGAATTAATGTTGTCAACAGTGACAGCGTGCCATTTGTGTAAGCTAAAGACATGATCAATAATTTGCCTTAGAGCATGACATAAAATACTAATATGGGAATATTTCTTAGTGGTGGAAACTTGATTTATAAATGAAATTGATTTAAAAATAAATCAGCTTGACAGTGTGAGGTACAGTGCTGGTTTCAATCGAGAGAACTCGATAAGCAATACCGGGAGAGTCCGTAACTTAGATGGGTGACTGTATCTCATTTCGCAGTCCTGGTTAAGTGTGGAATAGCATTAGCTAAATTTCTCCAACACGTTAAAATAAATAAGACGTGAAAATAAAATAAAAAAATAAAAATTTATTAAACGTGGCTTAAAAGCGGACACACCTTGCAGGTTTGAAATGGTTGCCATTGTATCTCCCGTAACTGGGACGTATAGAATAGAATAGAAAAAGTTTATTGTGTCTTAAAAATTCATACAAAAACACAAAGGGTATTATTAGGTACAGTAGAAACTGATATTTAAACCTAAACCTAACAGCAACAATACATAAAATAATAATTAAAATTTTCAATACTGTAACAAAGTGATGTCAAATAAATAAAAAAAATATCAAAAGAAGTTCAAATTGATCCTAAGTTGTTTTTAATCATATTTATACCCTGTGGAATCTTATGTTCGACGACGTTTTGTGGCGCCCCTAGCAGTCGGAATCACCCTAACGGAATATGCCGATGATCTGGCAGTGACCGTCACTGGAAGGCGGATGGTGGAGATAGAGGAGAAAGCGAATCGGACCATTAGTAGAATAGAGCGGTGGTTGCAGGGAACTAAACTAGAACTAGCCCCAGAAAAAACTGAGGCCGTCCTAGTCACAAGGAAGAGAACCCCCCTGGCAATTACCATCAAGGTTGGAAGAGTGGAAGTACGTCCTGAAAATGGACTGAAATACCTCGGTATCTGGCTAGATCCAAAGCTCACCTTCGGTGTCCATGTCACGAAAACGGCCGAGAAAGCAGGGAAGACAGCGACAGCGCTCGGCAGAATGATGTGCAATACAACGGGGCCAAAAGCCAGTAAAAGGAGGGTATTGTGTAGTGTGATACACTCCATCCTTGTATACGGCTCCAGTTTGGATACATGCGATGGGAGTGGAAAGAACCCGGATTAAGATGGCTAGAGTGCAACGCTATGCCGCAGTCCGAATATGTAGTGCCTACAGGACCGTCTCATTCGACGCGGTCCTCGTGATAGCCGGTATTTCCCCACTGTCTCTACTAGCAAGGGAGCGACATGATGTATATGAAGGTAGAGAGAAGGCAGACACTAAAGAAAACCTCTGGAGAGTGTGGCAAACGCAATGGGAGGAGTCCCAAAAAGGTAAATGGACGAAACAACTTATACCGGATGTCAGGAAATGGGCAGAGAGGAAACACGGGGAGGTTAGTTACTACCTCTCGCAGGTTCTGTCCGGGCACGGGTGTTTCATGGAATACCTCCATAGAATCAACAAAGCTGGCAGCGACGAGTGTATCTACTGCGGGGAGAGCGATACACCCGAACACACAGTATTCATGTGTAATCGATGGAAAAATGAGAGAGAAAGGGGTGCAGCAGAATTAGAACAGCCTCTAAATGCAGGAAACCTGGTCAAAAGTATGCTACAATCGGAGCTTAACTGGAGAACGGTCGAAGACATGATCACGCGTATCATGAAAGCCAAAGAAGAAGATAACCGAGCAATAGGTCCGAACCCCTAATCAAACAAGAGGAAGGAGGACGCACGAATAAGATAAAACATCTACAAATAAAGAATGACCCGTGGCCTGATGGAAAGCGGAAGCGGTTCCAGGTCACCATGGAAACACTGAAGAGGGGAGGGGTTTTAGCCGGTAGAAATTCGGCACTACCCCGCGCAGACAGAAAAAAAAAATCTTTTTTTTTTTCTTTAACACTGTATATGACATTTGAAAAAGATCAACGGGAAGTGAATTGTATACATGTGGTGCCAAGTAGGAGAAGCTAGAGCAAAAACCCGTAGTGCGATGGTGTGGCAGGTCTAGTGTGTGTGGAACGTGTCTGAGAGTACGTTCGTGAATTTCATTGCGTCTTACAAGTTTACTATCTAAGCAGGTAATTTGAATTTCAAAATATTATATACCAGACAGTAGAAATGAACGAATCTTCGTTCCTGCATTTTTAAAAGTCCGAATTGACGAATGTAAGGTGTTACATGAGCGAATCGGGGGATATTAGTAATGAATTTCATACTTAAATTTTGCAATTTTTGTAATTTATTTTTTCATCTGCTGTTAAACATGGCCCTACTATTGTGTCACAATAGTTTAGGTTTGAAAGAACTAAAGATTCAATTAATATAATTTTGGTCTTGGTATGGTATGGTAGGTATCTAAATCAAATTTAAATGAAAATAAATGTTTTAACTTATAATAGCTATTTCTTAGACTATTATTCACATGTTCAGTGAACTTTAATTTACGGTCTATTATCAGACCAAGATCTTTGGCACTGTCTACGGGTTCCAATTGTGAACCATTCAGGCTTATTGCTAAGTGTTGGTCTTGTTTGTGAAATAGGATATGTTTGCATTTATTCGGGTTTAATATTAATGAGTTCTGCTTACACACACAATCACTTATTTCTGAGAGATCAAAATTTATTTTGTTTTGCGCGTCCATAGTGTTGGACAAAGAAACTATAGTATATCTAAATGTCGTCTGCATAGAGTTGCATATTACAGTAAATAGGTATTGTTTGCAAATCTGAGGTAAAAATACTGAACAATAGGGGCCCTAGGACTGAACCTCGGGGTACCCCAGAGATTAGATTCTTTGGTTCTGAATATATCTTACCCGCTGGACTGTTTAAACAGACAATTTGCCGACGACCTTTCAGGTATGACTCCATCCAACTTATGAGGTTATTAGAAAGTCCATAATATTTTAGTTTGGCAATCAAAACGTCAATACTGATAGAATCGAAAGCCTTCGACATATCAAGTAGTATTAAGGACGTATTTTTTGATTGATCTGTAGCGCCGATAATATCATCTATGACTGTTGTCAATGCTGTGGTGGTACTATGTTTTTCTCGAAAGCCCAATTGGTTATGTGGCAGGACCTTATTTATAGTTACATAAGTCGCTAATTGTTCATGTAATGCAGCTTCTGCAATCTTTAGTGGTACTGATAATAGACTTATTGGCCTTAGATCGTTTAAGTTATCAGGCTCACTCTTTTTTGGTACTGGCTTTACAATGGATGTTTTCCATAGAGAGGCAACACTACCCAGCTCGAATGAAATATGTATTATATGTGTGAGTGGAACAGAAATAAGCGGGAGGCTTAACTGCAACATTTTTCCAGAAATTCCGTCAGAGCCTATAGTATACGGTTTTTGTTTTTTTATCAGTTTTGAAATAGCTTCAGCCTGAACTGGTATATGTACTCGAAACATAACGAATTGGAAAATAACGAATTGTTAGTGTCTGCATGATAGTTATTATCAACTTCAGAGGCTGGAATAGAGTCTATGAAATGATCATTTATTAAGTCAGGGTTATCAAATTTATCTGGCAAATTAGTTACTGACGGTTTATTTACAACACTTTGACTTTGTAAAGTGGGTGGTGTGGTGGGGGGTTTTGTGGTAGGGGGTTCTAGTTCTCTCATTAATAAATGAAGAAGGAGGGTGGTGTGGTGGGGGGTTTTGAGGTAGAGGGTTCTAGTTCTCTCATTGATAAATAAATGCTCTAATTGGGGTAAATTGTGGTGGGAGGTGTTCTAGAATCCTCACTGAAATAAATGTATGCTGCTAAGCTCCCATCAGGTTTAGTATATTCCACCACTCCCTCCAACGAGACGACTTTCTCCAACGACAGAACTTCCTCACACAAAAATATCAAACTTCTTGATTAATTAACTGTTAATAAATTATACATACACATTTTTCTTCTTATTACTGTCTGGCCCAAGTACCCCTTATACAAAATAAATTATCGCAGAAGCAATGTGCCTTGAAGATTTTTCAGGCATATATAGTTATCTCTCATATAACACATTTGATGAACGTTTACTGTCATTCGATGGATGGACTGGTGTTTTACTTCCCGCTGAACTTGCATTAGCAGGTTTTTACTACACAGGTGAAAGTGACATTGTGCGATGTTTCTGGTGCAAAGTAGAAATTCATAGATGGATAATTGGTGACATGGCCATTAAAGATCATTTGAAATATAGTAAGAATTGCTTGTATGCGCAGTTAATCAAAGAAAAATTTCATTTAAATACTATGAAGGAGAGTTCATTTGCAAGAGCTGTAGACTCTGGTATGGTGATTTCGCATCCCAATAAAATGACGGTAGCTATGTCTCCTTACGGATCAACATCTGCTAGATGTTCTAAGAAAACCAATCATGTTTTGTACATTCTCATAGTTTTAAATATAATAAGTAATATTTATAGTACTTTTTATTAATATCTGTACCAGATAGGTAAACTTTCATTATTTTTAGAAAATAGTCTATTAATAGTACTGAAATCATATTCATTATTACCATCGAATAATGTCTTGTATTTATCTGTAATACTCACAGATCAACATCTGCTAGGTGTTCTAAGAAAACTAACAATTTTATATTCTCATAGTTTTAAGTATAATAAGTAATATTTATGGTACTTTTTTATTAATATCTGTACCAGAATGGTAAACTTTTATTATTTTTAGAAAATAATTTATTTAAAATCAGATAGTGCAGAAATCATATTTATTATTACCATCGAATAATGTCTTGTATTTACTTGAGTATTTACTTGTAATATAAGTTTGAATAAAAAACTGAAACTTACTGTTGTCTTTTATTATTAGCAATCGTGAATTTTTACTGACTTTATTTTAAAAGCTACTTTAAAAAATTAGAATTATTTGGTTTTATATCGACTATATTGAAAATTAAGTACATTTGATATTATAGCTAGCTGTATTTCCTATGAATATTTGAAATACACTCTTATTTGATAAGTGAATATTGCCCTCATTGTAAATATATTATTGCAGAATATTTTCATGTATTAATTTAAAAGTTAGTTTAGTATATTTATAACGTGTGTTATCACATTAATTATTTATTTTACCAAATCTTAATTTTCAGAAAAAGCAGCTAATATAAAAATAAAATAAAGTTAAGTAAGTATAAAGAATTTATTAAAATTATAAAATTGTGGCGATATACAAAGCACTAAAATTAATATTTACAAACTTATATCTATACTTACATACTAAAAATATATTTACAAACTTATATCTACACTTACGTACTAAAAAATATTTACAAAAATTAAAATTATAATTTTCCGGGTATTTCACAATCCGTGAATGGAAAGTGTTCAGCGAAATAGTTGGTATTTTCAATTTCCTTATCGATGCGTTCCTCGTGTGTCGTTAAGGAGGCTATCATGGCGTCAAACATTTTACGCTGCTGCCTCAGCTGTGCAATTTTACTTGCGACACTCTTCTTTGCTATTTTTAATCCGCTCATGTGTTTACCGCATTTTTCTTTAACGCAACCGCGCATATCGTCTAAGAAAGCCTCCCTTTTTATACAAAATTCTGACTTCTCCTTACATGTAGCCTCCTCTATGTTTTGTAGGTGTGCTGCAACATCCATAGACAGCAATGCAGCGTCTTCTGCTTCTCTATCTGGGGTCGACATAGTTGTCGGCTCGAAACCGATGTATCTTGGCGGTACTGCCGATATTATTTTCGTCCCCGTCGCAGACCCTGCCATAACATTGAACGGCGTCCTGGAAGATGTCGCCTCCTCCGTAGTTGGAGCTGGGGGCCCCACAATCGGCTTCAAGTCGGAGAAGGTCCCATCCAATACGACTATACCGGACGCCACGGTGTCA
Source organism: Stenurella melanura (assembly GCA_963583905.1). Lineage (NCBI taxonomy): Eukaryota > Metazoa > Arthropoda > Insecta > Coleoptera > Cerambycidae > Stenurella > Stenurella melanura. The sequence continues at coordinate 57,478,555 of OY757310.1, forward strand.
TCCAGCATAGCAGTATTCAAGTGCCGCTCAACCTTTTCATCGAAGGACACATCTTCATATAACTCCGAACACTTTTCTGGACTTTTCTTCATACTAAACCTACTTGGCTTCTTAGTGGGGTAGCACATTTTGTTCACGATTTTAGAATTCATTGTTGAAGTTTACTTTACTTTAACTCTTTGAAATAAACTGTGATGCTGCAGACACGGGATCGTCTTTAAATAGTAATCAATTTGAAACGAATGCGGTGGGAGCAGACCCACACCGTTCAAGCCAAATTAAACCTTACTGCAACCTTGCTGGGACTAGTATTGATGCGGTGGAAGCTGACCTTAGCTAACCCACACCGTTTAAGCTAAATTAAGCCGTACTGCAAGCGCCAACATTCCGCGAGGACCAGTTCTTTGTCCTTAGCAGATACCGTGAATATTTCAAACTCGTTGAACTCACATCAACTCGGGCGCTGGTTCATGGTTATGTAGACAAAAATAAAAAAGCTGAGCCCATCTTAAACGCAGGCAACATTCTTTGTCCCCTCGAAAGACATGTTACAGAGATAGCCAGACAAAAATAAAGAATTCAAGCAAGGATTCAGAGGCCAGCATAGGGCATTCACATTTTATATTCATAGCGACGTTCGTGTTTTGTGTTTGAAATAAATACAAGACAAAGAGCGGTCACCGTACCAGTATCTGCCTGGTACACAGACAAAAATAAAAGAATTAAATTCTTCAGAGACCAGCATAGGTTATGCGCATTTTATATTTGTAACGACTTTCACGTTTTAGTCACCGTACCAGTATCTGCCAGGTACACAGACAAAAATAGAGAATTCAATTCTTCAGAGACCAGTTCGAGTTTATTCACATTTTATATTTGTAACGACTTTCACGTTTTATGTTTGAAGTAAATACAAAACATACTGAGAGAGTGATCACCGGTACCACCTATCTACCTGGAACTCAGACAAAAATAGATGTTTAGCTTCGCTTGTGATATAGACTATTAACATTCTTCTTTCTATGCTTGGATTTTCATATTATGCACCATATTTACAAGATGTTACCTATTAGTCAAGAAATTATGGATAACTTATGTTATTTTTACCGAACTTCGATGTCAGTTCTTGTACATGCATAAATTAATTACTTGCAGTATAATACGCAATGATGCAAAATATGTTTCTCAAATATATAATAAACCATCGGGGTATTGTTATCATCCGCAAAATATTGTCGAGTAAAGTTACAACTTACTGCAAATCTGTTAAATTATCGCCGTGCAGACCGTAATGGGTCTTATTAAAAACTTGTTCAATTTTATTGTTTTGGACTACATTAAAAATATGTAAAATTTAAATAGTCACGCCTGAATGATTGACAACAAAAATAATAATCTTAGAGCAGATAAGGATAAATAAATTGTAGAACGTATATTTTTATCAACAAAGACAAATCGTGCTTGTATACTACTATAATTATGACACAAAATTAACTAACATTGAACGAGTGAAATTTGCGATAAATGGATTTACCGGCTTTAAAAATTACCTTTTGTCTCTAAATATTTTTGTTAAAAATGGACACGAAATAATTTAATATTAGATAATTTTTAAACTTATATGAAATTTACATATCCACAAAAAGTAGTAAAGATATATATTTTCTCTTGTAGGATTTCACGGAATATTCATGAAATGTGTTTTCGGTGCATATGATGGTCAATTATTTATTTTAAACGATAAATATCGATTTCCAATAACATAATTAGGTACTAATTTCTAATTAAAATGTACCACACAAGCTTGTACGAAAGTAAAACATAATATACTGAAATTATACTCATTTCAATATCACAAAGTACGAAACTACAAGTTTCAGAGGTCGTAAAATTGCGACTGGTAGCGGTCGAATGGGAATACTTAAAGATATCACCGATATTTTATTCCATAAAGAATTAACACAATCTTAAAGTAAAGTTCATGCATTAAATAACATTTGCATTTGAGAACATGTAACCGAAACAATTCATTCCTTTAATAGAGATTTCCACGTACCTCTTTTAATAGTACAAAGCTTTAAACTGTAACATCCTTAATTATTGTTATAAAAATAAAAATTCACAATTAAAATTGTTGACGTTAGCCGCAAGCGGGCGAGGGGCGCGTAAGTCAGAAATTCAGCTCCGCGTAGCGGCGAAAATTACGTAATTTTTAGTCAAATAGAGCGTTCTCCTGCGTAACCTTGGTGAAATTTTGTCTTTTTAATGACTTGCCTAAATATGTATATGTACCTACCTGTAGTTGTACAAATTAATGACAGTCTTACTACAAAATGAAAATGTAAAATATAAAACAGGTAAGACTGGCCGAGTGTCTTATTATGGCTAAAAACGATCTCAAACTGGTTAATCCAGCTACACAATTCGTAAGACCGGTTAAACTAGTTTTGTGGCTCTCTGGCGAACAACCTTCTTTGTTTTACCTCGTATATAAGCACGTAGAATCGTACGTCCAGTAAGTATTAATTTCAGATTTAGCAGAAATACAGTTAGTTACAATTGTTCAGTGCTTAGAATAGTTTAGTAAATAGTGATATAATGCAGTGCCTTCGATGTCATAAATTCTTTTCTGCAAAAAGCAGTCTATTACGTCATGAGAAAGAAAGTTGTCCGTACAGATATCATGAAGCCGCACCAGAGAAAAAACTGAAAATGTCACCCGTACAGTGCGATAATGAAATAAAAGATGAAATCATGAATCTACCGGGTCCGTCAAATGCCCAAGATTAAATCATAAATTTACCGGGCCCGTCAAATGTCGATAATAAGTTTACTGAGTGCCCTGAATGTCATGTCAAAATTCAAAGAAACTGTTTAAATGCTCATATTAGAAGTAACGCGCACAAAAAGAATACTTTGCATACCATGGAGGAATGTGTTGAAAGAGTCAACAGTGCATTTAAGTGTCGAATTTCGAGCTATCGTTTCACCACTACATATCACCACATCGATCACTATGAATTTTTCGAAGACATCAAGGAGAAAGTATTTTCAGTAATTGCTGACTATATTAAACGATATCGTGCACTAAAAATACATTTTGAATTATTTTCAATGTACATCATACCTGAAAAAGATATATTCGATCTCAAATCGTTTAACACTAAAAATAAAATTTTGACTATCTCTACCGATTTAACGGAAATATATCACGAATTTATCAGGGATATTATGGAAAAAGCCTCACATATGCAAGAAAAGGACTCAGGTATATGTTTTAAAATTACACCATTTTCTCTTTCTTATAAAATATTTTTAGGATGGAGTCTACAACAAATTATGTTCCTAGAAGTTAATATAAATAAATATAATCCGCTTTTTGCCTCATCCTACATAAAATTACCAAAGCAGATTGAAGCAAAAAAGGCTGTTGTGAATGTATGCAATCATGATCAAATGTGCTTTGCGTGGTCCGTCAACGCAGCAATTTTTCCACCAACAGGACTTCCGCAGAGAGTATCATCATATCCACATTATTCCACTCTACTGAACTTTGAAGGTATTGAATTTCCTGTTAAATTAAGAGACATACCCAAGTTTGAAAAACTAAACAACATTTCAATAAATGTATTTGGTATCAATAATCAATTTAAAGATGGCAAAATTATTTGTGAAATTGTCGGTCCACTGTACTTCACCAAAACTTTGCAAAATACTCACGTTAATCTCTTGCTTATTACGGATGATGGTGGAAATAATCATTATTGTTTCATTAAAGATTTGTCAAGACTAGTTTCTAGACAGAGATCTAAGCATAACGGACAAACGTTTATTTGCAACGGCTGTCTCTACTTTTTTCGAACGCGCGAGGCATTACGCCTTCATGAAAAACATGATTGTAATTTTATTTGTACAAAATTACCAACAACTAATTCTGTGATAAATAAGTTCGGTGAAACCATTCCTGACAATGTTCTTAAATTTGTCAACTTTGAGAAACAATTAACAGTTCCATTTGTAATATATGCAGATTTTGAAAGTATTTTAAAACCTATACATCACGCGCAACCTAAAGATGACAATTCATTCACTATAAAAACGTATGAGCATCAACCCTATTCATTTTGTTTTTATGTAAAATGTAGCTTTGATGATTCAGCATCGCAATTAGTTCATTACCGCGGCTCAGACGCAGCTTATGTTTTTATACAGAAATTAGAAGAATGTGTGCTCAATTTATATAATAAACACATAAAAGATATTAAACCAATGTTGCCACTTTCAGAGCAACAACTGACGGATTTCAGTAATAGTAGTACATGCTACATTTGTAACAAGGTTTTCGCGGAAAATAATCAGAAAGTTCGTGATCATTGTCATTTAACCGGGAATTACAGAGGTGCAGCTCACACTGTTTGTAATTTAAACTTTAAATTACCCAAATTCATTCCAGTGTTCTTTCACAATTTAACAAATTATGATTCGCATTTGTTTATTTAAAAATTGGCCTTAAATAAAGAGAAAATTGATGTCATAGCGCAAAATAAAGAGAAGTATATATCATTTTCAAAACATATTTTAGTCGAAAGAAAGGAAGGTGCAGAAAATAATGTATTTATAAAATTGAGATTTCTCGATTCATATCGCTTCTTGCCAGCTTCTTTAGACAAATTAAGTCAAACACTAGAATCTGAACAATGTTTAGAAATAAGAAAGTATTTCAATGATCAATCCAAATTTGATTTAATACGTCGCAAAGGAATTTTCCCTTACTCTTATGTGGATTCAATGGGTAAATTGGACGATACTGCATTACCTACACATAATTTATTTTTTGATGTATTGCGTGGTGATGGTGTTACTGAGGAGGATTATAGTCGAGCGCATGTCACTTGGAACACCTTTCAATGTCAGACTTTGGGCCAATACTCAGACATATACCTAAAATCGGACGTATTGCTATTGGCGGATATTTTTGAAAACTTTCGTAAAATTTGTTTACAAAAATTAACATTAGATCCTGCACAATATGTCACGGCACCATCATTAAGTTGGGATGCTATGTTGCGTAAGACGGGTGTTGAGCTTGAACTCCTTACTGATATAGATATGCTTCATTTCTTTAGAAAAGGCATACGCGGCGGTGTAAGTCAATGCAGTAAAAGAATGTCCATTGCCAATAATAAATTTATTTCTAATTATAATTCTTCAAAACCTACATCATATTTACTTTATTTAGACGCCACGAATCTATATGGTCATAGTATGAGTCAAAGTTTGCCATTGGGAGGGTTTAGATGGTTAAACGACAACGAAATTCAATATTTTGACTGTTCGCTTTTAAGTAACGATTCTGAAAAGGGGTATGTATTAGAAGTGGATTTGGAATATCCTGAAAATTTGCATGATGCACATAATGATTTACCATTCTGCGCAGAAAATTTAATTCCGCCAAATAGCAAACAATCTAAACTTATTTTAAACCTACATAATAAAACTAACTATATCATACATTACAGGAATCTCAAGCAATGTTTAGAACACGGTTTAAAATTACAAAAAATTCATAGAGTTTTAGAATTTTCACAATCCCCTTGGTTGAAAACCTATGTTGATTTGATTACGGCGTTGCGAAATGCATCAAAAAATGCTTTTGAAAGAGATCTTTTCAAATTTGTAATAAACTCAATATTCGGTAAAACTATGGAAAATGTGGAAAATAGAGTAGATATAAAACTTATTTCTCACTGGGAAAATATTCGTGGAAGTGTTGGAGCTGAAGGGTACATAAGTAAGCCTAATTTTAAATCATGTTCAGTTTTCTCAGAAAATTTAGTAGCTATAGAAATGTCTCAACTGAAAATCTGTTATAATAGGCCATTATATGTGGGTTACTCAATTTTAGAGATATCAAAAACGGTAATATATGATTTCTATTATGATTTCATCAAGCAAAAATACGGTAATAATGCGACTTTGTGCTACACCGACACAGATTCTTTGATTTTAGAAATATTTACTGATAATGTTTATGATGACATAAAGAACAATTTAGGTTGGTTCGATACATCAAATTATAATAATGACAATATTCATGGTGTACCCAAAACGGTGTCCATTGTGGGGAAAATGAAAGATGAATTTGCAGGCGCTCCTGTACAAAGTTTTTATGGAACTGGGGCGAAAGCATATTGCGTAAAACTCAATGAAAGTGAAACAAAAAAAGCTAAAGGGGTATCAAAAAATATAGTTAAAAACCAATTAAGTATTGTTGATTATAAACAAATTGTGGAAGAAGGTGGATTAATCTATCGCAAAATGTATGTGTTTAGATCGCATTTACATACGATGTATACTGAATTAAAAAACAAAGTCGCCTTATCTTCAAATGATAATAAACGTTATGTTATTGCTGGGTTACCGAATACCTTAGCTTGGGGTCACAAATCTATTAAGTTAAATTCAGATAATAAACAATGCACAAGTGATGAATTATTAGATTTGTTAATAAAACTAGCCACAGAAATTGATGAAACAATGAATGATGTTAATGATGATGAATTCTATATAAATAATTTTGCTTTAAATATGTAAAATATTTAATAAATTGAAACTCCTCTGTGTAATTTATTATACTAATAATAAAACTTGATACTGTTAAAAACTGTAAATTATGTGAATAGTGTAACTAACTGTATTTTTTTAAACTGAAATTATGTGAATAATGTAACTAACTGTATTTTTAAACCTGAAATTAATACTTCAATAAATGATACCAATAAACTATTTGTTTTATTTATTTTAATCTAGTTGGGAGGTATTATTAGGTGGGAGTTAACGTAATGTTGGAAATATTAGGTAGGAGGTATGAGGATTTACTAAGTGGGGTTAGTATTATAAAACTTCAAACTTGGTTAAGTCTCACTACAATCAGTATCATACCAAATTGTAGTATACCCATAAATATATTTTCATTATGTGGATGTGCTACGTAAAAGAAATTGAGGTTGTCGATTTAGAAAGTGGGATAGACTATTTACATCAAAAGTTTTCTAACCTCCAGTTTGATGCCGAACATGAAGCAGTCTATGGACTGGGAGCATTTTACAGTGAAGAAAAGTGCAACGAAATTGCAAAAAATTATGAAAATGGGTTAAGAGTGTGTGAAAGTTACTCAGAAGGAAAAATTTCTTTGGAATGTTTAGTCGATGGATTAATTGAGTTAAATTTAGAGGGGTTTCTACATCCATTAAAAAACTATTTGGGCGTAGATCTTGTAAATAAACTACATTTTGACGATGAAACTGATAGTGATGAAACTGACTGTGATGAAGCCGATTGTGATGAACCATAACCGGGTGACAAATGTATTGAGGTCGAATCAAATGATTCTGTAGGAAATAAACTTGTAGAATTAATTTCTGTGTATATTATACTCCACATATTATATTAAACTAAAATAAAAAACAGTGTTGTTTTATTTATTTATTAAAATTCAAGACATTACAAAGGTTTCATATAAATAAAAAACATTAGACAATGCACAAATGCATTTAGTATTAGTATGATAAAAACATTTCGCGGTAGACATAATTAAAGATGGTTGTTCTTCGAATTCTATTACTGGTTGTGAAATGAACTGTCTGATGTAGTCAGCCTTTTCTTTTCCTTTTACGTAAACACAGTCAGCATTTGAGCTCAAATTCTGAATAATTTTATGGAATAGATGCAATGGTGTAAATCCATAGTTCCATTTAATACAGTGATAATTCTTTGTTAACCAGTGGGCTTGCTGCTGTAAATCTGGTGATAGCATCTCAAATGGGAAAGGTGGCTTAAATATGTAGTGACATATTTTTACTCCATCATAGGCTGCGAACTCTTTAACTATAAATTTATTTTTTTCTATTTTAAATCCTTGCACATCGAAAATAAGAGTCATATTTTCAAATTGCACAATTTCTTTAATACACTAACGTTCATACTGTATAATTCCACAGCTTTTCTTAAGTCTCTCAATTTTCTTCGATGTTGTCTCAGTGCTTCTATGTATTCTGATCTCATTATGATACTGACATGGGTAGGTTTTGTTATCTTTAAATAGTAAAAATGTGACATGCGCATGTTGTAGAAAGTCTCACACATCTCAGTGTTGTCGAACAATTTTAGTTAGAGGATTATAAGTAAAGTGCTTCTCATGCAATATGAGACAATATGCTGTAATATCGGCAGTAGTAGGGACATCCGTCTCAAATTCTATTCTCATAACTACGGATCCAGTCTGTATTATTTCTTTTTGCCGCGAACAATCAATATGAGTTATTGGTGCTAATTCTTTAAATTCAGCAGGGTTGAAAATTGGTTGATTTATTTTTTGAGGGTAATATGATTCTTGAAAATTAGCAAACATTTCATAGAGGGTGGCATATTTGTTGTTTTTAAAGTCTAAATATAAGTCATTGTACGGATATCTCTCGGAATTTAAGAAAATTCTAACGTTTTTAAGATCACAGTTATCAAATTTACTCATATCAGATGTAATCTTTCCTTTTTTATCTTTTTGGAAAGCTATTATTACATGCCTAGGAGTTTCAACTTTGGTAGATGTCTTCACAGGCCACGTATGTCGGTTTGAAGTAGGTAAGGAAGGGTATTCAATTAGTTCCCAACTTCTAAATTTTATAGGAAGCTCCATATTTCTATTGGTAATTTTATTCAGTCTAAGTTGCTCTGAGATGCTGACGGTCACGTGTGGTACTTTCCAAAATAATTTAGTAATAGTAATTTTTGGTTTTTGAGTATCATCTATACTCGTAACGCTGTCTATATCATTACTATTACGTATCAGTACTAATTCCTGCCTCATGTTAATGACAAGTTTTCGAAAATCTTCAAAAAATCCTACCAATAATTTTAATGGTATGCATACATTAAAATTCCCATTTGCATCTACTATAATTTTGTCTGATATGCCCAGCTTCTTCTTTGGAAACCATCCAGCATTTTGCAAGAAAACGCTTTCATTTTCATTATATGATAGATAACTTTTTAAAGTCGAAACTAAACCAACATTTCTCACGGAGTCTATCACTATACCATTCATTTCATATCTAATTTCCCGAAATATGAAAGCGATCGCGTTGTTAATAAATTCCAATTTAGTAGTCGCAGACCCATCTTCTTGTGTGAGTTTTCCTTCGATATATAAATAACTATTGCATGGTGCAGTGTAGGCATCTAAATCCTGTATAGGGATTCTTGTTTCATCGTTATAATCAAAAGTTCCAGAGATATTTGGCTGATACGTATGAAATTGATAATCTTCAATAGAGTTGTCACTGAAAGGTTGACCGGTGATATTAAGTAATTCCATTATACTAAGACCTCAAATCCTAGAGATTCTAAGAACTTTTTATTTTCCGATGTTAATCTATTGACACTATTTTTAGAACTGCCAATTTTCAACTTATTCACCCTTTTATAGTATGGTTGGTGTCTATTATGTGATGTTGTAGAATGGAATCTTAACACCATTTTATTAACCAATTAATTTTCTAAGGTGTAATCTAACGGTTATAGTTTCTTCCCGAAAATTGACAAGCTCTCCACCTTGATCAACTATTTTGATTGTGATGTTGTTAATAGTCTTAACGCTTACTGGGAAGTAAATAATGTTTAAAGGTGATTCCACTATTTTATACCCAACTGGTACTGTCGGAAAAAACTGATGAATAACGTGTACGGGATGTCCGTTAAAGAATGATCCTATTGCAATTACAATCGACGCATATAGTGTTCACCTTGGAAATTTTTACTGTATAATCTGAAGTATCATTCTCATTAGGATTCAACTGTCTTGCCGCGAATCCTAGTAGTGGTCCAATTGAATTTTCTACAGCGAAATTAATTTTTCTATTTGAACGGATATTCACTTTAGAAGTATTAATATCTGCAGTAATCGTGATAAAGGCATCTTCATCTACCTTAATTGTCTGATCCTCCAAATATTTTGTGATATCATCGATTTCATAGCAACCCTCAGGAATTTTGATAACATATTCATCGTTTTCCCCCCAAACAAAGGTATTGTTGCTATTATCAATGTTTGGAATAATATTATAGGTATCAAAATTTGTCAGTCCAATTTCATAATCTACATCATCTTCTAAATAAATGGGGGGGTTGAAATTGTAACTCAATATAGAGGACGCGTCGCTAAGAGCAAAAGTGAAAGACATATTGTTATGTTAAACGTTTATTACAAAATGAGTGGAGTACATTATTTATATTAGTTATATAAAAAAGCCAGACATATATGTCCACACATATACGAATCATAATTTTGTAATGAATTATAGTTATATTTGATTTTATTCAAGCTACCATCACTATGAAAATAATTTATTAACTCTTCAGGAGGTCGCAAATCCCCAAAACTATCAAAACACTTCACATTATTATTTTTCTTTGTATATGCTACCCAGTGAGTTCCATCTCCAGCGTCGATATCTAGATTCACAATACCAGATTCATTTTTATTTATATGTTTTGGAAGCTTATCTCTCATGAAAACTCCTCGAAAATTAGGGATTCCAAGAATTTTCGAGTATTTTAGTAAGTCTACATTAGTTAACGGTCGACGAGGTAGCTTTATTGGAAGTTTTTTTGATAGGGTTTCAAGTATAATCCGAAGCCTTTCTTATAAGGGCCCAGATATAGTCCGTTTCCTTTGGTAGACTCTTCCATCGCCAAATCATGCCTCTTTTGCTCAGCTAATTGTTCGCGATTTGTCTTAGCATCGTTAACCGCCTTTGCAATACCAGCTGCGCCCCCACCTAAAGCTCCCAATGCTCCCAAAATGGGTAATAGGAATGGGAGAAAACCCCCTATTTTTTCGGGGATTGGAATAACTTTAACTTTTCGACTACGTCTTTTTGGGAGGGATTTCCTTTTTACAGCAACTTTTAAATTTATTTTACCTCCTTTCTTCTTTGTGATAGATTTCTTTCGGACTTTTAAGCCCATTCCCAACTTGTTCTTTATTTTCATTATTCCACCAACACCTAATGCAGCAATCTTTTCACCGATACCTGAATCAGACGCTTTTACAAGTTTAAACGCAGCCTCAGCTAATGCCCTATCTGCTTGATTTCTACTCTCGACGTCTTGAAATTTAGAATACGCTATATCGTGTTGTTTACACGCCTCATCTAACCTGTTAACACCTTTATCACCTCTTTGTAATCGCTTGGTAAGTTTCGTTCCAGGGCCACAATAATTATATCCAGGTAAATGTAATTCTATTGGAAGTTTATCGATTATTTTATTTAGCAAACCACGTCCACTCCGTTTAGAGATGTGATTACTAGTGTGTACAGAACTTTTATATCTATCCATTATATCTAAAACGTGAGACAAATAAAATATGCTCTTTGTTTCAAACCCTTTATATAGATTCAGGAATCGAGCACAGTTCAGTCCACTATAGTCCTTATTATAATGTGCTTCTATTTTTATAGTAGAGTCAAGGTCCAATATATATGATCGTTAAAATGTTTATTCAGCAACAAAAAACTCTTTTATCTGTAGAAGATCATGATGATGTTTCATTGACTGAAACATTTCAAAAACATGGCATTTTATTTGGAGGACAATCGAAACAAGGGTTGTTGGTGGGTAGTTCAGGTTGCGGAAAAACAAATGTAATGCTTAGTTTATTGGAACATCCCAATGGTTTACGATTTGAAAACATTTACATATATTCTAAATCTTTGTATCAACCCAAATATGAATACCTCAGAAAGTTAATGAAACCTGTAAAAGAAATTGGGTATTACGAATACGATGATGGTGACTCCGTTATACCTCCTGAAGATATTAAACCAAATTCTGTTATAATATTCGATGATTTAGCATCATGCAATCAAAATATCATTAAAAGCTACTTCTGTTTTGGACGTCATAAAAATACCGACTGTTTTTATTTATGTCAAACTTACTCATCAATTCCTAAACAACTATGTAGAGATAATGCTAATCTCATTGTTATATTCCAACAAGATATGACTAACCTGAAACATATTTTTGATGATCACGTGAGTGTTGATATGAATTTTCAAAATTTCAAAGAAGTATGCGCATTTTGTTGGAAAGATAAATATGGCTTTGTTGTGATTGATAAAGATTGTGCTATAAATTCTGGCAGGTATCGTAAAGGATTCGACAAATTCATACATATATAAGGTGAATGTACTGGTCGTACGATCAGTAAACATGGATAATCGACTAGCAGTGCAGCTGCTGAAGGCAAGGAAGGCGTTAAAAGCGAAATATAGAAGCTTGAAAAGTGATATTGTCAAATCACAGTCACAATTAGAGAAAACTTACAAACCCATAACTCAACCACTTAAAGAATTGGTATCAAGTCTCAGTAAAACTGAGAATAATATTCTTCCAAAATCTGATTTGAAATGGGAATTTAAAGATGAATTGAGCCGTCAAAGTTTTAGCCCTAAACCAAGAAATCAAACACCTTTAGAATATTATCGTACAACCGCTCCTATCAATTTAGAAGATGAAACATTTCAGTATGATCCTTCTACATCTAGACCAGAATTCGGCGAAAGTTATTTTGATGAAACATTTCCAGCACCGATAGCAGATGCAACAACATTGACAGAACAGGACCGTTATTTAGAACAATTCAAAAAACCGCTACCACGAGCGTATATAATCGGTAAAATTGAAGATGTTAAAAATGAGTATGATGATACCTTTGGTGTTTACTTTGACCCGCGTACAGAAAAATTTGCGATTGGTGACTCTACCATTGATTTTGAAGGAGCTGATTTTATAATTAATGATCAATATAAATATACCGGTACGCCTGGATTGTATGAACTGATGTTTAAAAAACTTCCAGCAGGACATCGAGCAACTGATGTGGACCAATATATTGATATTATTAGAAGAACTAACACTCAATACTTAGGTTACAATCCTGAAAAAGGTCTATCTACATCAAATGCTCCTAAATTTATAAATATTATAAAGCCACGAATTACTAGTTTGTATTCGATGGCGCGAGAAAAGACGGCTAAGAAATCTAGTTCAATAAAGCCTCCCTCTACTTTACCAGCTATAGTACCAAGGTCGAGATCCAGTTCACTGCCTTCATCACAATTGATAAAAACGAGGAGTCAAGGGAAAAGAGGTGGAAGTCTGAAAATGATGGAGCTTAATAACAAAAAAATTGAATATAAGCATTTTGATGACTATAATGAAATTGTAGATCGTTTAAAATTGCTTACAGCATCGCAATTAGCGGGAAACACTAGTCATAATAATGAAATAATTTCTATAATAGAAGAATTGAGGGAGGGTGAAATAATAAGATAAATAGTGTGTAAAAAAATAGTGATCTCATTTAGTGCCTAACATTGAAGCTTTAACAATGCCTATCGATAAGTTTGGAAGACACATGTTGCGAAGTAGATCAACACACACATCACCACATTCCATCTATTCACCTGTCTTAACATCATCACCAATATCATCACCATTTTACATTTGTGAACCATCCTCACATCATAGTAAATGCATCATAAACATACGTGGTCATCTGGAAAAGTCTCAAAGTTTATTACGTTATACACTTGAAAACGCAGCAACTGAATACAAATTTCCCGTATCTGGTAAAATAGAAAATATTGAAATTTCACCCATTGATGCAACAATTTTTGTGGGTACCACTAATTTTACAAAAGATAAACTTATTGGAAAAGTCATAAATAAAGGTGATGAGATTACTTTCCTAGTATCGAAGAACCATCCATCTTTGCACGTTGAAATTGTGCTACAGTGCCCAGTAACTAAAAATGACTAACGTTAAAGAAGAAATAGTAAACGAAGTCCATAGACCAGCTAGAAAACATTTTAGAAGGCGAAGAGTAATTGTTAAAGGTCTCAATGATCTCTATCAAGCAGATCTTATAGAAATGCGTCCATACGCGAAAATAAATAGAGGTTATAAATACATCTTAGTAGTCATTAATGTATTTTCAAAATTTGTTTGGTGCGAACCAATAAAAAATAAAAGTGGGAAAGTGGTTACCCAAGCAATGAGAAATATATTGTCACAGGTTAAAGTACAACCCACAAATTTACAAACGGATATGGGAAAAGAATTTTACAATAAAGAATTCAATAAATTAATGGATGAGAAAAAAATTAATCATTATAACACATATTCAAATCTCAAAGCAAGTGTTGCAGAAAGAGCGAATAGAACATTAAAAAATAAAATGTGGAAACAGTTTAGTTTGCAAGGAAATTACAAGTGGTTAAAGATTTTACAGGATATTGTAGCGAAATACAATGACACTGAACACAAAACCATAGGGATGAAGCCAAAGGATGTAAAAAAGAAACATGAAAAATATTTACTGCGATTTATTTATAGCAATTTAAAGACAATCGATCCAAGGAAACAAAAATTCAAAGTCAATGATCATGTGAGGATAAGTAAATATCGTGAGGCTTTTTCAAAAGGGTATACACCTAATTGGTCAAATGAAATTTTTAAAATCAGGAAAGTTCACCAAAGCAATCCTAGAACATATTTATTAAAAGATCAAGACGGTGATGAAATTAAAGGTGGTTTTTATGAACAAGAAATTCAGAGAGTAAAGTATCCTGACATATATCTTGTGGAAAAAGTTCTAAGAAGAAAGGGGAATCAGCTTTATGTTAAATGGCTGGGATTAGACAAGAGACATAATTCATGGATTTCAAATAAGCAAATTGTATAAAGATAATATGTAATATTTAATTTTTTAATAAAAACAAATTATATGTATAAACTATTTTATTTACATACCAATTTCACACAGAAAAATACAAAATATACTTAATAATTGCTTACATCTCATTAGTAAATCTTTCGTTATATACTTTACATCTATGATTATAATCTAAAATAGGTGTAATAATTTTTGAAATGAATGCTATTCTTCTCTGAAAACGTCCTCTATCATGAGCTAATGACATCCAGTGCCCCTTCCTTGATGAGTTGTAGGCAAAATTCCATGTTACAAGGAAATAAATTTGATTATCTTTTTCATTAAATGTCACTTTCTTCATTTTACACCTTGCTAGTACACTCAGCTTCGAATATATTTGGGTAAATGTACATTAATTCCATTAGCATACCAAAATTTTCACTATTAGAATTTTCACTCGGTGGAAGTAAATTCTTTACGTTATCAAACACATTTCCTCCTTGACGTTGTAACCCTTTTTGCACAATCTTGAAATAATTTGCAAATTGCGATCTTCTTAACATGTCAACTCGGTACTTAACAAGTGGTAACAGCTCCCACAATTTGCAGATTGTTTCATGTCCCAAGTAGATATATGAATTATTTTTCCAAACTTTTATCACTCTTGATGTAGTAATTTCTTCAAAATATATAGAAAAACTTCCAGCACGTATAGGTTCCACTTTATCATTAGTGTATAAATAATTTGATATTATTCTTTCATTTGCAATAAACTGAGTCCACTCGTTTTCATCGAAAACTATCACATCATTTTTATTTCCTGACAGTATTACACAAGGACTATAGCACACTTCATATGATAACCCTGTTGACACAAATTTACATTGAGATTTGTTCAACTTATATGTACGTTTACCGAGCACCACTAAGTCATTCTTACTTTGATGTGCTGGAGGTAAATCACTAAACAAATCAAATTTAAGCTCCGGTAAATCGAAAATACTATTTTGCATCATCTTGAGAAACTGAATCGAAGAAGATTATTAGTGGCAATTTATATAAAATGCTGTTATACAAGCGTATATTATTGAAATATTTGATGGGAGGTAGTTCTAGAACTCCCCATATGCTTCATATGGTTGAGCTGTACAGTGGTGGGAGGTATTAAGACGTCTCGTGGCAGGCGGTGATAGTGGTGTGAGGTCGTTCTTGAACTCTCAATCCGGGATTCGGGAGTGCATCGAAACGGTATCATATGGATATTTTGTCTTCGTATATGATTTTATTGGTAATGTCATTAATTCTGGTAAATCTGCTAATGTCAGTACTTGACCCAAAATACCTTCGGCGTTATAGTCTGTCGATAAATGGATATCATGCCGTTGATTCATTTCTTCTTTTAAAACTCCCTGCAATATTTTTTTAGCCATAAACATTTGATGTTTTCTTTCAGAATTTATCACTTTCCGAATACAATTAAATAGCATATATGTACGTAATGCCTCGTGATCCACTGATTCTTCTTTTAAGTCATTATCTGGTGTCGGAAGAGCATCATGAAACCAAAAATTTAAAAATTTTTCAATAGCTGCCTCAATATTTTCTTCAACTTTCTTATATGCACATACTGATTTCTCATTATCTTTGTAATTCATATTACCACTACCTTCCAATGCCATTTTATCAAAATTATGCTTTGTGTAAACGAATTTAAGAATATCTTAACGATGAGAAGTAAAATTATTGAGTATCACTTCTTATATTAACCGCTCAAAACTGGTTTTCAAGGAACAGTACATTTCCTATGAATGAGAATTCTAGAAAACCTTCCACCACAATCTACCCCAATTAGAGCAATGAGAGAAATAGAATACCCCCCATCACAAAACCTCCCACGACCTTATCTCCTCATTTATTTATTAATGAGAGAACTAGAACCCCCTACCACAAAACCCCCACCACACCACCCTCCTTCTTCATTTATTAATGAGAGAACTAGAACCCCCTACCACAAAACCCCCCACCACACCACCCCCACTTACCAATCTCCGATTGGTGGGGGTGGTGTGGTGGGGGGTTTTGTGGTAGGGGGTTCTAGTTCTCTCATTCTTTACCTACTTACATTCGTTTAATTTTGTTCTGAAGTATGCTCTTTTTTCATTTTTTACGGCACATGCATAAAAGTCTCTAATCTGGCAATAGTATTTACGACTTGATTGAGACTGAGTTTTTTTGTATCTATTTCAGGCATTGATTTTCATGTGTTTTAAGTTTTGAGTGAACCAAGGCATATTTTGTTTCTTATTTCGTCTAAATTGTGTAATAGTTGGAGCGTGCTTGTCAAATAGATCTATTATAGTTTTATTATTCCATTTTATTATTCCACCTTTTCGATAGCAATTAAAATCACGAAGCATTTGGAAGAAAATCAATTATATTGTAATAACCAATTCGGGTTTGGTAAGGGAAGGAATACTGTTCTAGGCATTCATAATCTCCTAAACAATATTATGGAGTCTTTTGAAAACATGCAATACAATTCAGTCATTTTTTATGACCTAAGAAAGGCCTTTGACTGTGTCGGGCATAACCTCTTAGTAGACAAACTGCAATACTGCAAATTTAATGACCATAGTATAAAACTTATAAGATCATATGTTGGAGATCGGTATCAAACAGTCAGGGTGAATGGAGTGTCATCTGCAGAAGCAAAAATTAATATAGGTGTGCCTCAAGCGTCAATCTTAGGGCCAGTTCAATTCTTAATCTTTAGTAATGACCTAGGAGGAAAGCTGCACAGTACACCCTTTTTGCAGACCATACGACAATCTCCCTTACAGGTGAGTCATTGCAGATTGTTGAAGAGGGGTTGGAGACGGAACAGTGGAGGGCATAGGCCTGGTTCAATTCAAACAAGCTGTTATTAAATAAAGACAAAACCAACATAATGACTTTTTCACTTAGAAATTTGAATGATGTGAATAAAATAAATCATATGAAATTCTTAGGAGTCTACTTAGACCCTAAACTAAATTGGAATGTTCACATTGACAACACCGCAAAGAAACTCAGAACTAATGTATTCGTTCTACGGAATTTGGCGAACTCTGTGTCACAAAATACATTATTGTCATCTTACTACGCTCTGTTCCATGCTGTTATGTCCTATGGTATAATAGTCTGGGGTGATGTGTCACATGCTGGTAGAATCTTCTGAATGCAACGAAAGGCAGTGAGGATTTTGGCAAGTTTGCATTTTATGGGGGAGTGCAGAAATGCATTCCCAAATTTAAAAATTCTATCATTTCCTTGTGTTCACATGCTAGAAAATTTAATGTACATAAAAAACAGTAATGATAGGTATAAAACAAATGGAGATTTTCACGAGTACAATACCAGTAACAGAGAAAATTTGATAACGATGTATTGTCGACTGAAGAGGTCTCAAAGTAGACCGACATTTATGGCTGTGAAAGTTTTTAACAAACTGCCATCACAAGTAAAAGAACTACTACCAAAAAAATTTAAAGAAACGGTGAAAAGATTTCTTGTAAGACAAGCTTTCTAGAGTGTACAGGAGTTCCTTAATTTTAATAGTAGTATTTTTGAAATGTTATGTATCAATGAATCTTAATGTTTATGTCTATGTCAGCGAACCAAAATGACTTGTGTAAATATACAATGTATATTGTCTAACACCAATAAAATATTTGATTTGATTTGATTTGAAAAAAAAAGTGAAGAAGCGAAGGA
Organism: Stenurella melanura; assembly: GCA_963583905.1. Classification (NCBI taxonomy): domain Eukaryota; kingdom Metazoa; phylum Arthropoda; class Insecta; order Coleoptera; family Cerambycidae; genus Stenurella; species Stenurella melanura. The sequence continues at coordinate 57,497,088 of OY757310.1, forward strand.
TCAGCTTCAAGTTCTGCCTCTATCCCGAAACCCATGTCAAGCTATTTTTTAAATTATTTATTCTTGATAGAGGTTTCATCCTGTATATTTTGCATTACTTCATTGAGAGTAGTGTCAACTATACCAAATTTTATTGTTCTCTGTCAAAGAGTTTTTTAAATACAACGCCAACAGACTGACGGAATTGAAAGATCTTAATTTTCATAATATATATATCCTAAAACGTGAAAATCTGAAGAAAACTCGTGTGATTTTTTCACAATTACAGTACTTCCCTTCGGTAAGCGAGGGAAGTAAACCGGTATCAATACTTGCTAATATTTTTGCGTCCTTAGAAAGGAATATTATCAGTCCGCACATTTAAGTGAGATGACGTAAGATGTATACTGTGGTATATAAAAAAAACATCTTTGTCAAATATTTATTCTTGTTATATAAGATATACATTTGTTAAATGTCATCAACTTTGTTTTAGCTATTTCTGAAATAAGTTTGCCTGAGTTCAAGTGATAACACCAATTATCTTAGAGGCCGTGTCAAAATTATTACCTGAATTTTAAATCCTATATGATTTTAAATATTTGAATGATTTCAAACCTGAAAACTTATTTAATAACCGACACCATTGCCGGTTTAATCATCTATTTGATATTACTTTTTCGGCATGTCTTAATTAAATCAGTATCTTTCCCTGTCATACAAAATGAATAAACAAAGATAATGTTTATTTTTATTTTGTCCAAGGTCATTTGTAGTTATACCCAGTAGCCCAGTAAAACTGGAATTTATCCTCACAAATTGATAGTGTGGTGATACATATGCTGGCATCCCTCATATGTTGACAGATATACTTCCGTGCAGGCCTGTAGTCATAAATATATTGTAGGGGGACTCATTGGATTTCAGGGGGTGCCAGTTCTGATTAACATAAGACAATATGTTAAATAGTTCCACGCAAGTATGTTGAAATTTCCTCAGGGGGTACTAAAATGTGCCCCTCCGGTTACAGGCCTGGTTCCATGAATATTTGTGTAGACATATTCACATTGTCCACACATACATTGTTGATTACTGATTATTTGTAATATACATTTGTCATAGAAAATAGCATATATTCGTTGAGTACGTCGTGTCATTAATCGTAATCTTTAACATATATAGTGAGTTCTGATAACTTCTTCGTTGTGATTGTGCTTATTATAATTTCCTTAAACTAGAAAAGATGAACAAGGCACCTCATATAGATGGTGATGTAGCATTGTAATAGTACACAGTTGCAAGATTAATTTTACATAAAACCCTATATGAACCAATAGATTTAAATACTTCATCAGTTCTCTTATATCCGATTTTAGACTACTATTTTTCTGTTTAAAATCATTATAAAAAATTTCTTTAGTGTGTCTTTTTTTCTTTTTTAGATCAATTACATTACGAATTGGCCATGCATCTACAATTTCGTTCCTATTTTGAGAGTGCCCTATATGAGCATGGTTCTGTTTGATAATCTTCCAAAAACAGGAAAACTGCTTCATTAGTCCACTACATTATTAATTCACTGTGCAGTGTGCAAAATGTGCGCAAGCCTTAATTAAACTCTGCTCTGGAAGATCTCTGAATTGTGTAGGTATTGCATGCAGCTCCTACACTGTGTAGAGCGGAGAGGCCACAAATTTGAATAGCAACGAATATTTCAAATAGTTCATCTTCAGAACAAATAGGAAATAGAATTCAGGAAAAACTCACTATAGTTAGTTAATTTATTTAACTTATACAACTTTTATCTGGGTAAGAAGTTCTTACTAAATCATAATTTCCAAGCTATTTTGTAACAATAACTTTTCTGACTTTCAGGTGACTTTCATAGGTAAATTACCTCCTCCCCTTCTATATAAGTTTTTCTTGAAAGATTTATATGTTAAAGTGAGATTATTAGTTTCCTTCTGAATCCAAGGTGCAAAATATGGGTTTTGTTAAAAAAAAAAAGAGTTTACGATTAAATGACTAAAAATATTGCTAGAAGTCAAATTCAAGGTTATCACAAGGTAGCTTATTCATATTCCTACAACTTTTGTTCTGGTCAATTCCTCTGAAATCTCAACACTGAGTTAGTGTAGCCAGGGCCGTCGAGAGAAAATCAACTCTCCGACATAATTTTGAACGAAGAATGGGGCGTGGTATTCCTTACAATGCAATTTTTATCTCGATTGTGGAATTTCGAAAAGCAGAGGGTGGTGCTGCTTACGATTCACTGCTTCCAACTACGATTTTCCACATCTGCAAAAATGTATATATATTACCTCTTACAATTTATAAAGAAGTGTGCCTCCTCTTGCTTTAACTAATACAAATGCAATGAAAATTAGCATATGCATCTCCATCTCCTAGAATCCTGACCCCTCAAAAGCTCTGTGCCCCTCGAAAAACTCCGAGCCTGGGAGGTATCTAGTTACAACTCATAGTTTAAAACAAAAACGGTCTCTCATCTCACTGAACGCCTATTCAATTAACTTGTATGCAAAAACGGAAATATTGCTAATTTTAACCAAATTTCTAGTCTACAGATGACATATTTTTTTAGAGTATTGCAGTTAGATGCAAAATAATAAAGGCTGCAATAGATGAAAATGTAAAGAAAATCAGAGTACAAATAGAATCAGTCAGTATAAAACTACTAGTACAGGAGATATAAAAATGAGGACATTTCTTTTCATTATTTGCTTTACTTAACATATTTTTATTTTAGCCCGTTGAGTTTAAAGGTCTATTTATAACACAAGAAACTAAGCCAAGTGTAAGTTGAAATAGGTTCACTATAATTTATGATAATAATCTTATAAATATTCCCAACTGTATGTTGTTCAAGTGGATGCTATCTCTATAATATAAGTACTTATATAAACAATTTTATTCTTTATTTGGATTTAGTTTCCATCTGTTTCATTAGCACTCATTCATATACATTTATTGCAATGGTATGTTCTTATTACATTTTACAATCTAATAATCCAAATACTGAAGTAGACATTTACTTATATTTGTATTATTGGCAAAACCTAATTAATAAGTATAAACATTTTTAGGTTAGTTTTACATTCAGAGGCCTTTGTGCACCAGTATTTAATGTTTTCAATGATGATTTGTAAGTAATTTTTGAATATTCCTTTCTATAAGTTAATATAAATATAGAAAAAAATGTTTTGACCTTGCATAATATATTTCAAATTGTCAGGGGCGGCTCTAGAATTTTTTCGCCTTAGACTAGATTACAAAATGCCACTAAAGGAAGAATTTTTATAGAAAACTATCTTTATTACATAAATAGTTAACATATGCAAAATACTATAAGCAATACAATAGTGTGTGTTACAGCTATTCTTTTGAAATATTGCAAGAACAATGAAAATTGTCCAAAAAATGGACATAAACTGCTGGAAATAATTAAAGTTTCCTATAAAATGTTATTGGAAGCATATCACTGAACTTTATATAGTAGCCAATAGAGTGCCAGTGCAGATATATGTACGTGAACAAAATAGGACACACATGCGATTAAAAAAAAGTGGGCAATTTTGAACCACCGCAGTAGAAATCTAACATTAAAAGTATGTTTATACTCGAGCCAGAAGGCTCTATGGGCGTTATGCACTGACGCGATTCTACACATAGCTTAGGTCTTGGATTAGACACATGATGTGGTTATTCACATGACGATTAGATGCACATTTCAGAGTTGGAGTCAAACATTTCTCTCGTTTTTCATAAAGTTGTGTTATGAATTGGTTATTTTGTGACTTTTGGAAACAGTGTGTGATTATATCTTAAGCTCGTTCATAATACACTGTAGTCTTGTGTCTCAAGGATCATGGGAGCAAATACACATTAACAATGCAGAGGCATACACAAAAAAATGAGTTAAAAATTTAAAAAGCAACAAAATATTCTATTGATATTTTCCACTCTCTCTTGACAAAAAGAATAGTGTTTGATTAGAATAATTATAAAACACCTCACTAAATAACAATTGAAATGTAAACTATTATACAGGGTGTTCCTTAATGACGTGCTAATATTTCAGGGTGATTCCTTATGTCATTTTATGAAGAAAAGTTCATATGAACATATGACTGCAACGGTTTAAATTTTTTGAACCTTTTTTTTTATCGTTATTTTCTAATATCTCAGAAAATATTTTAGAAATTATTTTCAATTTTGGAATGTGTTAATAGGATATAAAATCACATATTTTAGTTAGAATAGTTATTTTATCGCTCCACCAGTGGCGTCCCTGCGAAAATGTCTGATATTTTTTTACCAAAAAAGTGGTACGCCACTGACATTTTTCCGTGTGGATATTTTTGCTGATTAGTCTGGTCAAGTCTACATAAAAACGGTCTCTTGCGTTTTCCTCATCAGACGCACAGTTCTTAATTGAAACAATTGAATTCAAATGGCTTCATTTAGCAGTGTTGACTAATAATAATAATTTTTGAACACATAAATCTAGTTATCCTGGAATAAATTACCTTCAATTCGTTTTTACAAACATCATTTTAAAAACAATATTTGTTGACACAAAGAAAGTTCAAAACTACCTCATCGTATTATTTCTTCGATTTTTAGTGTGTCATTGAACTTATTTTATTTTTTCGTTGGACGTTTCGTTTGTCCAACATATTTCAAATTGCAATCCTTCAAACTAAATTTGTAAATCCCAGATCTTTGATTCAATTCTTTGGGATGCATAAAAGTTGTTGCAATTTAATTCTCGATTTATACACAATTGTCATAGCTAGCAAGTTTTTAAAAATTTTGCTTAGACTTCATGTAAACCATCATTCACATGGGAGATTTTAAAAACTTAGATATCAGTTGCTCATTCGTTAGAAAATTAATTGCAACAACTGTTATGCAACGCAAAGGATACAGTTGAATCAAACCAAAGGTCCGGGAAGTACAAAATCGACTGTAAGGATTATAATTTGAAGTGTGTTGGACAAACCAAACGTCCAATTATAACAAGATTAAAGGAACATATGACCAATTTAAAGAATGGGAGAACTAAAAAGTTTATTGTTGCACATAGAATAGCAATCAATAACTTCATTAGAAATGTAACAAATATTAGACCGATGGGTACTTTTGAAAGTTTAGAAATTGGAAAAAGTAAAAATATTACTAATAGTAACAAAGGCCTTACCCGAAACAGCCTGCTTTATCAGTTAGTAGGACACCCAGCATCGAATCGAGACAAAGTTTAGGTAGGGATGACAGGATTGCATAAATTCATTCATTATTTTACTGTAGATATAGGAACAGTTTTAGTTATACTTTACTTTAATCATCTCCAGATCATGCCAATGTAGTTGTAGTGTTGACGTTTGTGCAAACTAATTCAGAAGCTACATATATTGTAGAATCTACATTCCCTTTGTAATATGAGCTATGCTTAATGAGGGTTAAAAAAATTATATTTTTCTTACATCAAAACCAAAATGTATCATTTTTTTTTCTTTCTGTTAATATAGATCAGTAAATGTGGAGGTTATTCCAAAATACGCAAAGTTTTTAGCAGACAATGGAATTAAAGGAGTCTTAGGTAAGTTTATCTTTAACCAGATTAGAATCTTTACGTAATATATTTAAGTGTTTAGCATTGATGTAGTACAATTACGTAAATTAAATCTCTTAATATTCAAGTTCACTGATAAAGTTATATTTAAGTGCTATATCAGTATTTTAAAGGAAGAAGTAATTCCAGATCTACGTATTTTAGAAATTTCGGTATAAATACATAGTTAAAAAACTTTCACAATTATGGATTTGTATACAGGTCGTTTCCTAAATATCTAGAGGTGTATCCTTTGTATCATTCTAAACAAATAAGTTTGTATTATCATTTAATTCCAGAAATAAATCTAAAATATTTGGTACGCACTAACCAAGTCTTCATGTCATCTTTGTGTCTATATTTGTAATGATCTAGTTTTCTCGTAGTTATACCTACCTACTTAATTATTGATGTAATATTTTTTATTTCATTAATATAGAGGATTTTAATTATCAATCTTTCTAATATTGTATAAGTAATAAAAATATTGTCTTTATTGTTGACATAGTGACATGACTCTTAAGAAAAAAATCCTAATGAAATTCAATTGATTCATTAATTCTAACGAACATAATCAAATTTATAATAATTTGATAAATAGTAGTAGTATGAAGTAAATTTCAATATGTACATTTAAGTTTACCTCAGTGGCATTACGTACATCATGGGACCCTGAGGTAAAGCGAAATATTTTAAACACATCACACATAATAGAAAGCTAAATATGAAAGAAAAAAAAAACAATCTAACCATTATAGTCTTCGCCGATTTACTGAACTTTTTATATAATTGTTGCACATTCTATAGGATACTCTTCGCAGTTTTTTTTATAAATAATATTAGTTTTAGACATTTTTAGTTTAATTATAAAACAAAACAAAAACATTATTTTTCTAATTTAAGAAATTAATAACTTTTTTAGTTATTGATTTATTTTGTTCAAAAAGGGTTCCTCTTCTAGCTAACAGTAACTTACTGTCCAAATTTCAATACGATCGGACTTTTCGTTCTTAAGTTATCGTGCTTACAAGAAACGTAACGGACGGAAAGACGGACGGACGGACGGACATTTTGAAAGTCGTTCAGAATTCGATCACTAACACAGTGATATGAAAATTTTTTCTCTACGAGCAATATTACCGGTTTTAGAAATGTGCGATCAAATGCAATATACTCTTTGTTTTGTATTTGCAAAGAGTATAAAAATAGTGAAAATGTCCCTGAGAAAGAAAGTGTTTTATAACTTTCGTTTCCCAGAAAATTGTATTTTTAATTTATTTCAAAAAGTTTCTTTTAACATTGTTACAGTTCATGGTACAACTGGGGAAGGAATGTCAATGACAGTGGCAGAAAGAACGTTAGTAACAGAGACATGGGTCAAAGCGGCCAAATCCACCAATCAACATGTAATGGTGCAAGTTGGTGGATGCCCCTTACCTGATGTGTTGGAGTTAGCAAAACATGCTGAACAATTTGGAGTGGGTTCTATTCTTTGTCTCCCCGAGTTGTATTTTAAACCGTCAACTCCTCGAGAACTGATAGAATACTTGAAAATTGTAGGAAAGGCGGCTCCAAAGACTCCATTATTGTACTATCATATACCTGCCTGGACAGGCGTGAATAGTAAGTTGATTGTAGCTGAAGTTAATACATTAAGAAAATTTATCATATAGTACAGTCCCCAGAGGCAAATTTCTATCACAACTTCGAATTATAACCAGGAATCTAGCTCGGTGGCGGTCTGACAATGGTGGCAATTGCCACAACGCCCCCGGTTCGAAACGCCCCCTCTATCCCAACAAGTGCCCTTTTGTAAATATTTCAAGATTGGGTGCTTACAAAAATGTGCCCTTGCCGCCCCTCGGTACAAATCGCCACAACCACCAATAAGTGTCTGTCCGCCACTGATCTAGCTTCTCAATGGATGCTCTTAAAATGTCGAGGGGACACACACCCGGAAAGATCTCACATTTAACTAGACAAATAAAATTTCGAATTGTTACCAATTGACGGAAAATGCATTTAAAAACGTTCATACATAGATAGGCAATATTTGCATATACATAAAGCGAACCCAAAACGCGTGCAGTCGGTCGTGCGAAATTGTGTAATAAATAAAGTGTTTTTTTTGTGTTTACAATTTGATTTGCGGAGACGTTTACAGATGGAGTCTATAGACGCAGGTAAGGGCATTTATGTCATAATTTTATAAACCTTTCTTTAAATATATTAACGGTTACGAAACATTTTGATTGTAAATCTCAAGAAAATCTTACGTTGAGTCCCATAACAAAAGTACCACTTTAGTACCGCTTTCTTTCTTTATTCTGTATATATCTAAGTGTAGTGTGCTGAAAGACTTCTTGAGTAAAAAATATAAATATAGTGTACGTAATCTGGCTATAGACTCGAGGACGAGGTTAAAAGTTACATTAAAATGTTTTGTCCCAAAATGTTTTCGAGGTGGAAAGACAGTCATCTTTACGAAAAGTTTGTGAAAAAGAATTATAAGTGGTTTGATTCTTCATTATATCTGTCATCTCGGGTGCCGACTACTCGAATCAACTATGGTTCAGCCCAAAGTGAGCCAAGAAAAAAACGAGACATACCGAAGAAACTATTTTCAGAAGGTTGTGAAAAAGTAAAAGATGTGACGTCAGCTCCTTCATGTCTGAACTAGTACATAAAAGACTAGCTTCTGCTATGCAGAAAAGCCCAATCAAGAGCCAAAAACGAACAGCTGCTGATGTAGTCAAGCTTGCGACACAGTCCACGTAGTTTGAAGAAAATGAAAATAGCACCCGAATCAATCCCAACAATCACTCTTTACAGCCTAGAAGAAGCTATTGCCCTTATTATTATAAATATGTGTCTTCTTATTCCATTTACCTACTAGACAAGGCGTTCGCGTTCGTATGGAAAAAATACGCCAAGCGATTTTTTTGCATATTTACATTCGGGACATGCCTCTGAATAAGGATCAAGATTTTGCCAGACGAAAATCTGGTCCCAATTTGCTTAAACAAATTTTTTTTAAACATATGGCAAAAATCGCTTTTATACACGAATTTTTTTTTTAGGTTTTTTTGGGTCATTTTAAACAGAAAACGGTCTTTTGTCATTTTTTCGTAAACAATCATTTTCAAGGTTGAAATACAATAGGTGTTGAAAAATATATATTTTTTTAATTCACCAAAATTCTTATACAACCTTTGAACACTCGTTAATAAAATCCTGAAAGGTGCAGTATTTTTCATTCCAAAGCTTAAATTTTTAATTGTTAAATAGGTTGTTAGCCGGGTGCGCGCTCCGTATAAGTTAACCTTTGAACACTCGTTAATAAAATCCTGAAAGGTGCAGTTTTTTTCATTCCAAAGCTTAAATTTTTATGTGTTAAATAGGTTGTTAGCCGGGTGCGCGCTCCTTATAAGTCGGAAACGGTTAATTTTATGAAAAAATGACATACTTTTTTTGTTTAAAATGACTAAAAATTTTTTTTAAATTCATTCGGGTCAAGATAAGCGATTTTTGTAATTTGTTTAAATTAATTTTACAACAGGTTTCCGCCTTGTCTATACTGGACGATTTTCAAATATAAGATAAATATGTTATGTAAAAATAAACGAATTTTTATATAAAAAAAAAACTTAAGCTTCTACTTATTCAATAATCCATCATTTCTGACTAATTATATACAGAAATGGTGCACAAGAACAAATAGCATGCAATGTATTCCTGACTATTATACTCATTTTATAAAGTAAATTCTATTCGATTATGTTTTTTCTTAATACAAATGTAATAGATAAACATATACGTCATTGTTTGTATTGTCAAAAACGGATTTTTAATCTCTGTAAATATTTAATTGGCAATTTGATAATTTGGCTTTGTTTAATTATTCAATATAAATAAGCAGATAACTTTATTTTAATATTTTGTGTGTACTTATAACAGATTGTCTTGAAAACAAAAGTAAGGCCACTTTAAATAATAGATTTGTTTTATTATTTTTTTAAATGAGTGGTTCGTTTTGTAACGAATGACCTTTTCATTTCTAAAGGCTGATTGATATATTAAATTTTTTTTATGTAAAATTTAATACAAATGCAGAATCACAACTGATACAATATTTTCAGGCTAATGACTAAAGATAAAAGAGTGGGAATCTCACACTCTTATTATTTTTAGCCATATAAGCCCAAATAGTTCAAAAATATTTTTTTTATACTTTCTACCTTTAAATTTTCGATTACAGCTTATTGAGTCAAATGGTCTATCTTTTTGAGAATCATATTCACTAAGACGCATTACCTATCCATCGTAATATTCAACTCTTAATTCCTAAATCTCAGATGACAACGAAATCTTTTAAGGAGTAATATATAATACAGACATATAGAGTCTATATTACAATTTTCTTAGTTTGAGTCTTCTGTCTGACTCGTAGTAAAATGAAAATAAATTAATATTAATTGATTAATTATGGATCACACCATACTCTAAAATAAGCTTCGTATCGTAGAATTCGACAAGGAACTACTACTTTTTATACTATCTTATTTGTCAGACAAGGAACAATTTGTTGAATACAGAGGCCACCAATCACGTAGATTTACCGCTACCAGCGGTACCCCACAAGGCAGTAACCTCGCTCCTCTACTTTTCTCCCTATTCATCAACGACATCGGCAGGCAAATTAGTAGCAATATTGCTATTTGCTGATGATCTAAAAATCTATAGATCTATCCAGTCACTGGCCGACTGTCGGGATCTTCAGGAAGATCTCTACTGAGTTAACAAGTGGTGTCTGGAAAATAGGCTACCCTTAACATTGAAAAATGTAAGGTCATAACCTTTAGCGTAAAGCTATTCAACTATACAATTCAGTCGATAAGCCTTGAGCGCCGCACAGTGCTTAAGGATCTTGGTGTCACATTTACTCCAAGCTATCGTTTAATATGCACGTAGAAACTGTTACCAAGTCTGCGCTAAAAATGTTTGGTTTTATCTTCAGAACCTGTTGTTACTTTTCTAACTTTGCTTCACTTAAAACCTTATTCTACTCTTATGTAAGATCTAAGCTCGAATATGGTTCAACAGTATGGAGTCCTATATATACTGAGTACATATCAAAACTAGAGCAAATCCAAAGAAAATTCTTGAAATTCATAGCTATGAAATTGGATGGGGTTTATCCAGAAGCTAGAAGAAAATATCTTTCACTGCAATTTTTGTTCAAGTTGTGTAACAATCAGATGGACTGTGCTGAACTGAATGATCAACTTAACTTACTGGTTCCTAGATTTAATACTAGGTCCACCTCACTATTTTACCTTAATAGGGCTAATTCAAATCTGGGCTTTAGGCCCCCCATTATCGCATGTGCTCACTTTATAATTGCCTATCAATCCATTTAGATATCTACCACAATAATCATCGTCAATATTCTAATAAAGTCAAAGAATTGCTTTTATCTCATCAATAACGAGCCACTTCCAATTAAATATTACGGTCAGTAATGCGTTTGTGTATGAAAAAGGCGGTTGGACTGTTAATAATCTTTTATTCTTAATTTTTAACTTGATTGTAACTTTATTCAATTATTATGTTCTAATTGTACTGTTGTCCTTAAATTGTCTTGTAAATCTTTTTCCTGTTAGTCAATTAAGCTTATTATTATTATTATTATTATTATAAGATTAAAGCCGAATTAACAAGTTAAATAAAATCTTGTAAAAAAAAACTCAAAATTTCACGCAGCCATAAATTTTTATCAAAAGTGGATGGAAATTTAAAAAAAAATGAACATCTTTGCAAAATTCTGTTCACCCCGCAATATTTTCTTTTGTTGCTTTAAGACTATTTTTATTTACTGCAGTAATGCGAAAAGTCTTTAAGCTAGCAACGTATCAGTTAGATAATAATCAATATCCCCAAAGAGGCACCCCACAGGAAATTTTCTATGCCAGATTTGAAATGAACAGCTTGTTACAACGCCGCAACATGCACGACGTTGTTTTCTTGTACAAAATAGTCAACAACATAACTAACTGTGTAGCATTACTAGACATGTTAGAGTTTCATGTACCCAGAATTAATTCTCGCCAGAAACGGCTATTTTGTACAAGAAATCATCATACTAATATATATAAAAGGTCCCCTATATCACATGTTTGTCAGTTATTCAGAAGTTGAAACAAATTTAGATATTTTATTCTTTAATGCTAGTAGCATCAAACACCTGTATGAATACTCTAATCCTTGTTAATCTTTCTTAAAATTGTCTAGTCTTGTACATACAAATCATTGATTTTGCGTTTAATAAGTAGTGCTGCATTTTATTGTTCACTTTTCTCTTTTTTTCTCTTTTTTCATTGTATATTTTCTTTGTGATTTATTGTAGTTTATGCTTAATTGTATTGCTATCAGCATTATTCTTTTTTAATGCTGATAACTTTGTAACCTTATCTTGTAATTGGCTTTATCCTGTTGGATATTGTACCTAAATAAATAAATAAATAAATAAATAAATAATGCATTAAATTTACTTAACAAAATGTTTAGCCATAAATCGCTCACAGAGATGCTTTATTCTTATGATTCAATAAATTTCATTTCAGTTAATATGGCGAATTTCTTAAATGAATCTGTTGGAGAAATCCCCACCTTCCATGGAATTAAATATACCTCAAATGATTTAGATGGTGGAGCAGCTGCTTTAAGGGCTAATGATGGAAAATATGCTGTCTTCTTAGGAGCTGATACGGTAATTTGGCATCCATAATTTCTTTAATATATAGTGTAATTCACTTAAGATGAAGACACCCTCATACCTCGCTTATCTTATTTCTGAATATTTTGAAATTTTGGTGGTCAATATACACCTATAAAGTGAGTCTTTAGACGCCACCATATTTGTTTTTAAGGATGGAAAAAGGGAGTCTATTTAAAAAGAGTATTAGAGTATTGATTTTGCAACAATTTAAATTATTATTTTTTTTAAATTGACACTTGCAATAACTTTTGTTTTCATAGCGTACTTAGGTCTTTATTAATAATATTTTATTTACCCAAGTGGGCGAAACAAATTTTGAAGATTATTTGTTAGAAAAATAGTAGGTATGTGCGAATTAAAACTTTTGCCTTACGATGGAGTAAATCTAAGGATCTAAATCGCCTAGAAAGGAATTACCTTATTATAGCAATTTTTTTGCTGGAACTTAATCTTGTAGTAAAAAGTTTTGGATTAAATCTGTGACGGAAAGCTTTTGTTTAAACAAAAAAATGTTCAAAATACTGTTTTCTCAGTTTTTTTTAAATATCTCTGGTTGTATAACCAGAGACAGAAATTATTCACAATGAAATTGCGAAAAAATCTATATTTGTCCGAAACTTTTTGGTCAATATGCCAAGTCGCAAAACATGAAGACATTTTAGGGAGGCCATTTTGAAACAATTGATAACTTGAACACTAATGCACATATTCTAACGAAACTTTCGAAGAATATATCACTTGTGGTGTTACACCATCAAGCCAAGTTTCAAGTTAATAATAGAGTGTACAGAGTCCTACCAACAGTACGAAAACAATTCAAGTACGCTAGAAATCGCTAAATATTAGGACTATGAGACCTACCTGTAGGACAAATTTGTACATTTTCCAGAAGCCAATGAATAACTCTTTATTAGTTCCAAAGTTATGCGTGCTTGAACTTGTCAGTCAGTTACTGTTAAATGATGAAGCCAGGCACGCGTATTCCCACGCTGGTAACGGTTTTTGATCCGAAAAATAACCATTCGTGGAGTATATCGCAACTTGGCGAAAAGTGAAATACCGTCAGGTGTTTCAGAGTAATAAAAAAAAATTTCAATCCATAACCACTTCGTCTTCTTCTTCGTCGGACTACGATTCAGATGAGCTTGGTGGCGAAATTTCTCCGACTGAGTTAGAAAATGCTGAAACCCTAGTAAATGAAGAATCTGTTTTTGATCATAATAATAAGGTGACGGTCCATGATACTACTTGGACTTTTGGAGAAAAAAACACCATAAATACTTTCAAAGATGCTCAATATAAGCCCCGATTGCATGTCCATAATATTCAGAATATGACAGAGATGGATTCTTGGCTAGCTTTTTCCCATCTGAAGATATGGACCTAATTGTTCAAAGCACTAATGCAACACTGAAAGAACGTCAAAGGGTTATGTTATGACCTATTATTTATTTATATCATTTATAATGTGCTCCAGAATTTATTTATTACACAACTAAAAATATCTTTCCGTTTAAGGCGCTGTACTTCTGGCAGCACAATTTACGATTAAAGTGAGTCCTGCCAGCAGGTCTTCGATTTACGAAGGTTAATGATAATATATTTTTTATTCATATTTTGCTGCATGTACTGCTGGTAGTATGTCACGTTCTGTATGCAGGATAACTTATGAGCGGAATATTGTCCTGCTAGCAGGACCGGGGTCTCTGTACAAAAGTTATTCCGGAAGTGCTTCCAGCAGGACAAAGCTCTGTACACTCTATCATTAAAATGTTTACAATAACTCAAAAAAAAACAATCGTAAAGTCGAAGATCGAATCATCGACTGTTTATGGGCATAAAGTCGTACATCAAAAATTTGTATTGCAGATTACAGTTGTTTTTATGTTCTTTGTGGTGGCATAAAGAAAAATAAATTAAAAAATTTTTAAGACCGAAAAAATGTTCAAATCATTATGTCTCTTTTCTTGCTTATAAATGGTCATAATGCAAAAAATGTCATATAGGGTCCCAATTGGTGTAGATAAAACTACTTTTTTTTTAATAGTCTATTTTTATGTGGTTTTCATATATTCCAATAATTTTTATTTTTGGACAAAATATTACTGAGTAAAATTCATTAGTTTAAGAAAAAAAGAAAATAGAAGAAATGAATAAAATCGGTTTGAAAAATTTAAAATTTATTTTTGTTTATACCACCACAAAGAACATAAAAACAACTATAATCTGAAATACAAATTTTTTTTATATACGATTTGATGCCCATAAACAGTCGAAGATTCGATTTTCGAATTTGCCATTGTTTTTTAGGAGTTATTGTAAACATTTTAACTTGAAACTTGGCTTGATGGTGTATCACTATAAGGGGTATATTCTTCTAAAGTTTCGTTAGAATATGTTCAATAGTGTTCAAGTTATCATCAATTGTTTCAAAATGGCCTCCCTAAAATGTCTTCGTGTTTTGCGACTTGGCATATTGACCAAAAAGTTTCTGACAAATCTAGATTTCTTCGCAATTTCATTGTGAATAATTTATGTCACTTTCCTTATTGCGATATGAATTATACAACCAAAGATATTTAAGAAAAACTGCTAAAAACAGAATTCTGAACATTCTTTTGTTTAAACAAAAGTTTTCCGATACACTTCTTGAAATATTTTCAACAAGTTCCAGCAGAAAAATTGCTATAGTAAGACAATTCCCTAAGAATTTTAGTTTTACTCCACTATTATTAAATACATAATTAATTATGTTATGGTAAAATCAACTTAAATCAGTACAGTATATATTTAATAGTTATGGACTATAATTTCAATTTTTTCTTTTCAGTTACTAGCTGCTGCTTTTACATTGGGCTTTGATTCTGCCATTGCTACAACATTTAATATTATACCACAATATTCAGTACAAATTTTAGAGGCAATTAACAACTCTAAAGTGGAAGAAGCTCGAGCCATCCAAAAAAAATTATCTAAAGTTTGTTCTATAATAACAAAGAATGGTAAGATTCTAACTGTCTCTTAATCTTTGTACATAACTTTATTTATAGGGGCTTGGGTGCCTACAATGAAAGTCGCTATGAATTTAATTGCACCGATAAAAGTAGGGTTGGCTAGACCTCCCCTACAAAATCTGATAAGTGAACATTTGAATGAGATGAAGACGTCTTTAACAGCCGAAGCTGTGTTATAAGTATCAAACTGTGTTGTAGTTTGTAATGTTTTTTTTAATAAATAATTATTTTCTTTTAGTTGGCATTTTTTAAAATTCCTCAAAAGACATATAGTGCAGGGGCCCGGCCCGTACATCGAAAGTACCATCATCGCAGATAAAAATTCTAGTGAAAAATTCACACGTCACTTTTTAGCCAATCAGAAGTTTGTATTTACGAAATTAATAAGTGGAAATTTTTCTGTCAAATTATTGGCATATGATAATGTTTGACATTTGCTATTACATAAAAATGTAATTTTACTTTCCTTATTAAACAAGATAATTATAAAAAAAATCAATGAGTTTCGTGAAACGACATTTCATGTTTAATAAGTAATTATGATCATGAATTTGAGAATAATGACAGTTTGTCTCAAAGCCATCTGTCAAGTTATCATGTGCTGACACTATGTGCTTGTCATGTATATTAAACATGAAAATATATAAAGAAAACAATGGTCCACCTATTTTAGTGAATAAAACTTATTCTATAACACCAAACAGAGTTGTCCTAAGCAATTTTAAGTAATTTTTTGGAACTTTAGCTCCCCTGTGGCTCGGGATAATTTTCAACACATTCATGACTTCGAAAAAATTTCTGGAAATTTAAGCACTAGGTATATTATAATTTTTTTGACAGTTCTAACAACCAATTAAATTTCGTTATTTCTTGTCATGTCACACAAATCACCCAATAATTTTAACATTACACTGATAACACCATCCAGTGAAACATTCAATCACTACAACAAAATTATTCAAATTATATTATTCAACTTCATAATAATTACCAATCGAATCCCAATCGCTGCGTTAAATTTTAGTAACTGTACCTTTACCAACTGTACTTTTAATAAATAAATAATTGTTTTGTTGTGTTTTTGATTTTATTTTTTCAGAAAATTTTCTGGCCGAATATCCCTCTGACATTGACAAGTGCCTCATAATTTTATGACAATCTAAAGCACGTTGCTTGGTAATAGCAACGTGCTTTTGATTGTCATAAATTTATCTCATACATTATCAATGTCCTAAGGATATTATAGCTGAAAATTTCATGCTCTTTGAGATAAACCTGATATGACAACTTCTACTCTACCGAAAATGTCTGTCACACCTCTTTGAAGGAAGTGATAGGTAACAAAGTTTTACCATTATGGCATAACATGTTTTTCTATTTTCTTGGTTTTTGTGCGCTCTTTCAGAATATCATGGTATGACCGCCCAAAAACTGCTGGAAATACCTGTCATTGCATAGTTTTGACTCGAAATTTTAAAAAGTAGCTAATTGAATAAATTTGTTTTGTAGCCAATGTTTCTTGTAAAACCATTTCTGTTCTGCTTTTCTTACCCCTAGCATAGTATAGTGTGGACACTATATTACAAAGGTGGGCAAACTCGGGTCCTGCGTGCTAGGACAGTATTCATGATATCCTTGAGAAGAGAGATTTGGGGTTCACTTTGAAACCCCGCAAGACTCTTTCTCTCTCTAGCTCCCAAATAGTTGAAATATACCTATTTTTACTACATTACACACACAGTACATTGCAGTAGGGTCACCCAACAGCCTTTTCGAAGATCTAGGCCATCCTGTTTTCATGACTTAAATGTTCCAACGTTTTGATCAGTCTACTGTGTATCAGTATTTCAATAATATTCATTGTTTAAACGAAGTTCAACATTTAATAATAGAATGAAATTTTCATTTCATCAAAATTAAGAGAACGTGTTGTATAATTGCATTTTATAATACAACGACTAATATTGTATCTTTCTGTGACGTAGTGTCGATTATCTTAGAGAACTGTGTTCTATAGTGAAGCATTTAAGTAACCGTGTTGAATCTTTTCACTTTTTTATTAATATTTTGTGATAAGTCTGGTAGCCCAGATGACAAAGTTACTCCATTTTTTAAATTTTTGTGAGTAGAAGTGACAACGATGCATTTTATAAAGGCATAATAAACTTTAATTCCAGTAATATCGTAAAAAATTCTACAGACCATATTTGTAAATACAATGTGGCAAAATACAACTAAACCAACCTGTATTTTTATATGACCCAATAGTGTGGATGGCAACTTAATGAAGAAAATAGACTTGAATCAGAGGACGATAGACATTATAATTGTGATGATATTAACTTTGATGATTATTAATAAATACTATTTCTCAGAAATGAACAATTATTAATTCTATAACCTTCATTTCTCCTCTCGTTAGCAAAAGCATTGATTTTTCTTATTCTTGAATTTTATTTTTATTGATATAATATTTCTAGAATGGTTGATGTTTAATATTTTACTTTATATAATTCGCAACTTGAGAAAAAATGTATAATTCTTTTAGTAAGATTTGAATGGATTATTTCAAAATCTCAAAAAATTATATGTAGATTAATTGCTCCAAAAAATAGCCTATTTTTTATTTGCACTCAAACTTATAAAGCTTCAAATATAAGAAAAAAATTGGTCGTTTGTTTCATAAAATTTACTTTAAAAAAGTTCTTCTATTCATTAAACAATTTGGAAAATATTGATATGAATATCATTGGGGTGGTACATATTTTTAAAAATCTACTCTGTCAGTCCACTATACCGGTATGACAGGTATTGCCTGCAGTTTTTGGGCTGGCATACCGTGATATTTTGAAAGAGTGCACAAAAACGAACAAAATTTTAAAAAATGTTTCCACGCCATAACGGTAAAACTTTGTTTCCTATCTCCTCCTTTAAATAGGTACGACAGACATTTTCGGCAGAGTAGAGGTTGTCATATCAGGTTTTTTTGAAAGGGCATGAGGTTTAAAAAATGCTCCAATTGAAATCAACTTCCACGAAGACGGTAAAACATTATTGTCTTTTAATGATAATTAATTTAATTAAAAATACTTCTGGCAAGAAAACCTCGTCATACCGGACTCATTTTGTTCGTAAGGTTTTCTACAATCAATTTTCACTAGAATTTTTGAAATAAGCAATGACGGTACTTTCGAGTCACGCCCCACCTATAACAATGGTTTTATGTTATACTGAGTCAACAATCATAAATATAAATCACAAGAGAGCATGAGATATCAGGGTGCAGGTTATCCTTGACAGCTTGACTTAATATTTGCTATCACTTACCTTATTAAATACTCACTAAAAAAATATTCCTGACAAGATATAGGTAATGCTCTAGAAAACTCAAAAGAAGATAGATGGACGCCACCTTATTTTGCATTAAGAGAAATCAAATAATACAGATATTACTAGCATATCACTTCAGACTATAAACAGGCACGGCAAAATAAGGAAGCACCGAGCTATCACAATTTGAATGAGCGAGAAATTGTCGAAATTAAGCAGACTATAAAAAAATAATCTATTAACCGTTCTGGATTACATGGACAAGTGAAATACACTATTCGTAAATCGTAAAGCAAAGATAGATAGGTGCAACATTATGTATCGCACGGCTTGAGCTCAATGACCTTGGATAAAAAAACATTTAACTAACTAGCTTAAACTACTAAGAACTGCACAAAAATATAAGTTTACATGGATTAAACAATTTAACTAAACAACATGAATCAACATTACATTAATTAACCATCATTGGGTTTCAAAACTGAATTCATACAAGATTTGGTTAGCAATATGAACTGCCACGCCACACGTAACAGCTTCTCTCTTGTTCCTAGGCAAACTTAAATGTTACTTTGCGATTATGCACTACCTAGGCCACCATTTATGCCTACCGGGACATATAAATTGTCACGAAATCAAGTCAAAGCGGCAACTGTCTGCGAATAACATGTAAGCGGTCAAATTGTCTACTGATTTTTCTCGCGTTAATTAAGAACTTTATTTTCCCATTTGGATCTAGTATATTAGACCGGGGATAAAACTCAATTACGACAGGTTCATTAGTGGCACTAGAGCACACTGTCCCCCAAAACATATAGCCTTAGCCACTATAACATAGTACATAAAATAAACAACTTAGTTTTATTCCTTGGCAAATCAATGCTAAGTGAATGATAGCACCCCAAAAACTGGACTTACGAAACTACCAAACAAGATAAAGATGCTGGAAAACGCAAACGATCGCTTCAAAGGAAACACTCCAAACTAAGCAGGCAATTTGCTGCTATTAAATCCAGATCCACTCTGTCATTTAATTTACTTGCTAATATTTTCACATTATTGATTTACGCATTATTACAATGCACAGATGAGCCTAGAATGTAGGTTTTTCGCTACTACTCAATATGCCACCGTAAAAATAGCTTCCTTAGCATTATTTTATCAAAACAACAAAAACATCGGCTGTCTCTCTACAAGGTCACAGCTCGACTCTCTTCCCAACTTGAATCGAATAGTTCTTGACAAATAAAACAATAATGTTTAGTATAGTACATGAATAAAAATGTTTCAGAAAATATTTTTGTACAGTTAATGAGTTAAATATTATGCAAATATGTATTGCATTTATAATAAACATATTATGTATTTATCTAAGTATTTGTAACTTCTTTTTCTAAAATTTGTAAAGTAAAATAGCGACAATATTCGGTACTTTTTATTATTAGAATTTAACACTTTACAGTGATAATGATACAATTTATTATTTTTTTTTTGTTGTATTTTTACAAACAGTCTGAGATATGGAAGGAAATTTTTGACTTAGCAAGGTATCACCATCATAAATGTTACGATATTTCAATTGAGATTATTCAAAAAGAAATTAGTCGAGCCAAAAACATGGAAGATGTTTTTTGAGGCTCGGGCATGGTAACGTCAGATATTTCTATTTCGAGCCTACGTACATTACCCGCAAAAAAATGAAATCCTTGTCATCCGAAGCGGTAGAATTGTTAACTAATCCAACATTCAAATTCAATAATGCAAAGTAGCGATGATGAAAGTGATTTTTCGTCTGACGACAAGTTGCAGTGCAATAAAATGGCATGAAAATAATATTATTTGTTATGTATTCACTTTTCCATTCCGTCACTGCACCATCTTTTACAAAAAAAATAAATTATTTCTATGTTTTTAACATTAATGTATATCAAATTCGAAATCAGCCACCTCGAAACCCCTATACACTGACTTTCAGCTGAAAAAACATTTTTTATTTTAATAAAAAGATCAGCAATATTGGATCCGCCATTTTTTCTTTTTTTAATTATATCACAGCCAAAATCAGACACCTCGAAAACCTGTATATAGTAATTGTCAGCAATACTGAAATACATCTAATGGTCTTGGCCACGTTTTCGGGCATTTTGCTAACTGTGGGCCAGCTCGAAGTTGTGCAAAATTTTCGGTGCGGTTCCTAAACTTTACAAATTTATTAAATAATTGAAATTTGAAAAGAATGTCATTTTCTTTAAGGGCAAGTTAACTCTCTCCTCCATTTTAATGAAATTAAAGCAAATATGAAAAGCAAATAGGATATGCCTGTATGATGTGCTCTGTAAACTGGCACCCTTTTTTATACTCTTCGCAAATACAAAATGAAGAGTATATTGTATTCGATCCGCACATTTCTAAAACCGGTAATATTGCTCGTAGAGAAAAAATTTTCATATTACTGTGTTGGTGATCGAATTATGAACAACTTTCAAAATGTCCATCCGTTCGTTACGTTTCATGCAAGTACGATAACTTAAGAACAAAAAGTCCGATTGTATTGAAATTTGGACAGTAAGTTAATGTTAGCTAGAGGAAGAACCCTATTGTTTTTTAACAAAATCGATCGATAAATAAAAAAGTTATAAATTAAAAAAAATATATATTTTTACAAATTTTTTTAAAATGTTTTGTAATTAAACTAAGAATGTCCAAAACTAATATTATTTACAAAATAACTGCGAAGAGTATCCTATAGAATGTGCAACAATTATATAAAAAGTGCAGTAAATCGGTGAAGAGTATAACGGTTAGCTTGTTTTGCTTCCATAAGAAATTTTCTTAAATGTATTATTTTGATTTTTTTTCTTGCAGCATGTAAATGTAGTCATTAGAAAAAGTAAAAATCATTATAGGTGGACATTAAATAAATTTGGAGGAGCTACAAATTTTGAGCAATGTAGAATATATCGTTTTCATTTGGACCACAATTTTTAAACCAAAAGGCCAAAAAAATCTCTGCATGCTGAGAAACCCAAAGCTCCAACGTCCCAAACAATGGCATAAGCAGAAGAACCCAAAGTTACCCTGAGTGGTACTTAAACTCGGAAGTAAAAGCAAATCTCCACTTTAATACTCAAATTTTTCAAAATGAAAATGAAATAATTCTTAAAAAAAATGTTTCTTAAAATGTTTTCTTAACCGCTTCTCAAGTCACCGAGGTAACTCCTTGAAAATCCAGAATGATTTTGTGTAAGGTAAAGAGAAACGAGGCCCTACAGTTTATAGTGGAGCCCGAACCACATCTTGGGGATAATTTTATAATGAAAATTCTAAAAATGATTAGTTCTGCAGCCACATCTTATTGGTTACCTTCTATATTTTGATTTATTTTTAATTTGCTAATATAAAATTCTCTGAGAATTTTTTTTATATTTACCAAATACTAAACCAAAATGTAAGGACCTCTTCAAAACCGATTCCTAAGTGCAAAGCGCTTAATAGCTAGTAAGAAGTAGTACTATCCATTATATTTGGATTAAAACAACATAATAAAATTTCCATATTATTTATTTACACATAGTGTGATAATTTAAACTAGGAGGGCAATCAAATTTTAAATAATTTGTGTCGTGTTTATGTAAATATATAAATGTATAAAATCTATCTCAAAACTTTCACATTAACAAAAAAAAATTAAAAATGTTACAGCAATTTTCATTTAATATTAATTGCGATAATGATCAGGTATATCAGTGTCTTTAATTAGTGCCCTGTTAAAAAAATAAACATTTATATTGACTATATAATTACAACTTATAAATCAATGTCGAGAGTACATCACTAAACCAATATTTTATTTACAACAAAGTAAAACAAATATTTTGGTCAAAATTTTGCAACTTTTTTTTAAAGAAAACTGGATACAAACTAATTGGTTTACGGAAAATAATAATCTCTACCAATTAGTGTGGATCTATAAAAATGTGCACACATATATAATATAAATATACCTATAAATTATCTAAATACAGCGGTAAAAAAATTAATTACCCTTAATCACATAAGTATTATCAAATAAAGTGACATGCCTATTCACGTTTTTAGGGCTAACATTGAATGTTAAAATAAAAATTAACAATAAATTAACTAACTGTAATAAATATCAAAAAATTTGCTAAAAATGCCAGTCAAGAAATTTATCAGACTGTTCTTTAGAAAAATATAAACAGTAAAAGGGCATGTCAAAAGAAATCGATGGTTCATTCACATCACAACAATTTGTAACAACTTGAAAGTTGTAATCACAACACTCTGGTTTTCTAGATTAGAAGAAAACCTATGAGATGTGATGTGACAAATCTGTAAGGGTGTTTGTTAGACTACAGCAGCAATTGGTCAGAGTAAGGTGCACCTTGACAACCAACTTGTTGGTTTCTTCTGTGGCTCTGAAGCTCTCAATTGGTGACCGCCTTTAGGTGGATTACTTGCTTCCTATATTACAAATACAAAAAATGTTTTTAAAATTGTACTATAGCTACCATACATTGTCTTTTGTTAGAATAGCTTCAAAACATTCAAGCAAATTGAATTTCTTAACAATTCAGCCATCATAAAACATAAAATTATGTGCTATATGTATTAGTTTGCTGTAAAAAAAATAAAAAATACTTTGATTCTGAATAGGTCAGTTTTTCAATTGAATCCAATACAGATATCGGGTGTCTCATAAGTAGGTAGTCCTCAAAAAAAAAAAAAAAAAAAAAACACCCACACGAAAATGTCAACAAAAAAATAATAATAAGAATGCCTTGACTTACAAGCTTCCAACTTGGTATACAATTTAGGCATACAAAACTTAACACATTCTCTGCTGACCTGCAGAGGGTCTCACTAGCAAGATGCGCACTATTTTCTATCAAAAAGATCAGGCTGTAGCCAGGGAGTGCTCAGCACCCCCTGGGAATATTTGAGCACCCCCTGGATAAATTCCAACATTACCTGGGTGGGATTATACAGACTGTCTATTTTACGAGGGCCACACCAAATATCTCGCTTAATATCTATTGTAGAAGAATAAAGTTTTAGAAACAGTTATCCCATTTTTTGTGAGCTATATTTCAGTAAAAAGAAATTTGAAATCCATAGCCTACTTTATGAGATATATTACAAAAACCTGAAAAATAGGAAAACCACAAACGGTTATAGCTTCCTTATTTGAGGAGATACGAAAAAAGTTAAAGGAATGAAAGTTGACGGCAAAGACAATAAGAATAATAACGTGTAACAAAAAAATCGAAAAATGCAGTTGGCTTTGACATACGCTATTGAGCAAAAATGAAAAATACATATCTCAAATAGGCCATGACGCCATAAATTCCGTTATTTTTTTCTCATTCCAACGATATAAAACATGTCACAGAAATTTTAACCGATAGTGTCAATATTTAATATTTTACGAATACCACAATTCATATAATTGAATCGTAACAATCAGCTGTGCCATAATTAGTGAAAAACAATGTATACAGTTATTAATAAATTTGACAGATTGTCACTGTTGTATGTTGTATGTTGCGTTGTCGAGTTTTAAGACAAATTTTATATCAGTAATTATGGTGTACACCAATAATAACAAATTCGATATGATTAGCATTTATTGTCAGTGCAATTTTGACGCTGAGATGGCAGTCACGGTTTACGGAGATAGATTTCCAGATGCTCCGCAGCCAAATCGAACTATGTTTAGGAAGTTAGTTCAAAATCTAAAAACACACGGTTCATTTTCAAAAAAAGTAGTAAGGCGAGCGCATGTTGCGGATAATGTAAGAAAAGTGAATAGAGTAATGAATTATGTTAACCAAAATGAGGAAACCTCTTTGAGACAAATTCAGAGAAACTGTCGCATAAAAAAAGACAGTGCAAGAAAAATATTGAAAAAAAACGGATTTCGATGCTACAAAATGAGGAAAGTTCAACATTTAAATGAGGGAGATAAGCCAAGGAGAGTAAGATTTTGTAGATGGTTATTAAATAAGAAAAGGAATGACGCGCTGATATGTAGCAAAATTCTTTGGTCGGACGAATCAAATTTTTCTAATAATGGATTTTTCAATAGAAATATGCATTATAAGTGGACACGAGAAAATACACATTGGTGCAGAGAGACTGCTTTCCAAGAAAGATTTTCTACGAATGTTTGGTTGGGTCTTTTAGGGACTAAAGTAATTGGACCTTATTTTTATGATGGCAAATTAACCGCTCGTAGATACTTTAAT
Organism: Stenurella melanura; assembly: GCA_963583905.1. Classification (NCBI taxonomy): domain Eukaryota; kingdom Metazoa; phylum Arthropoda; class Insecta; order Coleoptera; family Cerambycidae; genus Stenurella; species Stenurella melanura. The sequence goes on from OY757310.1 coordinate 57,522,090, forward strand.
TTCCTGCAAAACGAATTTCAAGATTTTCTTTATGAATTAACAGTGGCAGAAAGATTAAATTATTCATATTTTCAACAAGATGGGGCTCCACCTCACACTGCTGTAATATGTACAAATTATTTAAATCAAGTTATGCCAGATAGCTGGATAGGCACCTATGGACCCATTCTATGGCCAGCTCGATCACCAGATATTACTCCCTTGGATTTTTTCGTCTGGGGTTACATTAAAGACAAGGTATTTCAAACTGCCCCTGAAAATATTGAGGACATCAAAACCAGAATTCGAAACGCATGTGAGGCAATTACTCCTGAAATGCTCCAAAATGTAATGCGTGACGTGTCTCGTAGAGCACGTTTATGTGTCAGAATGCATGGTGCACAATTTGAGCATTTGTAGTTAGAAAAATAAATACACACAATTTCTTTTCAATATAGTAGTAGGTAGTACTGTTATACATAGTTTTCCGTTTTTTTCTTTGGATGTTCGTTTTGTACTTGTATTTTTATTTATGAGATATTTATTGGTTTGTATTAAATTGTAATAAATAATTATGGAATTATAATTATTATAAAGTGAATTTTTACTATTATGGCACAGCTGATTGTTACGATTCAATTATATGAATTGTGGTATTCGTAAAATATTAAATATTGACACTATCGGTTAAAATTTCTGTGACATGTTTTATATCGTTGGAATGAGAAAAAAATAACGGAATTAATGGCGTCATGGCCTACTTTGAGATATGTATTTTTCATTTTTGCTCAATAGCGTATGTCAAAGCCAACTGCATTTTTCGATTTTTTTGTTACACGTTATTATTCTTATTGTCTTTGCCGTCAACTTTCATTCCTTTAACTTTTTTCGTATCTCCTCAAATAAGGAAGCTATAACCGTTTGTGGTTTTCCTATTTTTCAGGTTTTTGTAATATATCTCATAAAGTAGGCTATGGATTTCAAATTTCTTTTTACTGAAATATAGGTCACAAAAAATGTGATAACTGTTTCTAAAACTTTATTCTTCTACAATAGATATTAAGCGAGATATTTGGTGTGGCCCTCGTAAAATAGACAGTCTGTATATGCAGCTTGGGAGAAGTATAGTAAAGATGAGGATCCGCGTCATATGCAGCGAAAGTGTTAATTGATACTATGGTAAAGATCCAATGTATCTTTTTGTATCTCGCTATGTAATCAGTGCAAAGTCAGAAAACACCATCCTCTTAATTTCAACAACTGTTTTCTAATGACTTAATTGACAAATTGGGATGCCTTAAAAATACACTCAGAAGTTCTATTACTATCGAGCTGAATTAAATGAGCCACAAAGATAGTTTTCCGAGTATCGGGAAAATAATGCAAGTGATTACATAGCACACTATCAATTGCACTAGTTTATATTACATGTATTGCGAATAAACTATTATAGAAAATGGAATGCTAGTATAAGCATATGCGCGTGGACATAATACAACATACATGCGATTCACAATGTATGGGGAGATAACTATACAGGGTGTCCCAGAAGTATGGGGTAATACTTCGGAAGCACGTAGTTTGGGTGAGAATATCACTTAAAGTACCTGTAATTTTTTCCCCAGAGTGCCGCCTTTCGGAGCCATTCAACCTTAAACGTTAAATTTTCAAGGTTTTTGCTGATACCATCCAAACTGCTTTATCGATTGTAATGAAATATGATTAGTATACATAACAAGCTTTTTAGTTGGAAGAAGCTGGTAATTGGCCTTGCCCATTGCGACCTCTATGAATCTATTGTGGTACTCCTCGTACCTTAGGGCTCCTTACTTGGACATGGCCTTTACTAGACTTCGAGTCTGTTCATAAGGGACTCCTTGGTACAGTTATCGGCCATTGGTTTCTGTTTCTCGCAAGCCGCTTCAGTCCGTTACATAATAATTAAGTATCTTTAATTCAAAAGTGTGCTCTCATATCTTGTCTAGGGAGCCAGGGGTAGAATACCCCTAATGCTTTTTACCATTAAATGTTGACATAAATAATTTTTGAAACTTGGGGTGACATTTTTAAATTCCTACAATTTTCTAAAAGAAAGACATTCTTCGTTGACCTCGTCGTTGACATAACAAATTTTCTAGAAAAATTTATTTGACTGATAAGTGACCAGGTAACCTTAGTAATGAATGCCCCAAAATATCATTGTATGCAACTTGTAAGAAAACTAAATAAATGTAAATGTCAAATGATGAATTGAAAAATGAACATTACTTCTTAAGAAAATTTCAAACTTATTCATTAAAGAGAGTATGATGTAGAATTCACTTCTAGAGTAGTTCGATTTGTAATAGTGGTTTATTGTCATAACAAATTTTTCATCTTGAGAATATGCCATCATGGATTTTACGTAGGGACTTGCTGGGTAATTTAGAAGCTTAATAATGTTATCAGAAACACTTCCCTAACAAAGTTTTTCAGAATAGAAAAATGTTGGTTTTTGTCCTATACTACTAAAACAAATTTTTCTCGATGGCTTTATTCATGTTGAACAGAAGCATTTGTTCTTTAGAAACTGGAAAAATTATTTTGTCAAAATTTCGGGACAAAAAGCATAAAGGGCTTCCTAACAAGATACAAAAGGCACCATACTTCTGAATAAAAGATACCTGCTTACTATCTATACTGCCCAAACTTTATAACAATCCATGAAGCAGCTTGAAACTTATCAGCAAAAAACCTCTTTAAGGGTCTAGCTTCGAAAGAGGGCGCATTAGAAAACAAGATTATAGGTACATTTAATTATTTTGATCCAAACTATAACCATACGCTCCCGAAGTGTTTCCCCATACTTCAGAGACACTCTGTACATGCAGCCTGAATCTTGGGACACACTATACAGGGTGTTTCACGAGGAAACGGACATGCTTTAATGGCAGATACAGGACACCAAAAATAACCATAATCACCCACAGAAAAAGATAGCTGGGCCTCGTTGCTGAAATACAGGGTGTTTTATGTATTTTTGGCAAATTTTCCTTTGGTTATTATTTTGTAAAGGAATGGCATAATATGTTCATATTTGGCATTTATAATACACTGGTGATATTGAATAAGTACTTATTGTATCACACACCAAGAAAATCCAGGTACATAAGGAATAAAAAAAATATATTTTTTTTGTTGTTCTTCAAGAAAACAATGCTCTGTATATGTTTTTTTTTATTTAAATATTAAATTCTAGAAGTACATAAAAAACGGAACAAGATGGCTTCATTCATTTTTTTGTCACACATTTGCCGATTAAAATAAATTTCAATAAATAATGCAATATGAGACTTTAGAAAATATCGATGGATACGCACAAAAATTGCTTCCACTATTAAATTAGGCATTCTCTTTTTTTTGCATTACTAATTATTATCTTTTAATCACCAATTTTTATGAATTGGGAGAAACAAAAATAATGTTATAGGCCATCGAACCTATTTCATTCCTTTCACTTATTAAAAACTAGTAAAGCAACAACATAATCTTCTTATTAACAACAACTTGTATAAAAATAATGACACAACCACCAAGCTACCAGTAGAATAATTATACGAAAAACAAAAAATGCAGATATTCAGATATTGTTATAAAACGTATTTACAAATTATAATCATAATTTAATTTCATGTTTAAAATGATCCCCTCACCTTCAGTACATTTTCTGGTGCGATCCACGAGATGTCTAATTGATCTTCTTATCAGATCTGGATCGTTTCTAATTTCGTTCCAACAATCCTTTGAATTAACAGATCCCTGTCATTAATGTCCACATTGTAGACCATACATTTTAAGTAATCCCATAAAAATAATCTACAAGGTTGAAATCTGGAGACCTTGTTGGCCATACATGAGGGCCTCGGATCTCTACATTTTCTAAGAGATTCGTAAGAAACGCATGTTGTGAAAAATTAAGATAAACGTTACCAATTAGTGTATCTTCAAAAAAATGTGATCCTAACAAGTGACCGCCTACAAGCCCAATTCAGACGTTGATAACTAAACAATGCCTTTAACCATTAAAAATTAATTATTTATCCCTATTGATCATAATAGCTTTACTTCAAAATGACAACTACCAAAAAACTTATACAAACAAATGATACTACGCTACTATAATCAATAGTGACAACTTTAAACAATGTCTTTAAACATTAAATCAGTTGTCCTTATTGATCAATACGTTTTATGACAATATCTGTATTTTTTGTTTTTCGCACAATTATTATGTTGAAAGTTTGCTACTACGTGCATTATTGATATGCAATATTGTTGTTACCGTTCTTGTTATTGTTAATAGGTATGGTATGTTGCTGTTCTAGTTCTTCATAAATGAGAGCAATGAAATAGGTTCTTGATTTATTATTCTATTTATTTTACCCCTCCGTAAAAATTGGCAATAAAAACATAATAATTATTGCTGAAAAAAAGTGAAGGACCAATTTAATAGTAGAAGCATTTTTTGTGTGTATCTTTCATCTATATTTTCTAAAGTCTCATATTACATTATTTAGTGGAATTTATTTCAAATGTGGCAAAAGTGTGGCAAAAAAAAGTAATGAAGCCACCTTATTAAGTTTTTTTATGTACTTTTCGAATTTAATATTGAAATTAAAAAAAACATACAGAGTATTGTTTTCTCGGGGAACAACAAAAACATTTTTTTATTTCATTAATATATTATATAAGTTTTTTAATATCTCCATTAAATAGTTTAAACAATATTAAACCCATATATTCAGAGATTCATATTATTAGTTTTGTATTGAGTTTGCTGAATTGAGCCAACCTTTTTAGAATACTAAACGAATATGGGTCCAATATTAGTGTTCTGCCTGGGTTGAAACAATAATTATGTTGAAATATGTGGCCAACCCAGAATAGTATATTCTATAACAAGTTATGGAATGGCCCAAATTTCACACGAGAGAAAAGTTTGTAGTCCGAACCGAAGGCGGTTCGCGAGTGTGGAATATGCCATTCCAAACGTGGTGTAGACTAGACTTTCTCTAACAATATTTTAGAAATTATACAAAAAGACTTCAAAATGTCAAATGCGAAGCTAAAAATAAATATCTTTTGTTCGACGTAACCATAGCAACCAAACCACTAAATGTGACTTAACGGTTTCTGATTTGTGGGGTATTATACCATAACAGTGTGCTGGAACGATACTTATTCCGACACAATTTTTAGTTGTGGAATTTGTAGTTTCTGAAATAGTGTTAGAGAAAACTCTGAACAAATATCCAAATTTTATTCGGATGTGTTAAAATTTCAAATATATATATTTTAAATACATGACCGTAAATATACACCGTTATCAAAAATATTTGATAATGATGCTTGTGCTTTCCTCTGACTAACAGATAATAAATGTAGATAAAACTAAATCTACTACATGCACCATGCATTAAATTCACCCAAAAATGAAATTAAATAAGAAACTTTAAAAAACTTAAGCATTAATACTGCCATTCATGCCTACACAAAAAAACATTATTTACCTTCTGCCAATACATGGAGAGCAAGAAAAAATATAGAAGATTAGTTTAAATATATTACATTATAATCGTTAAAATTAGATAACAATAATACAAAATATGTCAGAAAAGTTACTCCAATAATATTTTTTTGTACAATTTAGTCAAGTATAAATTTACGATCTAAAAAACTACATATATAAAGAAGGTTTTTCTTTGACCTTTGAGATTCATAGACTTTTACAGGGGGGAACTCTCTTGGTAATCTTTTCCAGATAATAATATATTATATTTTCAAAATGGTGTCACTGATCAACTTTTTTAGCGACTAGCATGATCAGAATTAGGTCAATAGTATACATAAATAGGAAATATTTCATATTAGAAGAAACTAAATACATGAAAATTGTGTGTTAACCTTTTCCTTCCTGGAACCGGATGTATCTGCAAGAATTTTGTGTACTTCCATTGTGGAATCCGGATATTTACCTGAGGCTGGAAGATAGATTAAATGCTGAAAGCAGTTGTATTCCTTCATAAGATCAACTAAAACATATTTTCCTAACTCCTCTCTCCAATTGGCTGCTTTATAGACCTCCCACAAATTCTTAGTAAATTCAAATCCAAAATTTGTTATTGTCTGGAGGTCTGATAAAAAATGACCATAAATTAAATTAAGTAGTTTTTTATAAACTACCGCCAACTTAAGTAAATAAGTTACGCCCACTAAATCTGATTGGTGGCAAATTCTGCTACAGATCTAATGATTGGTCGAATTTAATTATGCATATTAGTCTAGTATGTAGAGTCCACGTTGACTTGCAGAGTCGGAGTTAGAATTTCGGAGTTTGGCAAGTAATGAAACAATGAAAGTAAAATATTCCCTGCTTTCATAAATGTTGGATTTCACATTTCTACCTATTATTAAATAAAAATACAACAACCCTACATCCATTTTATCTTGGATTTAATTCTAGCATTATATTGAACCTACCTAACAATGGTTGTATAATCCTAATATATATGTGTGTATTGCCAAAGCACGTGTAGCTAAAATACATTATTTTTTTGGTATATGTGACAAAAAAATCTTTCTTTTTGTATATTGTATAAGACAACATTATTATTGGTATCTACATTAAACCTACTCACTGCAATGCATGCTCCAAAAATTAAATTATCCTCCTTCCCCAGAAGATGACGATGATGAGGAATCATTGGGATTTAATATAATCGGTTGTTGTTGAGGAGCTGTGGCAAAATATTGTTTTTAAATTTTTTTAATATGGTTCACGCATCCTTTCCAATGCCTTTCTATGGGCTTCTCACTGTCTCTAATAAATTGTATCACATTATGACTAAGTCGGAGGCTTGTGTTTCTCTTCCTAACGTAGTTTTTTAATGCGTGAAATCTTCCTCAAAATATCAACAACAAAATTTCGCTTTTTAAGATTGCTTTAATAGTGTTATGAATTACACCCCCTTGGAACTGGATATTCATACGCCTATGCCTAATAGTGACTGGAAACTTGTAGAAAGAGAGAGAGTTTTCTAGAGTGTGGTGGGAGAAGATTCTTGATTGTGTTCTGGAGGGATCTAGAGGTAATTTCAGGGTATATAAGGCGCGATTCCACGGCGGGAAGGAGAAGATTATTAAAGAGAAGTTTTATAAAAGTGAAGACGTTGAAAAGCGAAAAAATGAATAAACAAAGTGTAAAGGTTATTTTGGTTAAATAAGAAGTTTTGTATAATCAGTAAATTATTAAATAAAGTGTTAGTGGTTTACCCCTTGTTAAAATTATTTAGAACCCACGGATTTATACAGGGTGTTTCCTAAAGGGTGAAAACACGCAACAACTGATGTCAGAAGCGGAATTTTAACAAGAGGATTTTTTCGGAAGTGTTCGAGAAGGTTTGGACAGTGTATTCTCGGAGTTGGTGCTAACACAGAGGACTGATTTACTGGACATTGTTCGAGAATTATTTTCGAACAGAAAAATAGTGTTAGTGTTTTTTTTTTGAGACATTTTTGGAACATTTTCCTTGGACATTAGAGGTTAAGTGACAAAGACTAGATAATACTTTTTCGTTCCGTTTTGAGGTTTTTTGGACAGTCCCATTACCGATAGTGACGTAATTGTTAAATTTACTTGATTTCAACGTACTCGTATACCTATAACAACCAGAAGTTAAACCCGAAGAAGTGTTTATTATTTCAGAAAGAAGTAAAATTCCTTGGTCACGTTGTGTCTTCGGAGGGAATACAAATGGAGCCTGACAAAATTTCTGCCGTACGAGATTGGCCAAGACCATCTAACATTCATGAAGTATGAAGCTTCCTTGGCCTCTGCACTTATTATAGACGCTTTGTGGAAGGGTCTGCAGAAATTGCGAAGCCATTACACCAGCTGACAGAGGAGAAAGTGCAGTACCAGTGGACACCGGAGTGTGAAACGTCATGGAGAAAGTTAAAGGCAGCGCCATGTACTGGTCCTGTGCTAGCATACCCACAACGGAATGGACATTTTATTTTAGATACAGATGCCAGCAATTCTTCGGTTGGTTGTGTGCTGTCCCAAATCCAGAACGGAGAGAGTAGAGGCCGATGCTGTGAAGCCGAGGGGAAAACCAGAGGAAGCCGGTACCAGTGAGGCTGTGTCAGATAAGGAACGTGGTGCCCCTAGAGAAGCGAAGCGAACGACGGCAGCAGCGACAATGAAAATTTAGCAGGCCTACGGGCAAGATACGTAGAAAATGCAAGTTATATTTCGAAAAATTATACATCTTGGAAGCGAGATCCTCCTAGTGGCCGTCTAACGAAACACAATACTGTTAGACAAAACAGTGATCTAACAAAAGTTTCAAAAGATGTTTCTGATGTGGCCAGCAGTTTCAAATATTTTATTTGTGAAGCAATGATAGATGATAGTGCATTTCGCCAATCAAAAAGCTACATATACTATTGAAAGTTGGAACGAAAAATTTCCTAATAAGGTAAAACAATGGACCCCTGTGGACAGAACCGAGATGCATGCTGTAGTTGGTCTTTTACTAACTGCTGGCGCCCTAAAAGCTAATAGGGAATTAATTAAATTTCTATGGTCAAAGAATCCCTTGAGCAATATTTCCAGCAACAATGTAGTGTAATAGATTTAGTCAAAGTCTTGCTTACATGAGTTTTGATGATCTTACAACAAGAACTGTTCGTAGAGCAAATGACAAGCTAGCCGTTATGCGAGAAATTTTCGAAATGTTCACCGAACACTGCAAAAATTACACACCTAGTTTTCATGTGACTGTTGATGAACAGCTTGTAGCTTTTCGAGGCAAATGTCCCTTTACGGTATATATGAAATCGAAACCGGCAAAATATGGACTAAAGTTATGGGCAATTGTTGATTGTGTGAATCTTCAGGTCTACACTGACAAAGAAGGTAATAAAGCAGAGAAGCAACAAGGTAAAAGGATTGTCCTTGATCTAACAGAAGGTATTCAACCAGGTTATGGGATTCCTACAGACAATTTTTTCACAAGTGTGCTTGCTAAAGCACCGTACGAGCGTGGTCTGACTCTCTGCGGCACACTGAGAAAAAATAAAGCAGACATTCCCCCAGCTCTTTTGCCCAATCCCAACAGAAAAGAAAAGAGTTCAGAATTTGCTTTCAGAAAATATATCACTCTAGGCATCATATGTAAAAAGAAAAAGTCTATAATTTTATTGAGTACAGAGTATCATGATAAGGCTGTGATGATAAATTGGTAAATGAGTATGGTGTGAAAAAAGGCACCAAATGATGGCCATTTGTCCTCTTCCAGAATATAATAGACATCGCCGGCATAAATGCATTTGCAATATGGAAGCGAAAATATCCAGATTGGAGAAAGAAAGAAGCGGACCGAAGAAGATTATTTTTACTTGAACTAGGTGTTGAGCTAATAAAGCCACATGTGAAAAGAGGATGGAAAATCTTAATGGGATCCCAAAAAGAATTGTGGATGCTATGAGACATGTGTTTCCACAGGAAAAAAATTCCAAGCCCCCTAGTCCTGAGCGAGTATTTGGCTTGGCCGATGTAATTATTGCCCACGAAAAGATGATAAAAAGTGTTGTAGTTATTGCGTATTGGTAAAAATTTTTTCTGTAGAAACCATGGTGTACATAAAAAAATCGATTACTGTAACAGTTGTAATACGTTTGAAAATAATTAATTGTTTTACAATTAACTTTGCCCTAACTAACAAACTTATTCGTTGCAAATATAAATTCGAATGACAGTATATTTTAGCTTTTTAACAATATTTTTCTTTGTAAAACAATAACTGGAATAAAATTATCAACCATAAAATATATAAAATTATTGTCTATGCCATTTACAGTAAAAAGCTTGGTATGACAAAGGTTAAATAAAAAATGTCTAAAACTAATATTATTTACAAAAAAAGCCGCGACGAGTATCCTATAGAATGTGCAACTAATTTTGCAGTACATCGGCGAAGAGTATAATGGTTAGCTTGTTTAAATACTGTATCAATGAAAAACATTTCTTCTGCTATCCCCATAATCCCTGCAATTATTGTATACAAAGCAATTCTGTAAAACAGTTTTTGCAAATCGTAAAAAACTAGATGAATAATATATATTAGCCCAGATGGTAGTAACTTTTCTGGCACTTTTATCTTTATCGAGTTATCAAATAGACACAGGTAATGAAATAAAGAAATACTAAAATACTTATAAGAATCAAAATTGAACTCACCAATTTCTTTTCCATTTTTGCTTTAATATCCCTAGCTAAGGTGAAAAAGGCTTCTTCTACACGAATACTGGCTTTAGCACTAGTCTCTATGAATTTAATACCATACTCAATAGCGAGCTGTTCCCCCCTCTCTTTAGATACTTGTCTTTTCTCTTCCAACTCACACTTATTACCCAATAACATCTTCTCCACATCTGCTGAAGCATTTTCTTCTATGTTCCTAATCCAGTTCTTAATATTCTCGAAGCTTTTTTCATTTGTGATATCATAAACTAACATTATACCCATCGCACCTCGATAATACGCTGTGGTAATCGTTCTGAACCTCTCCTGACCAGCTGTGTCCCTATAATTAGGTTTATTAGTATTTTACGGTCTATGCTGTTATTTGGTATTTAACAATAATCAGTCGTTCACATAAAATTTCTATATAGGTAGGTAGTTATCATGTTTAATTTTCATATTATAAAAATTCACATTATTCACTAGGCACTATCATCATTGCCCCTGATGGCGGGACAATGTTGAAAGCATATGCCAGTTGTGTTTCACTGTTGCCCCAGCTTAATTTTGGTTATCTACCTATAAATAACAATGATAAACATCGAATCTTTGCAAAGAATAAGCGAAATTGATAAGAATTGTTATGGAATTATAACAAATGTACAAACTAATTTGCATCGGATCACAGAACATATGATTTGATGCAAATGAATTAAACATTGGTTCTTTTCAACTGCGGCTTCATATCTTTTCAATGGACAACACCATTTTTAAGTATATGAAGCGACAAATTTTCAGTTACTCCTGTGGTATATAATAATTAACTATAATTGAGTCTTCAGAGAATAGAAAACTTACACACAGTTTAAGTAAACAGCTTGGTAAACTGTTGCTTAAAAATGTCCCAGTAACCTAACTTTAAAGTTAAAATACGATAGCTGATTTTTATATATATTTGACAGAATACTGTTAAAAACCAACATTCATTATTGCCAGACACTTTCCGTGGGCCCTAACATCTGCCAGATACTTTAAAGCTCGAAATAAACCTAACCTAACAAAACATAATATATCTTTTTTTGTTGTGTTCTAAAATAACTGTGGAATCATATCTATTACTATGTAAAAAACTAAATAAAAGATTTATTGTTTTAGATTAGGTTAGGTTTCTTTTCGGGCTTTAAAGCGTCTATAGTCTGTTTTTAAACCAGGAGGAGCGTTTTAAATTTAACGCGCTAAATCATACATCTGTGATTGGATACGCCCTCGCCAGTTTTACACAAGGCAATAGTCGTAAATTTTGACATATTGTAAAAATTTTAATTTCGTGTCATAAATTATTTGGTTATAATTTCTATTTTATCGTTTGCACATTATATATCAGTTTTTAATCCCTCTTGTATAAATCTGAAGGTAAAAGTGGCTAATTACTTGGTGCCTTTATATTGCGTAAATGGTATGGATGGTGTATAAAATACCTAGGGGTCAAATATAGAGGTCGATGTATTATATAATGCAACGAAATACACACAAAAACATTGTAGTCGTGTACTGTTGGTTGCTCAAAATGCTAAAAAGGTTTAAGTATATTTTCTAGTTACTTGTATGGTGTGAATGGAACTTTCATGTTTATACTCCTCCTGGTTTAAAAACAGACTATAGCAGAAGATTCCTTCCGTAGGCCTTAGCCCACATCTGGCAATAATGAATGTTGATTAGTAAAAAACTATCATCGGCACTATTTGCAATAAAAAATACCTCTCAAGTACTAAACAGAAAAGCTGCTCTACAGGTATATCATGCTCTATTTGAGTCAAACCTAAGATATTGTATTATCTTCTGGGGATTTTCAAGCTCGGTCAATCTCAAGATAATATTTCTACTGCAAAAAAGAGCAGTTCGAATATTATCGGGTGCGGGTTATCTAGATCACTGTAAACCACTTTTTAAAAGATTGAATATATTGACTCTTTTTGATTTAATCATATTTGAATCTGTCTTACACATACATAAAAATACCCACCTTATGGAAAAAAGAGAAACTGTGCATAACTATGCCACAAGGTGCGCCGATCACTTATGTCTGCCCCAGTCTCATTCTAACTTAACCAGAAATACAATTTATCATTTGGGAAAATCGTTTTATAACAGAATAACCTCAAATATTAGACAGTTAACATTAAACAAGTTGGAACAAATTATAAAAAAAATATCTTATAAAACAAGCACACTACTCCTTGCAGGATTACATATCATCTCCAGTGGAGGTTCAATTATAAAAATAAGAATTTTCTATCACATCAAATCGTAACATATATTTAAATTGTTTAAATAACATAAAGTACGTAAGTTAAAATGTATAGGCTAGATAAAAATTGGTTGTAGTGGATTATCTTATTCTTAGGTTAGGTTCAATTTTAGCTTGTAGTTTCTAAATCCTACTCTGTTCAAGGCCCAAACAGGGTATTATGTAATTCTGTTACAGGAACAATAAATGATTGATTGTTAATAGTATTCTGTCAAACATATATAAAAACCAGCTATCATACTTTAACGTAGGTGAATAAGGTTCTTATGTACCTTTTGTACCGGTTACCTGTAAAAGGACCCCGTCTTCAAGCTAGCAAGTATGTATACGTTCGTAACTCCATATCACACTATTTGTTGTAAAAATATTAGCTTTGCCAAAATGACATAGGTCTGGGGGCTCTGGGATTTTGGTCTATAAGCTGTTATTAATCTGAATGCCTGGGCCAGCAATGTGACTCATAAGCTGTCAAGTCATAGAGATAATCTGGCAGTTATTAATGTCTGTTAATATAAAATTACTAAATATTATATAATTCTTGTTGCAGAAACAAGCTTTTTTTATAGTATATTAAAAGTAACATTTTCACCATCAGTGTACTGTTACCCCAATGTGTTTAATGACCACATAAAATGTAACCAAATTTTATTATGTCATAAAATCCATGCAATTAACTTATAAAAACATCTTAAATTGTATTTCTTTTCTCACTTGTATATAAATAGAAACCTAGTGCTTAATCAGGCAAGGTCCAATAATAATTTAATCTTATAAGAATGATCATATTATTGAAATTATATGAAAAGGAATATAAAAAATATACACCACATTTTGAAAATGTTATCACATTTTATCATAAGTAGATCAGAGGCCCATATAACCAAAATTGATTGTCTAAATGCAGAAGTTTTTAAATGACCTCCTTTTTTGCTTACAGTGATGTAAAGTAAAAAAACCATTTAGTTTGCTAAATATATAAAATAATGCTAGTCTATCTACAAAAACTTTACAAACAACTGTTCTGTCAAATGAGCCGTCAGGCCTTAAAGAACACTTTTCATGGCAAAACTACTTTTTTATATCTTCTTGTTCGTTTTGTTGCTATGGAACCAAAGAAACTACATTTTTTTTGCAAGCAAGATACAAGCTTAGATTTGTTTTAAATGAATTTTAAGAATTGAAAACGGCAAAAAATTATGACAGCAAAAAATCCTATTTTTCTGTTCCCATAAGAAAATGATATAAAAAATTCGTTGTACCATGAAAAGTATTCTTTAAGACCTATCGACTCACTTGACAAAAACAGTTGTTGTGTTTCTATTTAAACGACCATCTGAGAAAAAATTTGGTTTCAGTGACCTTAAATCCACTTAAATCCAAGCAAAATTTATATACAACAGGTAGTTTATCGAGGGTTTAAAGCCTTTGCAAGTCAGAGGTATGCGTATTTTGCATCGTTACATTGTTGAAAATGAACAGTTCCCTTATTGTGTTCTTAGGCCTGTATAACACCGTTTATGTTTAAACAAATGTCAAAATTCAAATTTCTGTATTAGAATGAATCGTAATGTTCAAATATTTCAAAATGGATTTTCTTGTTTACTGTACATATTTATTACAACTTAGTATTATTAGTATCTCTTGAATATAACAATTATTAGATCAGTCAAATTTAAGGCTAAACATTTTAACTATAACTCCAATATTTCTTCCATTTTACACATTACAAAGAAATGTGTTATTTATAATAATCCAGATATTTTATTGTATGATGCCGATTAACAAATACAAGGAAAAAATTGAATATTTATATTAAATTAAGTTAACAATAAACCAATGATAGTTTATTTTAATAACCAGTATCTGGCAGCCACTCTATAACCCATGACTATTTATTTAGCATTTTTAGAGTTTAAAAATAAGTGTCACATACTAACCATTGTTGAGGTTTATTTTAAACCATCATTTTGTGTGTTTACAATTAAATTAAATATGTCGCAGAAGCTTAATGGACTGTATAAAAATTCTCTACCTAATAGTACCGAAATAATTAATGAAATAATAAATTTTGCTGTATTTAAACAATAAAATAATAATTGATAAACTTACTAAAGAAATGAAAATATTCATTATTATAAAATTTTGTCGTTAGAGATGCATCTAGACTCCAAATATATCAAATAAATCAATCGTAAATGCGGCTTCCGCAGTGGAAGATCGACAAACGATCAAATCTTCATACTGAGGCAAATTATAGAAAAGAAATAAACGAATAAAACACAAAGATAATGGTTGTAGCACGAAATGCAGGCGGAAGAAATAGAGGTCCAAATCTTACCATAAACGACCATAATATAGAAGTATTATGGGAATTCATATATCTAGGCTCTCAAGTAAATAATGGAAGAAAAACCGAAGATGTACAGCGACGAATACTTATAGCTAATAGATGCTACTATGGAGTCGAAGAACAACTAAAGTGACCAAATCTGTCACGAAAATCTAAATGTATAATATACAGGACACTAATAAGACACATGCCTCCGAAATGTGGACCCTAAGCAAATTAGATGAAAACCGCCTGGGAATCTTTGAAAGAAAAATAATTGTCCCCATTCAAGAAAACCAAATATGGAGAAGTAGACACAACCACGAATTGTACGAATTGTACGAATTATATGAAGATGCTGACGATTACGATGGGCAGGGCATGTACTAAGAAAGAACAGCGGAAGGTCTACGAAACGAATACCAACATCAAAGCCCGATGGACATCAAGGAACAGGCAGACCAAAACTGTGATGGATAGACGGGTTAGAAGAGGACTTGAGGGTCATAGGAGAGATCAATCAGAAACACCGATCCCAAGATAGAGACAGATGGCATAGAATCCTTCAAGAGGCCAAAATCCAGACAGGGTTGTAGCGCCACAGATGATGATGATGATGTGATGATGAATTACTATCTGTACAATCCAAATTAATTAACTAAAGATGTCGTTGAATTTAGAGTTGCGAATTAGTCTTACAGATGTTATTTATAGTTTGTCTTATTTCAGGGTAAGTAATAATAATAAGTCTCCAGCTCCTAGAGGGCGTAACATTACATAATAATAATCTTTATTGTAGGTGTACCTTTGAGGTCACATTAGAATTAGAATACATTTCAATTTTCATTGTCCTAATTTTGGCAAATAACAATCTGACCTGAACAAAGGTGAAGCTGGAACCGTTAATAAAATAAGTGTTCTTGTGTACATATAAAATTAAGCTTTGGTAAACTAGGAATAAAGTGACACCATTATTTATCGGATGGGGCTGAGAACTAAAAAATGTCAGTAGACCAGCTGAGGATACCAATAAAATATGACTACTTGCTTGTATAATAGTATGTATCTGTCCTAAAGCAGACAATAAACATTACTTCTTCAAATGTCCCTAAATATTAAAAAAAATATATTTACTTACCATATTTGAAGTTTAATTTTTTTACCATCAAGGTCTATCGTCCGTATTTTAAAGTCGATACCTGCAAATAATAGAAACATTAAAGCAGACAAATTTCAGATTTCATGATACCCTAAGATACTTATTAATATTTGACACATGTGACATGGATATAATTTTTTCTATTTACTTTCTATGTGGACCGTATTAATATACCTATTTGGTGTTAGGCTATATTCTAAATGAATTACCCACACACATTCACACTTATATATCAAACAAACAGACAGACCATTATTGATACTAGGAAAATTTACATTTCTTACAGAAGTCAAAATACAACAAAAAATAGCACATACATAGAAGTAAATTGTAAATAAAAATAACATTCAATTCTTTTATCGGACATCTCTGAAATTATGTAAACCTCCTATACATTACTAGACAAAAATAATCAGGTAATATTGTAGCTTATTTCCTTAAATTCATTTGGAAAAACAGCGATTGAATAACAACAAGAAACAGGAAACAACATGAATATCAAATACACTAAAAAATGAATTGGTTATAAGAACATGGATAAGCTCTAAGAACGAAAAATACAAGGGAAAGAAAAAACAATAGGTGGTAAATATAAGACATGCTCCTTTTTGTTATAAAACATATGTATTTAAATAAATAAATCACTGATCGAGTCGTTTTAATTTTGATTTAAAACTGTTCAGAGAATGATATTTGTTAAAGGTGGGTAATATCCATAGTTAACAACCAAAAGGAATATTATAAAAATGTATTTCTTGTAAGTCTAAATGTAATACTAAAACTAATTTCAATTAATAATTCAGGTGATTCAATACTTTTGATTAAAAATCTGTGTAACAGTATATTATTTAACGAGTGATAATGTAAGTGATAACAGCAGATGAAGTGAGTTATTACCATTATCGCAAGTTGAATACTATACTTTACCTACATTTATAACAGTAAATAGTAACATGACAGTTCATCTTCACTAACTGAATTCATCATTATTTGCATAATTATTGATTTGACAATGTCCAAACTATTTAAACATGTCAAATCACCTTCCTCCCCTCAATAATAATGCAGCATTTTGTTTTATTTTGCCTGTTACATCGATTAGATTAGGCAACGAAATATTCCTTCTTTTCAAATTGTTTTTGTCATAGGTGTCAAAATGTGCATTTAGATAAATAAAAATCATTCCCAAAAGCTGATCGACCTATCTTAGCATTTTCAGGTTCCTCACGGGGCCAAACGTTTAGAAATTTTGGTGATTTTACAGGTTTCTATTACCTTCATTGCTTTATTCACAAACATATATTTTCTGGTAGACATAGTAATTAAGAAAATGTGACGTCCGCAGTTAATCAATTGTATTTTAATTTTTCTCTTAACTTGGCAGTTTTTAAAATTTATTCATTACGTTAGAATGTCATTCCCAACTACTAAAAGCCTGTAAACAGGCCCATCGAGAGGGGGGGCGGGGGTGTCTCTCCTTGGACCCGGAGGTTTTTTAGGGGTCCGGGTATTATTTGAAGTTAGAGAAGCATTTGCAGTAGGCGAAATGAGAGAGGTATACTTTTAAATGATTAGAATGAGTTTTGAATGAATAAATATGAATTTGCCGCCCCCCCTGTTTTCCAGAACTGCGACCAAGATAAATATTTAATTTCAAGGAATATCACCGTCTGCTCTCCCGAGAAAAATATTTAATGTTAAGGAGTATCAGCCCCCCCCATTTAAATGATTCATTTGTATGCTATTGTTAATCACAAGAAATCGTTTATGGGGGGGGGGGGCTAGCTTTTGTGACGTAATATTTGTTAGGGGGGTCACTGAAAGTGTGACTTAGCGTGACGAAGGGGGAGGGAGGGGTTAAAAAAGGTGAAATTCTGAGTAACGTATTTTATGAATGGCCCCTTACGCTAGCAAATCAAAATTCTAAAATAAATTTGTCCACTTTCTTATTTGACATTCTCATTATAACACTAGCATCCAACATAGTCCCCTATGGCTAAGGAGATTACACTAGTATCTACATTTTGCTAAGCATTTCCAAGAAACTGAATGAGAGATTTTATGAAAATGTAATCCATTAGAACGAAAAATTTCTTAAGACAAGGTAAGTAAATAATTAAATTCATTTTAGACCTTTGTTCTCATTTTTAACTGAATCTTTATACCTTAGGGGGTCATGTAGATACTAGTTTAATCTGCTTAGCCGTAGGGGACTATGTTGGATGCTAGTGTTATAATGAGAATGTCAAATAAGATATTGGACAAATTTATTTTAGAATTTTCATTTGTTAGCATAACCAGAAGTCAGGTTATCGAAAGAATGCAAAAATTTCATTAATATTTTTACACATAGTTTTTCTTTTAGTTTTCATAGATAGTTTTCTTCCGCTGTTTGCAAAATCCTATAAAGAATATGTTTCATATTTGGTAC
Source organism: Stenurella melanura (assembly GCA_963583905.1). Lineage (NCBI taxonomy): Eukaryota > Metazoa > Arthropoda > Insecta > Coleoptera > Cerambycidae > Stenurella > Stenurella melanura. The sequence continues at coordinate 57,540,581 of OY757310.1, forward strand.
TTAAAATTCCTGAAAAAAAATTGAAAATCTCATTTTTCGTTCCACCCTACTAGGCATGAAGTTAAAGGTGATTGGCTGTACACAGTGATTTAAAATAAATCACTTGTGAGTTATTATAAATCATGCTATGTGTTTATGGATACTATTGTTCAAAAGCAGTTGATTAATATATAATCTACTCAGAGTAAATAAGAAGAAATTTATTCAGTTTCGATATGGACAGTACAGTATAGATTTCAAAAACTGAAATGTATTCAACAGATGATCAGTTTCACAGTTGGAATACTAAAACAGATTGATGGATCACAAAATACAACCTAGTGATTTAAGGGAGTTATTTTAACTATATGACAATGTTAGTGACAAGCAAGCTTGGTCAAACTATCTATTATGAACTGGGTTCGATCCCCAGTTCTGACACAGGAAATGTCGGTGTGGATAATAGATGCTGTTTGTGTTTTTTTGAGCGTGTAATTCCATTCTGGACAGCTTAGGCTTTGAATTTGGGGGTTGTCTACTGCATGTGGCGAGTGTCAATTAGGATTGGGCCTCATGTAATGGGGAAAAATTTGAATACCTTTACTGGCCACTCAGTTTCAGTACGATTCATTTAACTTCAGGTGTCTGACCAATACCGGCACGGTACTGCAGCCAGCTAAAACATGTTAGTGACGAGCACGCTTGGTCACATTATCCTATCATGCACTGAGTGTGATCCTTAGCTCCGACATTAGCAATGTCAGCAGATAACGGATGTTGCCTGCTTTTTCAAATGTGCTATTCCCTTTCGGAGAGCCTAGGCATTGGATTGAGTGGTAGTTTAATATTTGTGGTGTGTTTATGAAGACGATTAGGTACATGGTACAAAGTCTGAAGTAAATGATGTTTTTTTTGTAAATATTGTACATAAAATTTTAATAGCGATATGCTTATACGAATTTTATACTACATAAATAAGCTGTTAATAAGAGTGTTGTCCTCCTAGCTCTTGCATAATGGTTTACTGTGACATAAGCTAGTTATTCATAAAACAGTGGCGGCTCGTGATATTGTCTGCAGAGGAGGCTTGATATTCTGAAAGACAACTGATGTGCAATATGACTACAATTTGTACATTTCCCCACCACCCCTGAGGTATTACAACGGCGCGTTACATTTTTTTGCCGTGGGTTGTTCGCCAGGATACCGATTCACGACTTGAGAGAATAGAATTAATAAAAGAATCGAATGAAAAGGAAATAGAAAATATGATGACATGAAAAAATCATTCTCACGACTCGAGTATCGGTATCCAAAGGAATCCTACTATCCCACTTGTAATTAAATTATATAACTTTTAATAAAAATAAAAATAGTTTTGGTAAAAAAATTAAAGTGTTTTTCTACAAACAAAAAATTGTATTCATTATCACTGCCAGGCGTGTAAAATTATAAGTTTTAATAGAAATTAAAATAGTTTTGAGAAAGAAGTTATATAAAAAAAAATATAACCGCGGAACTCTATATTATGGAGAATTATAAAAAATATTTCCTAAAAAATAAATAACACAAATAAATATTTTTTCTAAAATAACAACTACCTATATTAATCTCTGCTTTAAAGCCTGAATATTTTTATAAATGAGTGGTAACCTGCGATTTTTGGAACTAGCAAAATGGTTGATTATTTCATCATAAAATGAATAGCGTTTCCTCAATTCTGACAAAAAACGTTTTTCTATTGAAATAAGCGATACATTTGAAAGGCGGTCTCGACTCATTTTGTTTCTAGTAAAAATGTTTTTATGCGTTTAAGTGCTGAAAATGATCATTCTACAGAAGCTTACCGGAATTGTCTAAAAAAATAGTGGCGTTATTCAAAAAGTTCTCTAATTTTGGGTCATAAGTTTTTAAAAAATCTACCAGCTCTTTGAAATTTCCTTTATTGCACGATTCTCGTTTTTCGTCACGTCCTCGGAAAGAATTTTCTTGTGAAGATAACTATATAACGGCATCTATTAACCTCTTTAATATTTCCCTATTCTCACGAACCCTTTCGTTAACATTTTCTATTTCTCTCTTATGTGCAGAATCCAAGAAATTTACAATATTTTGTTTACCAAACATTTCGAATTTAATGCAAGATGAAATGTGCTCCTGGGATTTTTCGTGCCTTTCTAAACCTCGCGACAAATTTTGCAAATTATTAAACCCGGCCCTGCCCCAAATTGAGAATTGATCATTAGTAAATAATAAACATCTCCAACAATATAATTTGTTTCTAACTGTTGATGCCGTTAACCACTCGACTTTTTTATAATTGTTATCAAAAAACCCTCTGTTTTGTTTACCATTTTTAAAAACTAATGAAAGCATTGCTGGTGTAGGCCTGGCATTTCTTTTAATTCTTACCTTTTCGTCATAAATAAGAGTAGTAAATCCATTTAATAACAAATAATCCACCACGTCTGGACAACAAGACATGTTGTTGGGAATATTTTTACCTAGAGCACTTATTTCTAGCCCGCCTATCAAATGTTTTATGTATTTATACGTCAAGTTGTTTTTATAACCGGCTAAACGCAACTGTCAGACGTCAGTTCGTTTTCTTTGTGAATCACCTGACTCTTGAATGACCTGTGCACATGCGCTATAAAGAACTGAGATCTGGAGGTTAGCCTCATACTTGGCTATTCCAAGTGTTGCTATTTTACAGAGCGCAAAGAAATTCAAGGTCATTCATGTTATAAGTAAATGCGGTAAAGTTGGAAGCTATTTCGTATTAGCCTCCAGCGAACCGCAGTGTTCATTCAGTAAAAGACCGGCCGACCGGGAAATATGCATACAAAGACTACCCGGACTGTAACGTTATAGGTATGTTTGTGGAAAGGAAATGCAAAAATGTTATATATAAACTGAAAATTAATTAATGAATAATAAACAATAAAAAATATTGAAAATTGAGATATACCTAATAGAAATTTCTTAAGATATTACTTTTGAAGATATGGTGGTTCTTCCAAGGGGAGGCTCAGCCTCCCCTGCCTCCCCCGACGAGCCGCCACTGTCATAAAATGATACATCTCTGACTTAATTCAGAAACAGATGTCAATATTTTTTGGTAAAAGTATAAAACTTTTTATACCCTTTAAAAGAATGTCGGAAAATATAGGGGATGCTACTTAAAATCCCAAAGCTGAGGTTGCTCAGGGTGAAAGATGAAACATAAAATTCAATCATCAAACTTCCTCCTTAAAAACTAAATCGATGTGTTTTTTCTCAAAATCCTGTCTATTTCAGATCCAGTTGTTTTAGATAAATATTTTTAAATGTAACCTGGTCATAGAACTAAAAATTTAATTCAAAATAAACCACAAATTAAGCAGACATTTAGACACTTTCTGGCACAAGATATGATTAGATTAAAATTGAGCGACTGGTATTAAATCTTTGAGAAGTCCGAAACAAAACCAACTAAATTCTTGAGAAGACAGCAATTGTCCAAATAAGATAGGTGTTTATCTAATTTGATCTCGAGTATATACAAACATTTATGCCTAATATTAAAATCAATACATTTTCCTCTCATTCCTTTATATTGTGAGTGCAATTTGTTAATGAGGACAATAGATCTCTAGATTGTATATATATTTAATGGAAATTGTTAATGTCAAGGTTAATATCCATTTGAAATTTTGCGGAAATAAATAAAAATAATGTCTTTGGTATTAAACTAAAATATTAAAGTACCAAGAAATTATAGAGAATATTTATAACAAGATATCTAGCAATTATTTATATTTTATAATTTTTGTTTTTAATTTTCACAGTATATATTCTTGCATGATAAGCAAAAATCACAACACACTCATACATTAGCATTAGCTAATATTGCTTTAATTGCAATACATTCTTAGCATTAATTATTTCAGATTCCAAATGTAATGTAGGTATAAGAATACAATTTTGCTATCTGTATTTGTACTTAATACACTTTCTAGTAACAAAACTCTGAATTATGTCTACTTATAGATTAATTGTTTTGGATATCTTACAGGAAGTGAGTAGGTTGAGTAGGTACACATTTTTTATCATCTTGTTTTGAAGTAAGCATAATGAACTAATGGACCTACGAGTCAGTTCCACGAGGGATACTAGAAAAAAATGAAATAGTGAAGCTGATAATGAAATAGAGTGAATAGTATAGTTTCTCAGTAAATGTTTAAATATAAGAGACATAGGTTTGCTTAATTACATATTTTCTTAACAAATTGGTACTGAGGTTAATACGTCACTAACCACTAACTTAAAACACATCTTAAAACAATAATAATAAAATTGATTATAATAAAAATCGTTGGCTTAACCAACAAGTTGATTTATCCAATAAGGACTATGCATATAACATTAGTTCATTGGTCAAAACATTATTATTTAAATTTGTGTCAAGTATACTATCAAGCCCAAACTGTAAAGCAAGCCGACGTAAGTACCAACTTCTTCTGGTAGTTTTGGTATTTTACCAGAACACGTTCCCACATTAGCTGTCCTTAAACCTGGAGTTATGTCCATGTTCGAAGGTAGTGGCCAAGATTTTGTTTCAAGTGGAACTGTGACTATCGATGACGATTCTTCAGTACAAGTTTAAGCAGAAGTCGCGCACTCACCATACTAGTTCTTTACATAAGAACATAAGAAATAACATACTTAGTACTATTTATGATTTGCCCGAATAATACACAGTCATGTACTCGTATGACATGCAAACCTCAACATAGCTATTTATGTTGTTAAATTTAGCAGTAAAGTTGTGTAAAAAGTACTTTCTCTCATTTTTATTTCTTGTCTACTAGGTATATGTACAGCCTTACCAACACTCTTTATCATCAGCTCATCAGCGACATTTGCACAATTTAAGGATTGTAATTAAATGTAAAACTGTTTTTGACCTACTAAGAAGAAGTTGAGAAATTATAAGAAAAATTGTGTACGTACCTATAAAATACTTGTCAAGTATTTAACAGTATTTGAAGTCTTTCATTGTCTACTTTATGTACGTTTTATTTTTGTATCAATAGGTTTATGATTTAACTATGAACTAAGCATGTTGTCAAATACAAGGCCGAATAGTCATACCTACAAAACTATACATTTTGATGTTCTCGATTTCCTAAATAAAAATTAATTAGCGCATTGTAAATACCTACATGCCAAATTTCAATTTACCTAGAGCTGCAATGAGTTCTGTACAACATGATAGTTACATACTTAATTTCCTAGTTCCAGCAACCTTAGGTATAAAATATAAAAAGTAGTTTTTACTAAAGTTTAAATAATAATAGCTGCAGAACTTAAGTACTTCATTCAATATAAGTAAATCTCACTATAAAAATAATTTCAGATTTATGAGTATACCCAATAATTAAGAAGAGATAGACTAAGTTCCAGACAGTTTTTTCATTAGATAATATTTTTATTCATAATACCTACTCTAAATGGTATTAAATATAAAACTTTATTCATAGTTTATAACAAGCCATTGTGTCTATAGGCATCCAAGACTTCAATGGATTTAATCTACATGAAGTTTTTGTATTGAAAAACAACTAACAGTCCAAAAAAGTTACACAAACTATTATTACTTCAAACATTTTTTAATAACAGAAGGATACTTCTTTAAATGTTTTTCCATTACTGAAAATTACCAAATTACTAGTGAGAAATGAACAGCAATAAACATTTGTTTATGATATTTAGAATATTAATAATTGTTTACATCACTCTATTTAAAAAATGCTATTAGTCATCATTTCTTTCAATGCATTTCAATTAAATACCAGCTGAATATAGTTAAAATAAAGTTCATTATATTAAAAACTGACTTAATTAATATTACTCTTTATCCAAGACATTTTATTAGGTGTGGTTAAGAAAATTAACCTAACCTAACTTGACATTACTCCTTCTTTGTTGAAGATCCTTTCTTATTTTTCATCGGCAGCCTCAGGTTAACAAATATATAACCTTCATTATCCTATCTATGCTCGAAGGTCTACAGGTTGGCAGAATTATCAAAATACTATCTGACTCACCTATAGTCGAAATAAAGGTTGTATTGAAAGCGTCTTCAGAAAATCGAAATAATACACAAGTTTTTCCTACTCCAGAATCACCGATAAGTAATAACTTAAACAAATAGTCGTAGGTTTTTGCCATGATTTGCCACAAGACACTTTTATTCCTACCCGGCCACTTTTTAACACTTTAGAGCTCGACGAACTTTTCTAGTTCAGTTTACATCTACAAATAACACTAGGAATTTTAAAACCAAAGTCCCCAGATGTGCAACACATCTTATGATTTACAAACGTGTATATCTGGTCACATGTATCACAGGACTATATTATTATCTGATTTTAGTACAGGCAATTATGGCCAAATGTTGTAAAAACTTCACAAAAATTAATAAAAGGATCATCTCCGGAATTTAAGTAGGTAGTAACCTGTAGAATGGAATGATGCATTCTTTGCACTTCCAAGTTTCGCGAAAATTCAAAAAAATTTGGAAAAACTTTTTGATTTTCGTTTTTTGCTCTAGCGGCTAAAATAATGAAAATAGAGAAAAAGTTTTCAACAAAAGTTGTAGCTTGTCTCTTTCTCTACAAACATATTTTTGTCTTACTTAAGCCGTTTAGGAGAAAAATTCAGTTTTTCTCTTATAGTTTTGAGCCTCTCCGAAATGCGCGGAAAATAAGAATTCTTCGGAAGTTTCGACCGGACACATCGATCGATAATCGATAATTCTTACTATTCAGAGCTGCTATAAAAATGAAAATAACACGAAATGACGAAATGTAGAGAAAAGTCTCAGCTTCAATGTGGAGCTAATCACAAAATTCATACAAATTTTTATCATGGAGAAAAAAGTGTTAGAAGGTGGCTTAGTACACTTTATACAGTTGATTTATTCATATCTTTGAATTTTATGCATAGGTAGAGTCGGGTCAAGTTTAAAAAGACCGTTGTATGAATTAATATTTCACATACGTTTTCACTATCTCTTGCACACAAACTTAAAGCCATAGCCTAAAGACATTGTCAATGTATGTCTACCAAGATTCTTTCCCACTTCTTTTGAGACGGAAATATGAAATGTACACTGAGGAGTGAGAAACATAGTCATAAGCTCAGCGATTCTCAAACTGTGTGATTTGACGACGAATATTATTTATTTCCGTGAACTAACACCACTCTAAATATGAAAAACGTCTCTATATGAAATATTTAAGTTATTTTTAGTGGTAAATAGTGGATATTCATCCGTTAAACGAACAATATCAAATCGCTAAGTCTTAGAACTTTCTATTACGTACATAGTACACGTCTTAGAGCAAAACAAAGTAGCTAGCCTAGCTCAATCGGTAAGATGCTCGATGCAATAAATATAAATGGGGTTGGTGTGGGATCGATCCCCAGCACTTGTACTTTTTTTTTAATTTGATTAAGCTCTATTAAAAGTTAATAATTTTCATTCTATAATTTTTATTTTATTAAACTGCGCCTCGAGTTTTGTTAAAACTTTATTTTCCCGAAAAATGTGTCTTTTTTTATTTTGTCAACTAGAATTTTTATTTATTACCGCTAAAAGAAAAATAATTTATTTTCGTTATTCTCACAGATTTCAGATTTTTTTTTGTTATATGAAATATTTAATTTTTACTTACATCGTTTCCCCTACTAATACTACGATCCTATATCCTTTCCTGGCAAGAAATGCCCAAACCTTCCCGTGTCTCTTGCTGGACTGTAACAATATTAGTCTTTGATTTCTTTTTCTGATCACTCATTATTATTGACTGAATTGGGCAATTCATTTTTTGTTATCAATTTCATTTGTGCCCGAACCTATATACCTACAGTGTCCGTCGTAAAGTTGGCTACATATCGGAAAAATTTGTATTATTGAGATTTGGCATTTTACCTCAAAAAAAGGTACAGGGTCAATTGACTTCATTTTTGTGGCAGAGTTCAGAAAGTCCGATTTGGGGAATTCAAAATGGCGGACCGGAAATCGGGCCATTTTCCATAAGAAATGACAATGGATATCTTGGCCTTGAAAATCTGTGCTGGGAGGTTTTCGAGGTTGCTGATTACGAATCTGAGGTCTGATTTGGTAAATTCAAAATGGCGGACCAGAAGTAGAGTTCATTTATCAAGAAAAACTCGTATCTTTTTCGCTTTTGGACTGAAAATGAGTACTCGATGGTTTCTAAGGTCTCTGATAACGAATCAAAGGCCTAATTTACGAAATACAAAATGTCGGACCGGAATAACACTCTATTTCTCCTGAAAACTCGTATTATTTTCTTTTTTGGGCTGAACGTGGGGGGGGGACTCGGAGATTCTCGTTATCGCTGATAACGAATCTGATGTCCAGTTAGGGAGAATTCAAAATGGCGGACCGGAAGTAGTACATTTTTCAGGAAACACTTTTTTATTTTTCATACTTTCAGCCCGAAAAAGTAAAAAATACGAGGTTTTCCGAAGAGAATGACTATTCCTTCCGTGTCCGCCATTTTGAATTTCGTAAATTGGACCTCTGATCCGTAATCAGCGACCTTAAAAACCCCTGAGTACTCATTTTCAGCCCAAGAACAAAAAAATATGAATTTTTCCTGATAAATTGACTCTACTTCCGGTCCGCCATTTTGAATTTACCAAATCAGGCCTCGCATTCGTAATCAGGGACCCCGGAAAACTCCCGAGTACAGATTTTCAAGGCCAAGATATCAATTCTCATTCTTCTTATGGAAGATGGCCCGATTTCCGGTCCGCCATTTTGAATTTCCCAAATTGGACTTCAGATTGGTGATCAGCGACCCCAGAAACCCCCGAGTAACAATTTTCGTTTAATTATATGGCATATTGTGTATGATAACAAATTTTTCAATTAATTTAATTAAATTGGCCAATTATCGGAAAGCAAATGAAACCAAACATTTCCGCCAAAAAATAAAAGGTACTTTTTTTTTTAAATGCCTTTCTAAACTCTTTGCCTGTACCTTTTTTTGAGGTTTTCAGATTTTTCATGCTAAAATATGACGCGACCATATGGAGTCCTTGTTGTATTCTATATGCACTTTTTCTTCATAAAATTTTTCGATATCTTAACAATTTGACCCATTTTTCGGTACCACCGTCAACTATTTTTTACAGTCCTGCCAAACCGGTGATCACATGACATGTGTCAAAATGTAATTTTTTGTTGTTGGACATGCATAAACAAAACCCCAATAGAGTTTTTTAGAAATGTAAAAAATACAATTTTTTCCCATATGCAGCCAACTTTATGGACACTGTATAATCAGAATTCCACTAAAATTATGAAGTTACTAAATTAATAATCTTAACATTTTATGATAATATCTTTTATATATTTTTAAAATTATTTAGCGATATCATTGCTGAGAACTGTTTGAGAACTACTGGTATTTCTTATGCTTTAAATAAAATCTTAGTTCAGACGTTTTAGCGGCCATGACACACGTCAGTTTGAATTGTACCCGACTTTATAACGGGTGACGCCTTTCGCAGACGTGAACCGATTGTTTTTAAAGGCCGGTTTTCGATACAAATGCGATTGCCGATTTCAAAGACTAGTGCGCCACCTACACGTCTGCGATTGCGCTTCCCGTCACTTTTTTTTCCTAAAGTAAACTGATATTAACATCGCAGACGTGAACTAATTGATAAAAATAATGCATTTATTTTACAAAATAAAACATCAATTAAAAATTGTTTTGCGCCAGTGGCAATGATAAAAAATATCTCGTATAGTCGGGTAAAATTTAAAAAGACCGTTGTATGAATTAATATTGCACATACGTTTTCACTATCTCTTGCACACAAACTTAAAGCCATAGCCTAAAGACATTGTCAATGTATGTCTACCAAGATTCTTTCCCACTTCTTTTGAGACGGAAATATGAAATGCACACTGAGGAGTGAGAAACACAGTCATAAGCTCAGCGATTCTCAAACTGTGTGATTTGACGACGAATATTATTTATTTCCGTGAACTAACACCACTCTAAATATGAAAAACGTCTTTATATGAAATATTTAAGTTATTTTTAGTGGTAAATAGTGGATATTCATCCGTTAAACGAACAATACCAAATAATTAAGTCTTATAATTTTCTATTACGTACATATTACACATCTTAAAGCAGAGCAAAGTAGCTAGCCTAGCCCAATCGGTAAGATGCTCGATGCAATAAATATAAATGGGGTTGGCGCGGGATCGATCCCCACGCTAGTCTACTTTTTTTTTTATTTAAGCTCTATTAAAAGTTAATAATTTTCGTTCTATAATTTTTATTTTATTAAACTGCGCCTCGAGTTTTGTTGAAACTATATTTTCCCCAAAAACGTGTCTTTTTTTATTTTGTCAACTAGAATTTTTATTTATTACCGCTAAAAGAAAAATAATTTATTTTCGTTATTCTCATAGAGATTTCAGATTTTGTGAAATATTTTATTTTTACTGACATCGTTTCCCCTACTAATACTACGATCCTATCCTTTCCTGGCAAGAAATGCCCAAACCTTCCCGTGTCTCTTGCTGGACTGTAGCAATATTAGTCTTTGATTTCTTTTTCTGATTACTCATTGTTATTGACTGAATTGGGCAATTCATTTTTGTTATCAGTTTCATTTGTGCCCGAACCTATATACCTACAGTGTCCGTCGTAAAGTTGGCTACATATCGGAAAAATTTGTATTATTGAGATTTCTAAAAAATACTATATTGGGGGTTCGTTTCTTTTTTTACATGCAAATACCTTTATTCAATTAAAATACATACAGTTTTTGTCGAAACTAGTCAAATATTTGTGAAATAGACACAAGAGTTTATGATTTTTCATATAGCAATTAATGGTAGGGGTAAAATTTGCACTTTTTTATTTTCCTCATATCTGCTTCAAAATAGATTTTATTTTTTAGCGGAAATATTTGGTTTAAATTTTGGACCAATAATTGGACAATATTAATGGCCAATTTATCGCTGATCACCAATCTGAAATCCGATTTGGGGAATTCAAAATGGCGGACCGGAAATCGGGCCATTTTCCATAAGAAATGACAATGGATATCTTGGCCTTGAAAATCTGTGCTAGGAGGTTTTCGAGGTTGCTGATCGATTACGAATCTGAGGTCTGACTTGGTAAATTCAAAATGGCGGACCGGAAGTAGAGTTCATGTATCAAGAAAAACTCGTATCTTTTTCGCTTTTCGACTGAAAATGAGTACTCGGGGGTTTCTGAGGTCTCTGATAATGAATCAAAGGCCTAATTCACGAAATACAAAATGTCGGACCGGAATAACACTCTATTTCTCCTGAAAACTCGTATTATTTTCTTTTGTGGGCTGAACGTGGGGGGGGGGACTCGGAGATTCTCGTTATCGCTGATAACGAATCTGATGTCCAGTTAGGGAGAATTCAAAATGGCGGACCGGAAGTAGTATATTTTTCAGGAAATACTTTTTTATTTTTCATACTTTCAGCCCGAAAAAATAAATAATGCGAGGTTTTCCGAAGAGATTGACTGTTCCTCCCGTGTCCGCCATTTTGAATTTCGTAAATTGGACCTGTGATCCGTAATCAGCGACCTTAAAAACCTCTGAGTAGTCATTTTCAGCCCAAGAACGAAAAAATATGAGTTTTTCCTGATAAATTGACTCTACTTCCGGTCCGCCATTTTGAATTTACCAAATCAGGCTTCGCATTCGTAATCAGAGACCCCGAAAACTCCCGAGTACAGATTTTCAAGGCCAAGATATCCATTCTCATTCTTCTTCTGGAAGATGGCCCGATTTCCGGTCCGCCATTTTGAATTTCCCAAATTGGACTTCAGATTGGTGATTAGCGACCCCAGAAACCCCCGAGTAACCATTTTCATTTAATTATATGGCATATTGTGTATGATAACAAATTTTTCAATTAATTTAATTAAATTGGCCAATTATCGGAAAAGAAATGAAACCAAAACATTTCCGCCAAAAAATAAAAGGTCCTGTTTTTTTAAATGCCTTTCTGAACTCTTTGCAACAAGAATTAAGTCAATTGACCCTGTACCTTTTTTTGAGGTTTTCAGATTTTTCATGCTAAAATGACGCGATTATACGGAGTCCTTGTATTCTATATGCACTTTTTCTTCATCAAATTTTTCGATATCTTAACAATTTGACCCATTTTTCGGTACCACCGTCAACTATTTTTTACAGTCCTGCCAAACCGGTGATCGCATGACATGTGTCATGTGTCATGCATAAACAAACCCCCAATAGAGTTTTTCAGAAATGTAAAAAATACAATTTTTTCCCATATGTAGCCAACTTTATGGACACTGTATAATCAGAATTCCACTAAAATTATGAAGTTACTAAATTAATAATCTTAACATTTTATGATAGTATCTTTTATATATTTTTAAAATTATTTAGCGATATCATTGCTGAGAACTGTTTGAGAACTACTGGTATTTCTTATGCTTTAAATAAAATCTTAGTTCAGACGTTTTAGCGGCCATGACACACGTCAGTTTGAATTGTACCTGACTTTACTACCTATTTCTCCCGTAACAATGCGGGTGCTTTTTCACTGCATGGATTCCATTCCACGCACTTTAATCTATATTTCGTGAACATCTCATTGAAGAATGTTAAGAAACAAATAAGTTGTATATGTTTTACTGTATAATTGTGCATTTTCTGAACGTGTATGACTAATGCAGACAAATTCAAAAAATCGGTAAAGGTGTTTACACAGAACTTCCCTCTTTATTTGTGCATGGCGGTCACTCTAAAAAGTTAATAATTACGAAATGACATTGAAAATAATAATATCGGAATATAGTCATCACTATTATTACAAAGAAAACCTGATAAGTTTTTGTCAAAGAAATATACAGAGTGCACATCCAACAGCAAAAGTTCAATACTAAATAAGAGGTGCCACATATGGAAGGCTTACGCAAATAACTTTACAAATGTCGTCAATGACTGAATTATTTCTTGGGATGACCACCCTGTACATTTTTCAATAAAAGTATAATAGGTGCATATGCCAAATATTATTGCCATCTGTCACATTTTCAATTTCACATTCATGTAATGGAGTGGAAGTACAGTGGTGTTTAAAGAATTACAAAGAAAAAAAATCTGTTTTAGTGGTAAAATTTTTTTCAAAAATAATGGTAAAAAAAATTTCAATTTTTTTTTAATTTGAAGTAGGTTCAGAATGCCATGAAACGTGGAAATTTTAAATTTGAGCAAAAACAAATTTTCCATCCAAGTATTCTAGTGTTAAATTTTTTCCCAAAATGGTAAAAAAATGTTGCAAATTTTTTTCCGAAATAGGAAATTTTTCAAAAACAATTTGTTTGAATAGTTTTAGAATGCCATGGAAACGTGGAAATTTTAAATCTAAACAAAGAAAAAGAAATTCCATCTATTTTAGTAGTAAAATTTTTTCAAAAATGGTAAGTAATAAACTTTCAATTTTTTTTCACTATTTAGTCCGTTTAGACGGTCCACCCTGTATAATTTCCAGTGAAAGTTTAACCATTTCTTCGCTGACAGTAGGGTCAACTACCCACCAAATTTGACTGCTCTCCGTCAAGTAGTTTTTTAGTTAATGCACCAACAGACAGACAGACAGACAGACTGACGGAATTGAAAAACCTATATTTTCGAAATCTACGTGATCTGAAACGTCAGAATCCGAAAAAATCTCGGAGGGTGATTTTTTCTCGAAACCTACAATACTTCCCTTAAGTATGCGAGGGAAGTAAAAAAAATTGTTTTTGTTCAAATTTAAAATTTCTACGTTTCATGGCATTCAAAACCTATTTCAAAAAAAAAAAACTTTTTTGAAAATTTCTTTAACCAACATTCTTGAATATACTGTTACATTTTCCACGTTCACGTAGTGGAGTGGAGGTATAGTGGTGGTTAAAAAGTTTCACTTTTTTTGGAATTTTTCAAAAATGTCGGTAAAAGAAATTTCAAAATTTTGTTCTTCTGAAACAGGTTTAGAATATCATGAAACGTGGAAATTTTAAATTTGAGCACAAAGGAAAGTTTCCTTCTATTCTATAGTAGTGGTAAAAAAAATTTTTTCTTTGAAATAGGTTTAGAATGCGATGAAACGTGAAAATTTTTAATTTGAGCAAAGAAAAAACATTTTTCCATCTATTTTAGTGGCAAGAAAATTTTCAAAAATGTTGGTGAAAAAAAATTTTCAAAATTTCTTTTTCTGAAATAGGTTTAGAATGTCATGTAACGTGAAAATTTTAAATTTGAGCAAAAAAAAATTGTTTGTATCAATTCTAGTATTTTTCCAAGGTGGTAAAAAGATGTTGCAAATTTTTTTATTCCGAAATAGGTTTGGAATGTCATGAAACGTGGAAATTTTAAATTTGAGCAAAAAAAATTTTTTCATCTATTCTATAAAGTCAAAAATTTTTTGAAAAAAATGTTTAAACATTAAAAAAAAAAAAATTTGTTTAAATAGGTTCAGAATGCCATGGAAACGTGGAAATTTTAAATTTGAAAGAAAAAAAATTCCATCCATTTTAGTGGTAAATTTTTTTTTGAAAAAAAAAACTTAAATTTTTTTTTTTTTTGAAATAAGTTTAGAATGCCATGAAACGTGGAAATTTTAAATTTGAACAAAGAAAAAAAAATTTAATCTATTTTAGTGATACAAATTTTTTTTTAAATCTTGGTGAAAAAAATTTGATATTTTTTTTTCTGAAATAGGTTTAGCATGTCATGAAACGTAGAAATTTTAAATTTGAGCAAAAACAAATTTTTTTCATTATTTATTCCCTTTAGACGGTCCACCCTGTATATTTTCCAGTGAAAGTTTTACCATTTCTTCGCTGACAGTAGGGTCAACTACCTACCAAATTTGACTGCTCTCCGTCAAGTAGTTTTTTTAGTAAATGCACCAACAGACAGACTGACGGAATTGAAAAACCTATATTTTCGTAATCTACGTGATCTGAAACGTCAAAATCCGAAAAAATCTCGGAGGGTGATTTTTTCTCGAATACAATAGGTACTTCCCTTCGGTATGCGAGGGAAGTAAAAATACTGCATCACGCATTTAAAAAACTCTAATGTCATTCGAAAGAATATGGTTTGTTGTACTTATAATCCAAAAATTAAGACTGCTGTTATTATTAAGATATAGCGAATTGAAATTCAAAATTTGGAGGTGACTGATCGATGAGAAATATACATACCCTCTATTTTGATCGCAAGGCATATTTTTTCAATAAAAGTAATTGCAATAAAATGTTAAATGGATTAATATATCATTATAAGAATATATTAGCAAAATGAATTATCATTCTAACGACTTCCGGCAAAGATATGAATAGATATGTGGATCAACTGTACAAAATTTACTAAGCCATCTTCTAACACTTTTTCTCTATGATACAAATTTTTCATGAATTTTATGATTAGTTCCACAATAAAGCTAAGACTTTTCTCTGCATTTTATGTTATTTTCATTTTATTAAGGGCTCTGAATAGTAAGAATTATCGATCGATGAGCCCGGTTGTACGAAAGTCCCGGAGAATTCTCATTTTTAGCGCATTTCGGGGCGGCTCAAAACTATAAGCGGAAAACTCGATTTATCTTCTAGACGGCTTAAGTAAGACAAAAATGTGTACCTTTTTGTAGAGAAAGAGACAAGCTACAACTTTTGTTGAAAACTTGTTTCTCCATTTTTATTATTTTAGCTGTTAGAGCAAAAAAAAACGAAAATCAAAAAGTTTTTCCAATGTTTTTAAAATGTTCCCGGAACTTGAAAGTGCAAAGAATGCATCATCTCATTCTCCAGATTATTGCCTACTTAAATCCCGGAGATGATCCTTTTATTAATATTTGTTACCCTAAATGGCTAATTTGCCTGTACTATTTAGTGAGAGTGACAAAATGCCGGTAAGCTGCAAATCGTGCAAGCATGAACCGACTTAAAGAGTTCGCTACCATAGATTACTGGGAGGGTTTGCTACATGGGGTTTACAAGTCTTCCGATTTTTGCGCGAGCCTTATTTACCAAATTGTTTTTTCACATCACTCGCCTTCCCTCTATTGAGTTTAATATTACCTGTGAGGTGATAAACTTGCTTTCCCTCAGTTATTTGGGTTATCTTTTAAGAATTACAGGGTTCATTTTGCTTCCATCTGTTGGGTTATCTGTGAAAAATCCCGGCCTACCCAATAGAAATGCTGAAATTACGCCACTGTACAGACCTGCAAATATTATTACAATGTGTTACGGAGTGGAGTGGAGGGAGCAGGCCCGACGAGAGGAGGGGGGGGGGGGGTCGGGGGGCCTCCCCCCGGGCCCGGTGGTTTTGAGGGGGCCCGGGTTTTACCCGAAGTTGAAGATTAGCATTTGCATTTGGTAAAATGAGAGAGGTATACTTTTAAATGATTAATAATAATAAAGAGACTCGTAAAAATATTAAATTGTAGGGAATAATCCACCCCCCCCGCTCTACTAAATTTTGCTCTTTCGAAATTTATATTGAAGATTGGTGGGAGTCGTATGTTACTACCCCGATTTTCTCTCAACGTTACTGGGAGGGAGTTACTATACGAGTATGAAAGGATTCTCTTCTAACCCACTTTATTTATACTCTGAAACTATGTTAAATTTGCATTTATTATGCCTTTAATGTACAAGCAAGTGAAAAAAAGCTGACAGGTAGTTTTTCGTAGTAAAGGAGGATGTTAAAAAGTGGCTAATTTTGGCCTGAGCAGGACAATAAAAAATGAACACGGTTTTTGAATGCGATGATGTATTAGGTTTTGCGAATAAATGGCGGGAAAATGTGGATGAGTTAAGAAAATTCTTGAGAATTCACAAAATTCGGCTTGAGATATTCAAAAGTTACACTTGTGGTGACCATTTCCAAGAGAAAGACATCCGATAATGAAATATTTATTATTTTCGGTCATAACTTTTTTTCTTATAATACGTATATTTCAAACAAATTTAAGATTATCTAAGAAGAACCATAACAAGACTATTACTGTAAATTTTCACTCAATATTTCAGTCTTTTTCAAAATAGTTAGATTTAACACTAGAAGATAGGAAGATTAGCGTAGTTTTTAAATTTAAGGCTAACTCTTTCAGTAGCTTTCAATACTGAAATTATTGAGTGAAAATTCATAGTGATAGTCTTGTTACGGTTCTACGTAATCTTATAGTTTTTTAAATATACACACTACGACAAAAAAGGTATGGCCAAAAATAATTAAATTTCCCTGCGGATGTCTCTTTCTTGGAAGTGGTCACCTTAAGATTCATTATACATACAGTGTGCCCCACTTTAGGATCGCAACACCCCTGTATACTAGGGCGGTGCGTCCGTATACGCATTTATCTTTTTTGTGGAAATTCAAATTGCTTGTATGTAGAAAAGTTGTGTCTTGATAAGAAAGTGAAAGTAACTTTTTTTTGGATTTTTTTTTCCCACTCCTTCCACCCCCCCAATAGGTCCAAAAAATAAATATATATATATTTTTTTAATGAAATGCCTGTATAAATAAACATTTTCTCTTGGCGAAAATAGAAAGCTGTTTTTTTTTAAGATTTTTTTATTAACGTTTTCCACCTCCCCAATACTATAAAATTTAATTATTCGCTCATAATAATTAAATATTATCATATTATATGAAAAATCTGTTTATTAACAATATAACACGCTAAGTAAAGTAGAAAGTACCTACCAACGATCTTAGATGGTGCAAGGAGCGGATGTACTGGCCACCACCCCCCCACCACCAACCCCTCCCTTTGTGTGTAATTAGATCACAGCAGTTTGTAGTTTAGAAGAGCCCGCGATAACGAACGTCAAAAACTCCAAATAGAACAGAGTAAAGCTATAGTTTTACAGAGCCTCTATTTTGATGGTCGGAAAGACAAAACATTAACGTTTTGTGAAAACAGAAAAAGAACAACCGTGGAAGAACATATAGTTCTAATACAGGAACCGGATTCCAAATATCTTGGATACATTTCACCTCTAACTGGATCTGCACGGAATATTGTAAAAAGTATGACAGATTTCTTTCAATCGTCTTCCATTTCAATGGAAGCTTTAGAAGCAGTATAGGTTGTGACGGAACTAACTCCAATACGGGACATAAAGGTGGAGTCATTACGCTCTTGGAAAATCACTTAAAAAGACCCTTGCAATGGTTTATTTGCCAACTGCATGCAAACGAATTCCCTTTACGTCATTTACCAGAGAATTTAGATGGCAACACAACTGGTCCTCGTGGTTTTCAGGGACCTATTGGACGAGCTTTAACCCAGTGCGAGAAGCTTCCTGTTGACAAGTTTCAAGTAATTAATTCTACATTTCCTAAAATCTCTAGAAGCCATTTAGGTACAGATCAAAAATATTTGTTTGATATCTGCCAAGTAATCATAACTGGTATATGCTCCGAAGGCATGTCTAAACGCGACCCAGGAAGACTTAATCATTCCCGTTGGTTAACTACGGCAAATAGGATTCTTCGTTTATATATTGTCAGTGCAAAGCCATCAAAAGAATTGATAATATTAACCACATTTATTATAAAAGTTTACGCACCAATGTGGTTTAATATCAAGTCACAGTCTTCCTGCATTTACGGAGCGAGGCATCGTTTTGAAACTATCCAGTTATGTCAATACTTACCAGAGGAACTAAAAATTATTATTTATCCTGTAATTCAAAGAAACGGATATTTTGGACACCCCAAAAATCTACCATTAAGTATGTTATGGGATAATTGCATTCATATTAGGAAACTTGCTTGTCTTAAAATTTTAAAAGCATGAAGAAATGAGGCTCTTTCTGATAATAACATGCACGTTCGAAGTTTTACCGTCCAGACTTTTCCGTTACAAAGTATTATGAACTTATTGACTGGCAAAATATTAATTACACGGAACCTCCCGTTACCAAAGATATATCCGAAGACCAGTTATGGCAAATTGTAGAGGAGCCCCAGTCTTCTATAATTTCTTACACTAAAAATTACCCTTGTCACACGCAAGCTGTTGAAAGGGCCGTGAAGCTAGTCACTCAAGTTTCGAACACAGTGTGTGACAAAAACAGATGAGATGGTGTAATCAGAAGTACACTTGAATCCAGAACTACAATGCTAAAATTTGAAACCAAGAGAGATTTCAACCACAAATAAGTTCTTGCCTAATACATTTTTTTACACTTTGTTATTACCTAATTTAAGTAAGTATAGACTTCATTATTATAAATTTTCTTTTATTATTTGTGCACAAAAACAATAAATAAAATCTTGTATATCCTTAAAGTTTACTGCTTACTTAAATTTTGACAAGGAATCTTTAACTACTTAAATTAAAATTAATTAATTAAAAATCACAATATTTAAGGGTGCCGGGGAGGTGGAAGGAGTTAACTTAAAATTCTAAAAAAAAATGGCTGGCTTCTTTCTTCAACATACACAATTAATTCCTACAGGCTTGTCAAATTTCGTAAAAACAGATTTTTTCACATTTGAGGGCGTTGGGGGGGGGGGGTGAAACTTGGTAATATGTGATATATGTCAGTAGCGTGCGATTTTAAGGGAGTTTGAAAAGCCGATTTTTCAAAAAAAAATATTAGAGATTTTTTTAGAAAAAAAAAAAAATAGGAAGGTAGGAAAATCACAATATTTAAGGGTGCCGGGGAGGTGGAAGGAGTTAACTTAAAATTCTAAAAAAAAATGGCTGGCTTCTTTCTTCAACATACACAATTAATTCCTACAGGCTTGTCAAATTTCGTAAAAACAGATTTTTTCACATTTGAGGGCGTTGGGGGGGGGGGGGGGGGGGGGGGGTGAAACTTGGTAATATGTGATATATGTCAGTAGCGTGCGATTTTAAGGGAGTTTGAAAAGCCGATTTTTCAAAAAAAAATATTAGAGATTTTTTTAGAAAAAAAAAAAAATAGGAAGGTATTCTTAATCAGCACCTTTAGAAACCCCTTTGTACAAGATTGCATCGTAGTGGGTTCAAAGGTGTTTGAGATAGTGGCTGTCAAAAATCCAATTTTTTCAACCAAAACTAATTTTTATTTGTAAAACGAATTCCCAAATCAAAAAAATCTATCCTTCATTTTTTGTTCAGAATAATGCATTGTACTAGACTGAATTGATTTTTTGGGAAAAATTCGAACCGCTGTATCTCGGAAAATACGTATTTTTTCGAAAACTTTACAAGTGTAAGAAGTTATTTTCAGCCAGTTCAGAGAATTTCAGACACAAAAATCTAAATGCATTGGACTAACAATTCTTGGATAATATCCGTTGTTCTTATTATTGACACTAATTGATTGATTTTTTCTTCACTTCAAATTTCGAACGAGCAGGCTGCCAAATATTTATCATTATCATACTTAATCCTCCAATTTTTCACGTGTAGGAGGTGTAGGTATATTGTTAAGCCGATAACGGATACGCTATATAGACATTAATCAATCGCCATTATTAGTAATATATACTTCAGTCCTTGTCAAGTAACATAATCTGAAAAATACAATCGTTTGTGTATGATAGATTTTACAGAATATCAAATTACGAGTTATTACGCAGAGGAAATCTTATACGCAAAACAGCTTCTTGATCTAAAACGATTCAAACAATATACTGAATGAACCATGAAAACAGAATTGAATTCGGTGTTTTCACAAATTTTAAAATCTCTTTGACTGTGAAGATAATACTTAATTATGGTTAAAAAATTGAATTTTCCTTAAAATAAGCCCTTAAATTTGAATTTAAAATTTACCGCGAAAAACCATACGTCACGTATCTGGCACTGATGACGTCAGAGGTTAGATTGTCGGTAAACAAACATTGGTTATGTACTTATTATAAATACACGTTATTTTGCAAAACCTTAACGCTTTATAGTGGAAATGAGTGGAGTTTTGTGCCAGGATGCAAAAATACATCCAAGAACGCACCTGAAAATGTTTTCGTGACAGTACCAAAATAAATACAATGTAAAATAAAGTGACCTAAAACCGGTAGACGTGATCCACCTACAACAGCATCAGTATTCTTGTGCTATGAGAATCATTGCAGACAGGGGCGCGTTTAGGTAAATTGGGGCCCTAGGCGCTGTGAGATTTGAGGGCCCCTCGATTAAAAAAATATTATGCAAGATTTGAAGGCAAGTGTATTTTTACAAATACATATTATCATATTATTTTTTTTCCGGCTTTATATGTTAGCAAACTTGTCAATTTGAACGTTTGATATCACAGTTTTGTGTTTCCTCTGATACAGTATCCATAGAAGAGACAAATTTTGAAGTCGCTGTTGCCCCGAAGTACTTCGTAGGTAGTTATTAATTATTTTGAGCGCCGAAAAAGTGCGTTTACATGAGGGATTACTGACAGGAATGGTCAAGTAAATACACAAAAGGGTTTCAACATTAAAAAATGTCGCCTGCAACACATTGAGAATAAAGGACTCCACAGTTTTTTATAGTAAGAATAGGTTTTAGTCGATTGTTCTGAAACTTGGGGAAAATATTCTCCTGGATCACCTGATTAAAATTCTCTCTGACCACCAGTCTGACCGAATTCGATTTTTTTATCTAGAGGCGACTGAAACTGTGAACATCCTCGAAGGTCTCCGTAAATGTTCCATAAAAATTCTGAAAATATTCATGCTCATTTTTTTAAGAAAAATAAGCATCTTTTGTCTCTTGGCATTTTTTTCAAAGTGCTTCCTTCTCCCGGAAAAAAATAACAAACAAACAAAAATATTTTTTGTATTTTTTTACGGGAAAAGGAAGCACTTTGAAGATAAACACCAAGAGACAAAATATGCCTATTTTTGTTCAAAGAACACGCCTTCCGGTTTTCAGAATTTCTTAGACAAAAATAATTTCGACCAAGAATTTCCCTAAAATTTTATTTTTTTCTACTTCAGAAAAATCCCAAAATATTCAGGCAAGTTCTTTAGGTAAAAATAATCAGCTTATGCCCCTTCAACTTTTTCTTCAAAGTGCTTCCTTTTCCCGTAAAAAAATTGCAAAAAAAATATTTTTTTCTGTTTTATTTTTTACCGGGAGAAGGAAGCATTTTGAAAAAAAAAAACAACAAGAAACAAAAGATGTTTATTTTCTCTAAAAAATGAGTCTGAATATTTTCAGAATTTTTATGGAATATTTAAGCAGACCTTTCCAGATGTTCACAGTTTCAATCGTCTCTAGGTCAAAAATCGAATTCGGTCAAAGGGAATTTTAATCAGGGGGCCCAGGACAACATTTTCCCCAAGTTTCAGAACTATCGACTGGTCCTTTATATATTTCAGCAGCGACTTAAGACGACATATATCAAAATTGATGCAATTTATCTGGAGATAGCTCGGAATCTATGTCGCCTCTATAGGTTGATACTAATGCATTGATCATTGCAGTGCACTGATTATTAGCTTGTTTTGCATCCTCATACTCTTTTTCCAAATATTCTTTATTTTCAGATTCTTTTTCTATTTGTTGAACATCGCCAGATTCACTAGAATCGTTTGCTAATGGTTCTTCCTGTTCGCAGTCCTCATCACTGGTTTCAAAATCAAAATTTTCTCAGTTATTTTCTCGGGTTTTCTAGACTGTTTGTCTCAGGTTCTTGAATTTTCGCATCATCATTATCAGTAGATTTATTTTCATTAATGTGAAATATACCGAAAAGCTGATTCGTCATCTGGCACGTGCTGACTGCCGAAACTTAAATAGTAACGTCTGAGGAATTGCCAAATTGGTCTGTTAATTGATTGCATCTTTTTTTAATACACTGGAAAAAATATGTTCAGTGAATGAAAGTTCATTGAGAATTTATGAATCTGTTTATTGATATAATGTATATGTTCATTAATACAATGTACACATTTATTGTTACTTTGTAAACGTAGGTACATTATATTAATAAACGGATTCATCACTTTTCAGTCGATGAACCGATTCATTAATACTACGAACATATTTTTTTCAGTGTGATACAGTGAATAAAGATTAAAAAAATGAATATTCAAGTATATTCAAACACGATAAACACAAACAATAAATTCCTATAGACTTCTACATTGAAATATGAAAAAAATGAAATGCAAAGGAAGAACTATAAAATGATTTCAAGTTCAAATGATATAAAATGTAAATAAACGACAAATGTTCGTGAACACATTCTCGCATGAACCATTCTTATTTTGTCATTTTTGTTGCAATTGAGATCTGATGAGGATGATATGGAAAAGGGAAGAAATGTATTTCATGATAGTTGTAAATATCATTATTGCTATCAGTAAAGCGAAAATAAATAACGACATAACAAAGAAATAAAATTTTTACATCGCTTTTTTACCTCAATAAATTGGGAAATGGGGGCCCCTGGAAAAGTGGGGCCCTAGGCGCGCGCCTAGTGCGCCTAGGCCTAAAGGCGCCTCTGATTGCAGAGTAAGTTGAGTAAGCAAAATAAGTTTACAACTTCATTATCATGCATGAGTATTAGTCTAAAATAATGAATAACTAGCTACCTAATACTGTTTACATTATAATTTTATGAGCAACATTTATGAGTTAAGTTTAGGTATATAATATCAAACTTCCATGTATATTATATTGAGCAACTATATACAATAATCGTAATATAGGAATCAATAGACAACGTTACAGTAATAATAGATAAATATAAATAGAATAAAAAAGTTTAGTACTTATGTTGCAGCTTTAGAGCCCCTCACTTCTGCTGTGTTAAAACGTTCATCTTTCTTCATAAATTCCGTGATCATAAACACATCCACTGCCGGTAAATTTCCTGAAGTAGCTCTTACAGATCCTCTATTAGCCATTTCGAATTAAATTACAGATAGAAACGTACAAAAAGTCTTTAAAATGCTATGTTTTTATACTACATACATGCGATATTATTGTTTGATGTAATCGATGACGTCACCAGTGTGACCACCAATAATGGCGTGTTTGGCATAGCTGTTCAAATACTAAAATTTTATGTTATTTATTGGTTGAAATATAAATTGAATAGACGACG
Organism: Stenurella melanura; assembly: GCA_963583905.1. NCBI lineage: Eukaryota > Metazoa > Arthropoda > Insecta > Coleoptera > Cerambycidae > Stenurella > Stenurella melanura. The sequence goes on from OY757310.1 coordinate 57,564,724, forward strand.
GATTGCTTTTAAATACAGGAAAATGCTTTAATACATTAAGTAATTCATTTTAATAATATCGAAAAAGCTAATTTGCATATAGTGAAAACACCTAATTGTAACTTTTAACCAACTTTAATGGTTCTTAATTCAAATGGTGGACATGTTAACGAACACAAGAAAAGCGTCCAAACAAAAATTTAAAAAATTTGGAAAACATTAATTTATCCCAAACAGCACAAGAAAGTGACTTTTCAATCGAAAATGTTTTCAGAACTCGAAAGACATAAAAACGTCTTTGTTCGAAGTCGATCGACTCAAAAAATAATTTTTTAAAGTACTCAAAAACCGAGAGGTACAACAAAAGTGCCCTAAAAGATTACTGGTTTGTAGGGTAGATTACTCCAAGATCGATCAACTACAGGGAACATTGATCAAAATAGTTAATTTCCAATTTTGAAAGAAAAATTCCCTAAAGCCAAAATTCATGTAAAAAAGACCTTGGTGGGGATCGCTGTAGGTACATCGCGGATGCGGTGCGGCAGCATTTAATATTTATTAGGTTCTATGCCATTAGTACTGTTACATGTTTACACCCCTTGGGAAACACCCTAGTACACTTTATTTAATAACTTACCGAAGACTTCACAATACTTTCATTAACTAAAATACACTTTTACTGACTAAAATAACCTGTAACGATGTTTATTGCTTGATATTTACACTTTGTATTTACTTCAGATTTCTAACCTTACATATCATTAAAAATTTCTCTTCTGCCTGTTTACATTAGCTTACAATCTGTAATAACGCCTCTAGAGCCATCTAGAACAATATCCAGAATCTTCTCCCACGGCAATCCAGAACAATGTAGATATCTTGATCCTTTAAATTTCTAACCTTACTTGTCATTAAAAACTGCCCTCTCTGCCTGTTTACATTAGCTTATATACTGTAAAGACTTTTCTAGAGCCATCTTGAACAAAATCCAGAATCTTCTCTCGCGACAATCCAGAACAATGTAGATATCTCGATCCCCTTCCATAAATTTCTAGAAAACGTACTAGTATCAGTGTCTCAGGCATGGTGTGTATTACTAAAATCACCAATAAGGAATATCAGCAAACCAAGGCGATTCTAAATTTAAAGTGCATTATCAGTCAGTTAATAGGGAATTATTGGACGTGCAATAAGGATAAGCAGTACTAAAGTAAGCGTTATTTTGACATGTACGCCTGCGCAGATTGAACCGCAAATAAGGGATCCTTTATTAAGGATAGTGCTTGTCCTTATTTGTGAAGGAATACAGCAATGCGTTAAATTTACAGTATTTTGACATTTGGCAACTTTCAACAATACATAAATAATATAACGTATAAGTATCTGATCCGATTCCATATTGAATTTTAATAAAACAGTACACACGCACCAGAGCACAAAAGATAGAAAAAAATATATACAAAAATTATTTATTTATTAATTTTGTAAGGTTAGGGAATGAGTGCGCAAGCGTCGAATTGCACAGAAATAATGACACGAAAAACGAAGCAGGTGTTCCAATAACTAACATTTCGTTGATAAAATAAGGATGACGCGCGCTAATAAAATAAGGTAGCCCCTTAATACTGCGTGGCAGTATTTGAAATTTCCAATAATTCCCTAATAATTTTCGAAGAGACCAACAAAAATTTTACAAACATATTTCACTAGGAATCTGAATCTTCTTGTGTCGGGCAATGGTTACACTATCCTCGCCGTTGTATAAGGTCACGACTCCTCAAAATCTACGTCCTGGAGATGTGACGCATTTGCCATAAATTAAACGTGTGTAAAATCATCTCAAGAAGAAAAACCGTTTCTTTTTACATTTTTCCCAATTATCACAATGACGTACAGATTTTCTTAAATATGTTTCTTCACTATTTAGAGCCTAAATATATACGAAAACACTAAAAAGGTTGAAATTTGTTTCGAATAATTTTAACCGCCCGCGTCCTCAAAAAACAAAAAAGCATTAGTCACAAAAAAATAAGATATCAAGCCCCAAACAACTTTTTGACGCATGTATCAACCTTAAGGGTAATGTGTTACAAAATAATAGGCAGCCGGATGCTTTGGACACTTAAAAACTTGTAAAATGTAAGAATAGCATGAATATTAACAAAAAGCCTATTCCAAAAGCGGAAAAAATTATATTTAGTGTTTATAATTTAGTAACTAGTAATGTTATATTTTGAACCAATATATCCCTAACTAATATTAGATGATGTATCTGTATAGAATTTATATATTTTCTTGATGTTATATAGATTTATTTATTTCTATATTAGGTCAAGTTGAGCCCTGACAGAGTTTAGATAGGAAAGACATGACTGGTTGAATTCATTCATGACATTAGTTTGGTATAAATATTAGAACAGTCTTAGTTTGCTTAGTTTAATTGTCCCCTGATGATATCAACATGGTTGGTCAAATATTGTAGAACTAGTTACTTTTGGTTCCACATCCACGTATACGTAGGCGAATTAGACGAAAATCGACATAAAAAAAATTTACCGAATGTATAGATTTTCACGAAACTTTCTGAATTCTGTTCGTATTGATGTCTAGATCAAACTCCGCAAGAAAATGTTGGCTGGTATTGCCCCGCAAATTTTTTAAACAATAATTTTGTTGCAAATTTGTTATCTATCAAAATTGAGATAAATTTAAAAAACAAAGCATATTTTTAGATAGTTTGATGAAAAATAACATCTCTTTACTGTTGTAAAATTTTCGAAAAAATGCGTATTTTCCGAGATATATCAAAAATGTGCGTCTGGTCGTAAAAAACTGTCGATAACTCGGAAAATATGCACGTTACAAAAAAATTACAAAGAAAAACAAAATTTTTTCCGATAAGGGTCCTTTTTTCAGGTGTTTTTAGAATGTTATCAAACGTCGATATATTAAATTTGAGCAAAAAAAAAAGTATGTCGCTCTGTCTGTAACTATTCTTTGTACGCACTATCAACCTACTACAAAGCCGTATTTCAAATTTTTGCGTATTAGAATGAACAAAATATTATACTAGATGTTTAAAAATTATATTTTCGGTAGAAATTTAATGACGTTTCTGGTAAGTTAAAAATTATACTCTGTTTTGCGTCACGACAGGAATATCTGATGCATTGGTGGACACAGTTCCCGTCCTCCACGACATTAACAGATAATTCAAAGTACGTCTCTGTTTATCTGTTTCTTAGGTATGACGTTTTAGTTGGGGATGATTCACGTAACTATATCGCAAGAATATCAAATCCTAATTAAAAGAGACGTGTCTTCAATTATTTCTTATCTGAATCATGCCAGAACATATTTTGTATGAGAGTAATGATGTTTTATTATTAAATAATACATTCTATTTATTATTTAAACTAGTCTAGAATACTTCAGTATGCCCGGTCTCCCTATATATTAGCTCGGTCGGCACCTTTGAGTTTTTTGTGTGCAGTAAAAATATGGAGTGAACTATATAAGTATGTATTGAAACATATTCTTTATAGGATTTTGCAAACAGCAGAAAAAATAACTGTCTATAACTAAAAGAAAAACTTCTTTCGATAACCTGAATTCTGGTTATGCTAGCAAATTAAAATCCTAAAATGAATTTGTCTAATTTCTTATTTGACAATTCTCATTCTAACACTAGCATCTACACAGTCCCCTACGGCCATGCAGATTAAACTGGTATCTACATAACCCCCTACCATTATGAAGATTCAGTTAAAAATGAGAACAAAGGCCTAAAATGAATTTATTTATCTACCTTGTCTTAAAAAAATTTCATTCTAATGGATTACATTTTCATGAAATTTATCATTCTGTTTAGCCTTTGAAACGTTTTTCGCCCTTATTCTGGAGCTCATCAGAAAGACATAAAGCCACTGATAAAGACGTTTCATGCAAAACCAAGACAATTTCTATGAAATAATTATATTTGACATTGAGTGATAAAAACAACCTCACTTATCTATTACCTAACTAGTATGGGAGCCTATATACTCTATGCATGTTTAAAAATGAATTATTATTTGTTTGCTTATAATTGTATTGAAACATATTCTTTATAGGATTTTGCAAACAGCAGAAAAAATAACGGTCTATAACTAAAAGAAAAACTATGTGAAAAACATTAATGAAATCTTTGCATTCTTTCCATAACCTGAATTGCTAGCAAATTAAAATCCTAAAATGAATTTGTCTAAGTTCTTATTTGACAATTCTCATTCTAACACTAGCATCCACACAGTCCCCCACGGCCATGCAATGTCAAATATAATTATTTCACACTTATTCATAGAAATTGTCTTGGTTTTGCATAAAACATCTTAATGAGTGGCTTTATGTCTTTCTGATGAGCTCCAGAATAAGGGCGAAAAACGTTTCAAAGGCTAAGCATTTCCAAGAAACAGAATGATAAATTTCATGAAATACATTTTCATCCATCCATTAGAATGAAAAATTCTTAAGACAAGGTAGATAAATAAATTCATTTTAGGCCTTTGTTCTCATTTTTAACTGAATCTTCATAATCGTAGGGGGTTATGTAGATACTAGTTTAATCTGCATGGCCGTAGGGGACTGTGTGGATGCTAGTGTTAGAATGAGAATTGTCAAATAAGAAATTAGACAAATTCATTTTAGGATTTTAATTTGCTAGCATAACCAGAATTCAGGATATCGAAAGAATGCAAAGATTTCATTATAATTTTTACACATAGTTTTTCTTTTAGTTATAGACAGTTATTTTTTCTGCTGTTTGCAAAATCCTAAAAAGAATATGTTTCAATAGAATTATAAGCAAACAAATAATAATTCATTTTTAAATATATAAGTATGTATTATAACGAGATCTGGAACTAGATTATATATTGAACTTACACCGGGGAAGGGATGGGGGGGGGTTAAATTGGGGTAAATATAGGAAAATAATGTCACGTGTTTCCACCCCTTAGGAAATACCCTTCAAAATCCGTGGGCTCCAAAAATTATAACAAGAGATAAACACTTTATAGATAAACTTACTGAAAACTTCACAATGCTTTCATAAACTAAAATACACTTTTACTGACTAAAATAACCTGTGACGATGTTTATTACTTGATATTTCCACTGTATTTACTTCAGATTTTCCTTCAATTCATTAAAGACTTCTTCTTTTCATTTGTTTACATTATTTGGCTTATTTATCCCACAAAATGGATTCTAGAAATCTTCTATCAATTTTCCATATAGTTCTAGTATTTCTAGTAAAGTCTAGTACAATGTAGAAATCTTCCTTATCTTCTATTAGTTTCTAGAACGCATACTACTGCTGGTGACTCAGAGATGGAGCACACTACAGGCTTTATGGTACTGCAGTTACAGTTGTCTACTTAATTTCGAGTGGGACTTTTGATCTATCAGCCTCCAGCCCATAGGGGGCGCAAGCTCGTAACAAGAAGTAAAGCAAGCTGGCAAGAGTCCAGAGACTTGAGGTTTGGTGTATATAGTAGAAACCAAGGCCTCAATATTTGTATAACATTGACCACCCCACGCCACCCTCACACCATAATCAAGGAGGCCAATCATATAAAATTGATACATTCACTTGAAATTTCGGGATATGTCATTATAACACATAAGTATTTTTTATATATTATTAATGTCATTAGGGCGATTGACCCACAGCCAGACACAATTTGTTACTTATATTATTTAACATAATTCTGACCTATTCGACAAAATATGAATCATTTACACAATAGGATAAGGACAGGAACACACGCTTCTCGCCGAGGGGTCGATCATTTTTCAAATTCACACACAACTATTGACCACGGGTAGCGTGGGTTACTAAAAACAATAGGATAAACATGTAGGTTAGGGTGGAACGAAAATTCATTTCTTGTTAAATTGTTTTGACATAGGTGTCAAAATGTGCATTTGGATAAATAAAAATCGTTCCTAAAAGCTTATCGACCTATCTTAGCATCTTCAGATTCCTCAGGGGACCGATAGTATAGAAATTTTGGTGATTTTATAGATTTTTATTACCTGCTCTGGTTTATTTAAAAAAATATGTTTCTGGTAAAAACAGTATTTAAAATAGTTATTAAAGTATGATAAAAAGCCCCTCCAAGTCATCTGTTCAGCTTTACTAGCAGTATGAAATTAATGATGAAAAGGAAGATGATATCTAACGTGTCTTCACAGCACAAACCGTTAAGACAACAGCTACACGAGAATTTAGTATACCTAAAATACATTTTGAAGCCAAACATTACTGGGAATTAAGTTCTTGGAATGACGTAAATATTTCTGTGCCACCAATGACTGCTAATATGGAAATGTGTGTTATCAAAGCGTTAGACATAAGTTTTTCTGATTTTTCATAGTCTTTGCAATACCGAAGCTGTTGAACAATTCGTGCGTCTTGCAAATGAGGCATCACCAGCTGTCTGTGGCCAAGAAAACCAAACTGGCTTCATTCAAGCCTGTATAAAATCAAGACAAATATTGCCATCATTTGAAACTAAATTAGATTACTTACTTTAAAAATGGATAATAACTGAAATATTAAACATGTTCTGTTTTTGTTTGTTTTTCCATCTCTATTTGTGTGTTTTTTAAAATAAAACGTCTGATTTTCCTTGGTGTTCATAGTTTCTATAGTTATCGAATGTAGAGTAAATAATAATAAATACGATTCGATCAATACGTTATGTTTTTGAAAGAAATGGCTAGGAGTATATTTTGACATCCTTGAGGAAACTGAGGTGTGGATAATATTTAAACATGTTGCACAGTGATCTATGGTACATTAAGACACCTTTTGGTGACTATGGCATTACCAATAACCAAATAATGGAAAAATAACTAAGAAAAAATAAATGGTCTAGAGAGCTTTTTTCTAATATTTTGAACCCATTGAGGAATCTGAAAATAACAAAGTACCGTTTTCAATTTTTATTATTATTAATTAATAACCACCAAATGCATGCACCTTTTGATAACTATGATAACTATGTGGTAATAATTCTCGAAAAAAATTTGAAAATCTCGTTTTTCGTTCCACCCTAATGTAGGTGACAATGCTAAACCTAGTCTAAATATTTATTTTTGTCTTATTTATAAATGAAATTATGCAATCAATTATATTTTTTTAATTTAGAGCCAGAAGATAGAGTAAATTAAATGGGGCTTCTACTCTGTGTTTGGTCAAATTACTGTATATTTCGTTAATATCTTGAGCGTAGTTATGACATTTGAAGAAAATGTGATCAGGTCCCCTATTTCACTACACTGCTCACAAATATTTGATGGCAGTATTTCTATCTTATGCAGGTGATATGGATAACAGCCATGACAAAATTTAAGTCTGCTTATATGTGTTATGCTCCTGCTGGAATAATTAACGCTATTATACCAATGTTCTTTTAGGATTTCTTGCCGGATAAGTGTAGTAAAGCAGTATACATTCCAGTGTTGAGACCACTGTTTTTTTAAAAAGATTTTTGCATTTTCCAATGTCATCTTCTAGCACATAAGTAGGTACCTATATTATTGTAACTACATATGGAACTAAATTAGATTTTGATATCATTCCGTTGAAGAGTTGGGGGTGAAATGAGGGTAAATAAGGGTTAATAGGTAAAGCAAGCTAGGAAGAGTCCAGAAGCTTGCAATTTGGTGTTTGGAAGTAAAGATCTCAATTTTCTTATGACAGTGTGCAAACCGGAAAGTCCACAAACTTGAGATTTGGTGTCTGTACTAGAAACCAAAGTCTTAATTTTTTTTAATGAGGTCTGCCACACTCCACCACTACCACCATTCCATCACAAGAAAAATTTTTGGCATCATCACCATTAAACGTTGAAAAGGTATTAAATGTTTTAAATGTTTTCTTAACCGCTTCTAAAGTCACCGAGGTAACTCCTTGAAAATCCAGAATGATTTTGTGTTAGGTAAAGAGAAAGAAGTGGCGCATTGCTTTATGAATTTTAGTTTTAGACGATTTTAAATATTATATTATTATAATCCTAGTTTCACATACTGAAATGCAAATATAATACCCAAATGCTTTCGTTGAAATAGACTTGGATGGGAAATCTGAATGTGGAAGTAGCGATTCAATAGGCAGCGGTTTTACTTCCACATCCACGTAGTCGAGTGGAAGTATAGTAATCGTAAAAAAAATCTTTTTTTTTTGTTGACATAGGCTTAGAATGTCATAGAACGTCGAAATTTTAAATTCGAAAGAAAAAAAATTCTCTCTGTCGGTTGGTCAGTCGGTAACTTTATTGTGCGCAAGTTTTCTCAGCAACCGTTTAAGATATTGACTTGAAATTTGGTACCCATATGTTCCATGGCGAAATCTGGAACTAGATTATATGTTGCGCTAATTTAGATGAAGGGTTGGGGGTTCAATAAGTGTAAATAGCGGAAAATAAGTAAAGCATGCTGGTAAAAGTAGAGTAACTTGGGATTTGGTGTATATACTAGAAGCCAAGACCTCAGACTTTTTATATTTTCAACCCCCACCACCCCCTTTCCATTATTAAAGGATTTAATAAAATAAAATTGAGATATTCAATTGAAATTAGGTACATATATGCATTATACCGACATCTGTAACTAGACTATATTTTTATATGATTCCGTTGAAGGGTTGGGGGTTAAATAGGGGTGAATAGGGGAAAATAAGTAAGGCAAGCTGGTAAGAGTGTGAACCTTGGAATTTGGTGTAAGTATATACTAGAAGCCAATATTATAACGACATCTGAAATTAGATTATATTTTGAGATGATCCCGTTGAATTGTTGGGGATTAAACAGGAGTAAATAGGGAAAAATAAGTAAAAAAAGCTGGTAAGAGTACAGAATCTGGGATTTGGTGCAGATACTAGAAGCCAAGGACTCAGATTTTTTATAATATTTTTGGTTTCGGCAGCGCCCGAATATGGATTCGGCAGCGCCCGATTATGGATTCGGAAACGCCCGGAAATTGTTTTGGTGTTCGGCAACGCCCGGAGGCTTGGCTGATATTTGGCAACGCCATTTTATTAAAATTCTATGAACAACAATTTCTACATAATAGAGTGCAAATATAGTCAATATGTTTTCCTTTAAAGAGACTTGGATGGAAGATCTGGATACGGAAGTAGTGATTCCTTAGGCAGCGGTTTTTAGATTTGTCAATGTAAATAAATAAATGATTTAAGCTATTGTATTATTTTCCATTGTATATGACGATTGGAAAAAACATGATAATTAAAAAGGTTATGTTATGATAAAACTGCACATTTTCATTAAACTAATTGCCATCAATTAAGAAATGAATAACAAGGGAAAGCTCTCCAATAAAAGAGCGTTAAACAGCAATTTAACGCGAATCATATCACCTTTTATGAGACTGGCCAAGTTCATTTTAAATTAATCATTTTCTCTATTAGATATTAAGCACGCAGTTATAGGCCTTAGTGTACACTTACGCACCTTTTGCATGGTACAGCTATACAATATACTTGAAAAGTAATATCCGAAACAGTATATCAAATCCACGCAAACCAGATACCTACCTACTCATTCACTTAAACCTAATTGAATTGGAAAGGGATGAGGAGTGAATCAAGTCGACCGCCACCACTTCATAAATTAGTCATTGTTTGTTGATCTTTATGGAATAATAATTTGGCATTTGGTTTTGTATTTCCTAACACGTTTGGAGTGGGCTGGAACCTTAGCACAGTTGTGCTTTTTTTCAAAACAGGCGTCTAAAGTCGGTTACCTAGCCAATTTTCGATAAAAATTTACGAAACTTGGTTGGTAACTTCGTTGGTATTTGGATATGCTAAATTCAGTTACAGATTTTTTTTTCTATATGACGATTTCAAAATTTGGCTCAGAAGAAACAAAAAGACGAAGAATTCAATAAAATAATCCAGACACAAAAAAAATCCTAATCTTGGAACTTCACCCGAGTAGTCCGACGCTGGATGCGAATCCGACCTCAGAAAAGCCCAAACACCCTCAAAATTTTGAGCTAGAGCGAAAAAACCACCCACAGAATGGAGTAAAATCCCCTACAATACACTTAATGTACAATCTTAAGGTTTTTGAGTATGTCGATTTCCAATTTTAAAATACCAAAGGACAAAAATTGATTCTTAGGGTGAATATCGAGTAAAATAGGGGTTGAAAGGGGTGTGTAATAATAATTTGACAAAATACGTAATTTGCATTCTAAACTTACATTTCTAGGGATCTTTGAGCTTGATGATTTCAGATTTCAACATGCCAGAAGGAAAAAATGTATTCTTATTATAGAAATCGAGTAGAATAGGGTTGTAAAATGGTAATCTGACAAAGTACGTAATTTTTGAGGTTGCTAATTTCATATTTCAGCCTGCCAAAGCCTAGAATTTATTCTTAGGTTGAAATAGAGTAAATTAGATGTTACAAGGGGTGTAGAAATAAAAAGTTGAAGAAACACGTTGTTAGAATCTGAAATTATATTTTTCAGGGTTCTGAATTTGTTGAGTTCAAGTTCGAATCCTATCTCAGAAAAGCCCATCTATCCTTAAAATTTTGACCAAGAGCGAAAAAACAACCCTAAAACAGAGTAAATCATCCCTGATTTGGGATAACCATAAATACACGAAAAAATAGTTAACAAGCGCAAAAGTATTATATTTAAATACAGATTTTTCGTATATCACTCTGAGGTGGTTAGTTAAGCAACCCCCAAAATAGAATGTAGGCAAAACTAACCCACACGTCAGGATTTATAAATTGGTGTAAAGGAATGGTAAAGAACATCAAAACGATGGAGAGGGTTATGTTTTATATTTAGCAGTAATCTCCCTAAACAATAGCCGAACAACTAATCTTAGAGTAGGCTAAAAAATACCCCTGTTTTTTCATCATGCCACCATAGAGTATAAAATAAATGCTAAAAAGTTACATAAAAAATGAAGATGTGAAAGTTTGGAATTATGTAGAACTAGACTGACTTAAAGTTCACCCCTTTTATCAAAGCATGTATGAGTGTAAAAACTACCCTTATATAAAAATAAAATACATGATTATCATTAAACTATGGAAAATGTGGAAGTTCTTGACTTATACATTTTTGAATAGAAACTAACTAATAGAAACTTTAACCCTTCTCATGAACTTTATTTTTATATTAGGGTGGTTTTCCTTTAGCTAGGGGCTGCTTAACCACATCCAAGTAGAAAATCCTTTGCCAATCAATACCTTTCCGCCTGTTAACTACTTTTTGCGTGTATTTATTGTTACCACAAATCATACAATATGATTTACCCTGTTTTAGAGTTGTTTATTAGCTAAAGAATCAAAATATTGAGGACACATGGACTTTACTGAGATCGAATTCGATCTTGAACTCAACATATTCAAAACCCCGAAAAATATAATTTCAGAATCTAAATTACGTGTTTTTTCAACTTATTATATCTACACCACTTTCACTCACTAATTTACTCTATGTTCAACCTAATTTTAAATTTTAGACTTTCGAAATGCTGAAATTGAAATCAGCAACCTCAAAAATCCCTAGAAATAAACTTTTAGAATGAAAATCGCGCCTTTCATCAAATTTTCATTTTTACACCCCTTTCAATTCCTATTTTACTAGATTTTCACCTTAAGAATCAATTTTTGGCTTTTGGCATTTTAAAATTTTTAATCAGCAAACTCAAAAACTCTAGGATTGTACATTAGGAAAAGGCGATTTTACCCTATTCTAAGGGTGGTTTTTTCGTTCTAGCTCAAAATTTTGAGGGTGTTTGAACTTTTCTGAGGTCGGATTCGAATTCAGCGTCGAAAAATACATTGGACTACTCGGGTCAAGTTCCAGGATCAGGACTTTTTTGTGGCTGGTTTATTTTATTGAATTTCTCTCTTTTTTTGCTTCTTCCGACGCAAATTTTGAAGCTGCCATATTGAAAAAAAAATGTTCTGCAGCAAAACTGAATTTAGCATATCCAGGTACTTAATTCTAACAAGTTTTGTCAATATTTATCGAGAATTGTCTAGGTTACCGACTTATAACGCCTGTTTTGAAAATAGCAACACTGCTTAGGTGTGATGCTGCATTTGAAGTTATTTCCACAAACACCAAAGCACACAAACGAATGCTATCGTCCAATGCAAGTTTCGCAAACTGAATTGGCCTCATCTGGAGGTGATTGAAAGTAAAGTACAACGGAACTCTGGCTCGGTTCGACAAACCTAATAGCCACTATTTGAGATAGGCCCTTTGTTACTATTCATACGAGGATTAGATTGCAATTTTTAAGCATTCAAGAGCATTCAGCTGGCTATTATTTATCGCATTTCTAGTTAATCTTAAGTTGTCCATACATCGTCTATAATTGTTATTAAACGCATATTGAGCAACGCTGGAGTTTTCAATGTTTCTGTTTTTGAAATGGACCATATGTTTCTTAAATCTTATAATTGGACGTTTGGTTTGTCGAATATACTTCAAATTGCAGTTCTTAACAACTAATTTATTTATTTATTTATTTATTTATTTATTTATTTATTTATTGCATACACTGTTCAACAGGTAAGATACCCAATTACAGAACAGGAATAATGGCATACAAAGCATTAATTACATAATATACAACATAGAAAAAAGTAAAATTAAGAAAAAATTTACTTAAATATACGAACTATGAATAACTAATGATACGAAGAAAGAGAAAAAAATGACTTGAGAAATGTTTACATATAAAAACTATATATACATATATACACATATATGATTCAAAGCAAATTAAGAAAAACAAAGACACTCACTGGATATTTAATTTAGAACAATTTGTTTTATGTCACTAAGGCTGCAATTAAAAATATCGAAGTCGCTACATAATTTGTTGGAAGTACTGCAAATAGTATATAAAGGTGAATTATTTAGTACGTTGGTACGTGGCGTAGGTAAATAGAAAACTTGGTGATTACGAGAGGTTAATCTGGGAACGTGAAAATTAAGCTTGTTAATTATTTCGGGTGCGTCAAAATCATTGTGTAGTAATTTAAACAAAAACACTTGAGAAAAGTACGTACGCCTATCCTCAAGGGTAGTCATAGAATATCTTTCAAGCAAGTTACTTTGCGGAAAACCAATCACTGGATAGGTACCGTCGGATTTGAACCACAGTAATTTAAGAAATCTACGTTGAACTGCCTCCAAGTTATTCTTGTGAACATCATAACTGGAACTCCAAATTAGCGATGCGTACTCAAGTTTCGATCTGACGAAGGATTGATAAAGAATTTTCAGAGTATCAGTATTAGTGAACTCTCGACTAGTACGAGCGATAAATCCAAGGGCTTTGGAGGCTTCAGACACAATGGTATCGATATTATCAGTGAAGGATAATTTACTATCAAAAGTTACGCCGAGGTCGCGAAATGTTATAGGTCTTTGAAGTATGACATTATCTAACCTGTAATCAAAAATAATAGGTGATGTTTTTAAAGAAAAGGACATTACGTTACATTTACTAGGATTAATGAATAATTTATTTACTATACACCAGGTGTTTATTTTGTCAAGAGAAGTCTGAAGTTGAAAACAGTCATCGATTTCATCAATTACTGTGAAAATTTTTAGATCGTCGGCATATAAAAGGTGAGGCAAATTAATTTCGTTCACTATGTCGTTAATAAATATGTTAAAAAACAAGGGCCCCAGAATAGATCCCTGGGGAACTCCAGATGTGGCAGCAAATTCGATCGATTTGAACCCATTTAATGCAACGTACTGACTCCTATTCATTAAATAAGATTTAAACAAAAGGAGCAAAGAATACGAGAAGCCGATTTTTTCTAATTTTTTAAGTAACAACTGGTAATCAAGTCTATCAAACGCTTTGGAGAAATAGGTATATATGACATCTACCTGCCCACGTTCATCTAAGGATTCAGAAATATATTGAGTTACACAGAATAAATTTGTTGTTATTGAACGTCCTTCCATAAATCCATGTTGATTAATAGAGATTTTGGTGTTAATTGAATGATATATTCTATCATGAAGTAATATTTCTAAGACTTTACAGAAGTTACAAATTACAGAGATTGGTCTAAAGTTCTCAATATCTAGTTTGTTTCCCTTTTTGAAGATGGGACATACTTTGGAATATTTCCATAGGTCAGGAAATAGGCAGTTTTTTAAGATTAGGTTAAAAATTAGAGTTAGAGGATATGCAAAGATGATAGCGCAATCCTTTAATAAAAAAGCTGGAATAGAATCAGGACCGGTCGTCATTTTGGGTTTAATTCGTTTTAGAGCCCGAATAACCTCATCTTCACTGAAAGAGTTTATGCTAACAATAGGGTTATTGTTAGGTATATCGGTCTCAATGTGATGTTCCTCGATATCGATATCGATATCTAATGAGGACTCATTATAAGATTGACCGAAATAATTGGCAAATGCATTTAGTATATCAGAGGGATTGTTTAGCGAAGATCCCTCAAAGAACATCTCTTCAGATACACTGGCCGAACCTTTTCTACTTTTGATGAAAGCCCAAAATTTATTGGGATCATTTTTTATATTGTCTTCAGAGCTCTGAACGAAATTTCTGTAGGCTAAATTGGTATCATATTTTATTTCCCTTCTGATGTTTTTGAGGTTATTGTGTATAAGTAAATAAATAAATAAATAAATAAACATTTATTGTCCAAAAGAATACAGATAGTATTATAAGACTAGTCAAATATTGGTAATAATTGCAAAGAAAAAGTACAAGGACTTGTACCAGTAGCTGCCGAACATCAAAATATACCATAACATTTAAGACATAAGTACTTACATAAATATACGAAAAGGTGACTGACAAAACAGACTAAAACGAAGTGGCAGACATAACTAAAATTTTAGACTAGATTTTGTGAATTCACCTATGTTGTAGACACACAAGCTGAGTAGCAGATCTTTTACTTCCTTGTTGAAGTGCTTTAAGTAAGATATGTTTTTAATATTGTTTGGAAGCTTATTAAAGAGATTTAATCCCAATATCACATGGGATCTCTTTGTAAGACTAAGGCGGTGTGTTGGAACTGTGAGATCATTTCTGTTACGACTTTCGTATGAGTGGAAATTGCTGTTTAGATTAAAAACATTTTTATTAATGAATACATACTGAAGGAGATTATATATATATATATATATATAGTCCATAGATAGTTAGTAAGTGGATCACTGGTTCTTGCATACTGTCTCCTAAGACGTTCTTTAAGGCTAATTTTTTTTATGATACTGCCATTAAACCACGAAGGATATCTACCGCTACGTGAAGTCGATTTCTTAGGTACACAGAGTCAAGTTTGTTGTAAAAATGAATGCATGCACCATTGACGTCATTAAAAGACGAGAGGGAGGACCAGTCAATGTTGAGAAGGTTTTCATACAATTTGGAGAAATCACATTTGCGGAAATTATAACTAACCTCATGATTGGTTGGAAAATTATTATTAAGGTTCTTAACAGTACTTATTTTAGTTGATATGATCAGAGCAGGGTGATGAAAATCTTCATTAGTTAACGGATCAGAAGATTGAGATACATCACAGTTATTGTTGTGTAATACTAGTTCAAGAATATTGTCATTTCTTAAGTTCCGGTCTTGTTTGATTCAATTTCATTCCTATAAATTGATATTTATTTATTAATGGATTCTATTCTTTTATAGGAGCTAGCGTGCAATTACTTGACACAGTAAGCTTCAAGGATATAAATTTGGCCGAGAGCATGTCAAGTGAAGCTGAAACTCTACATAAAATTAAACATGATTATTGATAAAACCCAAAGAATCACTGTAAGTTTGAAACCAAATAACGCACACACAGAACCTGTAAAACTCCTTGGCTTACATATTGATAGCAAACTCACTTGGGCTGCTCACACGTCAGTCCTCTCCAATCATTTTCTTTTTCGGAAATTCACTTGTTGTGTCACTCCCGAGATGGTTCGCACAGCCTGTTTTGCATTCTTTGACAGCCATCTACAATACGGCTTATTAATTTGGGGTCTTTGTGCGAATAAGGGAAATATTTTTAGAATTCAAAACTCGACTGTAATGGTCATCGCGGGTGTGAATACGAGGACCTTACTTTATTCAATATCAAATACTTGCCTTATCTTGCATGTACATTTACGAATGTCTTGTTTATGTGAAAACAAATTTTCAAAATTATAAATGTCACACAGATATACCCTCATACAATACCCGAAATAAAACTAATATTAAAAAAAACATACAGGGTGTCCCAATAAAAACTCCCAGGCCGGATATATTCTAAACGAATAGAAATATTTTAATTATGTAAAAACCAATTTGTAGAGCATAAAGAGAGCTTCATTTTGGAATATAATTGTTTTTTTAATATATCAATATATAGATGGCGCTGTGCTCTAAAAAAATATTTCGATGGGAGAAACTTTGAAATGGGGTTTATGTGAAAGAAAATGCATTTCTAAGCAGATTATGTTCTAAAAAAAATCGGCAAAGGTATTTACACAGAACTTCCCTCGTTATTTGTGCATGGCGGTCACTAAAAAATTATTAAATATGAAATGACATTGAGAATAATAATGGAAATATAGTTATTGTAATTATTACAAAGAAGTCCTGATAACTTTTGGTCAAAAAAATTGTGCTCATCCAACAGCAAAAGTTCAATACTAAATAACAGGTCTCCCATAAATTATTTCTTGGGATGACCACCCTGTATATTTTCTAATAAAAGTATAATAGCATATGTCAAATAGTATTGCCATTAGACAGTTCCACATTCACGCAGTGAAGTGGAAGTATAGTGGTGGTAAAAAATTTAATTTTTTTTTTTTTTTTTGAAATTTTTCAAAACTGTTGGTTAAAAATGTTCACTCCTTTTTCTTCTGCAATAGTTTCAGAATGTCATAAAACATGGACATTTTAAATTTGAGCAAAGAAAAAAAATTTCCATTTGTTTTAGTGATTAAAAATTTTTCAAAAATGTGTGAAAAAAATTTTCAATTTTTTTTTTCTGAAATGGGTTTAGAATGTCATGAAACGTGAAAATTTTAAATTTCAGCAAAAACAAATTTTTCCGTCTATTCTAATGGTAATTTTTTTTCCAAAGTGGTAAAAAAAAAATTCATCTATTCTATAGTAAGTAGTGAAATAGGTTTTATCATTTTTTTTATTTGTTTGAATAGGTTTAGAATGCTATGGAAACGTTGAAATTTTAAATTTGAACAAAGAAAACAAAATAATTATTTTGAAATTTTTCCAGTATCTTGGTTAAAAAATTTTTTCTTCTGAAATAGGTTTAGAATGTCATGAAACGTGTATATTTTAAATTTGACCAAAAAAAATTTTCCATCTATTCGTGGTAATTTCTTTTCCAAAATGCTAAAAGAATCTTACAATTTTTTTTCTTCCGAAATAGGTTTGGAATGTCATGAAGCGTGGAAATTTTAAATTTGAGCAAACAAAATATTTTCTTCTATTCTATAGTAAGTACCTACTTATAGTGATGAATACATACATTTTTTCAAGAAAATTTTTCGGAAAACTTTTTAAATTCGTTTTAATACGTTTAGAATGCCATGGAAACGTGGAAATTTTAAATTTGAACAAAAAAAAAATTCCACCTATTTTGGTGGTAAAATTTTTTTCAAAAATGTTGGTAAAAAAATTTTCAAAAATTTTTTTTTTTTTTAATGCGTTTAGAATGCCATGAAACGTGAAAATTTTAAATTTGAAGAAAGAAAAAAAATCCCATATTTTAGTGGTAAAAATTTTTTTCAAAATTGGTGAAAAAAATTTCAAACATTTTTTTTTCTGAAATAGGTTTAGCGCGTCATGAAACGTGGAAATTTTAAATTTGAGCAAAAAAAAATTTTTTTCATCTCGGTAAAAATTTTTTCAAAAATGTTGCAAAAAAAATTTTCAAAAAATGTTTTTTTCTGAAATAGGTTTAGCGCGCCATGAAACGTGGAAATTTTAAATTTGAGCAAAAAAAAATTGTTTTCACTATTTATTCCGTTTAGACGATCCACCCTGTATATTTTCCAGTGAAATTTCTACCATGTCTTCGCTGACAGTAGCGTCAACTATCCACCAAATTTGACTGCTATGCTTCAAGTAGTTTTTTTAGTAAATGCACCAACAGACAGACAGACAGACTGATGGAATTGAAAAACCTATATTTTCGTAATCTACGTGTTCTGAAACGTCAGAATCCGAAAAAATCTCGGAGGGTGATTTTTTCTCGAATACAATACTTCCTTTCGGTATGCGAGGGAAGTAAAAATACCATAAAACTAACCGTTTTTTAGATATTTGAGTCCAAATGTTGGCATTTGCCAATATTGAATAATTCTATTGGTTCTTTGTACACTTCACTTTTTAAAAATCCCCATAAATAAAAGTCTAATGGAGTAATGTCAGGAGATCTAAGTACTCCATTGGTACCAATCCATCTTCCTGAGTGTGTTTGATTTAAATAATTAACAACGTTGTGATGATTATGTGGGCCTGCTCCATCCTGATGAAACCACATACTATCCAACTGAGCGGGCAAATTCCTTAATAGTACTTGTAAATCATTTTGCAAAAATTGTAAATATCTTTCACCTGTTAAATTCTCATGGTAGAGGTATGGGCCAACAATTTAACCATTAACGATACCACACCAAACATTTACACCAAAACGATTCTGGGATCTGATATGTCTCATTCACCTAGGATTCCCTTGAGACAAGTAACGACAATTTATTATGTGTCGTGATTACTCCATTGTTGTGGAATCGACTTTCATCACTCCACACAATTGTATCTAAAAAATTTGGATTTTCTTCTAAGAGAATTGAAAATTGCGCCAAAAAAGCTAATCTCCGCTAATTGTCCCCTGGAATAAAATGATGAACTAAATGAACTTTATATGGGAAAAAATTGTATGTTTTAAGAATTCTGTGGCAGGTGGAACGTGCAATATTTGTTTCTTTCGCCAACTTGCGTACTGACATGTTTGGGTTATTTTTTTCTACTTGATGTAATACCAATGCAATATTTTCATCAGTTGCACTTCTTTTTTTTTCTTGTTGTTTTTGGTTTCTTAAAACCTCCATAATTTTTTAAATTAGAACACAAACTTACAAAACTTTTCCGATCTGGTAAAGGTCTATCAGGAAACCGTATTTCATATAAACTTACAGCTCTTGAGGCGTTTTTACGACATTCCCCATAAATTAAAATTATGTTTAATTTATCTTCATTTGTATGAGAAACCATATTTAATAATAAATATTCACAAAGAAAATAATAATTAGCTACAATATATGTATGTTGTTTAATGTATTCAGTACAAGAGATTTCTATGAAATATTTTGCAAACTGTAGAGTATGCTTCGACGGTAGATTTGTTTCAGTAATCTAGCGATGTCTGATATAGAGTGATCAAAATCGAGAATTTGGCGAATGCGCAGGGAAAAAATTTAAATTTCGTCGGACCTGCGTTTAAATTGGTGCTTAGATATTTCCGAAGTAATTGGTATCACAAAGACACAAAGCCACTCATAAAGATGTTTCAGGCAAAACCAAGTCAATTTCTATGAATAAGTATGAAATAATTATAATTGACATTGACTGATAAAAACAAAATGTCTTTGTGATGAGCGCCAGAATAAGGGCGAGAAACGTTTCAAAGGCTAAGCATTTCCAAGAAACAGAATGATTTCATGAAAATTTAATCCATTAAAATGAAAAATTTTAAGACAAGGTAGATAAATAAATTCATTTTAGGCCTTTGTTCTCATTTTTAACTGAATCTTCATGATCGTAGGGGGTTATGTAAATACTAGTTTAATCTGGATGGCCGTAGGGGACTGTGTGAATGCTAGTGTTAGAATGAAAATTGTCAAATAAGATATCAGACAAATTCATTTTAGGATTTTAATTTGCTAGAATTTAGGTTATCGAAAGAATGCAAAGATTTCATTAATATTTTTACACAAAGTTTTTCTTTTAGTTATAGATAGTAATTTTTCCTGCTGTTTGCAAAATCCTATAAAGAATATGTTTCAACACAATTATAAGCAAACAAATAATAATTCATTTTTAAAAACCATACAATAGTATCGAAAAATTTATGCGATTTCGACATCTCTTCACATAAACCGCTCTTACTTTTTCGAGGCAAAATTGGCTCTCCCCCCCCCCTTTTTTTGTATTTGATCGAGTGGAAATCAACCCGATGATATGGGCACGATATGTTCCGCAAATAGTTACGTGAGATAGCGGCCACCAAAGTAAGAGGTCCGAGGATTTCGCTTCTCCTGCGACACGGGTCCGCTTCGAAAATGAGAGCTGACTACTCGCTGTTTTATCAGCGCGCAGGCTGACCATTATTTTTGAATAAACTAACAAATAAATAAACTAATAAATAAATATTAGATTTTACGAAGCTCTTTCACCCTCGGTGTCGTGAGCTCTCGGGCTATTAGGTTAATAAGGTTCAGTTGACTGAACGACGATGAAATTTTGTTTCATAAATTTTGGTGTGCATTTTTTTTAAGACGGTTTAGATTTGTCTTTAAATCTTTGTAAACGTCTAATTTGAGCAATAAAAAATGAAAATTAATATTTTTGATCATTTATCAATAAAATATGTTTTTCTCAAAAACAAGGCACTCTTTGTTTAGAAAATTATTTAAAGAATATATAAATGTCACCTTAAAAATTAATATACCCAGCTCCCATGACAAATTTAAAAGGAGACAATGGTTGCAAAACATGTAAAAATTACGTTACGCTCGCCAGACTTTTGAATTTAGCTTAAAAAAATGATTCTACTTTTCAAAGCACCTGTATGAAATTTACGCAATTTGTGGTAAATAATGAACCAGTTTTGAAAAAATTTGTCTGTCTGACAATTTTTGTTACTTAATTAATTTTTCAGACTTAATTTCTTTTAAATTATTTTTCTTATGAAAGTGCACTTCATTCTATTACAACTTGTCTGGCTGATAATTTTTGTTCGTTAATTTGTCAGACTTAATTTGGAATGCGCAGCATCAATGCATCAGGATCAATCACTGGCATTTTTATGTACCATACTTCTTATTTGTGTTAGAATCTCGATAGACTGCATTTCATCAAATGTCTTGAAATTTTGGCTAAATTAGAATAAAACAACAAAAAATTTACAGAGGTGATGGACTTTTTCATCATTTCTTTATTACTGTTTAGTATTTTTCTACTTCGCCTTGTACCTACTGATTATAGTCCAAGATCCCACGATGCAAAAGTCAACGGGACGGGACAACACAACTAAAATTTTATTTTTATTCGAATGTGTCAAAAAATGACGTTTCTCGGTTAGAAAACAAAAGCGAAAGGTAGAGCTTTTTTATCTACTTCAAGTAAGCGGCCTGAAAAGACTTTTCCGACCTAGACCGGAAATATGATAGACAAAGAGATTAAGCGTTTTTAGTTACCTACTTTTTAAAATGCTGGCCCTTCTTTTCTACTATAATATGGTAATGCAGATGCAAATATATTTCAATTCAGGTGATTTTAATTGAATAAAATAAGAGATTTCTAAATTTTAATTGAATAAGAAACTTAGGATTATTAAACGTTGTCAATTAATTATTATAATGACTAGTAAGTATAATACCTACATGTAAAATGAATAGAAATTACTGCGTATGTTCTCACTTTATAGATAGGCAACACTTTTTACCTTCGAGTTTGCATAGTGGCAAAGCATAAAATTGCACAGAAAAATACTAAATGAAGTCTTTAATTTAACCTAATAAACAGTACAACGTACAACAACAAAACCTTATTTTTAAACTTTAATATACAAAAATGTTCTTATGTATGACTACATTGTCTCCGAACCTTTTATCTTAATAGTAAAATTGGAACAATTTTGTATAATTATCGGTCAGTTCAAACTTTCTAAGTCTAGTGCAATATTTTCAGTTAAATTGGATTGGGGTGCGATAATTGTCTGAGTTCTGTGTGTGTTTAGTGTGTTATATTCTGTTTGAGTAATAGAAGTGGTCAAGTGCAGTTGTTATTTATTATACAGTGTGTCCAACTTAGTCGGCACCATATGGGAAACTTTTTTATTATTGGTTTTATGAAAAAAAGTTATTCTTGATGAAAAGTTTTGCTTGGCCTAAAACCAAAAATGGAACAATCAGACATCAATTTTTTGCAGTCGTATACAAGGTTTGTCGAAAAATGTAAATTTTGCTCAAGGGTAAAGTACTTTTATTTATTACTATATTGATAATCGTTATTAAGAAAAGTTGATCCTAATTGAAAACTACGATCAGATATCGAATATTATCCATCTACCATGAAAAAACAATATCTAATAATTTTTGGATATAAATTATACATAATTTAATTTTGCCAATAATAAAACATTTACTGTATGGAAAAACACGATAATCTTTCAGTTCATTGGTATGTTATGTAACAATTTGCTATTGCATTTGAATAATTGATGCATGAATATCATAATAATTTATTTTACAATTGGAAAGTTAAACAGAAGATAACAAGTTAACTAATAAGTAACATTCATAACATTATTGGAAATGAAATAATTTGTATTTTGCTATTGGATATCCGACTGTAGTTTTTAATTAGGATCAACTTTTCTTAATAACAATTGTCGATATTGTAATAAATAAAGGTACTTTACTCTTCAGCAAAATTTACACTTTTCGACAAACCTGGTATACGACTGCGAAAAATTGATATCTGATTATTTCATTTTGGGTTTTAGGCCATGCGAAACTTTTCATCAAGAATAACTTTTTTTCATTAAAGCAATAATAAAAAAGTTTCCCATATGGTGCCGACTTAGTTGGACACACTGTATATGACCTTAATTCACAGCCGTCTATTACAAGAAAACTTGAAAATTTTATCATTTGACGGGTAGCATGTAAATCTTAAGAACACAATATTCTAATTTTCCCTATCATTTTAATAACACATAAGCACATTTGGATAAAAAATATTGTATATATACTTATATAATATATGACACACGTCCGAAAAACTGTTTTTCGGACTCCTACGAATTGCCAATATTTCGTAGTCGCCCGAAAAACTAGATTTTTCGTCCTTGTGACATAAACTACTATTATGAAATTAACAAAATATAATAGAAATATTAGATCTATCTCGGCAGTATGTCATACCTATATAACTCAACTCTACATCTCGAAATTTATATAGAATATAAAAAAATATCAATTATTTATAGTTATCTTAGTTTGCCTTGCCTTATTTTTTCGCATACTTGGTACAACGCCTCCAAATGATAAATTTTCATTTTTGGAAACACATTAAATTAAAGTGACGGCTGTCCAGCTCATTACGCACGAGGTGTAAGAAATTATTTGGATCAAACTTTTCCACAGACATGGATCAACTCCTTAAAAAAAACATGTGTAGTTTAAGATCCATGCATAAAAAATTGGTCTGGCCTTGAAAAAATGTTTCTCACCATCTCAGACATTAAGAAATGTGCCAAATGTGGCCGTGGCACTTAAAAAATGAAGTCTGTCGTAGTGAAAAACATGTTTTCGCTGACAGAATAATTTTTATGCATAAAAAAGATTTCAAACTTAATTACAGAAAAAAATATGGTGCTGTTTTAACGTGGCCATTACAAAAACTTATTTAAACAAAAAAAAACGTTGTCATGACGCTTAAAAATTAAGTCTGACATGGTAAAAACATTTTTTCAATAACAGACGAATTTGTAAGCATAGAGGGGATCTTAAACTTCAGTTGTTTTTTTTTCTAGAGAGATGTTATGAGATGCCAGTGGTTGATTCTGATGGATTGATACTGCGCATTCAAAATTAAGTCTGACAAATCGATTAACAAAAATTGTAACCCAGACAAGTTGTAACAGATAGAAGAGATCGCAGAAGTTTAATTTCATTTTAAAATAAAAATCAAGGTGGTTACTTTCATTAAAAAATATATAAAAAATTAAGTCGACAAATTAATTAAGAAAAATTGTCAGACAGACAATTGTTTTCAAAAACTGTTCACTATTTAGCACAAATTGCGTAAATTTCAAGCCGGTGTTTGGAAAAGTAGACAGGATATTTATAAAGTTTTATTACAATTAATACAATAGTGACAGCTATGACCAGGAAAGTTATGAACAGAATTCAAGACTTTTTTTAAAGACGAGTAGGTCCGAAGGTTGTGTAATAGAAAAATAAAATATAAGTACTCTTAGTATTATTTTGACACAAACTGTGTACACTCCCGAAACTCTACCATACTCCTGGGACCCCTGTATATTGCCACCTAAGTTGATTTTTTCCATTATCCATTCCTCACATTTTTTTCGAAATGCAAAATTAAACTTATTTCAGTTTCAGTATAAAACTCCCATCGCCTTTAAAGATTGAAATTCTACATCAGCCTCGATTTAAAATAGCAATCACTTAAAAATATATTTTAAAGAGAAACTAATGTTTATTTTTTCATTTCGTTATAACATATTAACATTTTACATACCTCACGTAAAAACTGAAATGTAAATTTAACGTTTTACAACATTTAAAATATCAATGAATTCAATCCGCAGACAATATCGTATCAATTTCTGAAACATAACAAGTGTGATCGTTCTTGATTAAGTGTTTATATAATGAATGGAAATACTTTTATTGAAATGTACCTACAATGAATTAATTTGAACAAGTAGCTAATATGTTTGCGCATGTGTAATTTACATTGGAAGCATGACGACGCTTCCTATATTTGTTTGTGTAGCGTTCACGGCCGCCGCGACGCTTAAGATAACATTAAACAAGTGAACATCGTGCACAACATACTTTGCAGTTGTTCCCAACTTACCGAAGTTTCTGACGGTACCGAAGTGACGATGGAGTAATTATATCCTATTTATTTACACAATGTTCGTCGAATTGTAAATTTTGTAAGTATGCAAACTGTTTTGTTGAATATTTTGTGGCATTTGTTTATTATATTTTCGTATTTTCATTAGCGGGTAGAATCCGACGAAGAAAAAATGTTGCACCGTATTCTCGCGTCCAGAGTGCAGCCTTTATTGAGGTTTATAATTTATTATGTTTGAAGTTGTAATATTAATGCAGTGTAATAACAATACTATTAAAATTGTTTATATTATCATAATTTAGTGAACTTGGGAAGTACATTTATCGGTATATTTTCAGTATTTTATTGAGTATTTGGTCACTTTAAAAAAATAAAACTTTTAATTAAAAAACCTTTGTGACAAAATCATACATAAACTGGTTTTTTGAATATTTTTTAACTACTACACTATGTCACACCTGAAAATATATAAACCTGAATCGAAATTATAAAACAATAATCTGTCAATTGAAAATAAAAATTGAGAGTTAATACTTCGGAAAACTGCTCTCTTTCCGTTATAAAAACTTAAAACTATCTTTATATGTAAAATATGCATTTCCATGGATACGTGAGACATTTTATTAATACTTACGTCCTCTCTGACTATCGCCAAATAGCTAGATCTAACATCGGTGGACTGATTTGATAGACATTTATCTTCGTTTAATAAAATTATATCGGATCCCTTAATTTGTATTTTCGTGTTGGTGTATAAAGAAAATTGTAGAGTCCTGCTGGATAATATAATTGTTTTCTCGTGCACGTTCACAAATTTTCTATTTTTCAAATTCTCCCTTTATGTTCATTAACTCTCGTATTGAAAGTTATGAGTGACTCGCCAACATAACGCACTCGTAATGAACGCTATAAATACAATTTGATCAATTTTGACAATTTAGTTTTCGGTAAGACAGACCTTAATTAATTATCCGAAGAAATGGAAAAGTTTTTTGTACGAACGGGTTTTGTTTTTCTTTTCTTTTTCTTATGGTACGTTTTGTTGGTCTGTTCTTCAAAACAAAAAAAAAATGTTTGTCATACTCTATCTATTAAATATTCTGTTCTTATGTGATGAACCATTGGATCGAGCTATTCAGATTTTAGTGCATTTCCACCTTTAAGTCTTTAACAATGAAAATTTTTATAAAATATGTAATTATACTTATCAATATATGTTTCCTGCTAGAGTAGTGCAAATGCAAAAATCTTTGGAATTTAGAGAATGTATAACATAAAAGACTGAGTAATACTGAAAATAAACGATTTCTGACATAACAGGTTTCCACTTCAGTTATCATGTCATCTATAATCCAAATATTTTTCGTTACATTTCTTTCGCTAATTGTTTTTTAAGATTGTCCACCCTGTAAATTTTTCGCTAGACATATATCAGATTTGTTTCTTTACAATTGCATTAACTAAATGCCAAACATTATTGTCAGCCGTCATGTATTTTTCATTAATTATTTATTTTAAGGTGTACAACCTATATGTCTTTCACCGAAAGTATTTGTTCGTTGGCAATAGGGTATACTTACCAAATGTTTTTCCCCGTCAAGTATTTCTGTAGGTCTTGGGTTAACAGATAACAGACAGACAGACAGACACACGGACGGCCGTACAGACAGACAAATAGACAGAAGATGTCTCTGATAGTGATTTTTTCACGATTACAATACTTTCTTATAGTAAGCGAGGGAAATAATGTTCTAACTTGTATAAATAGTTATTGCAGAATTTAAAACAGTGGTATACAGTATGTCCCACTTTTCATGACTCCCATATCACAGCTCACTTATTAACAATGCGATTTGGGTGGAAGGTACAGTAGATTGTGTCACGATAAAATATCGAAAAATCCCACCAGCTGCGTTCGTCGTTATGTAGAAAAATTAAACTAGTTTTTCAAAAAGAGATATTAGGCAATGTTTTAACTGTAAAACAATCTCATAATCTTATTAGTTGTTATCAGAAAGTCTCTAATATTGAATTTCATTAAGATAAGAAAATAAAATCTTCCTTTTTAAAGTACCAATTTGTTACATCACTACTTGGCCTTAGAAAAATTAACACCGGTTAAGGTGATAACCAAAGGCAATTCAACCAACACACAAGTAGTGACGGCGAACGGCTAGCTGATCTGGTGCGTGGCTGGGATTTCGTGGGTTCAATTAATATATATTTTTTTAAATCAGCCAGAGGGTGAACCAATATTTTTGTGATATTTTACCTAGCTAGTTTGTTCCAACACTCAGAGGTAGCTTAAAATGATGTAAAAATTATGAGCGCCATCCACGGAAAATTTAAGAGTTACTGCTACCCCTGTGATGGTGAAACTAACCGCCGTGGAAAGATTTGATCTTATGGCGGACAGACAAACAAAAAAAAGGAAAAATTAAATTTTACGATAAAAGATACTTATTTATTAATAACTTCAGAAAAATCATCAATATAAGAACAAATCAACGAATTTAATCAATATAAAAAGTATAAAATAATGTTATCAATTATGAAATAGAAATATTAAATAG
This sequence comes from Stenurella melanura, assembly GCA_963583905.1. Classification (NCBI taxonomy): domain Eukaryota; kingdom Metazoa; phylum Arthropoda; class Insecta; order Coleoptera; family Cerambycidae; genus Stenurella; species Stenurella melanura. The sequence continues at coordinate 57,592,243 of OY757310.1, forward strand.
TATTATCACAATTTCCAAGAATAAATATTTATAGCTTAATTAATTTATCATTAAAAAAAATATCTTGTGCAAAGAAAGTTATACAGTAAATATTACACAAAAAAAAACATCAAGGAAATTCTCAGAATCTCACCAATCCTCCTGATGATGGATAGATAGTGGATGAGGGCTCCTGGTGAGTTCAGACAGAAGGCCCCTCGACGTGGTTTGACGTCTTGCTAACCTGTATAATGCTAGGGTTTTGCTGTTGGTTTGGATTGACTGGACTAAACTGGACTTGACTAAACGTAATTTGACTAGACTATGCTGAACTTGACTAAACTATGTTTGACTGGACTATCTGTCTTATGAAATCTAGCAGGCACTTAACCATCAAAGGAAAGGAGTAATTTTCCTTGTGTAAATTAGGTAGATTATTTGTACTAATTATGCAAATTATTTCGGTAAATTATTTAAATAATTATTTGTATTAACAGTGTAAATTATTTATTAATTATCTATTATCTATTTGGCAGCAAAACTCTTTTATTAGATAGATCACTAAGAGAAAGTTTGATAACAGCAGAAGTGACACAACTCGTGACTGAATTATTATCAAAAACTTTAAGTCAAAGTATATGCTGCTACAGAATTTGCTACAGAAATAGCCAATTCTGCTATCAGCCAGCTAATAAAAGTGATATCCCCTCTCAAGTCTCAATTAACATATTACCATACTGTAAACTAAAAATTACTAAGAATTTGGGTCCGCGTTGTTCTATGCAACTCATAATACTTCCTGCAGTATATTTGGTTTAACCAATAATTAAGAAATATGTTCTGTGAAATACAGATATATTTACTATTCGATCAAAGCCCCTGTGTTCTATGAGAGCTGTTAGCAAAAACTGGAATACAAAAAGAGTTAAATGGATGAAACATGAAAATATAATAAATGTGTACATTCCTAGACAGATTATCTACGATAATTTAATGTCTGGCGTTTCAGTTACTAGAGTATGGCAAATACCTGTACATATTTCTCAAAAATTCATTTTGTTTAATAGAATTTAATAAAATTACTTAAAGTTGCCAGATGCACGCAACAAATTATTAGTCATAACTTTATTTTTGGACGTAATAAAGAGTTAATTAACCTGAAGAAAGACAGTCCTACCATTTAGAATTAATCACGTGATGCGTTGAACAAACTGTGATTTATTTATCTATGTAAATTTTATTATTTATTGAATTGTTCATGAATTAAATTTGTTTAAATTTGAACTTTTTTTATTTCCAAGAAAATTATTGTTTGAATTTGACTGTTAAGTAAACTGACTGACGTCACATGATTAATTATAAATGGAAAGCCTGTCTTCTTCCAGCTTAATTAACTCCTAATTACGTTAGGAAATTAAGTTATGACTGTAATAATTGGTACCTTAAAAAGGGAAGTTTTATTTTCCTACTACGTGAACACCAAGTACACTATCTTATTAAAATTCGGTTTTAATGAGTTTTTGATAACAACGAATAAGATTATGGGATTATCTTGCAGTTAAAACTTTGCCTAATATTGTTGTCTTCATAACGAGGGGCGCCACTGGTGGATTTTAAAATATTGTAGCGCGACATAACAATTTTTTTAAAAATCATTTTCCACCTGAAAATCCAGTTTTAAACTAAGAAATCATGAATTTTTGTATCCTTTTTTTTATAACTAAATTTTCGTCTTCCCATTACGCTAAAGGCATGAAACCTATTTAAAACATGGTCTCGATGTTAGCCGTCATTTTGGTTCACCCATGAGCCAAATCCAGAAACAAACCATTTTATTTTCTAGCCCTAACATCGAAGCCATGTTTTAAATGGGTTTCATGCCTCTAGCGCAATGGGAAGTCGACGAAATAAAAAAAGCATACAGAAATTCATGATCTTTTGGTATTTTTTTTAAATTTTACTGGTGCCAGCGCCATCGAAAAGAGCAACATCGAATATGTAAGAATATGTGTTTTTTTCTAATAAAAGAATTGAGCCAAAACAAGATCCTTAAACGTCAGTAGGTACATCGTGCCCGTCCCGACGTTAAAGGGTTAACCCCTTAACGTCGGGATGGACACGATATACCTACTGACGTTTAAGAATCTTGTTTTTGCTCAATTTTTTTATTAGAAAAAAACACCTATTATTATATTTTTCGAGGTTGCTCTTTTCGATGGCGCCAATACATTAAAAAAAGTCATTTTTTACCTAAAAGTTCCGTTTGATATTGATTTCGCCAACTTGCAGGTTGACACATTAACCGTCTTCAGGTTTTCATACATCAAAAATCAAAAAACAGACAAACAATAGACCGTCTGTCTGTTGGCGTTATAGCTAAAAAACTACTTGATGGAGAACAGTCAAATTTGGTAGGTAGTTCTCGCTACTGCCAGAGAAGAAATGGGTATATTTTCACTGGAAAATACAGGACCATCTAAAGAGAATAGATAATAAAAATCTCTTTTTTTTCTCTCAAATTTAAAATATCCAGGTTTTGTGATATTCTAAACCTATTTAGACAAAATAAAAATTTGAATTTTTTTTTACTATTACTACATTTTCACTCTACTACGTGGAAGTAGAAGTAAAAATGTGACAGATGGCAATAATATTTGGCATGTAGTTACCACAATTGGCGAGGAAGACACCTTCTATATTTGACAGCTTTTATTTAATATTTAGTTTTTGCTGTCGAATGACCAATCTGTATATTTTTTTGATCAAAAGTTATAAGATTTTCTTTGTAATAAAAGTGATAACTACATTCCGATCATAGGCGCCGACTTTTGAAATTTTGGCTGGTGGCCCACCAGTTCTTCCGCAATACTCATTATTATAATAGTCCACGAGAAAATTTCAACAAAGGATTAAACTTGGAAAGTGCTCCGACCAGGACGAGACCTAGGTACCCCCCGTTTTCGAGGGTGTTGAATGCGATGGCGATATTCCACCCCTCGGGAATTGCCCCTAAATGCGAAGAACCACCCCCTTTTCGCGTTTTTTCCGTTCTAGGCATGCGAGGACTTGTCGGATCGGGTTCTTCGGATAGACCGTATGGACTGTGATCATCTAATATATAATCTACCCCCGGGGTTTAAACTACCCTCTCCCCTGAGACTTAAATCTCAAAAATTTCAAATTTAACGTTCCCACATACCCAGTAGCAAGAAATATTACGACAATTTTAAAACAAAAATTTTATTAAAATAAGCAGCATTAAATAAATATTAACAGTTCTACTTCCTACTTACTTCTGCTACTACTTCTACTTCTACTTACGGTAGTATTAACAAAAATAAATTCTCTCTTCAAGAACAAAATAGAGTACCTACTTAATATTCTACTACAACTACTTCTACTACTACGGAGTCCAGTTCTGTTAGTTTTGGAGTAAAAAAAAAATATAAGTGCAATCACAATATTTTTGGCCGAGGGCTCCGGTTGAACCGGAAGTGACATCAACTTTTTTTTCTTATATGGCCGCGTCAGATGAATGCGATGTAAGAAAATTACTAAGTAGGCTATGGAAATTATTAGTAAGGTTGTAGACTTGTCTGTAAAGAAAAAAACAGTTGTTTGAATTACTGATAGGTACCAGTATTTTCAGTTTTTTTTTCAAAAAAACGGAATTTCATTTTCATTTCCGTAGGGGTCCTATGGAATTTTTTTTAATGGAAGTGTGCTATTTCTTTTATTAATCAGAAATAATGATTCATAAACTATAATTTTTTCGCCAACCTTACTAATAATTTCCATAGCCTACTAAGTAATTTTCTTACATCGCATTCATCTGACGAGGCCATTTTGAAAAAAATTAAAAATTGTTCGTATCTCACTTATTTTTTGGAATTTTCTACATCTGAAAAAACTGTTGCACTTAGAAATTTATTCTTAATGAGAAACAATTAAAAAAATATAGTCATTCCAGTTAAGAAAAAAAAGTTGATGTCACTTCCGGTTCAACCGGAAGTGATATTTTCATTCCTGTTAGTCTAAAAGTAGCCTATTATTGTCTAATTTTTAAATACAAAACAACCAAAATATTGGGGGCGTACCGGTACACTTTCAGCGATTTATTTACTTTTTTTTTTTAAATACGTTCTTTTCGACAACGATAAATTAAATAGTTGTATTTTTGATTTGACAAGCAGGCAGTATGTTTCTGGATTGTCATTGGTATGCCATCATATCCAGTTGACTTTTTTGGCTTAGAATTTTGTACAATTTTAATGATAATTTCCTGTTATTGACGAAAAAATCATTAAAATCACAAAATAACCTACAAAGTATCTGCAAAACTATAGCACTGTAAAGCTGTAAATTCTACTACAACATTGCTATAGTTTTGTAGATATTTTTGTTACTACGTGATTTTAATGATGCCATTTTCATTTTCATTCATTTTCATTTTGTATATTATTCAACAGAACTATACTAGGTGTCTTCCTCGCCCGTTGTATTAACTGTGTGCCAAATATTATTGCCATCTATCACATTCTTATTTCTAATTCCACGTAGTAGAGCGGAAATATGGTAATAGTAAAAGAAAATTAAATTTTTGTTTTGTTTAAATAGATTTAGAATGTCATGAAACGTGGAAATTTTAAATTTGAGAGAGAAAAAGAGTTTTTTATTATCTATTCTTAAAATAGATAATTCCAGTGAAAATCTACCCATTTCTTCGCTGGCAGTAGCGTCAATTATCTACCAAATCTGACTATTCTTCATCAAGTAGTTTATTATTTACAGCGCCAACAGACACACACAACAGACCGACAGACAAACAGATAGACAGACTGACTGAATTGAAAGACCTTAGTTTTCGTAATCTACGTGGTCTGAAACGTGAAAATCCGAAGAAATCTCGTAAGCAAGGGAAGTAAAAATGGTCACTAAATATTTTGAAATAAAATTTCATCACCGCCGCACAGTGGGGCCAATGTAAGTAAAAAATAATTGCTACACTCGTGGAATCATTAAACAAAATTTTCAGTCACGGGAAATTGTTGAACAAGAAAGTGCACCACCGCTTAAAAAAAATGTTAAGATTCTACTCCCGTTCTGAGGGATATAAACCGATTGAAACGTTGAAATACAGCAATAATCATTTTTAATTAACTGGGATCAAGAAAATTTTGATGGATATTAATTTAATAACATTTGCTCTCGTTGTTGTTTAAAAATGTAGTATACTCCTATATCTGATACTCAATGATTGATTAGGGGTCATAAAAGCTTTTTTGAGGGGTGAATACCAACAAAAAAAAATTGTACGAACCCCTCAGAACGGGGGTAGAATCGTATTTTTTTAAGCGATGGTGTACTTTTTTGTTCGCATAATTACCCACAATTTCCCGTGACTGAAAATAATTTTTATTGATTCCAAGAGTGTAGCAAACATCTTGAAATTTTTACTTACTTTGGCCCCACTGTGTGCCGCCTAGTTAATTGAGGCTTATTGCTTGCCCAATATCGGTATTAAGAGTAGATATGCCCCGACAAGCTGCTAAAATTTGCAACAGGGGAGGTGAAAGGGAAACTCCAGTGGGCGGTCCTTTAAAAACGATAAAATATTATTTTATGTATTTATAGTACTATGTAGTAGTAAATAGAAATGAATGACCGCGATTCCACTTACGTATAAGCTCGAAATTAGTTCATGATTGTATATAAATTCTACCTGCCAAAGCTCAAAGGTTATGCCGACACATATATCCTATCATTCTAACCTAAATGCGTTTTTAACATATTATTCCTTCAATAAATACAGTATTTATAATTTAAACGGCTAGGTATTATTATGCTTCCCTAGAATTTTAATTTGTAATATGGAGTATACGAGTATATCTATATTTTTGCATAATGGAAAAGATATTCAATAATTAGTAATCTGCATTAATTAATAATAATCGTCAATAAGGAAATAATAATATTAAATAAAAAGAATAAGAGTTGATGAGGTCCGATAAAAATTATAAACAAAAATTAGTGGTATGCAATATTGCAGCTACGGACACACGTTTCAGAGTTATTGCTCCTCATCAGCGTAGCATGGCATAAATAATATTGTTATATTGTTAAAAGCAAGACCAACAAAGATAGGAAAGCACAGTATATTGTAGGTACTCTATTTTGTACCTTCGTACCTCATGTGCCATATATGAAGAGCAATAACTCCGAAATACGTGTCCGTAGCTGCAGTCTTGTTTGTTATTATAGTACTAATTCTTGTTTATAACTAAATGGAAAACTTAACATTTTAATGTTGTTTAGTTTTCGTATGTGTAAAGCTTTAGCTGTCACATCATTCAACAAATCAAAATTTAAACTCTTGGATCCTCAGGGGATTCCTCAGGACTTCTTGAATTTTTATTTTGTAGTCTCCCTCAAATAATGGTAGTTTACCAATAAACAAAAATTAGCAACTATTGTTAAAATCAAAAATATACACCACGCAAGTTGTTTTATCCAATAAGTGTTATGCGTATAGTATTAGTTATTTATTGGTCTAATTTGTCTATACTCAATATTCTTAGAAACTGTTAAACAGAAAAAAAGTTTCAAATAAAAAAGATGTCTCCATATTTATTTCTTCTCAGCATAGACTTAAAGGGTTTTCCGTTCGTTAACTGATCCTTGCAAATACTCACATTTTATCGACATGGTTTTTGAAAAAAAACGTACTTTTTATAATTATTAAAATTTGACCTTCATATTACCACAGTTCATTAATAAATATGTAGTGATGACATAGTAAAATTGAGATCCATTAATGTTTTCGTTTTTTGAATTATGGCAAGTTAAACAAAAAAATAATTTTAATTATTATTGTTATACATCCAATAGACGCCGAGAATAAGAGAAATCATTCGCAGAAAGTCAGTGATAAGTAATTATTTATAAGCATTATACTATTCAACGGATTATTATGAAATTCAGTAGTTGTCTATCGAGAGGTAAACCACCGTGGGCACTCGTTCTCCGAATTTTAGGCAGGCTGTCGGCAGCCATGGCAGTGGCGGTCATATAATTGAAAGCCCCGCAAGTGCGGCTGGTTGGAGTTACGCAGGCGCCGCCGGCAAGGCAGTCTCGGCAGTTCGTGTAATTTCTACAAGTGGTTGACCTCTCAGGTACTGTTTTGATAGTATATAGTATAAAATAAGAATTTCTTTACAACCCTAACCTGAAATTTGCAGACGTAAATGTAGCAAGCAAATGCCAATTTTTCGAAGTCAGTAACAAGTAAATATATCGAGAATAAATAAAGATTAAGGATAGAGGCAACCTTTTATTTGAAATTTTACTTTCTAGGAGTAGTAGTTCTCGATTTGACCAAGGAACTAGTGTTATATACTTAGCATATATCACATATTATATAAAATAACTTGCCTGGTGTACACTTAGTTTTACGAATTATTATTCATATTTTCTTTAAAAATATATGGATGGGGAGAACTTACAAATTTGCTTTTATAGTAGACAAAAGTTTAATGATAGATGTTTTAAACTAAACCCCGCATCAAAATATCATTAATAACTTTAGACATAGTAGGTTATTTCTCAAAAATGGATATCTCTGGTTTTACTGGTTAGATTTTAAAAATCCAAAGCATCAATTATTTGTATCAACGAAATTTAATAGTGCATTTTTTTTAAATACGAATGTCAGAGCGATTCTAAAAATTTGCAAAATTTTGAAAGTAAAAAAGATGGCTAAAATTTGTATTCCAAAATGTTTTCTCTACAAATTTTGAAAGCAGAGATAAAAACCTGCAACTTGAGTCTTAGAACGTCTACATTGGTGCGCGATCTCAACAAGAAAATATTTTCAACATCGGTCCACATCACCTTCTGGACAATACTTTTAGCTCTGATTTGTTAAATTTTCACGAAAGTTGATTTTTTCTGGAAAATATTTTCGGGTTTAAAGGAGTAAGTTGGTTTCTCTGTTTCTTTTTACATTTTGAGCCTAGATTTCATTATTTTGACAGATCGATAGATAACTTTACTGCCGACAGTTTTTATCCCAAACATTTCTTTCTATTTTTCCCAGAAATAAAAGTTATTATGAAAAAAATCCTGTTGCTTGGTCTAATGCAACAAACTGATGCGTGTGACTTGATGAGAAAATGGGAAAATGTGCGCTTTACTCTTGTGTTTCTAACTCCATTCATTGCAAATCGCATCGCCCCTTATAATTCTATATTCATGTGTTTACGACAAGAACACATCTTTAAAATTTAGTATCAATTGTATTGTCCAATAAATGTTTTCAAATATACCAGCATACCACCATTTTATAAAGAAGAATTGAAACACAATTACACATTATTGTTAGTGCATGGGTGGCTACATATATCTAGTTACTATATTGTTATAATTCCGTACTTGTAGTATAATCAAAGAGTAGAGTACCTGTTAAGTATAATAGTAAATTAATGGAATTTGATATTTTATTGGGCGTCCCGTGTTATTAGAAATGATTTGGTTTAATTTCTTATTTCGTTCCCTTGTTATATTTTCTCATTCATAAAATAATTCTGGGTGAGGGGCGGAGCTTAAACAATAATAAATCCAGAGGGAGCTCGTATCAGTGTAACATTTGTTGCAAAATGTGCCTTCGCACGGTTCCGTGCTATACATGTTTTTGCAAAAAGTATTATGTTTTTTGGAAAAATAAAAATAGTACGATACACAGAAAACATGAATGAAGGTTTGTATCGAGTCCTTTTTCTCATATTTTGATTCTAAATATTTTTAAAAAATCATAAAGTTACTGCTAATTAAAACAAATCTTATTAATTAATACCATTTTTTTTCAAAATATTAAAAAGATACAAACCTAGATTGATATGTTTTCTTCTATTTTTCGCCTGTACAAATTTCGTAATTGCAATGGTCTAATTATAATTTGTCGCGGACGGGGCGGCGTTTGAAAGTAATTTATTTCTGATTTTTAGACGGCATACCCACTCTTAAGGTCGGTTAAAAATACGGTTTGATTTTGTTGTTTGTGACTTTGACGGTGAAATATTATTTCATAATTCCTACTGACTGTTTTTTGAACAAGGTTCAATTAAAAAATGCTCTTTTTAGTGGTATGTAGCGTAGCTTCTAGAAAATAAAAAAATATGTGAATCTGCAAAAATGTTGCAATTATAACAGTCGTATTGGATTAGCCATTTTGAATTTTTAACTTTTGGCGGAAAATTCAATTTCAGCTACTATGAAAATAACTCACTGCTAATATTAATACTCTTTTGACGAAATTTGACACCGGCGCATCCGTCAAAATCTCGAATTGAAAAACTTTTTCCTATTTTTGTTCATCTTATCCGATTTCACAGCTTGATGAAACTAATATTAGACTTCCGTCTAGCTATACTCTACCGTCTGCAAGGATTTTATAGAAATGGCTTAATCTATCCCAGAGTAATGATTAAACAAAGTAAAAAGATATACATATGGCTAGAATAGAGAACCTCCTACTTTTTAAAAATAGTTAAAATTTATTAGAAACCATATAAACTACTTTGTTAATACGTGCATGGATTTAGTGGCGCCAGTAGATGCTGGCACACCAGTAAAAAAATGCTGTACGTATAAACAGTTACTGACGAGAACTAGCGAGCAAGTCTTAACATTACATGCATTGACGCAAAAAAGTTAGGAGTTTCCAACTTTGTAGCACGCCAGTGTCAATTTGTATACCACTATAAATTAAAGTGCACGTGTAAACCTTTACTTGCACTGTGTGTGAGTAATAGAACATTAAAATGACCAATAAGAAGTCAACAACTAGCAAAAATAAGTGGACTTCTGATGAAATTATAAAATTTCTTAAAGTGTATGAAGAAGAGGCGTATTTGTGGGTAGGAAATTTGTTATTGTACATTTCGGAAAACGGTACAAATACTGTAAAGATGAAAAGAGTCTCCGGATATTAAATATCTCAAAGTTACATGTAGTTTCAGTTTTGCAGATAACGCATTTCTTATTGAGGTATTCATTTTTTCAACGATGGTGTTACACGTTCAAGCAGAATGTCAAAATGTTCCTTTGGCATCCGTAAATGGTTTCCGTAAAATTCAGGTTCTTCTGTTGAAAGTTCTGTTAACAGTCTCTCTGATGCACCTAAATCGTCTCTACTTGCAATCCATTTTTAAACCACATACGACCTCTTCGCTTATCAATTAATTTCTTTTCAAGATCGATAATCATCTGTTGAACAATCCTTTGCAGAACCATGCAGCACCCGGTACGAATTATTTTCTTTACTTTAGTACTTGACATTTTGCTTCAACAATCACCTGCACTCTGAAGTCAAAGAATGAGACTGGCGAGACACAATTTAAAACTGTGTGTAAACCTATACTGGCGTACAAGTTGAACTGGCGTGGCAACTGGCGCCACTAAATCCATGCACGTATAAACCCGCCTTAAACTTCTTAACTCATTCCATGATATTAAAGTTTGACATTTTACACGGCGTTGCCATTAGTAGCGGAGGTAAAAGTACTTTTTCTGGCGCTGTGAGCTGTGATATAATATTGGTGGAGGTGAAAAAAGAAGAATCCAGTTTTTGCATCCTTTTCCGTCCCCGGGACCATTTTTAAATTAACAAGAAACGTAAACTTGCAAAAAAATCAAAATATATGCAAACCTTGGAGAACGTTTTAATAATTATTAGACACATTCTACGAAGTTTGCACCCTGTTACGATAAACGGAACTTTGCAAATAGTTGTTTTTTAACTTTATAATGAAATATTTTGAGGAAATAAGTTGCAAGTGATTGTTTATGCAGCAGAATAGGGTCAGAAACTCGCTTGCATTCTGCATAACTTTCTTTAACCCGAAAGATTTTTTTCATATTTTTGTTATCTAGCACGGACAATATATTGACGTTTTAAGCAATAAGTAGGGGGTCTAAATAACTCTTAAAATTGGGTTGCAAATGTTTGTGCCACCAATAAATGACATAATCTGAATTTGCATCTTCGTATATGATTTTCCAGAACTTAATTAAATGACCTATTATTTAAATAATGAAGTTATGCTTGACAGGAAAAATTTGAAAGTGCAAATTTCATATAACATTCAAATAATGTATTCAAATACTTGCAACTTCACAAAATACCCGGAATGTATTTTATCTGCTTTCGCTTTCCTTCTGAGACATTGCAAATTTATTGTTTTTTTAATTACATCCACATGTAGCTTCAGATCAACCTGCAACCCATATATTAATACGGAACATCATTTAAATAAACAAAATTAACATAAGACAATACCTTATAGCAGGGAACCGACCCACCTAAAAAACGAATGTAAAAAGAGGCCTAAAGAAACTGAAAATGGTTTCCCATAGAAAGTCACCTGCCCTATTCTAATGATCGTCGTTTACACTTGTTGATAACTCAATTCATAACTAACGGTATATAGTAGGAGAGCTGACGAACACTATGGTGAACGATAATGATCAAAATGTTCACTCATTGGAATCAATTCTTTGGTCTTTGGGTATGTTAAAACCGATCGTCTGCTATCTCAAAATGGTAACATTAAGTTGTGGGGTGTATTAGAAAAGGGATAGTTTTAGGTTTTGGTGAACCATGGTGATCAAGAAAAATAATGCAAAAGTGACTAAATACAACTGGTTTAGATGGCTTTTCCACCTAAGCAGACGATTTTGTCGGTAGCTTTGTATATAGCAGACGCCGCTGAATATGTAAAAAATCACGTTATGGTGAACATTGATCAAAAATAACTCTTGCGCCAATCGATCCAGTTATTTTGGCTGAAACAAAAAACACATTGGCAGACGAAAAAATCGGTAGCAACTTCCGAGCAGACGTTGTCAAAGAGGCAGGTTGTGGTTTGATGAACGACATTTATCAAGAAAAATAATGTAAGGTATGAAAAATACATCAATTTAAGATTTACACTTTCACCTAAGCAGACGATTTCTTCGGTAGCTTTGCATACAGCAGACGCCACTGTAAATGGCAAAAATTACGTTTCCTTGAACGACATTGATCTAAAATAATTTTTATGCCCATCGATGAGGTTTTGTATGCTGAAACAAAAACCACGTCGGCAGACGAAAAAATCGGTAACCACTTCGGAGCAGACGCTGTCAAAATGACACAAGTCTGATTTCGATGAACAACATTTATCAAAGAAAATAATCTCATGCATTAAATTTAATACAACTATTTTACATGACATTTTGACATGTTTGCACACATAGACAATTGTGGCAAGTTTCGAGTAGTGACTGTCAAAGTTCTAGCGGATTTTTAATAGATTCATTGCTTCTATGCAAGTAAAAAACAGTCCAAAATAACAAAAAACGTAGAAACATATTATTTTCAAAGCATAATGTGAAAGTAAACAAAAATGTGTAGATCTAGCCAAAAAAAATAGTCATGCGGCTATAGTACACGGAACATAAAAATGGCTCATTAATAAAATGAACTCAAAAAAACAGAAACTAAAATGTAACAATGATATCACTAAATCGACTTGTCTTGAAAAAGACCCTAGACGCCCAAGTTTCTCCACCTTGTAGAGCGATACTGATGGAAAAAACAGCCAGAACCAATCAAGTGGCAGCCATATGCCATATGGACATATAATAATAATAAATATGAACCATATTGGTTCAGAGGCCCGCAAACGCCCAACGAATTACAAGATATACTGCATTCAAGTAGCGAAAATGCCGAAAGTGACGACGATTTGTCATTTGTAGAATCAATCAGCGACAAAGATTATGATTGAAAAATTATTTCGGAGATTTATGGAAAAAAGTAGTACTTTTTTGTGTAAATGTTTATATTTTTCTGAATGCTTGTATCTTGGTTTGTATTATCTTTATTTTATTTTATATGTGTACCTACAAGTACTGTACAAAATTTTTTAATTTTTATGTTTGTCTGTTTTGTTCGTTTTAAAAATAATCTTTTTACGTTTTTTGTGATATTACCATAGTTATTTATGTAGGTCGGTATTCTATGCATTTTTTATATACTAGAGTATATGTTTTTTTAAATGAATGTCGATAATGTTCATTTCGTTCTATAATTATAGAAGTTCCTTGTGATACAGTACTATAATGTACGATTTAGTGATATCACTGTGTCATTTTAGTTTCTAGATTTTTTGAGTTCCTTTTATTAATGAGCCATTTTTATGTTCCGTGTACTATAGCCACATGACTGGTTTTTTTGCTATATTTACACGTTTTAGTTTATTTTTACATTATGCTTTGAAAATACTTTGTTTCTACGTTTTTTGTTATTTTGGACTGTTTCTTACTTGCATAGAAGCAATAAATTTATTAAAAATCTGATTCTTATTTTATAACCACTAGATCTTCACAACCACTACTCGAAAATTGCCAGAATTGTTTATCTAGGCAAACATGTCAAAATGTCATGTAAAATAGTTGTTTTAAATTTAATATATGAGATTACTTTCTTTGATAAATGTCGTTCATCAAAATCGGACTTGTGTCACTTTGGCAGCGCCTGCTCCGAAGTTATTACCGATTTTTTCGTCTGACAACGGATTTCTTGTTTCAGCATAAAAAACCTAATCGATTGGTGTGAAAATTATTTTTGATCAATGTCGTTCATCGAAACGTGATTTTTGCCATTTTCAGCGGCGTCTGCTGTATACAAAGCTACCGAGGAAATTGTCTGCCTAGGTGAAAGTGTAATCTTGAATTGATGTATTTTTCATACCTTATATTATATCTCTTGATAAATGTTGTTAATCAAAACAAGACCTGCCACTTTGGCAGCGTCTGCTCGGAAGTTGCTACCGACTTTTTTGTCTGCCGATATGATTTTTGTTTCAGCATAAATAACCGAATCGATTGGCGCCAACATTATTTTTGATCAATGTCGTCCACCAAAACGTCATTTTTGTCATTTTCGGCAGGCGCCTGCTATTTACAAAGCTACCGTGGCCTAGGTGGAAAATTCATCTAAACTAGTTGTATTTAGTCACCCTTGCATTATTTTTCTTGATCACTATGGTTCACCAAGATACGGAGACAGAGCCAACTCAACCTGAGGAAGAAGCTCACTCTTATCAGGACCCTCATTGCACCTGTTCTGACCTACGTCTCCGTTGCCTGGGGATACTAAGCAGCCACCTACCTCAAGAGGATACAATCCGTGGAAAACGTCGCGCTTAGGTGTGCAGTGGATGCACCATGGTTTGTCAGAAATGCCGACATCTTCAGAGACCTAGACTACACCCCAGTAACTGAAGTCATCCGGGACAGAGCGAAGAACCCATACGCCCGTGCTGCAGAGCATGGGAATCCCCTGGTCATACAGGTGACTGACTATGACCCCAAAGACGCTCCGAGGCACAAGAGACTGAAGCTTCAGATCCTGAATAATGGGTAAGTATAACTCACCCTTCATCTGCTTGAACCCGATCTTCAAGGCCGCATGGAGACAATGACCAAAACACCCAATTACCCGATCACAGGGGTACCTAGCAAACAACCAGCTTGGTACCCTTACCCTTAGCCCGTGCCTGCCTTAGGCGATAAGAACGCGTCTTTGGCCGACCACAATCCTTGAGCTGTACAGCCCAACCTTCCTTTCTGACGAACTCGGAGCACAGGATGCCAATTGGCACCCTGGGCTTCCGACTAGTCAAAGACCCCAAACCTCATTCCAAACTCCGAAAGGTCTCGGCAACAGCCAATTCCTTTCACGACAGAGAAAGGACGCTCCCGGGAGCCGACATGCCAGCAAAGAAAAAAACCAAGACAGAAGAGCACCAGAAGAAACAACCCATCTGGTAGAGTCCAACAGCCAGGACAAGAGGAGGTCTGCTAACCTCGCCAACACCGTCCGCATCTGCGGAGGGGGGGGGTGACGAAAACTACAGTCAAGAATATTGGCGCGCGCGGTTCACCAAAACCTACTTTTCTAATACACCCCACAACTTAATGTCACCATTTTGAGACGGCAGACGATCGGTTTTGACATACACAAAGGCCAAAGAATTGATTTCCACGAGTAAACATTTTGATCATTATCGTTCACCATAGTGTCCGACAGCTCTCCTACTATAACAAGCAAACAAACAGAAATAACGACTTAGAAGTTCAACTTTCATAGAGCGTATAAAATAAAGCATTTAAACTATCAATCTATCGTGATACGGTGTAACAATATTTTTTAAAGGAATTTACACTCTTTTTTCGATAGGTATTCCACTTCAGAGATTTCGCTACAAATATTTTTTATGGTGTCTCATAAAAGTTTTTATCTAGCTATAATTTGACTTTGCCGAGTGTTCGTAATAAAAAGATCAGTTTAACATATAGATCGCTGAAATAAACTAAAGTGAATCGTTGTTTAACGCAATGTTAGAAAATTATCTATGAAACGACAAATGTTGCTTTAGTCAGGCTGTGTTTGGTTCTTTTCGTTACTGCTATTTTACTGTTTGATGGTATAGGGTTATTGGTATTATGGTGAATCTGAAAATTATCATTTTAGACAAAGTAGATAATGTCTACATGAATTAAACATTGCATATTAATAAATTTAAATAATAATAAATAATTTATCGATAAACTAGTTTATTACAGTCAATAAGTTATTGTAGTGCGGTTTGCCAAGCCGAGACAGAACTTTATCTCCACATGATGCCAATATGGTTGGTGCATCGCTGATGCAGCATAGTATTGGAAGCAGAGTTCCATCGTTCTGACTTAACAATCGTGAATTCCAACTTAACAATTGTGAAATCTGAGTTAGAAAACAATTAATATAGCCCGGGAGCCAGCGACAGTTTTCGTGAAATCGTTTCTATAAAGCTAGATTCATTTCCAAAGAGAGTTTAGATGGTATCTATAATGAAGGTGCAATTCTACAAAACTCTTAGTGGTGCATAAATGAGTAAAAAATTAAACAAATAGATGGACGAAAATTTCGTTCTTCGAATTGTCACGAATTGTCAAAAAATTACGATTGGCCTTCGCTCCTGCCGGCCTCAATTTTCGATTTTCACCTCGCGATTCACGTTGTATGGTCATTGCCGACCTTCTCCTAGGCATCGAGATATAGAACGGGTCTCCGATCGTCGTATTTATTCAGTTCTTACGTTTGAAAAATTGACTTGCGGTCCTACTAATTGGCGACTACTTTTTAAGCGGTTTCCCGAATTCGAATCCCGCCCGAGGATACTTTTTTTTTTCGTTTTCAATTTTTTGGCAGAGCTTTTTGATTCTATAATTGCTATTCGCTCCGTTCTATTGCATTTCTCTGAAAAGTTTTGCATTTTCCGCCGCGGAATATTAATCTGCACTATTTCGATTAAAAATCAGAAATTTCTTTACCGAAATATATAATGTAATGGAGTAAATACAAGCTTATTAACAAATCTATAAAAATACTGTCTCTTCATTAATACTAATGAGGAATATAATTGTCGTGATTTGACTACGTATTGCCGTTTTTGTTACGTCTACCAAAGATTTAGCCACCCTATAGTCGAGGTAGAATGTGATTTTTAATTAAAATAGTGCAGATTAATATTCCGCGGCGGAAGAATCGAATCAAAAATATGTGCCAAAAAATTGAAAACGAAAAAATATATATAACCCCGGACGGGATTCGAACTCAGGAAACCACTTAAAAATAGTCGCCGATTAGCACGACCGCAAGTCAACTTTTCAAACGTAAGAACTGAACAAATACGGCGATCGGAGACCAGTTCTATATCTCGATGGCGAGGAGAAGGTCGGCAATGACCGTACAACATGAATCGCGCGGTGAAAATCGAAAATTGGGGCTGGCAAGAGCGAACATAATTCGTGACAATTCGAAAAACGAAATTTTAAATGTTTACTTTTTTACTCATTTATGCACCACTAAGAATTTGGTAGAATTATACCTTCATTATAGATACTATCTAAACTCTCTTTGGAAAAAGATCTAACTTTATAGATATTAACGCAAAAAATCTGTCGCTGCCTCCCGGGCTAATAGCTTCTTGGCCTTTCTACGCTTTCTTGGCCCTCAAATCTGGACTTGAATTTGGTACTAAATGATAAATTACACAGGTTTACAAAAATTTAAAAAATGTTCGACCAATGGAATTCCATTACCGTACCCCGATGGTTTTTGACGTACTGAACACGATGCCGTAGTCTGTCTTGCGTTATCACGTCAGCAATCAGCATTGCGAGAAAACTTAACCTAAAAGTGCTAAAAATACCTTTCTGCCTTGTTCTTGCACAAATTAATCGAAAATGAAACGAGGTACACAGCTGCCGTTTGCGCCATTCGATTTCTCTCGCCTTCTTACGTACCCCTGATTTTCTTTCAGATTTTTGCTGGTACTTTAATTTTTTTACAAAATTTTGAATCAATGTACGTGATTTCGACACCTTTTTACATCTAATGCTGTAACTTTTTCTAGATCCTTATTGTACTTGGTCGATTGAAAATTAAATTTCCAATCCGATGATGTAGAGTACCATCCTCTACGGTGATTTTGAAGTGAGATATTGGCCGCAAAAGTGAGAGGTCCGAGGATTTCGCTCCTTGAGCGACACGGCTAAGCTTCGAGGGCCATTTCTCCCAAACACAAGCTCTTACGGGCTTGACGGCAATTTCTGTCATAGAAAATCGAACGAGATAGATATTTTTAGCACTTTTAGGTTAAGTTTTCTCGAAATAATGACGTAATTGCGCAAAACGGACTGCGGCATCATGTTCAACACGTCAAAACCCTCGGGGTACGTTAATGGAATCCCATTGGTCGAACCCTTATTTTTTGTTTTTTTTTGTAAACCCGTGTTATCATGACAACATTAATGAGAATATAAAGGGCTGAAATTGACATTACGCTTCAATTGTTATAGAATCATTCCTAGGTTATGGCTGATAGCGAAAAATTCAGATAAAAGTTGTTGGGTTGTTATAGAGTTACCTAAGGGTCATTTTGACTTCACCTTGATGAAGCCATGTCAAGGTCATTCAGAGGGCGATTTGAATTTTTCAGTGGAACCAGCTAACGTCTTGGACACCATAGCTCTATATACTATATACTTCAAACTTTCTTCTGAAGCATTTTGTGCTGTCAGAATGATTTTGTGCTCGGAATGATTCGTATGGAAAGTATGCAGTGGCCTTTAGTTGGTGCATAATATCAACTTTAATCTCTCATATCTCGACAATGAAAGGTGCGTTCAATTTGAAACTTTAGAGGATTAATGTCTTATGATAGATAAACTCTCATTAAGCACTAAATTCAAATCCAGAATGAATGATAGCAAGGAAAACGGGCGATTTTAATGATCACTCTTTGTCATGAAAATGAAACTAATTCTTATAAACAAAGCAATAAATATTCAACTAAGGTAAATGGAAGAAACCAGTATACAGAGGAACTGAAACTGTGGGAAGAGGTGACCTCTGATATGACAATAATGCTGAAACAGTTCACACAAACGTCATCATACTAAACACGCGTTTCGCCAAGCAAGTTCTCATCATCTGGGGATGATTAAAACCTTTTTTCAAATTGAGTATTTATAATGTTCGTATGTAGCATTCAGTATTTTGGTGTTCATGGAAACTACTTCAGATCTATATACACGGGAAGAGAATATTTCATTGAAGAAATTTACAAACCTATAATATTGTAATAGTTGCCACCATATATCACTAAAAATAATATATTTTGTAAAGTATAATTGAAAGTTAAAAATTATAATTTATCACTTTGAATAAGCAAGTACCTAAGTATAAATATTTTACTTTGCAGCACTACCTATTACTATGAATAAATAAATAACTACCGAATCATCACCATACTTCCAAGATGTCATCCCAAGAAGACACAGAAGCTCCATCTGCGAGAAACTCAAAAGATGCCATGTTTGAGCCAAAACCGAAACCGAAAATGATTAGAGTATTAACAGTTTTAGCATATGTCCTTAGTGTATCCATGGCAGCTATTCTCCTTTCAATATATTATATTTTCATGTGGGATGGGCGACCTCACATAGGAGCTAGAAAAACTTTCATAGAGGAACAAGACAATAACAGGTAAGATTCATACATTTCTTCTATAGAGCTCACTTAGCGTTTTGCTTATGTTCTAACTATTCAAGTTGTTTAACTAGAGTTTAGTTATAGCTATTTCACCACTTAACCAGGACACGTACACATGGACATCAACATAACAACCATTCCCTGCGATATTGCCATTAGGCATGTTGTGCTACTCAACAGCAGGCCTGGCGAGAGGGGGGGGGATAGGGTAATTCCTCCGAACTCGGATTTAGACAAAGTCTCTCAGAGCTTTCTAACAACTGAAATTCAATTATCGGCAATGACGACTAGTCACGACGGATGTCAGGGCACATGACGCAATCCACACACATGAACTATTTCACCAATGACTGCCCGTCTTTCACGAAAGACACTGACAATAACTTTACACCACACAAACCACAGCACGGACAACACATATAACTCACAAAACTTACACCTCACCCCTCTCTCTTATTTCCACATACTTCCCGCTGACATCAAAAGCTCATTAAGTAAATAGACACGTAAAGCTGACGCATTATTTATAGCAGTTTTTTTTATTCGTATTTTCCTGCTCATCTGAAATATTACCCAAGGCTCTCAGAATAAATTTCTTAGCTTTACTACAAGTTTTCTAAATCTTAATAAAGAATAATCCTATTGTTAAACAGACATAAATCGTGGAGGTGTCTCAAATAGCTGCATTAGTATCGCAAGTCTTCTAAGTCCCCAGTCATCCACCTGACGGTTTTCTGTATTATATACATTTCATATGTAATACATGAAATAATTATTTCTTATTGTATACCATGAAATATCTAGTTTTTAAGGCTTGCCATGTTCACCATAGTTAAACAAAATAATATACTTTTAAATGGAAATGTAATGGATTTCTTAGAGGCGCCCGATATTAAGTATTATACCAGGTGTAACAGGATAATGGTATACCCCCATGTTCTCCTTTATACATACGTAATAAGCGGCACTTTTTGACATACAATTGATTTTTTTCACTTCCAGTTTCGCTGGAAGTGACAGTAACTATCGATTTTTAAATGGAACGCCCTATATATTATTGCATTTTTAAATTCTGCATAATTTTCTAAATCCAACGATGCCAAATAAGTGACATTTCAAACATCCATTTTTTTTATAATATAATTTTTAGTTTTCCATTTAAGTGTGCCATGACGGTTCCGATTTATTCTAAATGACCCGTGTAATGCTACAAAAATCGAAATCTCGTTAAAAACACTAAATTACGTGATTTATGAGCAAATAAAATTCACCAAAATTGTTTTTGGGGCAAAACTCAATTTTTTCAAATGAAACCGTATTGGTACCGTACTACCATTTATTAGTACTATTAATAAGGAATCTATTCATATGTCATATTAAAATGTGCGATAAATACAAACAAAATTACAGCTAAAAGAAAATAAGAAAACACAATTTTATAATTACCTTGTTACACATAAGGCGGTTTTGAAATACAAAAAATTAACACAAAACATTACAACAGTTATTCGCAATGCTGCGCATTAACGTCAATGCACTTCTGAACTCGCATAGTATTTATCGCACGACGTATGAATAAATTCCTTATTGATAGTACTAATAAAGTACTAATAAATGGTACCACGGTACCGATATGGTTCCATTTGAAAAAAAAATGATGTTTGAAATGTCACTTATTTGGCATCGTTGGATTCAGAAAATTATGTAGAATTCAAAAGTGCAATAATATATAGGGTGTTCCATTTAAAAATCGAACGTTAGTGTCACTTCCGGCGAAACCGGAAGTGACACGAAAGTGTCGCTATCCTAAATTTCAATCAATTATCTTCAAAACTAAAGGAGAAAAGGGGGTATACCATGAACCTGTTACACCCGGTATAATGTGGAAAGATATTTACGAAAAGTGCTTAAATCTCTTCCTTCTGTACGAAAATTGGATAATCTTGATATTTTATATAATGAATTTTCATTTAGATTTATTAACAGCTTAGAGACTAAGCATTGTGTAGAAGCAAGTTTGAAAACTAAGGGGCCCGTAAGCTGGACCTCCTCTCTTCCCCCCGGGCCTGTATTTTCTCTGCACGGCCCTGCTCAACAGCGGTCTAGCCCACTTCTAAAGCTCACTTCATATTTATAAGGTACATAAAAAACTTAAAGCTGCCGACGGAACTAAAATAGGGGGAGGCCGGGGCAGGCTTTATTTCTCTACACTTGATTGAATACATAATAAGTATGATGTATTACTTAATAGACAAAACATCATTACTCTTACATTACTCTTATGTAAAGTATGTTCTGGCATAATTAAGATAAGCAACAATTGAAAACACTCCTTTTATTATTTCAGATTTCTGACTCTTGCGATATAGTTAGGCAAATCACCCCTAACTAGAACGTCATAATAATAATAATAATAATAATAGTTTAGTCGGCCAATAAGAGCAATACAGATTGGATAAGTCAATATTTTATAGTTTATATGTATATATGCATATATACACGTGCACACGACAAACACGTAGGCGCGTATACAGGGTATCCCAATAAAAACTCCCAGGCCGGATATATTTTAAACGAATATTAGAGATATTTTAATTCTGTAAAAGCCAATTTGTAGAGCATAAAGAGAGCTTCATTTTTGAATATAATTGTTTTTTTAATATATCAGTATATAGATGGATAAATATTTCTTTAGAGCACAGTCCAAAGAAATATTTCGATGGGAGAAACTTTGAAATGAGGTTTATGTGAAAGAAAATGTATTTCTAAGCAGATTATGTTCTAAAAAAAAATACCATAAAACTAACCGTTTACGAGATATTTGAGTTCAAATGTTGGCATTTGCCAATATTGAATAATTGTAATCTCTTCAACATTTCAGTCCTTTAAGTGGGACAATCTGTACTTAATTTACAAATTTTAAAAGAAAATATTTAAAGAATATTAGAACATTAGGACTTAAATATCTCGAAAACGGTTAGTTTTATGGTATTTTTTTTTAGAACATGATCTGCTTAGAAATGCATTTTCTTTCAAATAAACCCTATCGCGCCATCTATATACTGATATATTAAAAAAAACAATTGTATTCAAAAACGGAGCTATCTTTATGCTCTACAAATTGGCTTTTACAGAATTAAAATATATCATTCGTTTAGAATATATCCGGCCTGGGAGTTTTTATTGAGACACCCTGTATGCACACTGCACACATATATAAGCGTTTGTTAATATTATATACAGTAAATCTAATAGTCAAGGAATTATTATATACATATATACTGTTCTATATTCTGCTATCTATTTTATATTTTTATACGTTCGAAATTTACTTCTTAAAAGTAAATTGAAATGAGTTTACTGGGCGCCAAACAGTTTCTTAAAAGCTGTTAATATTATAGACTATAGAACACCATTAGCATGATTATCTACAATCTATAGAATGACTCTTACTCGAGGTCCAACGAAGTCGGTTCAATAAATGCTCATCGATCAAGATAACAATCTAAATAAATCAAACTCAGTATTGAACGAACAAAGTATTAATTTATTAACAAATTTGAACTTGGAATGTAATTAACAAATTTAAATAACAAATCTAACAACTAAAATGATAAATATGGCCTTTATTTAAAATAAATATGTACCATGGATTTCTGATATTGTAAAGCTTTACCTTGTCTTTCTTTCGACTCGAGTAATGTTATATTATAACCTCTAACTGGTTATTATGATCCTTGAAATATAATGTCACTTGACTGACTTTTTAACCTCTCAAGGCTTCTTCTTCTTCTTTACTGGATTGACGTTTGTTTCTAACCTCAAATTTATTTTCAAGATTTCCTTGAAGTATTTCTATCACTTGCTTGACGTTTGAAATTTCTTCAGCATATAAATTTGCTAACTGGATTAACAAATACTTCCCTCTTCTAAATCTGCTTTCCGGATAATCGACTTCGTAATACTTTCAAAGTATACTCACTTTTTATATTTAATCAACTTTTACAATTTATTCTTGATATCAATATATCTGGATTGTAATTTTCTAACCTTTAAATTATTCACCACTTTTCTTCTCTTTTCAATTTATTTATTTATTCTTGTATGAATATTTTTCGCAGCTCGCTGTTCAGCGGTGTATGATCAACTGATTTGTTATTTTTAGTCGTTTCAATGGGTTAATTTCCAATATTTCAATTGTTTTTTTCTATTTTGATCTAATATTTCAAAATTTAATTTTAATTTAAAATTTAAACTATTCAGTTTTGTTTGTTCTTTACCTTAATTGAATACTGTTTTTAATTCTTTAATTTTCCTGATAAGTTTCTTATTCTACTTTTCAGGATTAAGGTGGATAATTGTAATTACTCGAAATATATTGACATATTACATATACTTTCTTAAAATCTACTTATAACTACAATTAACAATTCCAATCTCAAATAAATACTAATTCATACATTTAGATGAATAGCAATGATAAACACAAAATGCTAGTAGTTAAAAACGTACTGCAGTTTTCATATTGACATAATACTGATATTATAAACTAAAACAAGAAATTGATACGCCAACAAACATTTAACATCATACTATTAGTCCTTTCTTTCTGCATGATGTGAAATATCATTTACAAAACACCTTTCTGCAATGATATTTGAAAATATCTGAAAACTTAAAATGTCATTCAGTGTTTTGTAATACATGGACTTACTATTTCTAAAATAATCACCCTGCAATGCAAATACTGATAATAGTCTTTCATTCTATATTCATTTTGTGTAGATTTACAGTGTTTCTACACAAAATATGATTTTCAGCCCTAAGTTTTGACATGCATGTCAGATTTTATAAAATTTACTTTTTTGTTTTCCAATTTCATTCTAAATCATTTTAAATGAGATTGTGATTCTCTATAAGTTCATGTTTTATTATACTATTTAGAATAACCTTGTTAAACTAAATTTACTTCATTTTATGTTTATTTAAATATTTTGTTCGTATTCAATATCAAGTTTCATTCTCTGCATCCTACTCGCTGAGAATAAGTGAACTTGAATTAATTAAATAAACCACAGATATTCCTGCTTCTGTATGATCCGTTAAAGTAAAACTGTTATGGTTATTTTCTAAAATACATACAATTTTGTGAATTTTATTTATGATTTCAAACACGATACTTAGGTAGTGTTCCACAGTGTGGATACACAGCAATACATACACATACACATTTAAATGAAATTTACACGAAAATTCTACAACTATTTACACACAAAATGTTAAACATTGAAATAATGAACTAAAATATAGACACATCTAGCAATTATTTTTATAATCAAAACATTCTAGAACATAATATGTACACATATTTAAAAGGTATTCCTTAACACGTTTCTTAAAAATATGTATAAACATATATTTAAGAAAGTTTCATCTAATTAATTGCAACCGCTGTTCAATTATTGTTATATTTAAAATTTTAATCTGCGAATTTAAATTTTGCAAAATATATAGAACAAGTTTTTAAATCTGACAATAAAAAATTTGAACATTGCACACAATATTCAATTAGTTGGAGATGAGTTTTGTGTCGCAAATGTGTGTTCATATCTAGAAGACGCCTCCTTGTTACATCATCCAGAGGATAGCATACTATAAAAGGGAACAGCTATATTCAATCACCTTAAACAATCATATACATCAGTCCATTAGTAGGATGGGTAATTTTGTTAGTTATAAAAGAGTAAACACACGGGAAAATCTGCAGAAAATTTATGATGATTACCTAAATTAAGATAAGAGTTTTATGTAAAGAGCAGCTATGCAATTTAATAATAACTATTTTTCAGTTATATGGGTCCAAATTTTTTAAAACATATTTCCTACGCTGAAGACTCATTCTACAATGCTTCCAACAATTTTTCAAATAGAAGTTTTTCTAATAATACAAAATATCATGTATCTTCAACGGATGTTCTGAGGATGGTGAACGGAACAAGCGACGAATACGAAGTAGTTTTGAATGCAACGAATATACAAGATAATGTTAAGCTGAACGGAACTGAAAGTTTATCTGGTACAGGTAAGATTGTAATAACTGGGAACCCCTTAATTACATGAACTAAGTTAGATATTACCATTGGTATAGTACGGAGTGCCTCAATTACTTTGCAGACTTCGTCGATATTATAGTACATTAATCAAAATCGAAACAGTGCTTACCCCTTTTCTTTCTAGGTGGCTCTATCCCTTTCTCTGCGCATCGCAAACAGGATATTTCACAATTGAACCTCCCTAAATTTTAAAATTAACATCTCTATACATCGAGTAATAAAACACGTTATTTCTCAAAACACTATATTTACAGAGATAATGAAAACAAATGAAACAACAACCACAAACTTTTAACGAGTAAATAAACTAACAAACAGTAATGACGCAATACAAAAAAATGAAGTGGTCTGCAGCAATTTCAAATCTTTAGATGAATCGCGGGCCGAATACTCATAGGTTAATTACATCACATTAGTCTACGTGAAAAGGGTTCGCTACTCGAGTATTTACTGTCCTGTAGATGTTGACCGAAGACACGCTAAACCAGAAGTCCCGATCTTACCTCTTCGAAATAAGACCTTCAAATGTGGGTGGTACACCCTGAAAGCTTTACCTATCAAACCATTACCTACGTTAAACTATACTCCATTTGAAGTTGCCTAACTGACCATGATATTCACGAAAAATGACTTTATTTGCATCACATGATGCCTCGAATAATCACTAATATTTTATTATCCTAATTTGCCCCATTTATACCAGTAAGGCAAATGAAAAAACCCTAGTGTCAATTAATTTGCTTTTATACAGGAAAAAAATCTATCTTAGTTGCCTTTGTAGTTGTACTACTAAAATTATTACATCTATTTTCTGGAATGCTCGGTGAATCAACTACCTTAGTCTCGGTTCCTAGAAGGACTTGAGGCAAAACAAATTATTCAGACATGAAATAATTTAGATAGTTCTGTATTCCTTCCATGAAACTTTTTTAAAGTGTCGAGCCAGTCAAGTCAAAAGGACATCTTTCCGGAGATCTAACAAAACCAGCGAAATTAAACAATATAATTTAAATATTTATATATGACTTGAAATATTACCAACGCCTGAACTAACAAAATAACGGTTGTTCTATACACGACAGGGCTGTAGACTACCCCTAAGTCGACTTTTGTTACAAAAGAAACTATCTACAGCTGTGCCCATGGTAACAAACACTACACATTCTTCATAGTTCATCGGAAACCGATAACTTGAGTGACTGAAAGAATGTTATGAACTATAATTTTATCAATCGTATTTGCTTTGTCGTTTAATCAAATATCTATCATACAAGAGCATAACTAACCATGATAAATGTAAGATACTTTAACTGTATCGAATTTAAAAATTAAATAAGCTAACTTCAAAATAATTAAATCAAATATGGCGTTTAGAATCACTAAAAAAATCTGTGTTTAAGTAAGTATGTAACCATTTTTTCTATACAC
The DNA here is from genome assembly GCA_963583905.1 of Stenurella melanura. Taxonomy (NCBI): domain Eukaryota; kingdom Metazoa; phylum Arthropoda; class Insecta; order Coleoptera; family Cerambycidae; genus Stenurella; species Stenurella melanura. Next base: position 57,618,907 of record OY757310.1, read on the forward strand.
AATGTTCTGGATGTCGTTTCTCCAACTTCTTCTTGGTCGTCCTCTGTTCCTTCTTTCCGGTGGAGTCCATTCTAATATTTTTCGCGGCCATCGGCCTCCTTCAATTCTCTTTACGTGTCCGAACCATGTCAATTGTCTTTTATCAACTGATTCTGTTGTACTGTGTGTCATTTGCATGTTTTCTCGGATTGTCTCGTTTCGAACATGGTCAATTCTGGATTTTCTGCAGCTCCACATTAGGTAGTCCATTTCTGTTGCTGCAAGCTTTTTCTTGTTTTTCTGGCTTACATCCCAAATCTCGGCGCTGTAGATAGTCGTGCTTTCCACTGTACTTTGGTATATTTTCTTTTTTGTTTCTCTTCTAATATCCCAATTCCACAGTACTGAATTTAGACACTTTGTAATGTTCTGTCCTATATTAACTCTTTGGATGGTTTCATCTGCTACTTCCACGCTTTTTTAATATTACACCAAGATATTTACATGATTTATCTCCCAAGATAGTATCTCTTTCTAATGGTAAATTTTCAATTTGTATTTCCTACCATGACATATTCTAATGTTTTCATATTTATTGTCAACACTGCTCTTTCATAATGTTCTTTCAGTTTTCTTACCATGCAGCTTAAGTCATCTTGATCCTCGGCGATGACCACTTGGTCGTTGGCAAGGTAAAGAGTTTGTCGTCCTCCACTATAAGTCCAGTTGTTTTTATAGCATTTGTCCACCCTTTTAAGGCCCTGCCAAGATACGTTTTGAAGAGAGTGGGAGATAGACAACAACCTTGCCGGGATCTTTAGTTATATTAAATGCTTCAGTAAACTTCGTACCGTTCTTAATTCTGGTATTGTTGTCTTAATACATCGTCATGGTTGCTCGGATAAGATTGGGTTGTATATCTAGTTCCTTCATTGTTTTCCAAAGTTGTGCTGTTGGGACACTATCAAAAGCTTTTTCAAAATCTATCGATGCTATGTGAGTTTTCCTATTTCGACGGACTCTTTTTTCTAGTGCTATCTTTAGTGTAAACAAGTTGTCGATTGTCGACCGACCTGCTCGAAATCCCGCTTGTTCCTCTGATTGTTTCGTTGTGATTCTCTCTTCTATAAAATCTCTCAATATCTCAATATTCTAGAATATATTCTTCCAACTGTACTGATGGCGGCTATACCTCGATAATTCTTGGGATCGTTCTTTGGTCCTTTCTTATGGATGGAGTAACGTGAGACTGTAGATGAACCTAGTATAGTAGGGTCTGGTGGACACGACAAGGATTTTATATAATTTAGGCCGGAGCCGTTTCGCCGCTACGATATCTAACAACTCTACTCACAAGGGGAATTCAAGTTACCCTTCAGACTCCCCAAGACGAAAATAGACAAAATTATACTTACTGTGATTGCTACAGTCTGCTCTCTCCGTCGAAATCTTATATCGGGCGGTGTACTTTTAATGAATATATCTGATAATTAGCACTTTCTCAGAAACACTTCTTAATAAGTAAGACCGTCGATGGATTCTATGAGTATTCGGATAGGTACAACAACGTGGCGGGTTCAAAGGAGACCCGTAGTAAGTAATTATCCGACGCTACAGAATCGCACGTCGGTCGCCAATCTTATAATTAGTGGATCGATAAGAAATCGAGTTCAAAATATATTCTCATTTATTGAAATACTTCATAAAATGTAAAAAAATATGAATATTCAACACTTAGCTAATGTATATAAGGCAAACATCAAAGAGCACCACCACTCGGCAAGCTGTTACTTCCCGTAGGAGTGTAACTCATCCAGCGTCGAGAGAACTATGACAATCGACTGTATAAAAAGATTCAGACTCTCATGTTTGAAAAATGTATGTGTAACTTTTTGAAAATTATTCACTTTTAATTTTGCACTGAAATTATCGAAATGCTTGAAATCCTTATCAGGATGCTTAAACAAGCTATTTATATGAGTTCGATGATTTCCCTGCTTTCACCAACGTACTAACGGCATCGAACCCAAATATACTTTGTTTCCGTCGACTCGCCTTTGAGCGACTACTATGGTAATGTCCGCTTGAGCCGAGATTAAAAGTATTTTGGGTTCGTCGGAATCGACTCTCCGAATTTTTTTACTAATTTTATGTACGTTCTAGTGGTTTGGACAAGGATTATGCTCTCCCACTTTGAGGATAAATAAATGAGAATTTTGATTTTTATTGGAGAAATTGTCCTATTGATTTTTTCCTGAATTTTAAAATAGCTACTCGCTACATCCTGACTAAGGATTTCGCCCTGTGAACCACTAAATTCGTGATACTTTCGTAAAACCAAATTCGTGGTACTTTCGAAAAATTAAATTCGTTGTACTTTCGAAAAATTTGTCGGACGGATCGGTTTTCCGCCCTGTGCACTTCTCTTCGTGGTACTTTCGAAAAACCAAATTCGTGATTCTTTCGAAAAATGAGATTCGTGGTACGCTCGAAAAGTTTGTCGGGCGGAGGGGTTTTCCGCCCCGTGCAACTTGAAATTTTTTGAGTATTTTTGAAAATTCGAACGACGGAGCCCAAAAGCGATTGACCGCCGCCCTCGAGATGAAAAATTTTTTGGTCGTTTTTAGTGAAATAATTTTTTATGCAATTTCGATGAAATATGATGCCAAAGGTTATAATTCTTTTTAATGTTTCAAGGCTAATTTTTTCATGGATGTTTTGTCTGAATTTAATTTCTTAGTAAATTGGATACTTTTCAAAGAGATCGTTTTACTGGGTACAATGTGACAATTGGACGGAGAAGGTGACATTAGAAAGAGAGGCCAATAGTGAAAAATGGACAACACTGTCCTGCTAGAACGACCGAAGTCAGCTGAGTGTCAGTACCCAATGTCACTAAAATACACGTTGCTTTGTAATATATGTCACATGAAGTATTTCTATGTTCATATGTAAGATATCTATTTGTTTAGGATAGAATTGTACATTGAAAGAATAATTTTGAATCTTTTTTCCATAAAATGAGGAAACAACAGCCACACGTAGCTGTCATCGAGGTCTATATGTGACGTAGCACTTGTCGATTCTAATGAGTTCACCTATATTTTAGTAAGCTTGGTCAAATTCATTTAATGTGTACTCGACAAATCCCGAAACCGTTTCCGCCGGATGTCGTGTCCCTTTAATTTAGAGTTTACAACTGTCTTCGTCTATTTCGTCTTCTCCGTCTGACTGTCCTGTCTTGTTAGTTCTCTAATCTTTGGTGAGACGTTAGCCATTCTTTTGGAATGTTTTCACCATTAAAATATCTTTCAAACAAGCATCTTAATGTCTCAAATAGTTTCGGTGGCCCGAATTTTATTAATTTCGAATAAATTCCTCCTGGCCCGCATACTTTCTGAGTTTGGTCGCCTTAATGGCATTTTCTACCATTGTCATCTCCAAGTGAATCCTCATTGCAGACTGTATTTCTTCTTGTTCCTTAATAAATTCTGGTCTTCTTTCTTCTAATAGTTCTTTAAAGTGGTCTACCCATTGTTTATCTGATATGCTGTTGATCGTGTTACCACCGTCTGAACTTCTTATGCTTTTTATGACTCTCCATGCTTCTGAACTTTTTGTCCCTCTATACACAATAACTTCCGTTAAACTTGAAGTTTTTATTTATTTGGTCAATATATAAAATGATTTGGTAGCATACTAACTATTGAAATTAGGCCATAACCTTCACAGATGGTGAACGCCAGGGGCATGTAAACTATCACGTTTTACAAAAACTAGGTTTTATTATACAGTACACAAAATTACGTAGATATACAAGACGACTCTTTAGGTACAATGAACCTTACGCGATACCTTATGAGTCATTAGAATATATTCATTAAGACTGTTATAAAACAAATGTGTGTTGCAGTCGGACATTACCGACTGTGAATACTTATTTGAACAGTAAAATAAAAAAATATTGGCTGTGTGGGGGATTTTGTCTAACATATATCGACTTATCTCTAATTTAACCCGAAAAAAGTTAATCTTTGTAATTTTCAATAAGATTAGAATTAGTACCAATAATTATATATGTAATTATTTATACGAATCTGTACCTACTTAGTAAAATTTCATATGCATTAATTCAGTTAGTTTACGCTAAAATCATTATCGTTATGTGTTCTGAGTTCATGAAGACCTAATATATTTCATGGCCGCGATATTTATATACATTTGCCCTAAATCCTTACGTAATCCCCACATGTAAGTTTTCTTGTCGATATCAATATTATTATATAATATTATATATAAACTTGGGCAAACTACAATAAGGTATAGCATTAATTTAACTAATTTAACGACATAGTGAAAAAAACTAAGGGAGGAGACATTTCAACTAAATACTGGGCTGGTGGTGTGTTTGACTTAGTAATAGATGAAATATATAAGATGGTGTTGACAAGCTGATATCGATCAAATTATTTTTAGAATATTTGCAGACATATACTGTTATAAATTAATGATGTTTGCTGTTTGTTATGTACGTAAATATAAAAATGTGAAGAAATATCAAATTAATGATTTTGAAACAACTGAACATTAACAAATTAGACTGATTGACGATAACAATTGTCTCGCCACATAATGTCTTTATGAGATGTTGAGTACAATACATCATACATCTAATGAAGCCGTTGCGCTGTGTGGCGAAATAATTGTTTTGTAAAAATAAAGAAACATGTGAGTAAGACAAAAAATTTGTTTTTGTTATAGTTTTGAAATAATTTAACTTTTAATTTGTAAGCTACACACTGGTAAATTTAATAGCCCAGAAATATTTACCTCTAAACAAATCGGGGGCGGATAATTTTTTTAATGAGTTTTTTGAATGGTAAGCAATAACATCACGTAAAGTTTGCATGATTTTCAGACCGGCAACATGGAAAACAATTGAAAAACTTTGCTTTTGTGATATTTTCCCAAAATTTCGAAAATGAGTCTAGGTAGGAGAGAGTAAAAAATATTTCTAGAAAGAGCATACATATTTTCACACGAAAAATGTATCTACAAAAATTTCGTTTAATGCCACGGATTTTCCATACAAAATTAATGAAATGGAAATATTGGATGAAGCGCGGTGCAAGGTTGCCTGCGCCCGAACGCTCGTTTTGCAGTAATTGGCGCGCGAATAACCCTTTGCTTACAAACAAATTTTACACAAATTAGGAAATTAAGGAATCATTTTAAGGTTGGAGGTCTCACCTTTCTTATGCATATAATTGTATATTAAAATAAGGTTAATATATAGAAGCAAATGATCAACATATATTGCGTTCAAAAAATGACGTCATTTTTATATATTGTATGTATTGTGGGAAATTTTCGAACTTTTTTTTGGCCTACGGGAAACTTTCGAGAAATGTGTTACTTTGAACCTCATTAACTTACATTTGCTTAAGTTAATCTAATTTAAATAAACACTACTTCTGAAAGCATTATAATTTCAGAATTTGTAGAACAAATATGTGTATATACTATACCTGTTATTGGAACTGAGAGAAAAAATTACTTAGATACATAAAACAAATTCAGTTATAAAGCTATAAAAAATGTATGCTTTTTATGAAAATATTTTTTATTTTCCCTTACATCGAATCATGTTAAAACATTTCAAAAAATTCGAAGAAAAGAAGTTTTTGATCTTTTTCTTAATGTTGCTGGTCTGGAAATTACGAAGGCGTGGAAAGGACATAGTAAAAATATTTTTATAATTGCCAGTTTAAACTTGCAATTATCTATAATTGCAACTTTAAACTTGCAATTATACATAATTGCAACTTTAAACTTGCAATTATCCATAATTGCAAGTTTAAACTTGCAATTATCTATAATTGCAACATTAAACTTGCAACTATCCATAATTGCAACTTTAAACTTGCAATTATCCATAATTGCAACTTTAAACTTGCAATTATACATAATTGCAACTTTTAACTTGCAATTATACCCAATTGCAACTTTAAACTTGCAATTATACCTAATTGAAATTATGCATAATTGCAAGTTTAAAGTTGCAATTATAGATAATTGCAAGTTTAAAGTTGCAATTATGTATAATTGCAAGTTTAAAGTTGCAATTATAGATAATTGCAAGTTTAAAGGTGCAATTATGGATAATTGCAAGTTTAAAGTTGCAATTAGGTATAATTGCAAGTTTAAAGTTGCAATTAGGTATAATTGCCTAATTGCAAGTTTAAAGTTGCAATTATGGATAATTGGAAGTTTAAAGTTGCAATTAGGTATAATTGCAAGTTTAAAGTTGCAATTATGTATAATTGCAAGTTTAAAGTTGCAATTATAGATAATTGCAAGTTTAAAGTTGCAATTATGGATAAATGCAAGTTTAAAGTTGCAATTATAGATAATTGCAAGTTTAAACTGACAATTATAAAAATATTTTTACTATGTCCTTTCCACGCCTTCGTAGGAAATCATGCACACATTAGATGATCTTATTAATTACACTTCAGAGAACATAAAAAAAATAACCATCTGCCTCCGACCACGTTTGAGATTTATAGACAAAATTAGCTTAATCGCCTGGGCTATGAAGGGACGGAAATAAATTGGCATTTTTCTCCGCATACCTCTTTTCTCCTAAAAAGTTTGAAGGTCTAGTCAGTCATGAATTACAATTTTTTTTATTTTGTACATTTTTATCAAGTTAGTCGATGTCAAACTCGATATCAACTTGTAAATATCCGTTAGTGGTTGCATTACATTTTATAGACGTATTTTGTCTACATTAAAGTTGTATTTTATCCTATAGAATGTGCAATATAAATGAAAAAGTGAAATATAAAAAGTGCAGTATATCGGCGAAGAGTATAATGTTCAGCTTGTTTTATCCTACTCTCACAAACAGTATCAAAAATATACAAAGCGACCTTACTTAAAAATTTTGGACGGCATTTTCTTTCATATGAAAGAGAAGTACTTATGACAGCTTCATTGCAGAGAATTTTACAAACTGTAATTTTTATCTAACACATTATTCTCGTATGTCCAACGAAAATGGTATGGGTATGGGTATACACTGTGTCCCACTTTTCATGGAGCCACCCTCAAATCTCGCTCACCTGATATCCGAATGTTTTGAAATCTAGGTGGTAAATATATACCTATGAAGTGAGTCTTTAGACGTAACCACATTCGACTGTAGTCAGTGGCGTTCGATTCTATCATGGAAAAAGAGGGTCGATTTTTGAAAAAAAAGTATTAGCGATTTTATTAGAGAAAAACTAGTAAAATATTCCTAATCAGCACCTTTAGAAACCCCGTTGTACAAGATTACATCGTTGTGTGTTCAATGGCGTTTGAGATATGGGCCCTCAAAAATCAATTTTTTTCAACTTAAAATAATTTGTATCTGTGAAACGGATTGTCATATGAAAAAAATGTATTCTTTATTTTTTGTTCAGAATAATGTATTGTACTAGTATGAAATGGTTCTACAAAAAAAATTCTATTTTTTTAATAAGGCAAAAATTCTAATTTGTACATACCTACCATGTTTTCAACAAATAATGTTAAATAAAGACCTAAGTAAGCCATGAAAACAAAAGTTATTGCAAGTGTCAATGTATTGTTGAAAGTCAATAAGTTAATACGTTAAAAATTTAATGAATGATGGATTAATGTTACATAATAAGTGAACTGATTTTTTTTATGAAAATGGCTCAACGTTTAACAATGCAAGAAAAAGTGGAATTGGTTCGTTTAGTCGGAGATAATGCCAGATCATTTAGAGAAGCTGCTGATAAATTTAATTTACGGCATCCTGGCCGTCAGCGTCCCATTCGCCATAAATTGGTAGCAACCATTAATACAAATTTTAACAATGGAGGAAATGTATGTAAGTTAAGACCAAAGAATTATAATTTACAAAATCGGCAAATTCAAAACGAGGAACGCATTTTACAATATTTTAGAGAACATCCAAGATCTAGCATACGGCAAGTAGCATTAAATCTAAATTTTAGTAAAAACATCGTTTGGCGTTGCCTGTAAAAACTTAGAAAAAGAGCATTCAAAACAAAATTTCTACATACCCTAGAAGATGGAGATACATACAGAAGATTAGATTTCTGTTTTTGGGCCCAGGGTGAATTTTTAAACAATGTTAATTTTCTGAAAAACGTCATATTTACCGATGAAGCAACATTCACTACCAATGGGGTAGCATGCTCTCAGAATTGCCGTTTTTGGGCTGACGAAAATCCCCACTGGTTTATCAGTACTAAAAGCCAATATGTGTCAAAAGTTAACGTTTGGTGTGGCTTATGGAAGGATCAGATTATTGGGCCTTTTTCATTTCAAGATTGAACGGAGAAGCTTATTTAAATTTGTTGCAAAGAGAAATTGAACCCTTTCTCAATAATCTGCCTCAAGATGTCAGAAGATACTTGTATTATCAACTTGATGGTGCCCCGGCTCATAATGTTGCAAGTGGTTGGCTAGAAGATAATTTTCCAGGTAGATGGATAGGTTTAAGAAATCAAGTTCAGGAGTTTCCCCCGAGGTCTCCAGACCTGATACCACTTGATTTTTATTTGTAGGGCCGTCTAAAAAATATAGTGTATAATAACAGACCACGTAGCCAAGATGAGTTAATGATCAGAATTAGACAGGAATGAGATTTTATGAAAATGTAATTCATTAGAATGAAAACAATTTTTAAAGACAAGGTACGTAAATAAATTAATTTCAGGCCTTTGTTCTCATTTTTAACTGAATTTACATATCGTAGGGGATCATGTGGATACTAGTTTAGCCTGCTTAGCCGTAGGTTGGATGCTAGTGTTAAAATGAGAATGGCTGATAGAATTTTCACTTGGTAGCATAACCAGAAGTCAGGTTATCGAAAGAATGCAAAGATTTCATTAATATTTATATATATAGTTTTTCCATTAGTTCTCATAGATAGCTTTTCTTTCCACTGTTTGCAAAATCCTATAAAGAATATATGTTTCATTACTGTATACATAATAATATAATTGTATTACAATATTCTTTATTGAATTGTAGTCTACAAAATGTATTTTATATTATAATGTTACTCGGAAATAGTTACTAAATGAAACGTTTACGACACGTTTTAATATGTATTGTATGTAAGTCCAAATCTTACAGAAATGTTGTCTATCTATGGATAGTTCAGTTGAAGTGGAGACTTCATGCCCGTTTAATAGAACCGCTTTATTTAAACACTTTAAATAACATTGATTTATGATCAAAAGACTTCTTTTCTAACGTTTCTTTTTAAGTCAGCTATATCGTGTGGCTTAGTTTTGTATACCATACTTTTCACATATCCCCATCGAAAGAAATCTAAGGGTATAAGATCACGGTAACGTGATGACTATTCTTGCGATCCTCGCCTCACTATCTACTGATTTGGAAATGTTAAATCGAGGTATTGCCGGGCATCGATTCGGTAATGGGGTGGTGCTCCATCCTGCTGGAACCATATTACATCCGCTGGAACTTGTGGGTTTTCTTGAACAGGATATTTACCAAAGTTGGCACAACATTATTTTGGAGCAGAGCTAAATAATTATCTCCATTCAAATTGCCATTAATGAAAAAGAGACCAACGACATGGTCCCCAATTATAGCCGCCAAAACATTAACCTTTTCAGGATTTTGCGTATGTAATTCTCTCATCCAGTGAGGATTTTCATTAGCCCACTAGCGACAGTTTTGACGATTAACATTGCCATCAAGAGTAAAAGTGGACTCATCCGAAAACAAAATATTTTCTAGTTGGATAACATTGTTATCTAACCTCTGCATCATTTGTTCACAAAAATACGTTCTTCTATCAAAATCGTCTTCACTAAGCTTCTAAGCTGAAGTTAGTTTATAGGGATGCATTTTATTTTCTCTTAATATGCGAATAATTGAGGAATGGGAAGCATTCAATGCTGAAGCTGCTTATCGACTTGAACTATGTGGGTTTTCTTCAAACTTAAGCAGTATATCTAATTTGGTATCGTTACTCATTGCACTGGAAGCTTCTTTTTTATCTGCCGTACCTGCCCATTTTCGCGAAACTGCTTTTCAATTTTGCTAATTGTACCTCGGGATATAGGAAATTTTTCTTGAAATACGCGAGCAATTTCGTCCTGTGATCGCATTCTATCTTCATAATGAACCATCTGTAAAATCATTATTTTATGCATTTCGTTTAAATAAACCATGTTTAGAAATTGATAACTATTTGATGACAACTATAGCCACTATTTATTGCTGTCAATCGCTACGCCGTTTTCAATAAAACTCACAATGCCAGCTAAGAAGAATTCTGATGTTTTTATGAATAAAACGCAGTAAGTTTGTATGTTTCTCGTTTGGTGTAGCGAATATGGTCAAGAAGGCCATTAATTTTTTCTGTAAATATTAAAACCATAGCATTTTTTAATATAAAATGAAAGTACCTTTAAAGTATCACAAGAAACCCATTTAAAAATTTAGGGGTTACAACTACCACTGGAAGGGTTGAATTTAAGGATGCACGATGTCATTTCAGAATCCAAAATCGACGTGTTTCGAGATTTTCTGTAAATATGTAGGATAATTGAGATACTGAATTGATTCCATTTGGCTGTTCCAAGCTGTATGTAGATTATGTCCAAGAAATAGTTCGCACAGATGGGCGTGTTACTGGCAAATAATTCATACAATGAGGATCAGCGACCCCCTCTATGAAATTACATCTTTTTTAATAAAATAAATAAGTGGTTGTACATAGGTGTATCTCAAAACGAAGACTGTAAATAATTGCAATGTAAGTAATGTATGATATTATTTGATACGGTTACGTTTATCGCCATTCTGGGAATAAACATGATACAATATTAAAAATGCAAATTAATGTAAATAATTTTCGTGTAACACGTAATTGTTAGTAGAATATTAAATGCGTAGTATTGATTTTTGTTTCTCATTTTGGATTTCATAGGGTGGGGCAATAGTGCATCGGACCTCGAGGTCTCGAATTCTTCGATAGCTAGAAATTTTTTTAAAAAATTGCAAGTAAAGTAGATAAAAAAGTCTATAACTGGAAATTAATTTCGAACGTACAGGGCGAGTCAAGACGAAATTACAGGACCAAGTGCCTTTTAATGGAATGCTATATGTATATCAGTACATTTTTTGAAGCCTCTTTCTAGGCTCTATTCATTCCTATATTAGCATTGAATATCTCCCAACCACTTGGATGTAATGATTTTTTTTGTTGAAATAATGCAATCTGCAGATGGATATTAAAAAAATCACCACAGTCACAATTATGGGTTATGGGTAAGGAAAACTTATGTGAATATCAGTTACGTGACATCTAATTAATGTTTTTGAATCATTTTCATTTCCTAAAACTGTACAAGGTGGCCAAAAATTATATTTCAATTAAAAACTTTTTTCAAATGCAACATTCTGTATATTTTTCAACGATGTGATGTAGAAATGAAAAACGAACATTTTTTTGTAAGTACCTCCCAATGACTAATTGCAACCCTTTTCGTTCTATATATAAATAAGTGTCAAGAACAAACTTTAAAAAAAGGTTCCCTCAAATAATTCATTAGAAAAATTTATAATAGGTATTCGACGTGTTGCCATTTTGATTGACACACGTCTTTATGCAATTTTGAAATGAGGCCATTTAGTGGGACCATTTTTTCCAATCAATTGAAATGAGTAAGTAGTATTTAACAGGTCCATTACTATAATGTTTTTTTGTACATTTGTTTGCCGTTTTCTTTATTCGACAAGCAATAAAACATTGGTTTGGTATAAATTGTTGTGTACAATGGAGCATTTATCACACTTATCGGTTGTTAGTTACAACTTGTATTGAATTTAAAATATTTGGAATTGTACAATATGAATTTTATTTAATAAAGCGGAACTTGAAGACATGTCTTTTGTTTTGGGCGAGTCAGACAGAAATTGTTTGATGTTAGCAGCTTCCAAAACCTTCTCGATAGATTTATGGAAACTGGAAATATCGAATATAAAAATGTGAAAGAATAAGACGTGTTGTGAACGAAGAAAACGAGTTTTCTGTTGATAATCCTCATGTTAGTCAAAGAGAAGTCAAAGAGAAGTGAGGTCTTTAATAGGAATAAGTAGACGGTCTGTGGGTCGAATCTTAAAACCAAATAAGTTGCATGAATATCACCAGGAATTATCTGATGATGATTTTCAAAAGCACCTACAATTGGGCCAGAGGTAAAATGCAAGGTGATGTCAACTTCATCAGTAATGTTTTATTCACTGATGAGTCAACTTTTCATAAAAATGGATTTGTTAATAGGTACAATTTTCAGTATTATGCTTCGGAAAATCCTTACTTGTTTATGCAAGTTGATAACCAACACAGATGGTGTATAAACGGTTGGGGAGGAATTATTGGAGAGCATGTAATAGGGCCCCATTTCTTTGATGGTACATTGACTAGAGCTATTTATCTTTATTTTTTGGAAAACTATGTGCCACAATTATATTGGTAAATCTCCCTGAAAGAATTCGAAATAGGATGTGATTTCAGCAAGATGGTGTTCCACCACATTATTTAAATGCAGTTAGAGACCACTTAAATAATACCTATCCTTATCAATGGATGGAAAGAAATGGACCCACTAAACGGCCTGTTAGATCCCCAGATCTCACAAAAATAGATTTCTTCTTATGGGGATACATGAAGGAAATTGTTTATAGAGGCACACCAACAACAGTACAAAATATGAAGGAAAGAATAATAACTGCCTTTGGATCTATCACACCGGCAGTTTTAGGAACAGTGGTGTGGAGACCTGTAAGAAACAGGAAATAATGATGATTCAAGCATTGTGATATGTTATCTGTAATGGGGTTAGTTGCGTGTAGGCATTCGTAGAATATAGATCGTAAGCAGTGTTTGTTATTAGTTTTGTAAAGTGAAGTGTTGGACTAATTAGTAAATAATCTTGTGTGACATCTGAATTGTATTTATTCAGCAGCGGGGTAGCACAACTGGCGACGAGGATGTTATAACCTAAACTAAGTGTACAAAAAGAAAGAATGTTTTCAAAAAAAAAAAAAAACGAAAACTTATTGTTCTTAAATAGACACAAGTAGTAATGGTAATAATTGAATAAAATTTTTATAGACAGCACAGAAGAGCACATAGGATAAAATTTCTGTAAATGAATTAATTTTATTTCTAAAATAATTTAATAATTTACAAGGACTTACTAAGTAAATTATAGGCATCCCACTATCATGAGATTAAGGAAAATAACACGAGCATAAACTTCTTTGTTCTCTTGAGGTATCATAATTGATATACAATGTGTTTGCCGATGAACCTAACTATACTTGGCTTTTATTTCGCATTTTAAGAGAAAAAGGCATTCTTTATAAAATGTTTTACCTATTTTGAGAAACCCTTTGCCAGATACAGAATTTTGAAATAACGTATAGTAGAGTAGTTATTAGAGAGATATTGCAGCTAGTGATACCGCACGACGCTCGCTAATTGCGTTACGTTATTGAGGCAAATAACTAAGCTTCGTTTTAGACTTATTGCATTGCAGTTCCATTCGTGCGTAACTAGGTTATGTAAAACGTGAAACGTCACTTTTTATGTCAAGTAGTCGTCAAATTTAGAAATATATTATTACTGTTGTCAAATATTACAAAATTATTAAAGGTACATTTTAAATACGTAAATTTTAAAATCAAACTTGTCTTATTGTCTAAAAAGGGGGCTCCAAAATAAAGATGAATTTCTGTATCTGATATGATATAATATTTATATAAATTTAATGAAAGAAATGTTGGAAGCAGACATATTGGCTGGTGGTAATATAGAATTCATAAATAGAGACCGGCTGATTTTGGTTGTTCCCGATTTTAACCGAGGTGAAGATAACGTCGTTTACTCGACGGTCGCTAAACGTACGGAAATTACGCCAGGCGCTAAGTTATTACCGCATGTTTTAACGCAGATTAAATGTGCGCATGCTTAAATGTCAAATAACGCGATTCTGTAATAGCGAGTGCCGTTATGTGACAATGCAATACGTCTCTCTATTTAAGAAATAAAGGAAACGTGTAAAGGAATAAACGATAATTCGTTGTATTGTGATTAATATTACAACGGATTTTAAGAGTATCTTTTTGCAGCCCTTTCAATGCTCTAAAAAAAAATATATATATATGTATGCGTATATATATATGTGTGTATGTATGTGTATATATATGTGTGTATATATTCAAGTATTCCGTAATTTTACAGGGTGATTAAAAAATATATAGCCAATTAAATATTGATTATTATGAAAAAAATTGCGAAACACAAAATGTTTGGTTGTTTTCAAGTTTACATAGAGTTACTTATAGTGATACAGGTTCCACCAAAATTTGAAAATTTTATCTTCAATATGCCGGAAATTATTGAAAAAAAAAATGTTTTTCTGTCTCACTTTAAGAGGATGTACTTCCTCAGGGATGCATTTTTAGACTAAGATTAGTTGGGATATACGGGCCCAATATGAACTCAAATCAGTGGTTCCCGTCCGAGAACTCAATTCTGGGACACCCTGTATAAGCATAGTTATTTACTAAAAGTTATATATCACATAGAGTTTTTAAAATAGAGTTCTGGTTCGTAATTGTCATTATCACATAAGAAAAATAAACCTCATTTTTTTTAAATATATATAACGATTTTATAAGAGGAGATGTTTTGTTCTTGTCATTTAGAGTTACTTGATTTCTTAATTTTTATTTTATGTGTGTATATTCATGTGTATATATGCGCAAAGTAGGCTGTGAGCCATGCGTATTGTTGGCTGTGAGCCATGCATAATGTTGGCTGTGAGCCATGTGTGAAGTAGGCTGTGAGCCATGTGTAAAGTAGGCTGTGAGCCATGTACAAAGTAGGCTGTGAGCCATATGCAAAGTAGGCTGTGAGCCATATGCAAAGTAGGCTGTGAGCCATGTGCAAAGTAGGCTGTGAGCCATGTGCAAAGTAGGCTGCGAGCCATGTCCAAAGTAGGCTGTGAGCTAAAAATTAATAATAATAATGACAACGATCAGGTAACTTAACGTTATTAGTTATTGGCTTCCAACTAACACGGGGTCATTTCTTTCCAGTTACAATGTAAAGTGCCACTATACTAATGGCTGATTCCGGAATAAAATAATTTATCTGCGAAAGTATTGATAAGGCTCTTATTAAGAGAGTGGGAGAAATGGCTAAGATCTATAGAGCTATATCTGGTATTGAAGTAAATTCTAGACCCACTTAAGAGGAATAAATTATTTCATATCGGCGGCACACTACTTCAGGAAGTTGCCTATAACCTACCAGGGGCTATTATACCTTATGAACCAGACAGAAACATACACATTTTTAAGATTTTGATAGAAAAATTCACGAAACATTTCTCCCCTGTTCAACATTCTACTTTTGAGAGGCATGTCTTTAAAAAAAAAAAACGAAACCTGAAGAAGGTACAAACTTTAATAAGTTTTTACTAAAAATAAGACAACAAGCATCAAAATGTACTTTTGGTCCAACGCCTCAGGAATCCAAAAAAAATCCAGTATAAAATATAAATTTTTGGGTACCGGTCGAATTAAAGGAAAACTTTTAGACGAAATCATCGAACGTTGTAAAATTTATGAACAAACGGCAAGCCAATCGGAAGTTATGAAGGCAAATAGCTCCCAAGGAATATATTCGTCATCCTTTAATAAAATTATGTGGTATAATAAATATTCTAATAACAACTGTACTAGATGTGGAAGACAGGGACACGCAAACAATGCAAAAGAATGTGAAAGGAAGCCACACAATAGCTAGGGGTTTTAAGATTAGGCCTTAATGTAAATGTTAACCAGGTAAAAATAAACGAAACCATTTTTCAAAAAAAAAAAGTAAATAAAAAAAAACGATTCTGTTAAATTAACCATTAATCCCAAGATTGAGCTGGTAAAGCAACCAGTTAGAAGAGTTCCGATTGCTGTTGAAGCACAAGTGGAAGACAAACTAAGGGAAGCATTGGAAAGTGACATAATTGAATGGTTCTTTGGGATAGTAATTATTTGTAAAACAAAATGTGATATCCGGATATGCATTGATATGAAAAGAGCAAACGAGGCAATTCCAAGAGAAAACTATTCACCTTTGACTCATTTATGACATAACAATGAGGTGCAACATTTTTTCTCCAGACTAGATTTAGTCAGCGCTTACCACCAGCTAGAACTCGAGGAGGAAGTCGTCCATTTACTACATTCATTACCCACAAAGGGGTGTTTCGGTACAAGAGGCTGATGTTCGGTGTTAACTCATCTCTGGAAATATTGCAACAGGTTTTAGAAGGATTATTGGCTTCTTGTAAGAATGGTCTTAATTGCTTGGATGATATCATTATTATTGGTGAAACTGAACTGGCACACGATCGTTGTTTGGCAGAGGTAATCAAAGTTCTGAACAATAATAATATTCTTCTAAAACGAAAACAAATCCATAAAGAGAACTAAAGAAGTGAAATTTCCCGGTCATAAACTTTCTGATAAAGGCATTGATGTCGACGAAGACAAAGTTAAAGCCATTTTAAATTTTAGAGCCCCAGGGACAAAAAAAAAAAAAAGAAGTAGGGAGTTATCTGGGGTTGGTAACTTACCTGGGAAAATTTATTCCGGACATTGGAAGCACTACGGAACCTCTTCGGCAGTTAATGAAAAATGATAGAAAATTTATATGGTCCGAAAGTCATCAATTGCAATTCGATAAACTTAAGCAGCCTCTGGCCAAACTTCCAAGATTGTCTTATTTCGATCCTCACTCGTTTAATAGCCGACGTAAGTCCAGTAACAGGGGCAGTTCTTTTGCAGTTCAATGAGCAACAATGCCCACGAGTTATTTATTTTGCCAGCAAGAGCTTATGAAGTGTCGAACGGCGTTACTTTTTAAACGGAAAAGAAAGTTTGGTTTGTTTGAAGTGTGGGGCGATTTTACTTTTACCTCGCAGGCCTCGAGTTTGAATTAGTCATAAACCTCTGGAAGCGATTTTCAAACCGATCGCTAAACCCACGGCACGTATAGAACGCTGGATACTAAGATTACAATTCTTTAAGTTTAAGGTCATTTATCAATAAAATATAGCAGAGTCGTTGTGTCGGCTGGCTCAGCTAGGACATGAAAGATCATTTGACAAAGATAATGATATCCATATATTTATGCTTCTTGAAAGAAATGTTCCCAGATGCGAATTTCAGAAATAGTAACGAACAGTAGTAAACTGGATTTCGAGATTGTAGAAGTCGCTAGAAAAAATGGAACAAAGTTCCTGGGAGACAAAAGATGAAAATGTATATTTTCCGTTTCGCTTAGAACTGACAACGCTGGGACCAATATGACTAAGAGGCAACAGTGTCAGAATCAGCTATGAAGCGAAGGTTAAGAGCCAAAGTGTGGTGGCAACTAGTTGATGGAGAAACAGAGCGTTTTTTAGAACAATGTAGATACTGTTTGATGGTTACTCAACCCAATAAACTTCCACCTAAGGTACAGCACAAATTATCCGAAGGCCCTTGGCAATGCCTGGTTCTGGATTTAATGGGGCCATTACCAAATCAAGACATGATTTTAGTTGTCACTGAATACTACTCAAGGTACCAAGAAATTATACTTTTAAGGCAAACCACCTCGAGTATAATAATTAGACATCTAACGGAAATGTTTACAAGATTCGGGTATCCAAAATCTATCAGAGTTGATAACCGACTACAATTTATAAGATTTTGCCACGAAGATAACTTTATACTAATCCAATCTCCACCATACTGGCTGCAGGCCAACGGAGAAGTACAAAAATCACCCTCGGAATTAATGTTTAATCGCACTATCAGAGATAAAATACCATCATAGAAGGAAAGAATATTAATGAAGTAGCCAGGGATAAGGTTATACTAAACAAACAAAAAGGAAAAGGAAGAGAAGATACATCAAGAGGGGCAAAGAATAACGACATAAGATCAGGTGAAAAAGTGCTAACACAGAACATGGTTGGAGGAAACAAATTAACTCCCAAATTTGATAGAGACGAGTACGAAGTATTGAAAAGGCAGGGAAACGAAGTAACATTTATAAGAGGCGACAAAATAATCAGACGTCATATTTATCATGAAAAAGATTAGTCTTCAAACCAGAAACGCCCAAGGAACCAAGCTGTTCGTTGAGATCCCCGAACGAAATTGAACAACATCTGATTTTAGAAAATAAAGAGAGATGATTAGAACTGGCCAAAGATACTGCAGATGGGGCAACTGTAGAACCATGGTCATCAAAGATAAAACCACTCAAACTGAAAAGAAAGGAGGGATTGTGGAGACCTGTAAGAAACAGGAAATAATGATGATTCAAGCATTGTGATATGTTATCTGTAATGGGGTTAGTTGCGTGTAGGCATTCGTAGAATATAGATCGTAAGCAGTGTTTGTTATTAGTTTTGTAAAGTGAAGTGTTGGACTAATTAGTAAATAATCTTGTGTGACATCTGAATTGTATTTATTCAGCAGCGGGGTAGCACAAGTGGGAACCTCCTTTCAAAAGCGCATCGAGATGTGTGTCAATCAAAATGGGCAACATGTGGAACATTTATTATAATTTTATTTGAAGAAACCTCTTTTTTTTAAGTTTATTTTTGAATTTTGTAATTATTGCTCAATAAAACAAAATTGCTTGCAATTAGCCATAGGGTAGTACTTACAAAAAATTTTCGTTTTTCGTTTCTACATCACATCGTTGAAACATATACAGGATGCTCCATTTGAAAAAATTGATAAAATTAAATTTAAAAAGTTCTTAATTGAAAAATAATACTTGGGCACACTGTACAGTTTTAGGAAATGAAAATGATTCAAAAACATTAATTAGATGTCTCGTAACTGGCATTCACATAAGTTTTTCTTAAAACCCATAATTGTGACTGTGGTGATTTTTTTTAATATCCATCTGCAGATTGCATTATTTCAACAAAAAAATTCATTACATCCAAGTGGTTGAGAGATATTTAATGCTAATTCAGAAATGAATAGAGCCTAGAAAGAGGCTTCAAAAAATATAATGATATACATAGCATTCCAAAAAAAAAAAAGGCACTTGACCCCTGTAATTTCGTCTTGTCTCGCCCTGTTTGTTCAAAAATAATTTCCAGTTATAGACTTTTTTATCTAGTTTACTTAAAAAACTAGAAGTCGAGATATCGAGGTCTGACGCACTATTGCCCCACCCTGTATATAAATAATAAAGCCTTAAATAAAGCATGAGTTAAAAGATGGAAAAAAGCGTATATGATTTAGCTGAAAGCAATAAATATTATTCACATTATCTGCAGGAATTTTTTCTCGTTCAACTGCTTTATTTGTTTCTAAAATATCGTTTCTTGGCACTATTTTATCTCCAAAAGAAGCTTATTAATCGCCAACAACAACGTTCGATCGATTACAAAGGAAGAAAAAATTAATATTAGACTCTAAAATAGTATATACTTGAATAGATGTAATGAATTTTAATTTTGTAGTTATGGCGAAGGTGCAGGTTTCAAGAGTTAAAGATAATGGTCGTGGTGTTGGCTTTGTACCATCGCCTTCGTTACAACTCAAAATGAAAATTCATTGCATCTATTTAAACATTAAAAACAAACAGAATGCGATAAATAGGGGCATAACTTCTTTACTCTGGGAAATTCAAGTGTACTTTTTACAATATCCTTAATTTTCTGTGCACAGTGTATCAATCAATAATTAACAAATGAAGATTTGTTTTAAAAACTGGGTGATTCTTTAATTATGTCCATAATGTAATTTATGCAGTTATTTTTTCTGGGCAAATTGTTGTATGAATACTACCAATCATAAGATGTTGTTCAATTGAAGAAAAAAAGAATAGATTTTATTTCTTTACCACGGAGTACTTCTTCGATTACTTTGACAAAATAATATGTTATAGGAAGACTCTTAGAGATGATGCAGAAAAAGTTTCGTAGTTGTGCTCGCAGAATATACATATTTATTGAAAAATTGGGTGACCCTAAACGAAAATTAAAATTTGACGAATTTTTTAAGTTTGGTGGTATAACTGAAAATGTGGGTTCCGCACTTCGTGAGTAGATGAGACTATACGGGTCGCATAGATGACGTTGTGCAAGACATATTTATTGAAAAATTGGACGACCCTAAACGAAAATTAAAATCTGGCGAATTTTTTAAGTTTGGTGGTATAACTAAAAATATGGGTTCCGCACTTCGTGGGAGGATGAGACCATAGGGGTTGCATAGAGGACGTTGTGCAAGTCATATTTATTGAAAAATTGGGTGACCCTAAACGAAAATTAAAATTAGACGAATTTTTAAAGTTTGGTGGTACAACTGAAAATATGGGTTCCGCACTTCGTGGGTGAACGAGACTATGGGGGTTGCATAGAAGACGTTGTACAAGTCATATTTATTGGAAAATTGGGTGACCCTAAACGAAAATTCGAGTTTTACGATTTTTTTAACGTTATCAGAGATACGTTCGGTCGAAAATTGGGTGACCCTAAACAATATTTCGAGTTTAACGTATTTTTCTCATTTGGGGGTTGTCCTCATCTCCCGAGGGTGGATCAAACCAGAGGGGATGTGTAGAGGAAGTTGTAAGAAGCATGTTCGATCATGAATTAGTTCTGCCTAGTCGATTTTTTGGGAATTAGAATTAATTTCTTTTCTCGCGAATTCGATCAAGCTGATCGATCGAAACTTCAGTGGCATGATGAAATAGACATTTGAGATTTGGTACCCTACCATAGTCGACCATTGCGAGCCCGAAAATAAAAATTTCAACATGGTGGCACTTCCGGAAATACCGGAAATCGATACCAACTTGCTTGTTTTAAATAGAACATTCTGTATATTTTCGGCTTTTCGAAATTACCATAAAATTCTCAGTCGAAACATGTGCACACCCTATACCTAGACCTAGCAGTTTCGGAGGTATTTGACATTTTATAAGAGACTTGATAGGTGTAATAACCGTTATAACTTTCTTCGTGTAGGAAACCCTCATTTGCTCTTTGGCATATAAAAAAAACACAAGAAGAGCTACTCTACAATAGAAATAAATTCCATAATAGTATACCAAGTGTTCTATTTTTCACGTTACATTCTGTCAAATTCAAACCTCAAAAACTTCTTTATTTCAAATGGGACACTCTGTCACTTTTTACATCAAATTGTATAAAATTATAGTTCCTTTTTCCAGCATAAGCATCATAGGGACTAAAGTTACAACTTTTTGAAATATTGGCGATTTTCTTAAATGTTCAAGAATTTTTAATAAGAATTGCCATCAACTTAGCCTTGATTGGAAACAATCATTAATGACAGTCATTCTCTTATGTTAAAAAAAGACTTTTAGATTTGGTTATTATTTTTGGAGAATGTTATAAAGTAATACCAAGAATATGTAACATACTTGCTACTCGATACCCACAAGAACAGAAACCATTCACCATACACTGTAAAACGTATAGCGGATAATTTTGAAAACACTTGGCTCTGTCAAGGCAGGAATTCTAAGGAGGAAGCCTATTGTTGATGATGAAAACATAGAAATAGCAATTCTGGTGTATTTTCGAGCATTTCCAAATATGTCATTAAGGCAAGCTGCTCTGGAATCAGGATTATCCACGATTTTAATTCATAGAATCTTGTTAAAATATAAGTCCATTCTCGTTTCATATACAGTGTGATCCATTTAAAATGGAAACACCTTTATAACTTTTTTATTTTTTGTCCGACTTGAACCAAATTTTACCAAAAGATAGAAAAAATTAGGATTTACTTATGGCCACAAAAACATTCGCGTCTTACAAATGCAAAGCCACCTGCGGTACCAAAATAAATGGAAAACATAAAGAAAGCATATTAGGCATTTTTTTATCGAATAGCTTTATTAATGAAAGTTGTTCAGAATTGTCAAAAAACCTAGAGTCCAAAATTTCAGCAACATTAAAGACTATTGAAATTTTGTTTAAAAACAATTTCTGAGTCCGAAAATATTATTTTAATTGTTTATTTTACTTTAGAAAATTGTGCTATGACAATTTTGTTTGAAATTAAACGTAAGCTGTCAGGCAGTTGTCAAGTGATTTGTATTTTTTTTTAAATTTGTCGAAACTTTGGATAATATTGCTGAAATTTTGGACTCTAGGTTTTTGGACAATTCTGAACAACTTATATTAATAAAGTTTTTCGATAAAAAAATGTCTAATATGATTTCTTTATTTTTTTCATTTATTTTGGTACCGCAGGTGGCTTTGCATTTGTAAGACGCGAATGTTTTTTTGGTCATAAGTAGATCCTATTTTGTTCTATCTCTTGGTAAAATTTGGTTCAAGTCGGACAAAAAATAAAAAAGTTATAAAGGTGTTTCCATTTTAAATGAATCACACTGTAGTTCAGCAATTAAAAGAAACAGATTTCCTGACGAGAGAAAATGTTTGTGAATTTATAATAATAATAATAATAATAATAATAATAATAGTAATAATACTTTATTTACGGACAAAAAATCCATTACAAAAGCATGTATATTGGATTTACAACAACTGAGCATACATATACAGTATATTACGCACTAATCTCACCGATACGAACATACAGATATATTATAAAATATGCAACACATTGACATTATTTGAGTTACCTAATATAAATTAAACATATAATTAAATAAATAAAATTGAATAAACAAAATCACTGGTAAAAAATAAGCCGAGCCTGTTTGCAGAATAGGCTATAATTAATATTAAAATAATCAATATGAGCTGCATACATATTATAATTATTTATCAGTCTATTCAGAGGTGTATGATTTCCGTAAGAGGTTCTATGAAATTTTGGGTTAAAAATGAGTGGATTCCTGGTGTTCCTAGGAGGTACATTGATATTAATTTCAGACAACAGGTACGGTGAATTGATCAGATTGTTCATTAACTTATAAATGAAGCTTACATCGTAGAATATACGTCGCTGGTTAAGGGTGGGCAAGTTGAGATATATGGCAGCATTAATAGTATCCAGGTAAATCCCTTGCAGGGTGAGTTTGTAGCATGCTTGTTTTAGAAATTTATGCTGTACATGTTCCACCCGTGAAATATGAGTTTCATATGAAGGTGCCCAAACCACTACACAATATTCAAGTACTGATCTCACGAGCGAAATATATAGCGTACGAAGAGCTTGAACACCCTTAAAACTTGAAGTGGATCTTTTTATGAAGCCTAACATTCTATTAGCTTTGGAGATTACATGATCGACGTTACTATTAAAATTTAGTTTAGGATCAAGTATAACCCCAAGGTCTCGTATTTGATTGGTTTCATGGAGATCATGGCCATTAAGTTGATATATAACATTAATACCTCTATTTATTCTCCTTGATAATTTAATAAAATGACATTTGTCAACATTCAATGTCATTTCATTTTCATGACACCAAACAGTGAATCTATCGAGGTCTTCTTGAATTCTTTGGCAATCGTGTAAATCAGATACCCATGAATAAATTTTTAAGTCATCAGCGAATAGTAATATGCGGCAGAATTCAAAGCATTCATAAATATCGTTAATGAACAAGTTAAATAATAATGGTCCTAGGTGAGAGCCCTGAGGCACACCAAAGGTAGGTGTGTAAATGTTGGATAAATGCCCATTGATTCGCACCTGGTGATTCCTATTTAGTAAGTACGAGGATATCCACTCGAGTAACATACCACCAATCCCCATGCTGGATAACTTTTGGATTAAGAGATCTATGTTTACCTTGTCGAAAGCTTTACTAAAATCTGTATAAATTACATGTACCTCCTCATCTGCTTCCATGGAATTTTGGGCATAATTTACAAGTGAGACCATGTTTGCTGCAGTAGACTTACCCGACTGAAACCCGTATTGTTCGTTAATGATGATATTTTCGAACTGAGACGTTCAAAAGTTTGTAACTATCTTTTCCAGTACTTTCGGAATTGCTGAAAGAATTGTTATTGGGCGATAATTTGCAGGATTGGATTTATTTCCTGATTTATTTTAATAAGACATGAAGTTGAAAATTATTTTTAGGGGAATATTATATGGATATGACGATGCTAAAACCAGAAATGGAATTTTTAATCGACACAATTCCCATAGTGGAGTAACTCGAATCCTCATGTTTTCAGTGAGTGAAATATTCAAGAACATTAGCAGTTTAACGTTTACTATGCGATGGGAAAGGATAGAGTAGTGATAACACAATTTCTTGAGAATATTTTAAATAGTTATTTAAAAAGATTTCTTCTTCAGCTAATATGTCTAAGGCTTCCTCCTTAGAATTCCTGCCTTGATAGAGCCAAATATTTTTAAATTATCCAATATACGTTTTACAGTGTATGGTCATGGTTTCTGTTCTTATGGGTACCGAGTAGCAAATGTGTTACATGTTCTTGATATTAATGTGATAAACATTCTCCATAAATAGTAAACAAATCTAAAATGTCTTCGTGGGTGTAATTTAAACGTGCTAGCATTTTTTGTCATAAGAGAATGATTGAGAAGTTGATGGCAATTTTACTAAAAATTCTTACACATTTAAGAAAACCGAGAATATTTCAAAAAATTGTTATTTTAACCCCTACAATGCCATTACTAGAAAAAAGTAAATTTAAATTTACATAACTTGATGTAAAAAAATACAAGATGTCCGTTTGAATTAAAAAAGATTTTGAGGATTGATTTTGACAAAATGTAACGTATGATAAAACACTTGATATTCTATTCTGGAATTTATTTTTATTGTAGAGAATAGCTCATCGGATGTTCTTTCTACGTGTCAAAGAGCAAATACAGATCTCCTACATGAGGAGAGTTATAACAGCTCTTGCAAACCTTTGCACCTGTCAATTGTTTTTCAAAATGGCAAATATCTCCGGTTTAGTTATAGGGTGTGTGTATATCTTATTTGCAAGTGGGAAATATTCTAATGCCAGCTTTAAAAGAATCACCCTGTCTGTATATTAGTAACAATTAGAATTAAATCACACTTTTTTAACAAATCAATCGGATCAGTCAATTAAGAAAAAATTATTATCTAAATTTAAAAAATGTTTTCTTTTTAATCAAAAACTAATGAATGAAGAAAATCGAAATTTTCGGAGAATTTGCAATTTATATGTACAAAAAGTCCTAACGAGTCGTTGAAAGAGACGCGGGGTCAGCTAGACCAAGCTTATCCTGTTATTTCCTTTATCAATACTTAAGAAAATTGTAATTTGCAAAAATGGCGAAGGAGCTGGTTTAATTTTACTTTATGCAACACTTACTATTTGTCAACTTGTTTGTTTGCTTATCCTACTAACACAGGCTTTCACCACAAAATATAAAGTTTGTAGATCTCATCTAATACAATTTGTGTAAATAGTCACAACGCCTGTTTTTGGTTGTAGAAAACAACAATTCAAAGAAAGAAACTCCTATCCACCAAAACTTTTCAATAAAGCCTTAGGCGGAAAAGAACAGCATTTTATTTATAACCATCATATTGAGGAAGTTTTCTTATCTATTCGTTTAACCGGAGCTGATTATCCGCATTTTCTACAGTCGAGCATCTAGATATCGTTAATCTATAATATACAGGGTGAGCCTACAGGATGCGTGGATGGTCAATATGTCCTCAACCGTTTGAAATTTGAAAAAATGTCTAATAAAAATTGTAACATATTAAGAGATGTCATGCTCTAAAGTTATTTTTAAATCTACAGGGTGTTTCACATTTGGGTGGTAAACTAATACTTGGATATTTTTTAATGGAACACCCAACATTTGTTTATATATGTATATTTGACCTTTAGTTCTCTATGTAGGCACATATCTTGTCTGGATTTACAGTGCGACGTTGCCACGCTATTCCACTCTTTCACAAAAGCTTAGGATTTTTCTAATTTTTAAAGTTATATTATATTATTAATCGTTAATGATGATCAATGCTGTGATTACATAGCCACACAAAAAAAGAGTACTGTACCAGAAACATAAGTACATAGATTTTGTGTATTTTTTATGCTGAATCCGAATCCGCAGCCCAGGAACCGATTAACAGGTTTCTCTTATAAAACGCAAAAACATTCCCTAAAATAGAGTAAAATAGTGAGAATACTTTAAGCTGTATGATGAAATGCAACAATTTTTAAATACCTTGAGAACATATTTTAAAATACAATTTTGAGCATTAGAAAGAAATATATGAAAATTAAATCCACACCCACCCCCACAAGAGGGTGAAAAAAAAAGTTCTGTACCAGAAACATGAGATTTTGTGTACTTTTTATGCTGAATCCGAATCCGCAGCCCAAAAACCGATTTATCAGGTTAATTACTTCCACATCCACGTAGTGGATTGGAAGTATTAGTAATCATAAAAAAAAATCCTTTTTTTTTTTAATAGGTTTAGAATATCATGAAACGTCGAGATTTTAAATTCGAGCGAAAAAAAAATCTGTCTGTCTGTCGGTCGGTCTGTCTGTCTGTCTGTAATTTTTTTTTTTTTTTTTGTAAGCACGTTTTCTCCAGAACGGTTTATTGTCTTGAAATTTTGTACACGTATATATTATAATGAGATCTGGAACTGAATTGTTTTTTGGTGAATGGTTGGGAGATAAATAGGGGTAAGTAGAGGAAAATAAGTAACGTAAGTTGGTAAAAGTGCAAAAACTTGAAATTTGGTGTATGTACTAGAAGCCAAGTCCTCAATATTTTTTTATAATATTTTCCATACCCCCCACCACCTCCACCACTCCTTTATTAAAGGGGTTCATAAAATAAAATTGAGATATTCAGCTGAAATTTGGTATACGTATATATTATAATGACATCTGGAACTGGATTATATTTTGGGATTATTCCGTTGATGGGTTGGGGATTAAATAGGGGTAGATAGGGTAAAATAAGTAAATCAAACTGGTAAGAGTACAAAAACTTGAAATTCGGTGTATGTACTAGAAGCCAAGGCCTCAGATTTTCTTATAATATTTTTAACCCCCATCACCCCTACTCCTTTATTAAAGGGGTTGATAAAATAAAATTGAAATATTCACTTGAAAGTTAGTACACGTATGTATTCTAATGATATCTGATGATTCCATTGAAAGAGTGGGAGGTGGTAGGTTGTGAATAGGGGAAAATAAGTAGAGCAAGCTAGAAACTTCATTTTTTAATGTATATGGTAGGAACCAACGCAACGCCTCAAATTTGTCTATGACATCTGCCCCAAATATTATTAGAATTCTATGACCAATCATTTCCACATACTAGAGTGTAAAATTTAAAGTGACTGGATGCGGATGCGGAAGTAGTGATTCCTTAAGCAGCGGTTTTTCTTTAGTAAAACGCGGAAACATCCCCTAAAATAGAGTGAAATATAGTGAGGATAGGGTAAAGCTTTATAATGAAATGTAACATTTGTAAATATTTTGAGAAGACATTGTAAAACAATATTTTGAGCGTTAGAAAGAAATATATGCAAATTAAATCATATTCACCCCTACGAGGGGGTTAAAACCACCCCTAAGATCAAAATAACGAAAGTTGGTGCAAAAGAATGTGAAAAACCATAGCCCTGTAGTTTGTAATTCCAAATATATAAATGTAGGTTGACAGACAATATACCTAAAAAATGTATTATATTTATATTCTTTGATTCTCATTTTTTAGACATTTGCCGATTTTTACTCAAATAACTCAATTTTTTAAACAGTCATAACGCATTTCCTTGATTGGTAAATACCAATTTCTATGGTATTTTTCAAACAGCCATAATGGGTCCGCCATTTTGGATTTAAGAATTCCCAAATTAAAACCTTATATTCGTGATTAGTGACTTTGTAAACCCCCGAGTACCAAGTTTAAGCCATAATCTTCAAATTTTGAATGCTTTTCCGATTTTTACATGCACCGTTTTGGATTCGCTATCATTTATTCAGCAATATTCGGATTCGAACTTCACATTCGTAATCAGCGACCCCAAAATCCGCGGCAACAAAATTGAGGCAAATATATTGAACAGAAAAATGTGTGCCTTCGAGGGATAAGTGAGACCTGTCTGAGAGATAAGTTATATTATATATTTTTGGTATGCTGTCTATCAACCTACATTTGTATATTTGGTAGGACAAAATAAAAGGCTATGGTTTTCACATTGTTTTGCACTAACATTCGCTATTTGATCTTAGGGGTGGAATTTACCCATTATTAGGAGTGGGTGTGGATTCAATATGCATATGCATTCTTACTAATGTTCAACATTTTAAAATGTTTTCTCAAAGTATTTACAAATGGTTGCTTTATAGTCGAATAATTATAAAGATTTCCATAACAAAAAATGTTATCTGAGATTTTCCTTCAGTAACTGTTAGTGTGTGGAGGGATTATACATCACAAAACCACAAAAATTAGTCCTGGGGGTACCGCGCAACCCCCCCCCCCCAATAAACACCCCTTCGGTGAAAAAAGCCTTATTTTACTGATAACTCGTTAACCGTTGAAGATATAAAAAAAATTGCGTAAAAAGAAAGCTTGGCTAATGGCCTAAAAGAAGTACTCTTGGAATTTTCTTGTATATGGCATGGTTTTCGAGAAAATCGATATTGAAAAAAATTGTTAAATTTCTATTTTTAATGCGCACGAATTTTCGTTTACTAGAAATTTTTTGCGCACGACCTATAGAAAAAATTGAATTTTTCAAAAACCGAACATGCTAGAAAAAAAAATCAAAATGGGTTTTAAAGAGGATATAAAATACTCTTTTGTGTTTCCATTTTTGATGGCTATTGATATCTATTGGTATATAAAAATAACAATATAATATAGTTACCTCCTGATTTTTTGCACTTTTACTATTCACAGGCCCATAAAAAATAACTGACTTTAATATAAGTTATAAATGCATTATCTTTTAGTTCAAGGTAGTACTTCAATGCAGAAAAGTTAGGAATAAAAATATTCACATTTCCAAATTTACCAGCATGTTAACCAAATTTTGGCCAATTTTTTATTGTTTCCTAAAAATAAAAAAGGACCCAAACATCTTGAAAATTAAGCTCAAAAAAATGTTTTTCTGTTTATATATCATATAACTATTCTTTCTAATCTTTCAATAGCTAAAAAATTGTATTAAAAATTATCATCAAAAAATGTTTGGATCTTTTTCGCTAACTTTAACATGCTGCTAAATTTGTACATGTGAATATTTTTATTTCTAACTTTTTCTGCACTGAAGTACTACCTTGAACTAAAAGATAAACATTTATAACTTATATTATAGTTAGTTATTTTTTAGGGACCTGTGAATAGTTAGATGCACAAAAAATCAAGAGATAACTATATTTTATTATTATTTTTACATACTAATAAAAATCAATAGCCCTCAAAAATGGCAACACAAGAGAGTATTTTATATCCCCTTTAAAACCCAGTTTGATTTTTCTTCCTAGCTTGTTTGGTTTTCGAGCGATTCAATTTTTTCTATAGGCTGCGCGCAAAAAAATTCAAATTTCAAATAAGCGAAAATTAAATTAAAAACACAAATTTTTCAAATTTTTTCAATACCGATTTTCTCGAAAACCATGGAATATACAAAAAAATTACAAGAGGGCTTTTTTTAGGAAATTAGTCAAGCTTTCTTTTTTATGATGAGCAATTTTTTTATATCGTCAACGGTTAACGAGTTATCACCGAAGAGGTGGTTTTTTTTGGGGGGTTGCGCGTCACCCCCAGAACTGATTTTTGTGATTTTGTGATGTTTAATCCTTGCACTAACAGTTACGGAAGGAAAATCTCAGATAACATTTTTTGCGAGCTTCTGGTATATTTTCTACTTTATCGACTGGACTATTACCTTAAACCTCACTATTTCACTCTATTTTAGGGGATATCTTTGCGATCCACTAAAAAATTATCTGGTAAATAGGTTTTTGGGCTGTGGATTCGGATTCAGCATAAAAAATACACAAAATCTATCTACCCATGTCTCTTGTACAGAAGTTTTTTTTGTGTGTGGCTGTGTTATTATTAAGTTATATAGTATTATTTATAAAAAAGAATAATTACAGTATACCAATATATAAACAATTTCAATTTCAAAATACTATTTACCAACAATAAGACTATGAAAATAAGAATATAATAAAGTATAGTATAAACTTCAAACAACATAAAACATATAAACTCGTTGATTAAGATTAAATACCTATTACATTTAATATTATACATAGCTGTTTTTTGTTTATGGTATCACAGTCCATTATATACTTAGGCAGTCTGTTATATTCAATCATAATCAACTCTATGTATTATGTATTTTCGGGCTGTTAATATTCTCCTTCGAGTTGCAAATAAATCATGTCTCTGCCTTGATAGTACTAATGGATGTCATAAAATACATTTGTCTCAAATATTCGGATACTAATAGAGTACACTTCAATATCAGTTTTACACTCAAATGTGTTTTTATCCGACTGTTTATGTTTAAAAATATCTAACTATATCATGTATAATAAAACTTAATAATTAATTAATTATAATTAAAATTCAAATTATTCGAATCTTCGCAAGAAAGTTTGCGAGAATCTCTGATGGAAGTGTGACGTCACACCACCTTTTATTATTTGGGCGTCTATATTTACTAATTAGCAGCTTTAAGCAAATGTAAAGAAGTGTACAAGATTGCTTTTAACGATTTGTAGTTAATAATTAATAAGTAACGATCTAGAAGTGTTTTATAAACATTAAAATGGCAAAAAACGATTTCGTAATGGCATAAAATGACAATTTACCTAATGTTGTTCTGTTTATTTAGTGGAGTTCATCCGCTCAAATGATTGCTTTAACGCCGCACAGTGGGGCAAATAGCTAATTTTTTGATCCAACGAAAATTCCTAGGCCTGGAATTCGTGAAACTTTAAAAATTTTATTTTAAACTATTCGTTATAAAATAGGGTTTAATTCTATCGAGACCGAATTTCGAAATTTCCAAATTCAAGATGGCTAACCCGGACATAAAGGATTCCATGCCATTAGCGTTGGTAAAATAATTTCGGTGGAATTTTCTTCAAACTTTGGTAATAAGTTTAAGGGCTTCGGAACAAAAAATGTCATATGAAAAAGCCTTTCCTGCAGAGTTACAGCGACTGGAAGTTAAAAATCTTTTTAGATCTTTACAAGAGAAATATTCTGTCTAAAGCCTCTATAATGTCCCTATTTACATAAGCATGAAACAAGACAATTACAACTCTGGTGCGTTAAGTATAACTTAATTATAACTTAATCTCCCCCAAGCCAAGGTGTTGTGCGACCCGTGCCGTAGGCTGAATGGCACCGGGGTGAAAGGTGTCTCTAACGGGGCCTCCGGAAAACCGGGCAACCTTCCGGAGTACTTCTGCCTTACCACAGCAATGCGGGGCTCTACTGTGGCGGACTACCCTTCCCTTGCTACTCGTGGGAACCATATGGACATAGTACAAACAACAAAACCCAACGAGGGGGGTTTAACCCTCGATCTCCAACATGGAGAACTTATGGAGGTTGGGGTAAATCCCACTCCAGAAACTTGCCTGATCCCGCAGGACCAGAGTAGGGAGCCGTCAAGGCCCCCGACCTCTGATCCTGAGGGCGAAGGCATGTCAGGGGAGGAAACACCCAATCCTACCCTGAAAAGAAAGCGACTGAGTGGGTCTAGAAAAAGGCGCCTCAGTCGTTTAATCAAGAGCGGTGTCCCTTATGACACTGCCTTGCAAACAGTGTTGGAAGCGCGTGACACCAACCAGCCACCGGAGGAAGGACAATCCACCTCTGGCCGTGCTGAAACGGCTAAACGCTTGCGTTCTGACGGCAGCTCACCTGAACAACAGGCTAAAAGGCCCCGGGATGGTGAAACTGCCAAACCGTCTTTCAAGGCCGTTGCGGAGTCAATCAGGGTGGGCATTATCCACCCTGATTACCCTGGGACGACCTTGACAAACGACCAGTTGGAGACGCTGCAGAATTCAATCATGAAGTCTGTAGATGATCTCCCATGTGGAAGTCCTCAGGTCAGGTTCCATGGCTGTACCCATCGGCCTGGATACCTCCTGATTTCCTGCGCGGACCAGACGAGCGTCTCATGGTTGGAGGAGACAATAAAGTCCCTCCGACCTTGGGATGGAGCTCGCCTTAAATTTGTGCAGGGACAGGACCTTCCCAAGCCACACATCTGTGTGGCATACATCCCAGATGGGGCCGGAAATCGGCTCTCATCTGAGACTGTACTAAATAGGCTACGGAACATGAACCATGGTCTAAACACCCGAGAGTGGGTTATCCTACATCGGGAAGAATCAGGTCCGGGGCAGACTTGGACATTTTCAATAGATGAAATGTCTAAGGCTACACTGGAGGGGCTGGATTACAGGCCCTTCTTTGGATACGGGCAGGTGCAATTCCGCCTGAAATCCAGAGGGGGGAATGTATCCGCCCCGCAACTGAAGCCGGCGGCTAAACAACCCTCTAAAGGGAGCAAGCCAGTCTTGCCCCCTAAAGAGGGAAAGTCCCAAAAACCCGGGAAGGGAAAATCCTTCCCAAACAAACCTTCTCTGAAGAAGCGGGGTGTCATACCACCTTCTAAGGAGAAGGACAACAAATCGCCCCTCCTCAAACACCCCCCCACCCACACTCCCAAAAAACAGTAACACAAAGTCCCCTCCTTCCTCCCTACCGTCAGCTTTCCGTACTTCTTCCCTTCCCTTCCTAATACCCATCCTAACCTGATGACTACCCACATCAGGTGCATCCAAGCGAACATACAACATGCCAAGGCTGCCACATACGTCCTTGGCAAACGATTCAAGGAAGAGCAATTTGATGTTGCTTTTATCCAGGAACCTTGGACAACCAACACAGGCCGAATAAACGGACTAGGCAATACTTCTGGTAAGGTAATATCCATTGGCTCCGGTGAAAGACCCAGAGCCTGTATCCTAATCAGGAACAATATAGAATACTCTGTACTTTCAGGTTACTGCACCCAGGATGTTGCAGCCATTCATTTAACGCTACCGGTGAAAGAGGGCAGGATGGACATAATAGCCTGCTCTGCTTACTTCCCGGGAGACAGGGATGCAGGACAACCTCCTCCATCTGCAGTCAGGTCGTTAATCACCTACAGCAAGAGGAACAACATTCACCTGGTCATTGGATGTGACGCAAACTCCCATCATACAACATGGGGGAGCACAGACATCAACCAAAGAGGTGAGTCACTTTTTGATTATTTATTAGGTGAAGGACTAATTGTAAATAACATTGGAACGGAACCAACCTTTGTCACTAGAAATAGGAAAGAGGTACTAGATTTGACAATCAGCTCAACTTTTATGAGCAATAAGATATCCAACTGGAGGGTATCCTCTGAACCGTCATGTTCAGATCATAGACACATCCAATTCAACATAGAAGTTGGACCAAGACCGGTGGTGAGTTATCGGGATCCCAGATGTACAGACTGGAGAGGATACAAACAGTCCCTCGAGTCGCACCTGGGATCAGCTCTCATCACAATCAGGAATCGTGATGAAATAGAAATTGCAGCAGAACAGATCCGGAATGCTGCTATTTCAGCCTATCACGAAAACTCTCCACTAAAATCCAAAAAGGACAACAGAGGGGCACCATGGTGGAACAAAAAACTAGATAAAATGAGAAAAGAAGTTCGACGCCTCTTCAATCGAGCTAAAGACTCGGGCAACTGGGAGCTATATAGATCTACACTAACAGATTATAATAAAGAAATCAGGAAAGCAAAAAGGGAATCTTGGAGGAAGTTCTGCGAGGGTATTACCGATTTACCTGGCAGCACTAGAATCCACAAGATCATTTCCAGAGAACCGGCTCGAGCATTTGGTATGGTAAAACGACCGGATGGCTCGTTTGCCGAATCTGGAAAAGAAACCCTAGAAATTCTTGCACTGAATCACTTCCCAGGTAGTTCGATTCTGATGGACAACCAACTGCCGCCGCCATCGGGAGGGCGACAAAAACGTCCCCACAAAAACGATTGGCAGGTGGCAAAAACGGTCGTCACAGCCTCAGCGATAGAATGGGCTATTGGATCGTTCCAACCATTCAAATCGCCTGGTGAGGATGGCATATTTCCAGCGCTACTACAAAATGGACTGGAGGTACTGCTACCTTTCCTCATCAGATTATACAGAGCTAGTCTGGTATGGAACTATATTCCATCCAGTTGGGCGGCGGTTAAAGTGGTTTATATACCAAAAATGGGTCGGACAGAATCTGACCCAAAATCGCTTAGGCCCATTAGCCTGACATCATTTCTGTTGAAAGGTCTGGAGAAGGTACTGGATGGACACATCAGAGGAAACATCCTGAGTATACGTCCTCTCAGTGTCCACCAATATGCCTATCAACCAGGCAAATCAACAGAACTAGCACTAAACAACCTGGTTGGGAAAATCACCCAATCTCTACAAGCAAAGGAGATTGCGGTGGCAGCATTTCTCGACATCGAAGGAGCATTCAACAATGCACTGCCCGACTCCTTATATACAGCAGCAGCTGCCAGAGGAATCGAGCCAACCATAACTGACTGGATTCGGGCTATGCTGGAAAACAGAATCATTACGACATCTCTAAGGGGGGAAGCGGTGAGCTTTAGGGCCGCAAGAGGGTGCCCACAGGGCGGGGTTCTCTCCCCGCTCTTGTGGTCACTTCTTGTGGACGATCTGCTTGCCATTATCTCCCTGTGGGAAGTCGAGATTCAGGCATATGCTGACGACCTAGTCATTCTGGTTAGAGGAAAATCTGAAGTGGTACTTTCTGATACCCTTCAAGAGGTACTAGATGCCATTCATATCTGGTGTGAGAGGGAGCAGATGTCTGTCAACCCCCACAAAATGGTAATTATACCCTTCACCAGAAAAAGGAAGCTGGACAACCTGGAACCACCTTCCATATCAGGTGAAATCATCCCATTTGCGGAAGAAGTGAAGTATCTAGGTGTAACCCTAGATAAGTCACTCAGCTGGAATTCCCACTTGGAAAAGGTAATCCACAAAGCGAGACTGTCCCTGTGGACATGTCGAAGAATTTGCGGAAAATCCTGGGGCATCGGTCCCCAACAAATATATTGGATATACGTTACGGTCATTAGACCAATGATAGCGTATGCGTCAATAGTTTGGTGGTCGAAAGGGCTGCAACAAACGACCAAAGCCAAACTCTCTGGATTGCAGAGACAAGCATGCTTGGCAATAACTGGTGCAATAAGCACCACACCGTCAGCTGCTCTGGAAGTCCTCCTGGAACTACCTCCTCTTCATATCTACCTGGAGAGAGAGGCCAGGTGGGCAACATACAGAATCCATCAAGCGGTAACTAATATGCCGCAGGCTAGCATCATGGAGCACAACAGGCTGTTGGACGACTTAAACGGTCACAGCATCCTGGGAATGCCTTCAGATGTGATGCCTACCTTGATCAATCATGAACTGCCCTTTAAAGTCCTGTTTCCTGGAAGAGACGAATGGGATCGGAACAAAACCGACCTACAAAGGGCAGACAGCTGTTGGTTCACAGACGGCTCCAAAACCCCCGAGGGAACTGGAGCTGGTGTATATAGTCGCAAACCAAAGGTAAAGATAATTTCAAGCCTTGGTGATAACGCGACTATTTTTCAGGCAGAAATCCATGCCATTGAGCTGTGTGTACGGAGGCTCGAACAGATGCAGCCGAGACACAAATCAATAAAAATATTTTCAGACAGCCAAGCGGCTCTTAAAGCCCTTGGATCCTACCGTTGTAATTCTAAAGCGGTATGGAATTGCCAGGAAGCTCTTGCCCGATTGGGCAGAGACAACAAACTGACTCTGATCTGGATACCTGGCCACTCTGGCATGGAGGGCAACGAAGTTGCTGATTCCCTGGCCAGAGAAGGCGCGGCAACCAAATTTATAGGTCCAGAACCGGCACTTGGCATATCTGCTAACTCTGCCAAGGCTGCCATCCTGACCTGGGCTGAATTGAAAACAATTCAACACTGGCAGGAACTACCAGGTTTAGTTCACTCAAAGGAGTTTATCACATACCCCTTGAAGTCAAGAACTAAAAAACTATTAGAGTTAAATAGGTTACACCTAAGAACTCTAATTGGCCTATACACTGGGCACTGCAGACTAAATCATCACCTACATAGAATTGGACTGGTGGAAAACACCGAATGCCGTCTATGTCTGGAGGATGATGAAACGGCAGAACACGTTTTGTGTACCTGTCCTGCAGCAGAAAGAATCAGGTTCTCACTTTTTGGCAAAGGGCAACTGGCGCCAGAGGACCTGGACAGTTTCTCACCCAACAAGATTATCGGCTTTATAAAAAAGCTGAATCTGTTGGGTGAACTATAACTAGGAGTGAGCCACAATAGACCTGATGGTCGCAGTGGAGGGTCTGACAAGAGCCCACTCACATGTCAACCTAACCTAACCTAAGTATAACTTAAGTTATACTATACTCGGTCTAAAGAAGTCAATAAAAAATATGGCCGATCGAAATTTGGACAAAAAATAGAAAACACTATGTATATCAAAAACGAAGGGCACTAGGGATGTAATAAAGGTAATTTTGAAATCATCTCAGGGTACTGTACTCCTCGCTAGCGTATGGCCAGTTAATCACGAAACACCCGGTATGCTCAAAAAAACCTATTTCTGTCGAACTAAATTCTTATGAAAGAGGTCAGACTTTTTAAAATTATGTTATTTGTTTGATTCGATAATTTTTAACTTACCTTTGTTAACATCCAGTCATCGGCACTGGGTCAACTTATTGATCTACGGTCCTATCCCTGTCAAATTACGTAATGTTTATTTTCTTCGTTTTAGTAAATTTCGGGGTAAATTTTAACAAAAGTTTGCTTTTAAAAAGTCCATTTAGTCCGGCCAAGGGAGCGCTAAATTGACCAAAATTTCTAATTTGAGTGCTAATGAATGGATTTTGATGAAACCACGTGTAATGTGTTTGTAATGACGTTAAAGATCTGAAAAAAGAACTAGAGTAGGAATGATCGGAAGGGGTAGAAAACATCTCTTTTATCACGGGTTCCGTAACTTGTAGATTTAGGACAAGAATGAAAAAGGCAGAATATCTACCTTTCTTGACCCAAAATAAGATGTTTTTACTCTTGTGCATTTTTTCGAAAATGCGTATTTATCGTAATATGGCCACTTGAAAATTTTTTAGTGGCGGAGGGGAAATGTAAAAGTTGAAAAATAAATCTGAAAAAATTCAGGTGAATTACAAGACTTTTTTGTATTTGCAGCTTTTCTGTAAAGTGCGTTTTCACTGAGTTTTTCCGGAAAAACATGAGAAACTACCCCTTTATTATACTCTTCGCAAAAACAAAACGAAGATAATAAGATATTGCACTCGATCGGCACATTTATAAAACCGGTAACATTGCTCGTAGAGGAAAAAATTTCATATCACGATGTTGGTGATCGAATTCTGAACAACTTTCAAAATGTCTGTCCGTCTGTCTGTCCGTTCGTTCGTCTGTCTGTCCGTCCGTCCGTTACGTTTCTTGTAAGCGCGATAACTTAAGAACGAATAGTTCGACAGTATTGAAATTTGGACAGCAGGTTAGTGTTAGCTAGAGGAAGAACCCTATTGCTTTTGAACAAAGTCGTTCAATAAATAAAAGAGTTATTAATTTTTTAAATGAAAAAAAAAATAGTTTCGTAATTAAACAAAAAATGTTTGAAACTAATATCATTTATAAAAAAAACTGTGAAGAGTATCCTATAGATTGTGCATCAATTATATAACAAGTGTAGTAAATCGGCGAAGAGTATAACGGTTAGCTTGTTTGAAATTGTAACGCTTTAAAAGTATGTAATTTAAAAATTTGAAAAAATCAGACATATGCAACGAGGCATTCTAAACATTTTTTGTCTCTTGGAATTTTTTTGTAACTTGTTAAATTTCCGAGTTACAGACAGTTTTTCTCGATAAATAATGACTTTTTTTTCCGGAAAACTTTTTCACCTTTTCAATTTAAAAATTACATTGAACCTTTAAAATTATAAAACTACATAGGTTTTATATTTTTTATAATATGTATATAAATCACGGTCACTTTTCGAATTTTCTTCTATTTTTTTTAATGTGCGCGAAATGTAGTGTATCGTGAAAAACTGCCTGTAACTCGGAAAATTAGCAAGTTACAAAAAAATTCCAAGAGACAAAAAATGTTTAAAAGGCCTCAACGCATACGTCTGATTTTTAAAAAAAATTTAAATGACGTATTTTTAAAATGCTACAATTTCAAGGAAAAAGTAGTGTTCCATGTTTTTCCGAAAAAACTCGGTGAAAACGAATTTTTCAGATTTTTTAAAAAATTTTACATTTCCCCTCCGTCACTTCTAGGAATTTTCAAGTAGCCATATCTCAAAAAATATACCTTTTTTGGAAAAATTCACATGAGTAAAAACATCTTATTTTGGGCCAAAAAGGTAAATATACTGCTTTTTTCATTTTTGACCTAATTCCACAAGTTTCGAATCCGTCATAAAAGGGGTGTTTTCTACCCCTTCCCATCATTTCCTTCTCTAATTTTTTTTCAACCTTTTTATTAACGTCATTACAAACACTTTGCACAAGGTTTCGTCAAAATCCATTAATTAGCACTCAAATTAGAGGTGAAACCCCCTTGTTGCATTGACTGGACTATTTTTATTTATATTTTGTCATTCGAATCACCGGCACCTCCGCCAAATGTTCGAATATGCTGGTAATTATTGATTGACTACTTTTAAACATATTTTAAACCGTCTTCAAGCTTGACATTAGTAGTATAAGGGACTACTTGAAATTATATTTAATAACTTTTAGTCCTATCTTCTTCTGAAGGTCGTTACATTTTTACAAAAATGAAAAAATCCATAACTACACCACTGCTGACATTTTTTATATTTATATATCCTTCTCAATCTTAACAAAACTACACGCCTGCAATATTGACTAAATAAGTACCAGCAATAATAAGCATGATATTGTTTTTTAATGTCAAAAAATTGTGTTTTCAAGTTTTAAATAGGTTATATTCAATATTTACTTTCATTGCAAAACAATATTTTTATAATCGCCGATACCGAATGATCAAAGTCACAAACACCACGTTTCTTAAAGTGGGAGATAATTTTACTATATTTATAACGAATACAACAGGATCGTTTAACGAAATCGTTACCGTCATCCGTACGTAGAAGTGTTTTAAATTTAAAAACAATTACTTTAAAACAAAAGTTCGCGCATGGCATGCGCACAAGAACTAGAATCAGCTGATGTATTGATCAACCGGCAAGAGTGAACCACCTCAAAAATCAAAATAAACGTGCCCTAAATTCTAAAATAACAATTGCACTCATAAAACGGTTAACCTGTTTTGTAAAATGATCGATTATTTAGTAGTTCAGCAAATGACGCTCACTTTAAATTATAAACTTGCGGATGGAAATAGCTTTTCATCGTAATTGTGTTGTGTTCTCTCGGTGTTGATAAACTAAAATCTCGGTCTTCTACTTAAAATTCAGCGTGGCGTTGAAATTAGTTGAAAAAGCCTTCCTTTTTCTAAAACAGAAAATGTCATATAAATCCAACAATGGCATTAAGATGACGAAGTGCGATTCCCAGCAATGGAAAACTGCATCCGTTCTCGAAACTTCCGTAAAATTTGCTGGGGAAGAAGCAAAAGACCGGCTGTATGAGCCAAAGCACAAAAAGAAGTTAGTGCGGGTTTTGACCGTAGTAGCTTATGTCTTTTTCGTTTCACTTGCCGCTATCATGTTATCTTTATATTATGTTTTCTTGTGGAACGGAGATCAAAAAATGACTGCCAAATATGTAACTTCCCAGCCCCGACAACAGCGCCGGTACTCTGGCAATAAATGTGACAATATTTTAGCAGGTAAATATTATATATTACTGATTATTTTACGCGTTAACATGTAAGCCATCGATGCAATTTTTTGAGATCATTGCAACAAACAAATGTTATTGTTAGTATAGTATAAGAAATAGCGTGCAAATTCGACAGGACGGTAATCGAAGAGACCATATACAGTTCAAATCACGAATGTTGTCGTTCACGTCATCAGTTTTTAATTTCGAAATCAAATAAACTCAAAGTCACATAGAATGGCATGCATGGAGGGTATCATTTGAAAGGCCTTTTCTGTAAAATAACAATTATTACTTCATACAATTTTAATATTCCAATATAATATTCTCGCCAAGCGACAACACTACTTCAGCGGTCGGATAGACTAACTACAAAATCAAGTACGCCACAGACTTACTTTTGGAGTATATATTAAAAACTGTATCCCTCACATCCATCTTCCTTGCCTCCATCAAGTCCTTAGTTTTTTTTTTCTTTCTGGGTCCATATTTTGCCACAGTAGTATTTGGAGCGTCCTGCTCCTCATGGGTTTCCATACAAATCCGTTGCACTGCCCGAATACAAATACCCTATGCACTAGAAGCTCGTTAAAGGAAAATTTACTTTATAAACAACTGCCACAGCAAAGGTAAAAGGGGACCTCCGTTGCATCTTTCCTGATTGTAGTACTCAACTAATTTCACCACCATGTTTCTGGCTACTGCATTCAGTCTTTTGTCGGGCATTTTGAATTTAGGTTCTTTAAAAACAGTAAAACTAAAGCACTCAACTCACAAACTATTTACAAAACAATTTACATAATTAGAGTAAACTTAAAACATAACTGCTAAAAAAACACTAGAAATCTGCATAAATAACGAGAGGAAATAGAAAATCATTAAATTTGACAAATGCGCCCACTAAACAGACAGAATGCTGAACGTTGGTTGCGGCTACAACAAGCAGTTGTATTACACAGCCCCACAAAAAAAAAAGCCAGCGAACCAGACCCTTGTATCCCTATG
This sequence comes from Stenurella melanura, assembly GCA_963583905.1. Taxonomy (NCBI): domain Eukaryota; kingdom Metazoa; phylum Arthropoda; class Insecta; order Coleoptera; family Cerambycidae; genus Stenurella; species Stenurella melanura. The sequence goes on from OY757310.1 coordinate 57,660,016, forward strand.
TATTTTCAGTCGCTGAATCCGAATCCGAGGTCAAAAAACCGTACATCCCTAAAATCATTAGCCAAGAAACACCCCTGGAATGGGGTAAAGAGAAGATTAAGCTACGAGAATAGTTGTTACATCAATCGAATTATACAAATTAAGGTTAAATAGCAGCCTACATACCATAGATATGAAATACACCCCCAGGGAGGGGCGAAAACTACCCCCCATATACCAACTTTAACTATAAAAAGTTATAACGATTATGTGGAAGTGAAAAGAACTAGACTAACACTGCTTAAAAGTTTTGTTGCTGCATTTAATGCTTCTTGCCTGGATAAAAGAACTGTATTTGTGAAATCGTCTATTTCGGAATTTAAAAGCTTAAAAATCCAGCATACATTTGCCGTACTTTAAAAAAGGCGCGTTTTCAAGTGTTGAAAAGTGCATCCAAGTGATTAAAAAAGATTTGCGGATCGATTTCCTGTCACCATCATATTTCATTCTGTCATGCAAAAATTAAATATTTCATACAACTTTGGTTTCAAACGAGTACCAAAAAAGGTGAACTGTATAAAAAATATAGTCTTAAAACATGCCTTGACAATCATTTTCAAAAAAAAAAGTTTAAATAGTAGGTAGAAGCTGAGAAATAAATTTTTAAAGATGGCCACATTTGGCCATTTTTCGACATTTAGTCGCCTTCAGTTAAAAAATTACGCGTTTTCGAAAAAATGTCAAGAGACAAAAAGTATTTATTTTGGCCCATTTAATCTAAAGGATGTGTTTGGAAAACGATTTTTTCTTTTATTTTTATGTTGCAAGTTCTTTGTTAATAACAAATTACCTGCCGTCGAAATCAAAAAAGTTTAATAATAATAAGGTTTTTTGTTTTTTGTTGACAATAAAATAACAAATCCAAAAGGTTTCAATCTGTCGAAACTTCGAGGTCACTTAGGTTGCTTTTCCGGGTGTCTGTTTGAGAGTATACCGCTCACCTATAGCTTGGTCTACGTAGATGAAATAATGAGTGTAATAGTAATATAAATAAATATTTGTATTTTCTTGACCGTTGATATCAAATTAACTTGATGTATCCTGGGATTTTTCGGTCATCTTTAAATTAAAATTCTTATATTTTCTTACGTTTCGGTTTTATTAACCATCGTCAGAGGAAAAACTACAATATTTATATTAACGTACGATTATTTTATGTCATTTTACAATTTTAATTTCATTACTTACAATTTAAGAAATTTTTTCTTTACACTATATTAACATTTTACGTTTATTTCTGTTGGAAGTTTGAATACAACTAAATGCTGAACAAAAGTATTGCCTGCTTTCTGGTCTGTGTTATGTCACTATTGGTACAGTGTATTTAATTTATGGATGTTATAAATATGAAGTTTTCTCTAATGGCTGGTAGTGTGAAATATGATATTTTCAGACATTATCTTGCGGACTTGATGGAAAGATGTAAAAATATATGTCGTTTAATAATATCCCCTTTTTAGTTAATTTAACAAGTCAAAGTATGTTTCACTTTCTCTATATCAGTGCGGCTGTTCATTGCATTGTTATGTCTTTTAATTTGTAACATTTTATGTATTGTCCTTCGATGATAATTTGGTTCCTTTTGTAAAATTTTTGTATTGTCAAAGTTAAAGCTATGATTATTGTCTAAAGCGTGTTTGGTAAGAGCTGTCGAATTTTGATTTAGTGTTCTTATATTATATTTGTGTGTATATATTCGTTTATGCAGGTATTGTTTTGTTTGGCCAATATATGTACTATTACAATTATTGTTACAGTCTATTTTATAAATTGCGTTAGTTTCGTCTTTTGGTTGTAGTTTGGGTTTTAGTTTTGTAAAGAATTTTTTTGTTGTAGTATAAGGTTAATGCGCCACTGTTATATTGTGTTTTTTTAATACATTTGAAATATTCTCCGATACTTTTGGTATGTAAGGCATGGATACATAGCATTTAGTTGCATTCAAACTTCCAACAGAAATAAACGTAAAATGTTAATATAGTGTAAACAAAAAATTTCTTAAATTGTAAGAAATGAAATTAAAATTGTAAAATGACACAAAATAATCGTACGTTAATATAAATATTGTAGTTTTTCCTCTGACGATGGTTAATAAAACCGAAACGTAAGAAAATATAAGAATTTTAATTTAAAGATGACCGAAAAATCCCAGGATACATCAAGTTAATGTAATAGTAATAATATTGTAAATGACCCACCGTCGCAGGACTGGTACAATAGAAAGTGGATATTGTCCTGAACAAGAAAGTTTATGTGCCAGAACAGCACTAAAGGCGGGTTGTATAGACCAAGTTTAAGCCACAATTAGTTTGACCAAAGATAAAAAATATGATCGTATTTTTCACAACAATCTTAACTATAAATTTTGATGTTTGATCAAGCTGATTTAGATTTAAACTGAAAAACAAATCTCCCTAAATGTAATCTGAACTGAACTAAACCATTTTTAGCCCATGTATAGTTAGGCCAGTGGAATAAGACAAAATTAGATGAAAATTGAACCTAATTCGATTCAGGAAACCACATGGTGTAATGAGTAGAGTTGGTAGTGAGAAACATAGCCTTGAATTTGATCCCATTTTAAATAGTGGGAACATTGTTAAATTGACGTTTAAATGTGCAAAAATAATGAAAAGTGGAGCTTTTTAAAAATAGCTTCAAGACTATTTACAGTACAAGTATCCGGTTTTTTCTGATGCGTAGGTAATACAATGACGGTTAATTTAAGACCTTATTGGTCCAAATTGATTAATTATTTGTCCAAATATTGGCAAAATACTGTCAAAAAAAAGAATTTTTTAATTCGTGAAAAATGCTCTTACATCCTTGTAACTTTCAGAAAGTATGTATCTCTCAACTTACCATAAAAATGCCATCGAAAAATATTTATTCGTTAACGAGAAAATCAATTTGTTTATTAAAAACACGTTAAATTTTTAATGAAATTAGACCCTGTTTCTGTCAACCAAAATGGCTCATTCGGGGTTCATAGCTTTGGTCTAGACTTACATTTTATGGAACTGTTATGGGAATATCATTTTTTTATATTTTAGTCCTCCAGGATGGCGTCGACAAAAGTATCATCTTTTTGGGGTATATTTTTTGCGAATATCTTAAAAACAAATTAAATTATCGACATAACATTTTTATATCCAAGTAGCTGGTAATTTAACACAATTTTGAAAAACAAAAACAATTGCTCTAGCCATTTAGAAGTCAGGATATCCTTTTTTGTTAAATTCTCCAAATGCTTATTTAGTCCACGGAAAGTAGCATTTGACCTGGACAAAATTAGTAAAAATCTGAATGTTTGCACAGACGTTCTTTGAGGTGTCCCTTACCCATATCCACAAAAATCACAAAAATCCTAACATGGCTACTCAAGATATTGAAGGTTAAAGTTTTTTGGAAATATCCTCGCGTCTTATGCATCAAATGCTCATGTGGTCAATGTGAAAGTTGTAGAGAATTGAATTATCTACAAGTCGTCTTTTTTATTTTTTACCAACCCCCACCCTCTCTTTTCGAGATATTCAAGGTCAAAGTTTCTAATACATGGTTTTTCGCGAATATATCGCGCATTTTAAAGCCAAAATCGTAATCATCAAATCATTACAACTTAGAAAATATAATTTTTCATGAAAAATCTCTTACGATATGATTCTATATCAGATTCGATAGGTACTATTATACTTTTAGTAAACAGCGTGCTTCTAGAGGGCATAATATATTAAAACAAAATATTTCTGTCAATCACCTCTATGAATTCTTATTTTCATAAGGACAGTAAACCAAACTGCAAACAATTGCGGGCCTGGTCGCGTTAAGTATAAAAATCACATTCTACAACCAAACGACTGATTTTGATTGAAACAAGCACCAGCCCAAAGAATTATTCCTAATTGAAGGAAGCTCTCGTGCCAGCCGCCTCAGACCAACTTGCATACTGCAGTTTCGCGCTTCCTGGCTCTCATCAGTGCAAGGCGGGTCTGACACAACTAGCACAAGAATTCCCTTGAACCAAGTAGCCAGTTACCTTTAATTAGAAATAGTTAATTCCGCTGGTGCTTGTTTTAATCAGAACCAAGCGTTTTGTTGTAGAATGTGATTTCTATACTTAACGCGGCCAGGCTCGCAATTATCTGCAGTTTGGTGTACTATCCTTATGAAAATAAGGATTCATAGAGGTGATTGCCAGAAACATTTTGTTTTAATATTATGCTTTTTGTCCACCCCTCTAGAGAATCACTCCCAAGTAAAAAGCGTCGATTTTTAAAGGATGAGCTTCTTGTACTCAGTATAAAAACTCAATTCTAAAAACAATCATGAAAATCCATTCAGCATAACAGGGTTCCGCGATTTTTTACTTTTTGTGTCTAATTCCACTAGACTAAATTCATGGTTAGATTTGCTTTAAAATATAACTTTGTATTTCGTCGATTTCTCCAACATCCCCGAACCGACTTAAACAAGTTTTTGACAGTGTTTTAGAAAAGAGTTCTTTCCAAACGCACGTAAAAAATTGTTTTAATTCCCTAAACTTCTAAATTTATTAAGTCATCTCCCAGCATCAAAGTATCCGTTATCCTTCAAGAAAAAAGCAGACAATGGAAATAAAAGGCAATAAAAGAGGAGATATTTCCGAATTTACATTTATTTGCGTTTACTGCCATTGTTTCAGGTTCTTTTATATTATCTGCCTGATGGGACAAATCCTTCGAAAGTTTTCAATTCCCAGTGAGTTCTCTCAAATATTAAAAGTGCAAAAACCTCACATATGAGTTTTCTGCACTATTCATGAATAATCAAGTAAATTAAGAGACATATACATATGACACGTTTTTCATATTCAATAAATGAATAGATTCCCTGGTGGATAAAAATGTATGATTTGAGTGATTTGACCTTTTGAAGTCGTCATTCAATAGTGATAATAAATAGCGCTTCGAATACCACATTCAATTATAAATAATTTTTTGAAATATATGAATAAACACAATATTTGATTTTTATTCCAGACAATTGTAGAAAACGTGTGATGAAATGAGATAAAAACTACTCTAATTAATTAATTAACACTTGTTTATAATCAGGTATTAATAATTTATAAAATTAATAGAATATGCTAATAATGTGGAACATAAAAGTCGTATGTATTTACATTTAAATTGTGTGATGAAATGATAACTTAAACAAGCTAACCATTATACTCCTCGCCGATTACTGCACTTTTTATATAATTGTTGCACATTGTATAGGATACTGTTCGCAGTTTTTTTGTAAATACTATTAGTTTTAGAGATTTTTAGTTTAATTACAAAACATTACATTTTTTTTAAATTAAACAACTAGTAACTTTTTTATTTATTGGTAGATTTTGTTTAAAAACAATAGGGTTCTTCCTCCAGCTAACCGTACCTTACTGTCCAAATTTCAATACAGTCGGACTTTTCGTTCAAGTTATCGTGCTTACAAGAAACGTGACGGATGGGCGGACAGACGGATGAACAAACAGACAGACAGACAGACAGACCGACGGACATTTTGAAAGTTGTTCAGAATTCGACCACCAACACAGTGATATGAACATTTTTTCTCTACGTGCAATGTTACCAGATTTAGAAGTGTCGATCGAATGCAATATACTCTTCGTTTTGTATTTGCGAAGAGTATAATAACGACAAAATACATTTTTCCCCATTAGAGGAGCGAATTCGAGACTCTATCGTGCCTTTTTTTTCTGGCGTAGAACCAGGTCAAACATGGTAGGTTTTGTTAAGCATGTCACTGGGCATATGAAATCGCATTTCACGACATTTTTTCGTGGTCTGGACCTTTTTAAATTAAAAAAAAGGGAAAATATTGTATTTTCCAGTCCACTACATCAGGACCAATTTGCATACAGAGCAGGCATGTCTACAGAAACAGCACTTCACCACCTAATTCAGAAGGTGGAGAAGGTTCTGGAACACAAGGAGGTGGCACTGGGTGCTTTCCTCGACATAGAGGCAGCATTCGACAACACCTCCTTCAATTCCGTCATTAGAAGTGCAAGAGAGCGTGGCATCGAGGACACCTGCTGCAGGTGGATCGATGGCATGCTCAAAGGCAGGATGGTATTCACCGCCATGATGGGAGAAAACCTAAGTGCGTCAGTTGCAGGAGGCTGTCCGCAGGTTGGTGTTCTGTCCCCCCTGCTATGGAATCTTGTAGTTGACAGCCTATTACGGAAACTCACAATTGAGGGATTTGAAGCCCAAGGATATGCTGACGATATAGTCATCATAGTTAGGGGAAAGTTCAATAACATAGTCAGGGATCGATTACAGATGGCACTGAACATGGTCAAAAAATGGACCGATGAGGAAGGGCTGAAAGTCAGCATATTAAAGACCCACATCGTCCCATTCACCAGAAGAAGAAGTCTGGAGGGCTTAGGCCCTTTAGTCCTTCAAGACACACAACTGTATATGTCGGGAGAGGTCAAATACCTTGGAATTACTATAGACTCCAAGCTTACCTGGAACCAACACCTAGACAGGATAATACATAGATCGGTAGCCACATTGGCAACCTGTAGGCGATCGTATGGTAAATGGGGGCTCGGGCCTAGTGTACTGCACTGGCTTTACACAAGCGTTATAAGACCCACCATTACGTACGCTGCTCTAGTTTGGTGGTCAAAGACAACTCAGACTACAGCGGCGAATAAGCTGAGCCCTGCTTAGGAATTACGGGTGCTATGAAAAGCACCCCTGCGGCAGCCTTGGAGACCCTATTGGACCTCCCCCCACTTAGCATAGTGATCCAGGGAGAGGCCAGAATGGGAGTATATAGGCTGCAAGACTCAAATACCCCGAATCTCCACGGAGCTAGATTTGAGCGACACTTGAGGATAATAAACAATGTAGAAGACCCTATATTGAATAATATGAGGTCAGACTACATGATACCAAAAATCACCTTCAACAAGCCCTTCAATAAGGAGATAGGAAGGACTGGTTAAAAGAAGCTCCTGACATACTATGTAAGGGCTTAACCTGGTATACTGACGGGTCTAGGACGAGCACAAGAGCTGGAGTGTCATCCCGACTGGTATGGGACTGCCATGAAGAGCTGAAAATTCTTGGTGAGCAGAACAGAGTCAAATTACTCGGGGTGCCAGGACACTCCAAAATTGACGGCAATGAAAAAGCCGATGAACTTGCTAGACAAGGGGCAGCTAATACATTCTATGGCCCAGAACCCGCGCTGGGTATTTCCAAAAGCTCAGCCAGAAGGGCGATTAAAGACTGGATCAAGAGCAAACACAAAAATCACTGGAGGAACATTCCAGGAAATCGACATGGGAAAACACTCATTAAAGGTCCATGTGCAAAACAAACTGAAGAACTGCTCATAATGAACAGGACGCAGTTAAGACTAATAGTGGGACTTCTGACTGGACATTTTCCGGTAAAGAAGTATCTAAATACAATCGGCAAATTCGACGGCAACCTAGACTGCAGACTATGCAGCAAGGAGCCGGAAACGGTCGATCACATCATATTCAACTACGAGGCTCTGGCTCACAGAAGATATGGTATCTACGGGCAAGCACGAACGGACCCGGAATTCATCAGCACCCGCCCGACCATGGACCTGTATCACCTGATTAGGGGTACAGGGGTATTGCAGTGGGCGGAGTGAAACATGACAGGGAGAGCACAATAAGCCCAGGAGGCTGCAGTGCCCTCGGAGTTTTATTAACAGACGAGCCCTGAGAACAAAAGAAAAAAATCCGTGGATTCCAAATAATTTCAACAAGGGATAAACACTAACACTTTATTTAACTACCTACACAAAATTTTCCTAAAATATAATATACACTTTTACTAAAATAATCTTTACGATGTTTGCTACTTTGTATTTCTATCCCTTTCGGATTTCTCACATTTCAATTGTCACTTTTTAACTTCTTCTTCTTCCGGCGGTAATCTCGACTTATATACTCTAAAACTGTCTCTAGAGTTATCTAGAACACAATCGAGGATCTCCTTCCACCGCACTCCAGAAAACTCGATCTCTTTCTACAAATTTCTAGGACAGTCACTATTAGTCATGGGCGTATCAGTCTCCACTTCTTAGGAGGTGTAATGCATAACAATATCTTAAACGTCGTTTTTCTATTTATTAAGTAAGTAATATTTATTTATTTATATATTTATTAGCTATGGAGAAAGAAAGAAATTAAACGATATGAGTGAGAGGCATAGATTTTCTTGCAGTTTTCCAGATTTTCCTTCATTGCGTAATTCCTTACTAACTCTCAGTAATCTATAGACCTACATATAGATCTTTGTAGAATTTAACGAAATTTTATGCTTTTTCAGAGTATCTTTTTGTTTCCATTGCCTAACATAAAAATTAAACAAAAATCTATTGTATCAAATCGAAATACCTCTTTAACTTTGCTTAGGTCTAATTCCTTCAATATTGGCACTTTTTGGATAGGGAAAAAATTGAATAGTTATCATCTAAAGGCAACCGTCCCCCTACAATAATTTATAGAAGCAGTTAAATTAGAATGAAAATTTAGTCTCAGTTGCCCAACCAAATTACCAAATTATTTATTTCTACTATTTTAAAACTCAAATGAAGTCGCAGGCACACTTTGGAAAATATATAGTTATTACCTTTAAGTAATCATATAGTCTAGTAAATCTGCTTGATTACGAGTACTGTACAAACCGTATAATAGTTCATTGCATTTAGACAGAAAACATCATAATGTTTTTGAAAAAATGCACAAGTGGAGATTTTTGCCCGAAATGGAAGGGGGACATGGGTAGAGTCTAAAACCAAAAACTCGGGACTGTACCTGCTGGCTTCCGGTCGCCACCTGTGAGTAATAGTTCTTAAGCTGTGGATGCGCGAATTCGATCCCGCAGATTTCAACGCTTATGCGTGCCATATTAGAAATATACTACTAAATTAACACGACTTTATATCTTCGGTTTAAAATAACGAGATCGTGACACGTTTTGTGGTACCTTGATTTTAGAATAGCTTACTATAAGTTCGTTCAATGTACATTTAATTAAATAAGAATGAACAATTGTTTAGTTTTCAATAATTTTATTAACTAAAGTTAACAAAAGGATAATGGGATAATTTTTTGTATAATGTTTATTATTCTCTGTTGAATGAGTAGGTAATATTTCCGTGATATAAGTGACATTTGTAGTCCCTACGTTGGAGTACAGCCGGTACTTGCTCCTTGTAGAGGCATGTGTCGAATGTCGGTTAAGTGTCATATAACATGGCTATCGTACAAGTATGCTGATTTTCTATGATAAGGTTTGAACACAGCTCCTTTTATTAAACCTATGTTCGGATATTCGCGAATGGCAAACTCAAGTATTATTTGGTCTTCACTACATTTTTAAACAATAATATCACAAGTGTTAAACATGGACCTGTGGTCTCTTCTCAGGTCATTGTCATTGCAAGCATGAGCCAACATTCTTCGAGAACGCCGTAACCGGGATTCTGGTGGGGCTAAAAAGAAATCAAAATACGACAGGTGTCATAAAAACCATAAAATTTCTGTGGTTGCTTTTTGCATTCTTATTACTAATGCGACATTTCCCAGGGTTTGTGTCTAATTTTATATAGACCGAATTCGATTATCAACCTTTAAGAACACATGACTACTGTCGTTATAACAATATTGTTTTTGTTGTTTGTATCGCCAAACTTATTTATTCAACAGAGGCACTTAAATGTGACGATTTTTCCCAAAGAATTCTTTTCACTATCTGAAATTATTAGTTACAATCTCAGCAGTTGCAGTTAGTAAGGGGTCCAAAGCATTAAAAATTGAAATGACCCATTCCAACAAGGTAAATAAGTTTTGAGCTCGCATATCGAAAGAGGGTCCTAATGGGCATCAGAAATGGCTTGTTGGACTTTTGTTGAGGATTGCACAATTTCTCCACAAGAAAAAAAGATGGCGGAATGTTATTTCAAGAATTCGTGTTTTTAAACGTATACCTCTCCCTAGAAAATTAACTACATGCGATATTGATCTGATTTTTTTTCTTTACATACTACTGACATGAGCGCATATGTTTGTACTAGTAGAGTTTCAAAATCACTTACGGTTTTTTTCTAATTAAATCCTAAATCACAGGAACGAAATTTGTGTGTTTGAAATTTCGACGTGCGGACAACTACATTAAATGTTTAATTTTCTTATATATTATATGTGAACAAAATATGGTCTAAAGATCAACAAAGTTTTTGCAAAAAAAATTAACTCGATATCTCATACAGTTTTCGAGTTACAGATTTTTTAATTCGATCGTAATAATGTCTTGTTATGATAACGCGCAACGTGACAGCTGCGGTAGGATTCGGTCTGTGTAATTGTGGATAGACATTAGTTTAATAACTAATTTGATTAAGGTAATTATATTACTATTAATCAGTAGGTCACCAATTGTCTGAAAATTAGACAATCATTTATGTGTTATGTTACAACTATGTAATTTTAAAATAGAGTCTGTTAAAATATAGATGCAGAAATAATGGTTTAATGATTACTGAAAAAAGGAAACTTTGAAGTACGTCCAATTTACTTAGAAAATTTTCAGTTACGTCATTTTGGCTTAGAAGGACTGTATATATCGAAAGGTGCAAATACAGTATGAAATCGTCAATAAATTATACAAATTTGAGATTAAAAAATAAAAATTGTCCGAAATTTCATATTTAAGAAAATGTATGGTATGTCTTAAAAACCCATCAGAATTATATGAATTCGCCATAACAGACACAATTCTTATTCTAAACTGGAATTATTTTATAAATAGTAACAAATATAAAGCGAATAATCTAAAATACATTTTAGAATATTGGTGTAAATAATGACATACTTACGTTGCCCAATAATGTGAACTTGCAATCATGAAGAAGGGAACACAATAATATTTGCGCAAGGTATGTTTAATTTTTGCAAAATAGAAAACCTACAAAAAATGTGTGGGTACATGACAACAAAGGGTATCTTAGGATACTCACGAGAAAGTGAAAAATATGAAGAAGAAAATATTGTAAAAACGTTATTGGCAGTCGGTGTATTGTGTGACCTGTCAGTTATCCTTCCCGAAGAGGATAAATGAGCAGTTATTGTTGCCTTAAAATGAACACGCCAACTATATATTTTGATTAATTTTGGAAATAACTGCGATGCAGTTGATGATCGTGTAATTTAAGATGCTCGTAAGTCCTATGTGAATCTATCCATACAGATTCACATAGGACTTACGGATTAAGGATTTAAATTCACTACGGCCATCTGTAGTGAATTTAAATCTTTAGATTTGCTAAGGCAGTATTTATTTTTCCTTAAGGTTATTAGACTTACGTTAGCTACGTCGCCGCTGTGAAACTAGCAGCCAAAGATAGCAGCTTAAATCTACGAAAATACCCGAAGACGCATAGACGTTCGTCACAATCATAACTAGGGACGTTACTAAATAAAACAATTAATCGCCGTACAACCAGTTAAGAGTTCCTAATTAGGTTGTACTAAGCAATGTCTGTAAAATGGCGTCAACTTTTCCTGGATCCATCGGGTAGAGACTACCCTTTTAATATATAAAAATTAATAACTTCACAACCAGTGGGATGTACAAAATTTTCACAGGGTGTATCAAGTCATTTCAAATGCGTCTTTAAAGTGGCGTCAATTTGTCTTGGGTCCACGGGGTTGAGACAACCTTTTAAATAAATAAAAATTAATAACTTCGCAACCACTCCGATGTACATAATTTCCGTTTAGGACAGGATGTATAAAGTCTCTTCAAATGCGTCTCTAAAGTGGCGTCAATTTGTCTTGGGTCCACGGGGTTGAAACAACCCTTTAAATAAATAAAAATTAATAACTACGCAATTAGTCCGATGTACATAATTTCCGTTTAGGACAGGGTGTATCAAGTCATTTCAAATGCGTCTTTAAAGTGGCGTCAATTTGTCTTGGGTCCACGGGGTTGAAACAACCCTTTAAATAAATAAAAATTAATAACTTCGCAACCAATCAGATGTACATAATTCCCGTTTAAGACAGGTTGTATAAAGTCATTTCAAATACGTCTGTAAAGTGGCGTCACTTTGTCTTTGGTCCACGGGGTTGAAACAACCCTTTAAATAAATAAAAATTAATAACTACGCAATCAGTCCGATGTACATAATTTCCGTTTAGGACAGGGTATATCAAGTCATTTCAAATGCGTCTCTAAAGTGGCGTCAATTTGTCTTGGGTCCACGGGGTTGAAACCACCCTATAAATAAATAAAAATTAATAACTTCGCAACCAGTCCGATGTACATAATTTCCGTCTAGGACCGGGTGTATAATGTCATTTCAAATATGTCTGTACAGTTGCGTCTATTTGTCTTGGGTCCACGGGGTTGAAACAACCCTTTAAATAAATAAAAATTAATAACTTCGCAACCAGTCCGATGTACATAATTTCCGTCTAGGACCGGGTGTATAATGTCATTTCAAATATGTCTGTACAGTGGCGTCAATTTGCCTTGGGCCCACGGGGTTGAAACAACCCTTTAAATAAATACAAATTAATAACTTCGCAACCAGTCCGATGTACATAATTTCCGTCTATTACCGGGTGTATAATGTCATTTCAAATATGTCTGTACAGTGGCGTCTATTTGTCTTGGGTCCACGGGGTTGAATCAACCCTTTAAATAAATAAAAATTAATAACTTCGCAACCAGTCCCAAGACAAATTGACGCCACTTTAGAGACGCATTTGAAATGACTTTATATACCCCGTCCTAAATGGAAATTATGTACATCGCAGTGGTTGCGAAGTTATTAATTTTTATTTATTTATAGGGTTGTTTCAACCCCGTGGACCCAAGACAAATTGACGCCACTTTAGAGACGCATTTGAAATGACTTTATATACCCTGTCCTAAACGGAAATTATGTTAATCGGAGTGGTTGCGATGTTATTAATTTTTATTTATTTATAGGGTTGTTTCAACCCCGTGGACCCAAGACAAATTGACGCCACTTTAGAGACGCATTTGAAATGACTTTATATACCCTGTCCTAAACGGAAATTATGTACATCGGAGTGGTTGCGAAGTTATTAATTTTTATTTATTTAAAGGGTTGTTTCAACCCCGCGGACCCAAGACAAATTGACGCCACGGTACAGACGTATTTGAAATGACATTATACACCCTGTTGCAAACGGAAATTGTGTACATCGGAGTGGTTGCGGAGTTATTAATTTTTATTTATTTATAGGGTTGTTTCAACCTCGTGGACCCAAGACAAATTGACGCCACTTTACAGATGCATTTGAAATGACTTTATACAACCTGTCTTAAACGGAAATTATGTACATCGGACTGGTTGCGAAGTTATTAATTTTTATTTATTTAAAGGGTTGTTTCAACCCCGTGGACCAAAGACAAATTGACGCCACTTTACAGACGTATTTGAAATGACAAAATACACCCTGTCCTAAACGGAAATTATGTACATCGGAGTGAATACGAAGTTATTAGTTTTTATTTACTTATAGGGTTGTTTCAACCCCGTGGACCCAAGACAAATTGACGCCACTTTACAGACGCATTTGAAATGACTTTATACAACCTGTCTTAAGCGGAAATTATGTACATCGGACTGGTTGCGAAGTTATTAATTTTTATTTGTTTAAAGGGTTGTTTCAACCCCGTGGACCAAAGACAAATTGGCGCCACTTTACAGACGTATTTGAAATGACATTATACACCCTGTTGCAGACGGAATTTATGTATATCGGAGTGGTTGCGAAGTTATTAATTTTTATCTATTTATAGGGTTGTTTCAACCCCGTGGACCCAAAAGAAATTGACGCCACTTTAGAGGCGCATTTGAAATGACTTTATACACCCTGTCCTAAACGGAAATTATGTACATCGGACTGGTTGCAAAGTTATTATTTTTTATTTATTTAAAGGGTTGTTTCAACCCCGTGGACCAAAGACAAATTGACGCCACGATACAGACGTATTTAAAATGACATTGTACAACCTGTCCTAAACGGAAATTATGTACATCGGAGTAGTTGCGAAGTTATTAATTTTTATTTATTTATAGGGTTGTTTCAACCCCGTGGACCCAAGACAAATTGACGCCACTATACAGACACATTTGAAATGACATTAAACACCCTGTCCTAAACGGAAATCATGTACATCGGAGTGGTTGCGAAGTTATTAATTTTTATTTATTTATAGGGTTGTTTCAACCCCGTGGACCCAAGACAAATTGACGCCACTTTAGGGACGTATTTAAAATGACATTGTACAACCTGTCCTAAATGGAAATTATGTACATCGGAGTAGTTGCGAAGTTATTAATTTTTATTTAATTATAGGGTTGTTTCAACCCCGTGGACCCATGACAAATTGACGCCACTATACAGACACATTTGAAATGACATTAAACACCCTGTCTTAAACGGAAATTATGTACATCGGAGTGGTTGCGAAGTTATTAATTTTTATTTATTTATAGGGTTGTTTCAACCCCGTGGACCCAAGACAAATTGACGCCACTATACAGACACATTTGAAATGACATTAAACACCCTGTCCTAAACGGAAATTATGTACATCGGAGTGGTTGCGAAGTTATTAATTTTTATTTATTTATAGGGTTGTTTCAACCCCGTGGACCCAAGACAAATTGACGCCACTATACAGACACATTTGAAATGACATTAAACACAATGTCCTAAACGGAAATTATGTACATCGGAGTGGTTGCGAAGTTATTAATTTTTATTTATTTATAGGGTTGTTTCAACCCCGTGGACCCAAAACAAATTGACGCCACTTTAGGGACGTATTTAAAATGACATTGTACAACCTGTCCTAAATGGAAATTATGTACATCGGAGTAGTTGCGAAGTTATTAATTTTTATTTATTTATAGGGTTGTTTCAACCCCGTGGACCCAAGACAAATTGACGCCACTATACAGACACATTTGAAATGACATTAAACACCCTGTCCTAAACGGAAATTATGTACATCGGAGTGGTTGCGAAGTTATTAATTTTTATTTATTTATAGGGTTGTTTCAACCCCGTGGACCCAAGACAAATTGACGCCACTTTAGGGACGTATTTAAAATGACATTATACAACCTGTCCTAAACGGATATTGTGTACATCGGAGTGGTTGCTAAGTTATTAATTTTTATTTATTTATAGGGTTGTTTCAACCCCGTGGACCCAAGACAAATTGACGCCACTATACAGACATATTTGAAATGACATTAAACACCCTGTCCTAAACGGAAATTATGTACATCGGAGTGATTGCGAAGTTATTAATTTTTATTTATTTATAGGGTTGTTTCAACCCCGTGGACCCAAGACAAATTGACGCCACTTTAGGGACGCATTTGAAATGACTTTATACACCCTGTCCTAAACGGAAATTATGTACATCGGAGTGGTTGGGAAGTTATTAATTTTTATTTATTTAAAGGGTTGTTTGAACCTCGTGGACCCAAGACAAATTGACCCCATTTTACAGACGCATTTGAAATGTCGTTATACACCGCGTCCTAAATGAAAATTGTGTACATCGGACTGGTTGCGAAGTTATTAATTTTTATTTATTGAAAGGGTTGTTGCAACCCCGTGGACTCAGGACAAATTGACGCCACATTACAGACGCATTTGAAATGACTTTATACAGCCTGTCCTAAATGGAAATTTTGTACATCCCACAGGTTGTGAAGTTATTAATTTTTACATGTTAAAAGGCTAGTCTTTACCCTATGGATCCAAGTGAGTTGGCGCCATTTTACAGACATTGCTTAGTACAACTTAATTATGAAGTCTTAACTGGTTGTACGGCGATTAAATGTTTTATTTAGTAATGTCCCTAGTTATGATTGTGACGAACGTCTATGCGTCTTCGGGTGTTTTCGTAGATTTAAGCTGCTATCTTTGGCTGCTAGTTTCACAGCGGCAGCTACGTCTGCGTCTTACACAAGACACTTCCTTATTGCATTTAAAACGAGCATTACAGGGGACGGTAGTCCAGTGGTTTAGTGTACTTAGCTTAGCTAGCAACTGAACAACCTAGCGAAGTAGGTTAAAATCCTGCTCACTGCGAAATACTTTTAATTGTAAAAATTATCCACAAAAAGTTGTTTAGACCCTTACCTAACACAAAATCCTGATTTATAACAAATTTTCTCGACTTGAGAAGCAGTTAACAAAGCACATAAAATTTTAGTGTCCAAGCGATTTTCCGATCTCCTTCCCAATTTACCCTTTCCCAGAAAATTTGGATATCTGATAGAGAATAACCAAATAAAATCACAAATGATGACAAAAAGTCACAACTGGTTCTAAAGAAAACAAATAGTGGAATTGTAAAGTAAACTGTGATTAAAAATGTGCGTCCACTTGGTGTTCTGTGCATGTGCAGCCTTTCCTAACAATTGTTTTAAGGGCAGAAATAATACAGAGCAGTTTTTAGCAGACAGTGCTTCTTAATAGTAATGCCTATGTAGTGGTTTGTCAATGCTTACTGAGCTGTGTATACTTATTATGAATTATTATTATTATTATTATTACTTATGTATATATTACAAGTTTTGTGTACGTTTTTATATTTTCATATTTGTAAAATGCTATATCATTTGTACCACAATAATGATATACTTAATAAATAATATCTCTATACAACACCTTCATAATTAATAGATCGAGTAAATCATCTGCCAAATGAGTTTCTTTTTACCTGTTAATATTTTTGCAAAATTGTAAAAATGTAAATAATAGCACAATTTCAAAAATGTATTGGCTTACTATCTTAATGCATTACACTTAGCCAGAAAACAGCCGCATGCTAACAGGAATACCACGAATCTAATTATGGTTTATTTTAAAAAGTCGTTAACTCAAAAACTGTATAAGATATCGAGCTAATTTTTTTTGCAAAAACTCTGTTGATCTTTAGACCATATTTCACTCGTATATAGTATATAAAAAAATTGAATATTTAATATAGTTGCCCGCACGTCGAAATTTCAAACACACAGATTTCGTTACTGTGATTTAGAATTTATTTAGAAAAAAACCGTAAGCGAGTTTGAAATTTAATTAGTACAGATAGATGCGCTCATGTCAGTAGTATATAAATAAAAAAAATTAAATCAATATCGCATGTGGTTCACTCTCTAGCGAGAGGTATACGTTTAAAAACACGAATTCTTGAAATAACATTTCGCTATCTTTTTTTCTTGTGGAGAAGTTGTGCAATCGTCAACAAAAGTCCAACAAGCCATTTCTGATGCCCATTAGGACCCTCTTTCGATATCCGAGCTCAAAAATTATTTACCTTGCTGGAATGGGTTACTTGACGATTTAGACGGCTTTCGAAGGCGTGGACCCTCTACTAAGTTGTTTTATCACAGAAATGCCGAACACGAACCGACAAGAAATGCAATGAAGGGGAAATATGGGTTCGAATGCGAGCAGCGGTTGTGCATGTGAGACCTTAATTATTCATAGGACTGACTTTGCGGCTCTATAAGTTTAGAACTATTAGTCACAGAAATTTCGTTGAGCATTTAAATTAAAGGTAATTACGTCTTATATAAGTTTTATTTATAATTTTACACCCGGAAGTTTCAATTAATGGTTGAAAAATGTACAAGAAATTTTTTTTTTTCAAACAGCTGTAACTTTTACATTATCAATCCTACAAAAAAACAGTGAGATTAAAAATGAAAGGTAAAATAATTTTCTATAACTCTAGTTCTTATAAATTTTCCGAAAAAGCGAACGGGAACGGAGATACAACGCCATTCGCATTTTCTAAGATGGCGACCGGAAGCCAACAGGTACAGTCCCGAGTTTTTGGTTTTAGACTCTACCCATGTCCCCCTTCTATTCTGGGTAAAAATCTCAAATCGTGCATTTTTTAAAAAGATTTATTCTAAATGCATTATACTATAACCTCAGCTCAAAAATGCAGTCAATGCAATTGTCATGAATAATATAATTTACCTATTTAGTCGGGGCAAACTAAATTTGAGCACGGAAAAATAGAAACCAGAACTAGCCCAACGGGAAATGGTTGGGGGGGTTACTAACATGAAAAAAAAAATAAATGCAGTTACTGACCTTGGGGACTAACTTAAGGGGGGGAGGTAAAGTGAAAAAAATTCAAAGTCAATAGTTTGGATGTGTATTACGAGAAAATTTGACGTCGGAGATAAAAATGTTCAACAGCAAAGTTGTAGGTAATAAAAAGATCTTTCATTTTTGTTAAGGGTACTTTTCATCATAACCTCAAAATTATCGAGAAATTTAAAAATTTTCCAAAAAATTATAAAATTTTCGTTTTAATATAATAACTTTTATAAAAATTAATGAATTGTTATGAAACTTGGTGAAAAGATACCTTTATATATTATAAATAACCAAAAAAAATTTTCAAAAGAAAATAATGGAAAATTTTTGATTTTGAATTTAAAAAAAAAAAAAAAGTCCTTTTTTCAGATGAAAATTGTATGGTGGAAAATCATCGTAAATAGATTTTTCAAAGCTCATTTTGTTTGTTTTTTCGTCTACTTTTTGATAAATCAGAGACACAATATAGCTTCTATTTAAGAATATGCTAAAAAATGCAAAAAACGAAAAAAGTCAATTTTGAAAAAAAAAATTTCAGTAATTGTTGATAATTTCGTTTAAATTTCAAAAAAATTTTAAAATTAATTTCACCAATCGATTCTACGTGAAAAAATATTTAAGAAACTGTATTTTGTTGTTAAAATTTACTCCAATATTTAGGGGTGGTAAAGGGTTGCTTCTGGAGGGTGAATAAAGTAATGATCGTTCTCATGCAATTTTCGGCTAAAATTGACGTTAAACAAAAAATTAGTAATCAATAAAAGTTGTAGATTTTGAAAAATTCTTCAAGTTTTGTAGAGGTCATTTTTACCATAACCTCAAAATTTAAAAAAAAATGCAACAAATGTATTTTTTTACATTTTTTACTTTTTTAAACTTTCTTATTATTTCTTTTCTTCTTATTTTTGTGTACTTAGTAGACAAAATGCGTGGTTGAATAAAAGTATTATAGTTGTAACTTTAATTTGGAAAAAATGTTCAAGATTTTGAGGAAACTCATAGGAAGTTCATGAGGAAAATATGTATTTATTTTGTTAAAATATGATCAAAACTTAAAAAAAAGAACTTTTTATCATAAAAAAAATGATTAAATCTTAAAAATACACATTGCAAACTACACTAATCTTTTTCTTTTATTTACATGAATCAGTTCTTCTTCT
Source organism: Stenurella melanura (assembly GCA_963583905.1). Lineage (NCBI taxonomy): Eukaryota > Metazoa > Arthropoda > Insecta > Coleoptera > Cerambycidae > Stenurella > Stenurella melanura. The sequence goes on from OY757310.1 coordinate 57,679,444, forward strand.
TCACCCTCCGATTCTTCGCTAAACTGCGAATCTTCACACTCCATCTCTTCTTCAAAATCATCTTCGACTTCCTCATTGTTTATATTATTTTGAGGACTTGGCTCTTCGTCTTCACCATCGCTTACATCTTCTGAAACTTGTTGTATATTGCAACAATTACCAGAATCTTGACAACTCGTGCAGAGATCTGTACATTGTAAACCAACTTTTCTACATCCGCATCTGTTCGTAGAACAAGTCGTTTTGCAACTGCAAGAGACTGTTTTTAACAGGGTTTCTGGTATAATTGGCATTTCCGTAAAGCGAGGCATTAAATTAAGTTTTGATCATATTTTAACAAAATAAATACATATTTTCCTCATGAACTTCCTATGAGTTTCCTCAAAATCTTGAACATTTTTTCCAAATTAAAGTTACAACTATAATACTTTTATTCAACCACACATTTTGTCTACTAAGTACACAAAAATAAGAAGAAAAGAAATAATAAGAAAGTTTAAAAAAGTAAAAAATTTAAAAAAATACATTTGTTGCATTTTTTAAAAAATTTTGAGGTTATGGTAAAAATGACCTCTACAAAACTTGAAGAATTTTTCAAAATCTACAACTTTTATTGATTACTAATTTTTTGTTTAACGTCAATTTTAGCCGAAAATTGCATGAGAACGATCATTACTTTATTCACCCTCCAGAAGCAACCCTTTACCACCCCTAAATATTGGAGTAATTTTTAACAACAAAATACAGTTTCTTAAATATTTTTTCACGTAGAATCGATTGGTGAAATTAATTTTAAAATTTTTTTGAAATTTAAACAAAATTATCAACAATTACTGATTTTTTTTTTTTTTTAAATTGACTTTTTTCGTTTTTTGCATTTTTTAGCATATTCTTAAATAGAAGCTATATTGTGTCTCTGATTTATCAAAAAGTAGACGAAAAAACAAACAAAATGAGCTTTGAAAAATCTATTTACGATGATTTTCCACCATACAATTTTCGTCTGAAAAAAGGACTTTTTTCTTTTGAAAAAATTCAAAATCAAAAATTTTCCATTATTTTCTTTTGAATTTTTTTTTGGTTATTTATAATATATAAAGGTATCTTTTCACCAAGTTTCATAACAATTCATTAATTTTTATAAAAGTTATAATATAAAAACGAAAATTTTATAATTTTTTGGAAAATTTTTAAATTTCTCGATAATTTTGAGGTTATGATGAAAAGTACCAGTAGAGGACTTTAGCCGAAGCTGGGTCTCCCCCCACCACTTTTTGTGACCTTGACCTTGACCGTGAACGTGTATGCCGCTATGGCGTGACCTTGAGCCGTAGCCGGTGCGTACCCTTGAAGCCGGGTTGCATTTGACCTTGAAAAGTCGTCATGACCTTGGCCGTGAACGTGGAGACCGCTCCGTGGCCTTGAGCTGTAGCCGGTGCGTGTCCTTGAAGTCGAGTTGCATTTTACCTTGAAAAGTACTGTTGTAAAGCTTAACCTTGAAAGGTCGTTGGCAGTTGTTGAGTTCGACTTGCACCACTCCATTTGACCTCGAAAAGTATGTTTATAATTGAAGAGGGGGAAGACTTTGTGGCGTAGCAGAACGCTATAAAAGAGCAAGAGGAGTCTCTGTATTATCATTCTTAAAGTTAGATTCCTTCAGTAAAGTATCCAAGATGTATACGTGTACTTGCGGTGCTAGTTTTACGCGAGGTGATAATATGCGACGTCATCAGAGACAGTCATGTAAAAATATAAATGATAATGGGCCTGGGGCAAAACAACCAAAATTAGATTCAACTCCTTCGACATCTACAAATCTGCAAACGTGTTACAGCTGTAATGTGACTCTAACAGCTAGACAGATGAAATCTCATAAGAGGACATTGCAGCATAGAACAAATTCGTGTGTACCTTTGATGAATGGCGTAGAAATTGTCCGAAGTGCTTTCCAATATAGAATAATAAGTTACCGAGTGCATAGTGAAAATGAAAAATTGGACTATATAATGTTTTTCAACGAAATTAGAAATAAAGTATTGGATTTATTGCATGAAGTCCTGATGCTTCACAAAATAGTGAAGATAAACATGGAGACATTTGCCAGATACATATTGCAAACTCAAGAAGTGTCTGAAATGAAATCATTTAACACCTGCAATAAAATTTTGGATCAAGGTATGGATTTAGGCAGCTTTCTCGATACTTTTGTGGATATGATGGTTGCCCAAACTACAGAGTTCCAAGAACGCGATTCCGGTACGTAAATATTTATCGAAGTGTAGAATAATGATTAATAACTGCATATTATTTTTAGGATGGGCCCTTGAGGAAATAAAATTTGTGGAAATAAATGTGAATAAGTACAGTCCACTACGTGGTTCATCATATATTAAACTACCAAAGTACATAGAAAACAAAAAGGCCGTAGTGAATATAGAAAACCATGATCAATGCTGCTTCGCTTGGGCTGTAACTTCAGCACTGTATCCTGCAAATGGTCAAACATCTGACATGTCATCTTATCCGCATTATTCAAGAGTTTTAAACTTGACAGGTATGGCTTTTCCAGTTAAATTGCGCGATATTTCTAAATTTGAAGAATTGAATAATATATCGATTAACGTATATGGTTTAGAAAAGAAATTTGAGAATAATAGAATAAAGTATGATGTTGTCGGACCTTTGCGTTACTCTGAGAAAAAATTACGTATGCATGTTAATTTGTTATTAATTTCCTCGGAATGTGATGAAGATCACCATTGTTCAATAGACTGTGCCAAAACTCACTATTGTTGGATAAAGAATTTATCTGGGTTAGTTTCACATCAAATTTCTGCTCACGGACATAAAAAATATTTCTGTGACGGATGTTTGCTGTATTTTAGCAATGAGCGCCAGTTAATGCTTCATCAGAAAAATGATTGTAATCATATTTATACAACAACACCATCGACACAATTTCGGCTTGATAAATATGGAAAACAGGTACCGGAAAATATATTAAAATTTGAAAATTTTGAAAAGCAAATGCAAGTACCATTCGTAGTATATGCTGATTTTGAATCAATTCTTAAACCAATAAACACGTGTGAGCCTAATCCTCAGTGCTCTTACACTAACAAGACCTTCATTCATGAGCCGTATTCTTTCGCATATTTCATAAAATGTTCTTTTGATAATTCCCTTTCCAAGTTTGAGCTATATAGAGGATCTGATGCTGCTAAGGTTTTTGTATCACGTATAGAATGTGATGTAAGAGAAATTTATAATACATATTTGAAAGATGTAACACCGATGGCTCCTCTAACACCATCGGAGATAGAAAGTTTTAACAATGCAACCGTTTGCGGTATATGTGAGAAACCCTTTAAAGAAGGTGACGTAAAAGTGAAAGATCATTGCCACATAACTGGTAAAATAAGATTCGGTGCTGCTCATTCTATCTGTAATTTAAATTATAAAATTCCAAATTTTATCCCTGTTATATTTCACAATATGAGTGGATATGACATACATCTATTTGTCAAAGAGTTGTGTGCACATAAAGATAAAATTGAAGTAATACCACAAAACAAGGAGAAATATATATCTTTCACAAAACACCTTTATATGCATGATTATGTTAACAGCAAGGGAGAAAATAAAAATAAATTTTTAAAATTACGATTCATTGATAGTTTCAAATTTATGTCAGCATCACTACAGCATTTAGGAGAAAATTTATCAGACGATCAAATGGCTATGACTAGAAACTTTTGTGGTGATGACGTAAAATTTAATTTAATGCGTCGGAAAGGCGTATTTCCATATAGCTTTGTAGATAGTTTAGAGAAGCTAAATAATCAAAATTTGCCTTCGAAAGAAGAATTTTATGATAACCTAAATGAAACACACATATCAGACGAAGATTACGAAAGAGCTCAAAATGTGTGGAGGTTGTTTGAGTGTAACAGTTTGGGATCTTATTCAGATATTTATTTAACCACAGACGTGCTACTTTTATGTGACGTATTTGAAAATTTTCGTGAAATTTGCCTGAACAAGTATAAATTGGACGCGGCACATTACTTCACTAGTCCTGGTTTATCATGGGATGCTATGTTAAAATTAACACAAGTAGAACTTGAGCTATTAACAGACATTGACATGATTCACTTTTTTAAAAGGGGTATACGTGGCGGGATAAGTCAGTGCTCAGAAAGGAAGCATATTGCAAACAATAAATTCCTACCTAATTATGACTGTACAGAACCTTCCTCATTTATTACATATCTCGACAGCACGAATTTATATGGGCATAGTATGTGTCAGATGCTGCCATCTAGCGGATTTGAGTGGATGTCTGAAAGAGAAATTCTCGATTTAGATATTACCAACATTTCAGATCAAAGCGCCATCGGGTATGTTTTTGAAGTAGACATACATTACCCGGAAGAATTACATGATTTGCACTCAGATCTCCCTTTTTTGGTAGAAAGCATTATACCACCGGAGTCAAAATCAAAATCCTCGAAATTAATTCCAAATTTGAATGACAAAAAGAGATATGTTGTACATTACAGAAACCTGAAACAAGCCATTAAACATGGTTTAATGGTGTTAAAAACACATAGAGTGCTTAAATTCAATCAGTCGGCGTGGTTAAAAAAATACATCGATTTGAATACAGAAATGCGAAACAATGCAACCAATAAGTTTGAAAGAGACCAGTATAAGTTGATGAACAACTCAATTTTTGGAAAAACAATGGAAAATGTAGATAATAGAAAAGATATAAAGTTAGTGACTCACTGGGAAAGTATCAAAAAAACTGTAGGTGCAAATGCACTAATAGCTCGGCCAAATTTTAAGTCATGCACAATTTTCTCAGAGGATTTTGTGGCCATTGAAATGGGTAAATTGAGGGTCTTATATAACAAGGCGATTTTTGTTGGCTTTTGCGTGCTTGAATTGTCAAAGACTGTATTGTATGAGTTCTTTTACGAAGTTATTAAAAGTAAATTTGGCAATGATGCTTCCTTGCTGTACACTGACACTGATTCATTAATAATCAAAATTTTTACTGACAATTTTTACGACTTTATCATACAAAATCCCGAAAAATTTGATACGTCCAATTACACTGTAGGAAACAAATTTAATATTCCAAAAAATCCATCGGTGCTCGGAAATATGAAAGATGAGTTTCCTGGGGATCCTATAATTAGCTTTTATGGTACGGGAGCCAAAGCCTATTACGTGCAATCCGTCAATAACGAATTAAAAAAAGCAAAAGGTGTCAAGAAGTCGGTTATTAAAAAAGAATTGACATTAGACGACTACAGGAAAGTTGTGGAACAAGGGGGTTTAATATTTAGAAAAATGAACACGTTTAGAAGTCATTTACATGATATATATACCGAGATGCGTAATAAAGTAGCACTTTCTCATCACGACGATAAGCGTTTTGTTATTCCAAATACCACAAAAACTTTGCCTTGGGGACACTCTGATATAAGATTCTTTCAAAGTGAACCAAAGCAAAACGTCGAGATGCTAATATCAGCCGTAAATAGTCTCGAACGAGGTGTTGAAGAAAATAATGATAATTTAGATGCTTTACTTGCCGCAATAGCCGAGTTAAGTCAATGAATATGTGTAACATATAATGCTTTTAATACTAACGCAAAGATCGGCGAACGTCCTACTAAACTGGAAAATTCATCCCCAATATTTCACTTAATCAATTTAAAACAGTATTTAGTCAGTTGTAGCAAATGTATGACATGTGTTCTCTTATTGGTTGTTAATAAAATTTATACATGAATTGTTGTGTTTCTTTTCTCTCAAAATAAATTGTAATCAAATAATGTAAAGTGTATACTATTAACGATTTCAGCTATTACACCACTTTCTTACTGAGAGTGTGCATAGTCGAAGTTTGGTATAGTTATCTTCATATACTTAAGGCACATAAAAAGTGTAGGCGCCTTTGACTTTAGGGTAAAGATCAAATACCCTGACATTTTGTTATTTGCTTTAAATATATGAAGAGAACTATATCGATGTGGGGACTTGAAATGTGCAGATACATTAACGATGGGGGTGAATTTAAACCAATCAGAAAAATGGGTGGGGAGGAGTAGTGGGGGTGAACTCCTCTACATAAGCGCCAGCAATGCTAACAAGATTCATTTCGTCTTCAGCTATCCTTAAGTGCTGACGGGTCGTTAAAAGACTTAAACGCTTTTTGCTTTGTGTTAGTTGTTGTTAGTGACTAAAAAAAAAAAAAATGGAAGGAAGTAGCTATTCGCAGATGGCTGGTGGTAGCAGGAAGAGAGCTGCTTCGCCAATATTGGATGTTTTGACGGCGATGGCCTTTGTGTCGAATTTTAGGCCATCACAGGAGGACGCCGTGCGTACAAACAGTGGTGGTGGTGGCGGTAGCAATAACTTCAACGACATCGATGTGGGTGCTACTGATTTTAACGACATCGACGTGGATTACCACCTGTCCCAGGATGTCATTGAAGAATACAATCCGGAGTTATATCGTATCCTGGATGAGGTGGAGCGTAATGTGGTAGAAGAAGCTGCTGTGCCACTTCAGGACGCGGGTCCCAATGTCGGTGGCGTCAAAGACCAAGGCAAGTTCAAAGAGCCGATTGATTTGCCCCTTCCTGCATTCGCCAGAAAGAATAATGCTGACGTTGTCGAAGATTCCGGGGATGAATTTCAACCACCCAAGAAGTCTAAGAATTCACCAGGTCCTTCTAGGATTTCTAGACCGGCTCCTAGGAATAATCGTTCTTCAAAAAAGGGTAAGGCGGCCAAATCCAAGAAGGGTGATCATCGTAGCATCCTTAGAAACATTTTGGAAGAACCAGCTCCTCTTACTTCTAGTGTGCAGAAAAAATCCAAAAAAGGTAAGGAGCCTGTCGTGAAATCGAGACCACAGCACAGCATTCATCGTTTATCGCCTGTTAATTTAAGCGACTCTTCCGATGAAGAACAAGAGATTTTTTCTCAGATCGGTGATAGGGACATCTTCAGCAACTTCGGCAAATTACTGGAAAAAGTGAAGCGTGAAAGAGCAGAGAAAACGTCCGCCCGCGCTGGTGATGACAAATTACGAGATACCGCCAGGCGAGCCATTCTCTTAGCAAAACAAAACATCGAAGCCTCACAAAAGAAAATACAGGAAGAAAATGAAAAAATCAAAGCCGAAGAACAAACTATTTCGCATTACACCGATCTATTAACAGGTGCAGACGAACGAGAGGTCGCTGAAGCAAAGTCTGAAAAAAAGTTGAAGGTCGTGAAAAAACAATGTAAGGTCATTGAAAAAATATTGTTAATGTGAAAGTTGTGTTAAAAAAATGTTAGAAATAGTTATAATTCATTCTCTGTAGGTTAGTTGGTACGTAAATAAATGGTATGTTAAAAAGAGTATTCCCTTTCATTTCTTGTAACAGCGTAAACATATATTTGGAAATAAAATAAAATATAATATAATAATTTATAATAAAATAAAAAAACATGTAACGCCACTGTCACTGTGTATATTGAATTTGAATGTATATAGTACGCGGGTATTGGCAGGATACAACGGTATGCAACCAACAACACTACTATGTGTATGTGGAGATGCATACCGTTGTATTTACGCTACACCAAACGGCAAGTAGAGCGGTTAGTATTCACGTATAACAGTGAAGCCTTTAGGCCGGCAGTATGTGCATTTTACTATGCACAAATAGTGTTATTTTATTTCTATACTCCTGCGAGAGAAAAAAATATACATACCTCTAAAACAGAGTGTATGAAATTAATATTACACTACCTATTTTACCATTTCATTTACATGCGCGCGTTCTAACAATTATTATTAATTATACATACCTTTGTATCATTATTTATTTTTATGAATGTATTGTATTGGTTTGTAAACGTTATTTTATTTTCATACGCCTTACTTACTTTAGATGTGAGACATCTAGCGGTCGCTAGAATAATAACTGTATTCCTGTATAGAGTTGCCTATGATATGTCTACAAAAACAAGTTACTTCGTTGGGTGACATTTAGAGGTCGGTAGAATAATTGTATTTCTGTATCGAGCTGCCAATCCGTCAGTGGCGCACTGTATGCTACATATTTTTATATTTAATTACTGTATTTATTTTTGATTACATTATTCTCAACTCAAAATTATAATGGTATAATTTGATAATTTAAGCAAATATTTGTTAATAAAAAATACTTTTTCTGTGCTGATATTTTATTATATAACTCATTAAAAAAAAATAGAAAGATTACAAATTTATTTATTTTTATTACATAACATAAAAAGTTATACATCTATTTCTTCTTCTTCTTCTTCGTCTTCTGACCCACTGTTCAGTGACCATTCACTCGGTGAACTAGATCTGCTAGGCGGCTCTACCTCTATAGATGAGCTAGGACTACTGGGTGGCTCAACTCCCAATGGTCTCCACCATTCTGAACCATCAGGACCATCCTGGTTTAGATCATCCAAGTAGCGTACTAACGGCACAGACCAAGTACTACTGTCTGGCATGTTACCATTATCTCTGTACTCCATGGCCATTCTGTATTCGTATTCCCAGAATGGCATTGTCGACTCTGCGCAGTCGCTGGAACTTATTGTATTGTCTTGAGCAGCCATTTCTTGCAACTTTGCAGTTTAACTGAGAAACATGATGAGGGGAGTTTCTTATATAAATGGACCCCCACTCTATATTATAACCAACATTTGCAAGAATTGTGGGTACTAGGTTCATCATATACGGATTTTTCTCATGGTAACATTGCCGTCGCCACCACTATCGTAAACGTGGGAGAGAAAGTGGGGGTAAACTGACATACTTAAAACTGAGAGAATCCTCTATTCTTTATCAGTTCTGTATTAGAGAGCTCTCACTATGAATACTCAGATTCAAGATCATACCGTGTCGTCCAGCAGTGATCCGATACTTGGACCAGATTATTGGGCAGAGTCCCTTCTACGATTGTTATCACAGCTACCATCATTGGAAGATATTGAGGACACCCCACAGGTGCCTGATAGTACGACCGAGGACTGTGGAGACAGTAGAGTGGAGCCCATGGGGTCGATGGATCGGTCACCGTCACTCTGGAGTCTGGAGACCATTCCAAATGAGGACGACTATGATAGTGACGAGGTATCCGATGAAGAATATATGGATGATGAAGATATTTAATTTTTGTAATTAATAATATATACAAATGTTTTTTTTTATGTAAATAAATATATCGATTCTAAGAAATTATTTGTTTATTATTCTCTATTTTAAGTGCAAAATAAAGTGGGGTAAATTGACTTACATAATAAGAAATTAGTACATTTTTCTTCACTTGAGTAGCATAATATCGCTTTACTATAGCAGTCTAGCCTATACCAACCCCATATTCATTTTATACTAGTGCCATTCAACCACCACAACGTACATTAAGAGTGAGGTGGTAGACTGTTTCTTATACACAGATTATTTTTATCATAGCAGCATTTCCACCACATAGACAGATATTTTAAATTATATCTTATTTTTTTTTTAGACTTTACAAGATGTAAAAAAAAAAACACGACATTTTCATATAACAGAAATATTTATTTACAAAAAAAAAAGAATTATATTTACAACAAAAAAAGAAGTGTATTTACAATAAAAAAGTATATTTACAATAAAAAGTATATTTACAATAAAATAAAATAAAATAAAACATAACTAAACTAACTTAACACTAAACTATTTACATATTTACATATCCACATTACCATTACAAATAACACACACCTCCACCGGTCTTATTTGGTGTAGTGGATCACCGCAACACTTGCAATATACCCGGACACCATCGGCAAAGCGTGTGGTGCTATGTAGGTCAACATGGCGATGAAGTGACGTTTCGACACGTCTTTGGTAACCTACATAACACCAGTAGCAAAGTTCATACTCCGCACCACCCCTCACATCCACAACTACGTATGCCATGGTGGTGCAGAATATCTCCCCTCTGGCGTCCCCTCTTTGCAGATATTTGTGGATATGCTGCAATTGATCCTCATCGTCGGAAGCGTCTGCCACGATGCCATCATCGTCCGCGTCGATATGATTTTGGACATCCTCTTCTTGATCCTCGATGCCATCATCCGCGTCGATATGATTTTGGATATCGACGCCCCCAATGGGAATATGATCTTCGTCGTGGCTCTCTTCCTCGTCGTGGCTCTCTTCCCCGTCGTGGCTCTCTTCCCCGTCGTCGCTCCACAAATCTCTCACCTCCACAACTTCTACGTCCTCAGCGCCAACTTCGAGGTTATCAGCGTCAGCTTCGACGGCCTCAGCTTCGACGGCACCATCTTCGTCGAATTCATCGTCCCATCGGTTGTTTAACAGGTCAACCTCTGACAGCCAATCTAAAAAGTCTAGATTGGCGCATCCTCTGGGAGCACTTGCCATCAATCTTTGGGGTGCAGCCATTGCAAAATAAAAAATTGCTATAGAGTATACTTCGCGTAAACGTGAGGAGTTCTCTTTCGGTGTTGAAAATCAACTGATCTGAATCGAGTCACCTCCTCGTTTATATATAGTTGATGACGTCATGTCATCTCTGACGTCGGCACCCTCAACATCTACTTAAATGAGAATGAACACAATGAGGAGCACAGTTATTATTCTGCTTTCATACTGTACATATTGTAAAGTATTAAGAAGTATTAAAAATGCCTTTTCCAAAAGAGTGGCAGTCAAAACCAACCATTGCAGCATATCCTTTTAGAATGAATGACCAACTGGTGTGTCATAACTGCTACGTTTCCTGGCCGAAGGAATATTTCAATCCATGTACGGGCTTGTGCGGAATGTGTGTAAGGGAGAATCCTGTGTCAATTCAGAGGTTCCAAGGAAGAAAAGCTGGGGAACGACAGTGTCGTAAATGTCTTCAAATGTTGGCTCGCAGCAACTTTGGAATAATGAGAGATGTTTGTGGTGTTTGCATGGTGGACCATCCATTAAGGCAGCGGTGTATGGCATGTGATAAATTCGAGAGCAATTGCTGGAATAATATATGCAGCCAGTGTAGACATAATAAACTATTGTGTGAAAATGTCGGTCACTATTATGTGGATATGTTGCATCACAATAGAAAATGCTGGTGTCCTGGAATCGAGAAATTCGAATGTTAAGGCGTGGGATTTCATGAAGAATTTTTTTTACAATAATTTGTATTTTTTACATATTTTGCTTAAAATAAAATATATTTATATTAATTTGTTTTTTTCTTCTCTTTAACTTAACGAAATATAAAATCTAAATACTGTTACAGTGAAATAAAGCAATTCAATAATGAATTTTATACGTTTAAATAAAACACATTAATATCGTATACATATTTTATTTCCATATTACTGATACATAAGTAAATATATAAATTGATTATGCATATTTTACATTTAATAAATTAAACGACATCCATTTTGTCAATCCAAGAGTTGTGTTCATTGGAAAGTCCAAGCCATTTGACAAATATTTTGTTCCCTTTCTTTCTTAAAACCTTCTCCACTAGATATATGTCAGGATACTTAGTTTTTTGTAACTCCATTTCATAAAAACATCCTTTGATTGGTTGTCCATGCATGTCCTCGAGCTGGTAAGTTGTTGGGTTCGTTATGTTTATTTTCACAATTTTAAAAAGTTCAGTTGAAAAATTAATTGTATAACCTTTTTCAAATACACCTTTGTATGCACTTATTCGAACTATGTCACCAACCTTAAACTTGGGTTTTAAAGCAATCCTAATGTGATTATACACATTTAAACATGTGGTTGGTTTAACGTCAGCAGGTTTCATGCCAATAGTTCGATGTACTTTATTGTTGTACTTTTTTGTGACGTTGGATAGAATATCGAACCATTTGTATTTACCTCTGGCTGAGAATTCTTTATATAACCAATTTTTTAATGTTCGTATCACTCTCTCCACAATTGCTGCTTTTTTCGTACTATATGTAGAGTAATGATTAATGCCATACTTTTTCATTAAAGTGGAAAAGTTTTTGTTGTAGAATTCCGTACCCTGATCGCTTTGAAGATTCTTAGGTGAGTAGTTTGATTTTTGCAAAATGCTCCTCATACCCTTCGTAATTTCTATACCCGTTTTATTTCTTAGGGGTCTTGTCCACACATATTTTGAATAGCAGTCGATCACTACGAGGATATATCTATAGCCCTTATTAAGGTTCGCATATGGCTGCATTTCAGCCAAATCCATTTGCCATAAATCCGCATACCCTTTGATGATTGTTCTTCTTCTACGAAAATTTTTTCGGGGTAACCTGTGCAGTTCCTGCACAATGGCCTTCTTTGTAGCACTGATTTCCATGTTAACTTATTGGATCGAATGGGTGTGCAGAGAATACACTAAGCTGTTACATGTTTGCCGATAGACTAATTTCTAATAAGTTAATTCTTCTAATTTATTAATTTTGTCAATTATTTTCTGAAGCTCTCTAGCTTGCTGAGAAATTGAATTTTCCACTGTTTTATGTTCCTTATCAATATTCGCTCGTATTTGTTCATTAATATACTTTTTCATCTCTGCAACAACCCGTACATTTCCTTTATCAATTTTTTTCGGAATTTCCTCATTTACATAAGTTTTTGCAGTAGCAACAGCTAACAAAACTTGACCATTAACATACTTTTCCATTTGACCATTAACATACTTTTCCATTGCTGTGATAATTAAGTTAGTGGCCTCATCCATAGCCTTGCGGATGTCTGCAAAGAAGGTAGTAAGTCGCTCTTCAACATAGTTGCGTGTTACCCCATCCTGACTATCTACCGGTTCTCCAATGTACTTTAAACGTTTATTCTGAATGTCGAAGTGATTATCTGTAGTTAGCTTAAAGCCAAGACCTGGTGGACCACGCACGACTAATGATTTATTAGCGCCGCCTCTTCTGCGTCCAAATTTATCAATTGTGTTGTGACCAGGTAGCATTTCTAATTACATCTGATCTGATTTAAGCATTTCACAGTATATTATACTTCCCCATTATAATTATGTTAATAGATTATTTTTTCTTCTCTCATTTCCTCCAACAAACTAATTATTTCATTATTAACGCCACTGTTACCTGCCATTTTTGAGCTATACAGCAGACGTAGACGATCTACCAACTCTTTTGGCTTATTCCAATAAACATAGTCGACACCTTTACTATTGTATATTTTCTGAAGTGGCATTTGGGGAAAGCCCAAACCAGTTCTGGATCTCGTCATTACTGTAGAAGATGTTAGTGGTTCTATAATGTCACTGAATTTTTTCCATTTAGTTTTATTCAAACCCTTTTTGATATCATAGTGTTTATATGCTGCTCTCGTCTTTTTTAATATTTCGCCATATATTTGATACTCCTCGTCAAAAAGAGATACTTCATCGCTGCGTAGAACTAATGGGTACTTCAAAAATATTACATCGTACAACTTAGGACTGCCAGAATACGTTCCTAGAGACTTATTACCATTCCACAACGTAATATCCCCACTAGAAAACCGCACCTCGACATTACCCATATGTAGTTTGCCTGTATGGGGGTCTAGACGAACACCATATACAGTGTCATATTTATAGTTGCCGGACTTTACATTTTCTAGATGTTGTTTGATTACAGCACATTTCTCTTCTACACTGCCAATGGATCTTTCTGAGCCTGGGGTACTCATTAACGACGATCTTGGTGGTGTTTCCATATAATATGCTGCATTATTCTCGCCATCGTCGCTACTGGTTTCAGGTGTCGCTTTAAACATACTGGTCGTAGCTTTATTACTATCTCGAGATTGTGTCGGTGTTGGTGGTGTCTGGTTATGTGATTTTATCTGTGAGGCAGATGACATAACTTTTAAAGGTTTTGTTATGGGCTCATAGATCTTCTCAAGTGCTAACTGACTCTCAACATTTCTACTCTTCAGTGAATTAAATTTTTTACGTACAGAATCAGTAGCTTCAACTAGTTGCCGTTTGAGGTTTACTTCCCTTGCCATGTCTCCATCGATATTGCTATGGTCTTTCATTTTCTTTTCCAATGTCTAGCCTCAACGAAGTAGTCCCGACGCCGTCCACAGGTCGATTGAAACTTTAATTGTTATACTTTATGGATATATGAAACTATCAAGTCCTTTCCTATATCTCCCCTCATTCACATCTCTATCTTTGTCAATTACAAGAAAACCATACTTGTCTTTCCAACACTGGGCACACATTTCTTGAAATTGCTTAAAAGATACATCTGGTGAGACATGATCAGAGAAAACGTGATGCAAATTCATTTCGTCCTGTTTGAATACAGCTAAAAAGTTAGTATTGTCTCTTACGATTTGTTTATTTACACGAGAATATGTCTGTGCGAGATAAAAACAGTCTACATTTCTATGACGGCCCATTGAGAAAAATGCACGAATTACGTCTTGCTTTTCACATATAACGTCATCGAATATAAAAATAGAATTGAGCTTGGCATCAGACGGTTGTACTATTTCCGCATTATTACTGAATGTATAAAACCCTAATCCCTTAATCGGTGATAGTATGGTGCGTAAGAACTCATACTTGGGTTGATATAAGGACTTTGAATATAGGTATACATTTTCAAAACGTAATCCAAGGGGGTGAGTAAGCAAAGATATCATCAAGTTCGTCTTGCCACAGTTACTCGGGCCGATAAGTAGTCCACGAACAGTTGATGGAAGTAATGGCCCATGACGCGATTCAATTTGCAATCCACATCCAACTTTTTCATCTAAATTTTCTATAGAAAAATTCTGGCTCTGCTTCACAATGCGCATCGTAGCACGGTTGAAGACTATATAAATAGATGTATGCAGTACAATTGTTATTTAAATGTTGTTAGTCAAGCAGCGCACAAGTAAGAACAGCCGATTTTTAAAGGTCGGTAAGGGGGTAGTTAATTCTCTAATAAATAAGTTTCCATTTGAACTACATTTACCCGGCGGTTACCAGTACTGTGGTCCAGGTACTAAATTAAAAAAAAGATTAGCACGAGGCGATCCAGGTATAAATAAACTCGACGCTGCATGCAAGCAGCACGATATTGCATACGATCAAAACTCGAACGATTTATCAGCCCGACATAGAGCAGACTATCAACTTGAACAAGCTGCGTGGAATCGAGTTAAATCCAAAGAGGCAAGTTTAAAAGAAAAGGCTGCCGCGTGGTTGGTTACGACTATAATGAAGGGAAAACAACGTCTTGGTATGGGATGTAAATCAACCACATCTCGTGCTACAAAAAGAAATAAAAAGAAGAATAAAAGCAGGAAGAATAATGTTAGAAAGGTAGCATTCGGGGCTGGAATAGTACGCAAGGTACGTGATGATCTGCGTAAAGCCGGTGGTAAGCGATCTGTAGCTAAGGATACTAGAAAAGTTATGCAAGTAGCGCTTCAAGCTGCACGACGACACATGAGATCAGCTGGAGGAAAACGCAATATCCGTACACCTCGCATAATACCGATTCCGAAAGTTGGTGGAATTCTACCATTAATACCTATTTTTGCTGGTTTATCGGCGTTAGGTAGTTTAGCAGGCTCTGCAGTAGGCTTAGCCAAGGCTATAAATGACGTGAAAAAAGGCAGAGAGGAATTGGCAGAAACAAACCGCCATAATAGACATATGGAGGCAATTGCTGTTGGGAAAAGTGGCAAGGGACTATATTTGAAACCATATCGTAAGGGATTGGGCCTCTATCTAAAATCACAAAGTTCAAAAAACTACTAGACACACTGCCTCGAAAACCTCTCACCAACATCGATCTTAAATATTATGCTGAGAAGATGAAGGTGCCATATTTTCGGGGTATATTTATGCGCGATACTTTACCAAATTCCGGGCCAAATCGTAATGAATCCGCCATCATAAATTTGGATACTATAGATGGCCCGGGAACACATTGGGTGGCATATAAAAAACGTGGTAGTTTGGTCACATATTTCGATAGTTTTGGCGATTTACCCCCACCAAGAGAATTAATTCTGTACTTGCGCAATGATTTAACGTTTACGGATAAAATCTACTACAATTATGAGCGTCAACAAAATTTCAACACAGTGTGGTGTGGCCATTTGTGCTTAAAGTTTCTTTCTTCGAAAGTTAAATAAAACTATCCAAATGGCATCTGTGACCCCATCGATGGATCGAGAGGCAATTAAACGGATGGGCCACTCATTGATTGCTTTCTCTAGACTACGCAGCTTGTTGAAGATGAGTAAACAGCAACTTTCAGATATGCCTAAAGAAGTAATGATTGCATGCGCCCCTTATGAAATTGCATTAGTGTGGGATAAACTACCCAAACATCTTCAGGATGACATTGATATTTTAAAATACCAGTACTGTCAAGAACATTATTCTCCTGAAGGCGAAAATAATGTTGATGTTAACGATGGTCCGTCCCCTCGAAAAATATTTTGCTGCTACTGTAAAGTGGACGGGGTGAACGTGGCGTCAAATAATGATATGAATCTATCTCCATCACCGCCCAAGAAAAGAAGATTAATACACAACTACTGCTGCAAATCGCAATAAAGGCACACACAATCTCCAAAAACATCAGTCATGTCACGCACTTTCACTTTATCAAGCCGCTCAAGCGTGCTCAGTGCAGAGTTTTATCCCCCGATTGAACTAGATATGAGCTGTCGATATGGTCTGGGATTAACCGGATTTTATTCATACAATTCTATATTTAATATAGATGAGACAAACAATGGTTTTTGCTATAGGACTTCACCGAAAGTAGCTCCCACATTTATCCACATACCGTACGGAGTCTATGAAATTGATGAAATATATAATGCAATACTGAAAGTTATGCCAACTAACAAAAATGAAGAAAAAGAAAAATTATTTCAACTGCGAGCAAACAACAATACAATGAAATGTGAGATTCGGTCAAAATACGGAATTGACTTTACACAAGCAAACTCTATTGGTAGTCTGTTGGGATTTGAACCGACATATTTAGCACCAAACAAGACTCACGAATCGACACTCCCCATTGATATAATGAAAGTAAGAATGATACGTGTAGATTGCAACATCATTTCCGGAGCGTATCTGAATGCCCTTAAATCCCACACACTCTTCGAGTTTGATATTGATGTTGAACCTGGATTCAAACTTACCAGGGAGCCAGCTAACATCATATATTTGCCTGTTAAACCTGAAGGACGCCAGTTTATCGACAACATTACTGTACGCATATTGGATGACAACGGAGATTTAATTAATTTTCGAGGTGAAAAGATTTTTGTGAAGCTAGAATTAAAACAATTTTAATATTTCGAGCAAAAGAAATGGGTTTTCGATATAATCAGGAAAGATTAGCACATTACCGATATAAAGTGTTTAACGATAAAAAGAAGGGTGATTGTAGAAACCGATTCATTCAGCGTATACCTCTTAAACAGTTAAGACATAGATTGTCGGCAAAGGACCGTGCATTTCTTCAATCTATTGGATTAAAACTGAGAGAAAATTAACTAATAATGACAGTTACTACATCTAGTGAAAAACTCGAAGTGTTCGACGAACCTGTGTTTGATCAGTCACTTCTCAGTTTACACGAGCATACATACAAGCCGTACGGGTCACCATATTATAGAAACTCCGATGAAATACGTATCCCTATCAATTTTCAAGACCTTATACTCGATATTGCAGAAAGTTACATCTATATAGAAGGGAAATTTACACCTAACGATGTTACCAAGCGGTGTTATTTATCCAATAATGCTTTAGCTTTCCTCTTTGAAGAGATTAGATATGAAATGGGCGGTGAGCAAGTGGCCGTCGTTAGGAAGCCTGGCATCACTACCACAATGAAGACTATGGTATCATATGGGCAAACACATCTGCGATCACTATTAACTACTGGTTGGGGCCTCAGCGAACAGAAACAAGATATTTTAGATAGTACTAGCCATGTGTTTAGTGGTAGACTACCCCTTAAATACCTTATGGGTTTTGCAGAAGACTACACCAAAGGTATTTTAAATGTGAAGCAGGAATTAATTTTAATAATAGCTCGTTCCTTCAAAGATTCCTACATTGGGGAAGTTGATGCAGATTTAGAAATTAACAAAATTGAATGGAAGATTAGGCATATTGTGCCTGAGGATAGACAAAAGCTTAAACTATTAAACAGAATTAATAAAAGTAGTAATAATGCTAGAGTTAAGATGGCTTACCGTATGTGGGATCTCTATGAGCTACCTACTCTGCGCGATACTGCTTCAGATGTCTGGGCCGTTAAAACCACTAACAGTCTTGAGAGACCTCGATACATAATTATTGGATTTCAAAACAATAGTCATTCCGATGATAGAAGTAAAGATGTGACAAAATTTATACATGCGGATATTAATAATATTCGACTATATCTAAATGCGGAAGTATTTCCTTATGAGCGTTGGAACTTAAATTTCGATAAGAAACTTGACTCTGCAGCTTACTATGCATATGAAAACTTCCAGCGTAGTTACTATGATAAAGATATGGGTGAACCTATGATGGATCTTGCAGAATTCAGAAAATCTCCACTGTTTGTCATAGATTGTTCTCACCAACCAGATGCAACGAAATCGTCTACTGTCGATATAAAAATAGAATTTGAAACCCGAAAGACGAAGTTCCCCGAACAAACTCGTGTATATGCACTTATACTTCACGATACATATTTAAGCTATAGTGCATTGGATGGTTCAGTTCAGTCTGGAATTGCCGGCGCTAAATAAAAATCTACTATAATGGCGTCATCAAGTAACGAATTCCCTACTTTGATTGTTGACTTACAAGGGTTTCAATATAAAGAAAATATGTTTACAGTGAAAGAGTTGGCTGTGCTGTGCTGTAACACTAATCAGCAAGCACATTACCTTTTCAAGCCTCCATATCCTTTTTCATCGCTAACCCGAGGGGAACAGAATCAGTATCGATGGCTACAGAACAACTATCACGGTGGCGTAAAATGGAGTGATGGATATATTCAACTGTCAGAATTCCCGACGATACTTCTACGGCTTTGTCAAAATATAGCTAATAATTATGAACGTCATATATCACCACAGGATGTTATAATTTTATGCAAAGGCAGACTAAAGAAAAACATTCTATTGGAACATCTAAGATGGAATCGAATCATAGACCTAGATGACAGCTCCCCCTGCATACCTAGTCTAAAATCATTGACTGTACCAAGATGTATGGAACATATTCAACCCAATTATAGTCATTGTGCTCTTGCAAACGTTCATTATCTTAATAAATGTATTGTAGATTTAGATATAAAATTTCAATAAATATCTTTTAGTATTAATAACATTTTTTTTTATACATGTATCAGAGGAATAGGAAAATAAAAGTATGATCAAGTAATGTGTTTCATTTATTTCATTTTATCCTTACAATAAAATAGATATAGTTCATTAATACATTTTAATATACATATTTATTATTATAAATATTTCGATACAAAATGAAAAAACAATAAGTGGTTAACTACTAATTGAGTTGTCTACAGTTTCTTCATCAAATTGCTCGAGTTGGCATTTTAAAATTACTTTTTTAGGTAGATATTTTTCTATATCATATAAAAAACATTTTAAATCTATTTGTACCATTTGTTCGCAAAATTCTTCTAAATTTAAGAGACCACATGAAAATTTGCCACACAGGTTAACACCGGCATTATACCTTTCAGAATCTTCCTTAAGACGTTCAACTAGTTCAGGATCGAAGTTGACACTTAGATCATAGTTCATAGAATGTAGAGAATGCAAACTTAGGTCACTCAGTTTACAAGACAGTCTATCAATGGCCGAATTAATATCTTCCTCCTTTGTCCACCTTTGTGCCGAATATTGCATCCACATATTTGTTGGTTGTAGTAAAGCTGGAAATTACATAAATAAATTTAGAAATATATATATTTTTTAATTATAAAATTACTTACATGGATGCTATTGATGGAAAGTAAATAAATTGAATCGAAGTACTTGTGGTACAAGTCTTTGATGACAAGACCCTACTAGAACTAAGCCTGATTTGATGTGAGATAATGAGTAATCTAAAAAAAATTATATTTTGTAATATTTCTACCACAGCCATTCTTTTACTATATTCTATTTACTAACTAGATAATGTTTTTAAACTTCGATAACATATTTAAAAAATAAGTTCGAATTTTAGTAGTGTTCTCGATTTGGCACCGATATATATGGGAGAACTCTGACCTAAATAAATCAACGCGTATTTACCATCAACTGAATTTATTTCATCTATAATAGGTACACTTAAAAGTTCTACAATACGTTTAGGTAAAAATGATTTGAAGGTATTATTTGAACCTTCATCAAACAAATGTACTAAAATCGATTTACCAAACCGTGTATTAACCACCATCATTTTCTTTATGACGTAAATCTTATTTAAAGTTAATGATGAAATGGGTTTTTGTTCTAAAACCTCCACGTCTTCAATTATACGTTCATTAAGGGCTGATAAATTGATATTGGTATTCATATTTGAACGGTTATGTATAGTGAAAGAATGACAAATAATTATATTACAGAATTTAACTCACTTGGAATACTCAAGATCACAGCACTACTCACTTATTAACTGTAGCCGAATCAGACTAAGTATGATACTTGCCCTGATAGCATATTCTCTTTTATAGAGAAGAGTTGTTACGTCACAAAACGGAAAGAGTCACCCCACTTTACCGTTTATTTAAAGAACGAATGTACTTTTCAAGGTCAAATGCAACTCGACTTCAAGGACACGCACCGGCTACAGCTCAAGGCCACGGAGCGGCCTCCACGTTCACGGCCAAGGTCATGACGACTTTTCAAGGTCAAATGCAACCCGGCTTCAAGGGTACGCACCGGCTACGGCTCAAGGTCACGCCATAGCGGCATACACGTTCACGGTCAAGGTCAAGGTCACAAAAAGTGGTGGGGGGAGACCCAGCTTCGGCTAAAGTCCTCTACTAGTACCCTTAACAAAAATGAAAGATCTTTCAACTTTCAACTTTGCTGTTGAACATTTTTATCTCCGACGTCAAATTTTCTCGTAATACGCATCCAAACTATTGACTTTGAATTTTTTTCACTTTACCCCCCCCCCCCCCTTAAGTTAGTCCCCAAGGTCAGTAACTGCATTTATTTTTTTTTTCATGTTAGTAACCCCCCCAACCATTTCCCGTTGGGCTAGTTCTGGTTTCTATTTTTCCGTATTCTGATTAAAATTATGTTAGTTTGCCCCGACTAATTGGACTAATGGCGATATAAGATTTCAACTAATTATTTTTCACGATGTAAATTTTAAATCTGCAAGAAGTATGTGTAATTTATTAAATATAATGAAAGGACAAGTGGTATTCATTAGTACTATTTTCAAATATTTTACATCTCTGTTGGTACAACTCTTCGCTGTTTTGATTCGCCGATACTAATTATATTTAATTTTTTTTCAGAACTGCAGCAACAAATAACAGCAATGGAATCGGAGGATATCATAGTCTCATCTACGACACCAACAGCAGTTGAGGATAGCGTTACATGGTCCGATGATTATGAAACTCTAGAACTGAAAAAATCAAATCCTCTCATAAAAAAATTAATGGATAGTAAATATTACGAAAACTATTGAAAATATAAGAGAAATAGCAACAGGGTACTATGTTATGGTATAATTGACTTGATATTAATGAAATATTATTAAGTCTAGTAATCGATTCAGCTATACAGTAGTAATTCACGTATTCAACATTCTCATATTTGGTATAATTATATTTACATGTTTCCATTTTCATTTCATTGAGACCAAATGTATAATTAAAAAATGAAAATTACAATTATGCTATTATTTTAAGCCAGTTTACTAAATCCCACATTGGACACCAGAGCTGTGGCGAATCCTCTGAAATTGGATTCGAATTACGAATCCAAATCGTCGAAAATGATTGGAATCACGGATACCAGGTTTGGATTCTTTTGGTATAAAAAATTATTCGAATCGCAGGATTCAGATCCTTTTTTTCGGATCAAGGATCCGAATCATCAAGTTAACTTAAGAATTATTGTTACAGTTCCAGCTATATAAGTATTATTTTCCATTTTAATATTATGGTGATTAGATTACTACTTTGCGTAATTATGCAATATGTAAGTGATTGGTTGATTAAAGAACTCCCCCCACCCCACCTCCCCTCCATCTCTTTGCCCCCTAAACATAGAATCTAGTAGTAAACGGCTCCATCAAATCCACAATTTTATATACTGACACATTATCTAAGCAGGGTTTTAGTTCTGTTTTTCCCTGCAGTGCCTAAAATTTTTACCCCCACCCCCTCACTACCCACAATTATTTCAAACATTTTAATTTTCTGAGGAAAAATAATACAAATTAAATGCATATAAATTTTTACAAATGTGCTATTTCCAAACCAATATTCTTACAAATCATACATGGTCCCCTGCCATACCAACGGCGCTCACTCTATTGTTTTTATACTTTTGTATAAATAAGTAAAGTGAATAATATTGCATGCTGTATATATTACCATAGTTAAGGATTTGAAATGTAATCTAGTGAAACAAAATAAAAATAATTTAAAAGGTAAAAAGGTTGATTAAAGAAAAGAAACTGAATAAATTGCATTTAATTATAGTATAAAGTAAGTATACACCACATAAAATGAAAGAAATAAAAACAATGCTAATAATAATTAAGTAATTTTTTTTTATTTTTTGTTTGCTCTTGACAGGACCAAAACAAAGTTTTCGTCAGTTAAAGAGTTTCTTCGGGGGTCGTCTATGATTGTGGCAAATGAAAATAGCCCCTCAACGGGTCCATATGAGGGGAAGCAGGTATTGAATTTTATGGAGAGCTTTTTTAGTGTAGGGTATCCATTGAGAGTGGGTATATGAGTTTTCTTATCATTTAAATATCGCAGAAATTCAAGCTCAATTTTAGGGGTTTTAGTAGAGCTTGTGTCATTCATTGGATCATTTCCATGTATAAGTCTGACCTGTCTTCGCTGCTGAAATCAAAATCTTTTGTATCGCTTTCGTCAGATTCTGCGTCGTTATCTCCAAGATTTTTTGCTACTTGGATTATTTCTTTTTTTATGTCTTCAACGGTCAGGGGATCCTTGACAATGCTATACCACCTTAATTTGAATTGCGGGAGTAAAACTGCGGCAATGACGGCTTCTTTACATTTAAGATATAAAATGATGGAAAATCTTCGGGAGTCCATCGACAAAAGTGGATCGGGCACCGCAGTTGCTGCCGCTTGGTGGAGATGTTGTAGGCGTCTGTATGTACCATTCGCCCCCCAACGGCAGGTGACGTGACCTCTTCGAGAAAGAGGCAAAAAACATAGGGACGCTTAAATGTTGCCAAAAAATCTGAAAAATTCAGCTACATTTTTTGGGCAAAAACAAGCAACTTTCCTCTCTTGGACATTTTCTCCAAAGTGCTTTACTTCTCCCGGAAAAAAATTACAAAAAATAAGCAATAGACTTGTATTAATTAGTTTCGGGTGAAGGAAGCATTTTGGAGAAGACCCAAAAGTTGCTTAATTTTGCCCAAAAAATGTACCTAAACTTTTTCAGATTTTTTAGCCGAAATTAATTTCGGTTAAGAATTTCCCCAGATTTTTATTATTTTTTTCACCTAGATTCCTTTTTTTTTCTTTAGAAAATTTTCAAAACATTCAGGCATATTCTTTAGATAGAAATAAACAAATTTTGCCCCTTAAACTTTTTTTTCGAATTGCTTCCTTCTCCTGTAAAAGATTACAAAAAACAAATTTGTAGACCTTCATCAATCCGTTTAGGAAAAAGTAAGCCTTTTAGAGAAAAATCCAAGAGCCAAAACTTGCTTATTTTTGTACAAAGAACACACCTGACGTTTAGCCAAGAAATAATTTAGGTCAAGTATTTCACTAAAATTTTCTTTTCTTCAGAAAAGTTCCGGAAAATGCATACACATTCTTTAGACAAAAATACACAACATTTACCTTAGTTGGTAGTTTCGCTGCCACCACCCTGATTTAACAAGGAAAAGAATCTTTCCTTTTGTAGGAGGCGTTTTAGCAAAAAAGTCCAAGAGGCAAAAGTTCCTTATTTTTCTGTAAAGATATACATGAATTTTTTGGAATTTTTTTGAAGAAAAAAAAATCTAGGGAAAATCTTGTCTGAAATTATTTTCAGCTAAAAGATGATAGACATGTTCCTTGAGCAAAAATAAGCAACTTTTGACGCTTGGAGTTTTTGTCTAAAACGCTTCCTTCGCTCTAAACTAATTAATAAAGAAACATATTCTTTATAGGATTTTGCAAACAGCGGAAAGAAAAACTATCTATGAGAACTAAAGGAAAAACTATATATAAAAACATTAATGAAATCTTTGCATTCTTTCGATAACCAGAAGTCGCAGGTTATCGAAAGAATGCAAAGATTTCATTAATATTATAAATTATCCTGTAAGCTGTAAGAATATGTTTCATTACTATAAGCAAACAAATAATAAATAATTCACTTTTAATTAATAAAAGTCTATGATTTATTTTTTTTTTCAATTGTTTTCTGGGAGAAACACTTTGGAGAAAATGTCCAACTGACAAAAGTTGCTTGTTTTTGCCCAAAAAATGTACCTGAATCTTTTCAGATTTTTTTGGCAACATTTAAGCGGCCCTTGTTTTTTGCCTCTCTCTCGAAGAGGTAGATGTCACGTGACCTGCCGTTGGGGGGAAAATGGTACCTACAGATGCCTACAACCACCAAGCGGCGCCAACTGCGGTACCCGATCCACTGTTGTCGATGGGATCCGTACTAAAACACTCATCTGTGCCAACGGATCCCCTCCATATTTGTACCTCTCGGCCACTATCATTTTTTTGTATTTATAGATTAGACAAATCAAATTTGGTAATAGGAATTCAAAGAACGTGTTGTTCTCTCCTTGTAAAAAATCAAGGGTATCTGCCAGCAACTTCATTACAGACCAGTACTTGTAATGAAACAGGCATATTCTTTATAGGATTTTGCAAACAGCAGAAAAAAAACTATCTATGAGAACTAAAATAAAAAAGATTTGTAAAATTATTGATTTACAGTCTTTGCATTCTTTCGATAACCTGAATTCTGGTTACTCTAGCAATTAAAAACCTAAAATCAATTTGTCTTTCTTATTGGATAATTCTCATTCTAACACTAGTTTCTACACAGTCCCCTACGGCTATGCAGAATAAACCAGTATCCACATAACCCCCTATACGGCTAGGAAGATTCAGTTAAAATGAGAACAAAGGCCTAAAACGAATTTATTTACATACCTCGTCTTTTTTCATAATAGATAATCCTTTTTCATTCAAATGGATTATCTATCATTCTGTTTTTTGGAAATGCTTAGCCTTTGAAACGGTTTTCGCCCTTATTATCTGAGCTCATCAGAAAGGCACAAAGCCACTCACACGATGGTTCATGCAAAAACGAAGACAATTACCAACTTTTTTGACATTGTTTGACATTGACTGAATGAAAAAAACAGATTTTCACCTCTGTGTTGCCTAACTAGTAATGGGAGTCTACATACTCCATACATGTTCAAAAGTGAATTATTTTTTGTTTGCAAAATCCTATAAATATGTTTCATTACAACTATATGCAAACAAAAAATAATTCACTTTTAACCAGTACTCTTCTAGGTACAGACTTTCGGTTTCTTTGAATTGTTCTAATTCAAGTTTTTCTGATAAGATTGGTAGATGTGTTAACGTCGAGAATATCTCTAATTTCTCATTTTTGAAGAATCACATCATAACTACCCAATTCGAAGATAACATAAAAAAAATAGAATGCGCTCGAACCGTTCCGTATTTGTTTCAGAGAACCGGTAACCGCCATTTTTAGTGACATTTGATTTTTCTACCGACTTTATAGTCTGTTTTTCATATACTTATTAACTATATACTGGTAATACTCCATAAGCCACTATGTACGGATTTGAGGCTAGAGAACGAGATAGTTTTCTATCTCTATGGAGGACTCTGACGATACGATCTGATGAAGAAGGAAGCGCGCGCTGTAACAGGTCAGTGGTCCCAAAACAAAGAAATCTACCGGCAACCGTAGAAAACGGAGATTTCGTATACTATGGTAAAATATATACCACCCTTTTGGAATGATTCACATGCTATTAGGAAGCTTTCGTTTCTTGGTATTTAAATTATTTAATCAATAAATGAATACCTAAGCAGCAATTAGAAAAACTTATAGTCCAGTGGAATTAGCAAAAAAGTGGGTCTTAGCCCACTGGGCAAAGTAATATTTCAGCAATGTTCTAGAAATCTTATTTTGGAAGTTGTAACATATGAGCAATAAATATTTAGGTTCCCGCAACTTTGATGCAACAGCCCTAACGGCCATGCAGCAATATTGCAGTGCAATGTTACATATTGCAAAGTACCGGCAAGGTCTATGACTTTTGATTGTAAAGTTGTAGAAACTTTACAAAGCAGAAAATTAAAATATCAATATGATTACATCAATAATTTCCATGTACATTTCAATTATATTTTTACTGAAATGTTCTAATAAAACTAACATTTGTCTTGAAAATGTAACTTTATATCAACGTTTTCTATGCTTATGCAGAGAATTGTGGAAACTGGACCTAGAAAGTGGAGAAAAACAACTATACCCTGCCTATATTTTTGTTTATTTTGCATAATCTTTTTCAGGGCTTAATAAGCAAAAAGTGAATGTCATGGGACAAATTCTATTTATACAATTTATATTTTTAACCAGTTTTTTTGTAATACAAGACTACATTGTGGAAAAATAACATCCACTTTTTCGCTATTAAGCCCTGAAGACTATGCAAAATAAACAAAATACTGTACGCGTGGTAGTTGTTTTTATCTCCTTTTTAGGTCCAATTTCCACAATTTTCTGCATAAGCATAGGAGACGTTGTATAGTTACATTTTCAAGACAAATGTTAGTTTTTGGCTATCCAACTCTGAATAAGTTTATATCAAATAAACAAAATATGGACAAGTTAAATGTTTTTCTTTTCTTAGTCCATACATTTGTCTGCATAAGTAACTGACAAAGTACAATTTTCTTTTTCAAATAGTATGGCATGCACTCCCACTTTTGATCTACGAGATTGTTTTTTTTTACAGAATACATTAGTTCATAATATTCCCAAGCACTTAAACTGGCCGAGGTAACAAATCATATGCCGAATCTAAAGGAAAAATTTATTTTGTGCTTCTGTAGATATTAAAATTAGTCTTAGTATAAACTCAAATTGTTTTGTAAATAAAAAATAAAATGCAAAATGTTATACTTACATATATTTATTTATTGTCAGGTGATGAATAACTTACATTTCTAATTTTATTACAAATTAGTTTGTAGTTTTTGTATTATTTAACACAAATTTTATAGAAAAAAAATGTTACCAATAACAGCTAGAAGCCAAGAAAACATATCTGTGGAGTCTATCTTTATCTATTGATGACTACTTCGTAGATATCTTGTTTTCGCATGTTGGAGCCACGCCATGAAAAACCTTTCAAACTGGTCGTCACTTAAATTCGGGAATGATATCCGTACCTACTGCAGCTGCAAAATATAACAATATTAACTACCTGGTTATTATGCTACCAACTACTGCAGTGAATATTTTAAAACTTTATAATCAAAGTACTAGCTATTACAGTACGAAACAATATATGACTTTTTTTAAAGTAATTGGACACCTTAAATATTACAGGAAATAGGTATGCAATCCTTTACCCCCTTGTATGACATAGGTTTGCATATTTTGGGATGTGCCACATACATCCAATCTCAGAGCATACTGAAATTAATCACTTGCAGAAAAAAAATTCTAGTGGCCAAACGTAAAAAATTACGATGAGAAGTAAGTCTCTAGACCAAGCACTCAGTTTTGAAAATTAGCAAGCACTTGTTTAATTAAGAGAACGAATTAAGTATAGCTTAAAAGCAGGCCTTTAACTTACATTTAATGGCATTCATTGATGCACATATTTAGTAGCATTAAACTATTAGAGAATGACGATTTCATTGCGACGTAATTTTATTAACCTCAAACTTACCGTTCTATCACTCACTTTTTTCTTCTCCATATTGAAAACTCCATTAAAAAAATTATAAAATGAACGTATAGGTACCGCTTTTATGTTTTTTTTTAATTCCAACCCAACTCAACGACGCTTTCACTTTCACAAAAATGCCGAGACAAGCCTCCAAAACTCCCAAAACTGAAATGAACTGACATTCGACAGTTAGAAAATGGCGTGCGTTTGGAACTACTAAATTGTAAAAATGGAAACAAGTTGAAAAACAATAAGGACTGGATTTTGCACAGTCAATTTTCATGTTACTTGTAATCTTTAGTTTAACTCAATGTTCCACAAAGTTGTGCTTGCAATGTTACTCTTGTTAATTAAAATCAAATATATAGTGATTTACAGACCTAACTTACAATACATTTGCAAAATTAACATTGAGACAAAGTTTCATTTGTATTTTACATTTGAACTTATAATGTATTTTGACATAAATTTACAAATTTTAACTTATTTCTTTTAAATTTGCTGAAGCTTTCCAGCAACTGAACAATTAAAAAATACTAAAATTAACTAAATGCAACATTGCAGGAAACTTTTGCAACTTTCAATGCCCAGTGGGAGGGTACTAATGGAAGTTTCGATGTTCAGCTAAAAATTCTACTTTTTACGAATATGAGTGGCACAATTTATATTTTTATGTTTTATGGGTGATTCAGCCGTAAAAAGGCAAGATTGTTAAAAAACAATTTGACATTGAAAGAAATGGTAAATATTTTTTTTCTTTAGTTCTTGGGACGGCATCTTATTTTTTGAATAAAAAAAAAATTGTTCTTGATATTTTTTCTAAAAAGTCAACCTTTTTCAGTAAAACTTGGTGAAAAAATCTTCAATGTTAAAATTTTGAGAATTTTTAACCCCAAAACAACGCACTTTATGCAAAGATAAAACAAAAATTGTTTGTAAGAGGTCAAAGAATAACTGAATTTTTTCAGAATATTTTAATCAATTTTTGGAAATTTCTTGCAATATCCTTTTTTATTTATTTGGCTAATGAAAGCTATACAATTTCACATACATATCTTACGTATGTATATTTAAACAAGCTAACCACTACACTCTTCGCCGATTTACTGCACTTTTTATATAATTGTTGCACATTCTGTAGGATACTCTTCGCAGTTTTTTTGTAAATAATATTAGTTTTAGACATTTTTAGTTTAATTATAAAACATAAAAAAAACGTGTAAATTTTTCTTTATTTAAAAAAATGTATACCTTTTTTATTTATTGATCGATCGAAAACAATAGGGTTCTTCCTCCAGCATATATACAACATATATACAACACAGAAATATTATGCCTTTTTTCATTCAAATTGCATTTCTTAATCCACAACAAGCGGGTTTCAATATTCTTGGGAAAACTAAAAACATTTCACGATTAGCACATGTAACTAGATTTTGGATTATTAAATAAAATTTATTACCGATGATATGACAGGTTAGGGTCCTGCTTCGGCTGGCTTTTACACAAAAAACACCGTTTCATTTTTGTGGATATAGGTTTACGCCATGTAAATACAATAAATCCCTATTTTGATAAACAATAAAATACATAAAACAACTTCACAATCTTAGAACACACAAGCGCTTATAATATTAATGTCTGGAATTGGAACTTGGAACCACTGATATAATGCCTATAGTGCACAATTTCTCCGATTAGATTGTGACCACTCATCTTCTATATTTAGTTGAACTGTCACATTCTCGCGTCGATGTTCCGCCCACTAAGACATGCGCACAATACCAAGTCCTCTTAAAGGATAGAGAGACAGGCTTTCCTTGGCGTCAAATTGGGAACGAAACTCATAGTATATAGTTAAATAAGTATATGCTGTTTTTAAACCAGGAGGAGCGTTTTTTTATCGCGCTAAATCTTGCATCTGTGATTGGATACGCCATCGCCAGTTTTACACAACGCAATAGTCGTAAATTTTGACATTTTGTAAAAATGTTAGTTGTCATAAATTATTGGGTTATAATTTCTATTTCTTCGTTTACACATTATACATCAGTTTTTAATCTCTTTTGTATAAATCTGCAGGTAAAAGTGGCTAATTACTTGGTGCCTTTATATTGAGTAAATTGTATGGATGCTGTATAAAATACCTAGAGGTCAAATAGAGGTTGATGCATTATATAATGTAATAAAATACACACAAGAACACTGTATTCGGGTATTGTTGGTTGCCCAAAATGGCAAAAATATTTTAGTGCATTTTCTAGTTACTTTTATGGTGTGAATGGAACTTTCATGTTTACTCCTCCTGGTTTAAAAACAGACTATAGTACATATTCGGTTGGTTTTGTTTAGGCGATTAGTGTTCATCAATCTTGATTTTCATTTTGTTGTTTTAATATTCACTACCGCTGTGTTATATTTGTGTATAAATATGTGAATTTGTGATTATGTTAAAGATGACTAATTTTTTTGGATTATTGAAGTCTCTTGGATTTAAAGTTACCTAGCTACCTCTGGTTTACTAGGTAAGTGACCTAAGTACATAGTTTAGTTATTAAATTGTACAATAATATATTCGATTTCTATTGGTAACCTAATTTAATAAGTAGGTAATCTAATTATTGGCGGATTTTAGAAACGTGAGTTTCCGTCTGAAAATAAACAATCCCGGTAACAGTAGTATAGTACTTATGTAATTTTACATTTCTAGAAGATTCTTGGTCAATATTAGATTCTTCAATCTTTGAAGAATGCAAAAAATACATTTAATGAATAATATTAATAAATATAAATATTTCCAATAAAGTAAGGTACTTATATATTCTGATTTTACAGTACCTAGGTATACTACCAACAGTAGTATAGTACTTATGTAATTTTACATTTCTAGAAGATTCTTGGTCAATATTAGATTCTTCAATCTTTGAAGAATGCAAAAAATACATTTAATGAATAATATTAATAAATATAAATATTTCCAATAAAGTAAGGTACTTATATATTCTGATTTTACAGTACCTATACTACCTATATTTACCGCGCACTTGCAAAACGACTCCATTACTTTTGGCAACAGAAAAATACGAATTATCCAACTATTTAAGACGAAATCATTTCACAAAAGTGATATTAGCAACTAGGTATGTCAATAATGAGACTGTCGATTCCTCATGTATTTATAGATTTCTTTTAACTAAAATTTAAACGGTGTAAAGAATACAGTTTGTTTATTTGAATTTGCCGTTAAGCGCCTGTTTATCAATGCGAGGTAAAGAATAGAGTTAATTCTCTAATCTTTGGTTATGATATGGTTAAAGGCATAGGCTTTAACAATGCATAGTGTAAGGTATGCATCCTGTAATACATAAATGTATAGTTGGTATGACGATTGTAAACATGGTTAGGTTTCCCCCACTGGGACTGAATAAAGTAGTGTTAAACTCATGGTAGAAACATATATAAGGTATGCTCGTCCGGGCTACCAGAATTTGACTTTTCTGCGCATGGAACCAACGGGAACCATATTGGATATATCACAGTATATTGACAGAGAATCCTAATATTCTGTGATATTAGATACACATATTTCAAGTTTTTATAATATTATCCCTCAACATTGTACCCCTGCAACCAGGTGTAAAAGTAGTCGTGTTGGGGTGCGTAACTGCGTAATATCATTTTTGTGTTTGGTTTCTCTATGGTGTGATATTTTTGAGGTTAAAAAAGAAACGATTATTTATAAGGGACTGTCTACAAGGACGCCGCGGCGGACATCTATTATTTCTTAGCTGTCCGCCGCGGCAATTGGTTTGGTTAGATACTATTTATTCCGAGCTATAGCGATGTTTTCCACGTGGATCGCTGTCCTATGCGTAACGTTGTCGCGTTGTGGAGCGACAGGTCCCGGGTTCAAATACTGCCCGCTGGACTTTTTTTTTTAATATTTTGTAACGATTAATATCCTTTTTCACAAATTCTGGTTGGATTTGACGACAGAAATGTTCTTTTTTTTCATATAATACGTTATCTCTTTCATGTGATGGTAGTTGGGTTAGTTAGGTTGATTTTTATTTTGCTAAATAATTGTTAATAAATTATCAGCGCCGCAGGCAGCATTAGCGTCGCAGACAAAAACGGGGGGTGCGGGGGGTGTCCCCCCGCCTTCTTTTTCAGAAAATTTCATAAAATATTCCAATTTCTCTGTGCGGCGGTTCAATAAGTCGTGCGAATGCGCATGCGCGGCGTCCTTGTAGCAACTCCCTATTTATAATAAACTTAAGACATGGTTGGGTGCAGTATAAACAGTTGCAAAAATAGGAGTGGAACTTCAATTGAAAGAAATGTAATATTCTTTCGGTTCCCAAAAAATTAAGAATATCGAGAAAATGGTTAGAAATTTGTCCAGTAAAACCTGATCATTTCAAAAACGGTAATTATAAAAACAATAATTAGTTAATATATTGGCTTATTTACAATTACAAAATATGTATTAGTAAAAGATGTACCTATTTACGATATAAAAGTTTGCATTTGTTATTTAACACAAATGAGGTCATAAAAATTGTTTTTTTTACAGCTCGCATTTGTTCAGTGCATTTTAAAAGGGCAGATTTTAAAGCGACTCCAGAGAAGGTATCTCAAAAATGTTGAAAACTATTCTCCAACGAATATCCGTGTCCTTCTGGCTCATGCGTACCTATAGAACATTTGGCAAGAATCATCCTCCAAGATATAACGTACAAAGCAAAAAGTAAGAACAAGTAAAAATATTCATGCATATCGTTTAATTTCAAAGAAAAGTTAGTAAATATGCAGTATGATGCATAAATCTAGGATATATCTAAAACTGTGTAGGAGTATTTAGATTTTATTCTGTAAAATTTGATTAATGACGCTTACATCTCTTGTCAAGATACTCTATAATATACTCTATATGTTGTAAAAAGTCTCAGTATAATACTTATTTTATTTATTAAGTATAGTATATATTTATTTTGTTATAGAATAAAAGTATAAAATAAGACGAGTGTATGATTTCTTGTGTGATTGTCCGCTATACCCTCACAAGGTGTCAATACAATTAGAAGTTATATTACCTGTGGTGTATGTATTTTTCGTAAATATTGGTTAAAATTTACTATGACGATAGCATTTGTAACCAAAAAGATTAATATTGTTGTACAAATAACTTTTATATTACCATTATATTACATATAATATATTCTTTATTCTTTATATTAAAAAATTGACATTTATCATAAAATCATACTAAAAACTCATATAGAATTCATGAACCCTTTGATAAATATTGATTATATAGAACTATATATATATATACCTACGTTGATATTTTTAGTATTGATAACTTAACCGATAAACTCTTTAAATCGCCGAACTAGATCATATAAAATATATACCTATATACTGCATCAAAGAAGTACCTTTTTACCATATTTTTTACAAAGAATGTCTTGCATATCCATAACTACACGGTAGTAAAAAACCATACTAAAATTACCATGAAAATTTGCTACATCAATGTCGAAATGTATGTATGTACAATCTTAATTATTATTCAAAACCATTCTAAAATATTTCCAAATGAGTAATATTTCGTCAAATTTTAACTTTATTTCCAAAATGAGGCATCTGTTCTTAAATGGTATGTGGAATCATATCCTTTTGTACAATAGAATACACTACATTATTTGAAATATGCGCACGAAACGCTATTGGTCCGATTATCAATATGGTTCCCGTTGGTGACAAAGCAAATGATTGGTTACCGCAAAAGCTGCGCAACAGCATACCTGTATATATTTCTACCATGGTTAAACTGAACCTAGAGATTTTATCTATGACCTAGAGCTCGATGTGTCTGATTAACCTAACTCTCTCATAATTACCAATTACAGCAGCACAATTACAATTAATACACATAGGATAACTTTTATCCTCCCATCGATAAACTGGCCCTATAAATGAGTCATAGTCCATGAAAAAGTTGCAAAAACATAAAAAATGCTGTGACCAGGACGAAACCTGGGTACCCCTCATTTTCGAGGGTGCTTAATACGATGGTGATATTTTTAGGATTCCCACTCATCGGAAACCACCCTCATTTCGTGTTTTTTCCATTCTAAGCATGCGAGGGCTTGTCGGATCGGGGTTTTCGGGTAGGCCGTATGGACTTTGATCATCCAATATATTATCAACCTCTGGGGTTGAAACTACCCCCACCCCTGATACTAAAATTTGTTTCTATTAGTTTTCAAGGGTGCTCAACATGATAGCAACATTCATTTCTCCCCTCTACTGTCCAATGACCACTCCCAAATCTCCGAAACCACCCCATGTAAAAAACATTTCTGGCTATAATATGTTTATTTTCCATAAAACCCCGATCCAACGAGTCCCCACATGCCCAGTAGCAAGAAATATTACGAGGGGGTGGTCTTGGGGATTTGAGGGTGGTTTAGGAAACAGTGATTTAGTGGAGGGTGGGGGGAGGAAATTATGTTGTCATCGCGTTGAGTACCCTCGAAAACGAGGATAAACAGTTTTCACAAAGTTTGAATTTTTGGGGAGATTTTAAGTAGTTGGATGGTCAAAGTCCATATGGCCTACCTGAAAGACCTGATCCGACAAGCTCTCGTGCAAGCCCAGAATGGAAAAAACGCGAAAATGGGGTGGTTCTCGAGGGGGAGGCCCAGAAAATATCATCATCATATTCAGCATTCAGCACTCTTGATAACAGGGGATTACACAAGTCTCGTCCTGGTCACAGCACTTTTTAAGTTTACCCCTTTTATTGCAATTTTTTCGTGGATTATCATGCAAAGAGCAATGATCACGTTCATCACGCGATAGCTGCAAAACAAGTGATCAATTTATCATTACGTCACCCATCAGTTTAGAGAGCTGAACTGTTTTTATAGTAACACAGATAAGACTATAATTCACTAAAATGTGTGTATTAAAGCGAAAATTTTAAAATAATTTCTGATTGAATATATCACTAACTCCCTTTTAATTGTATCCGCTCTCATTTATCATTTTTCCCTTTTTTTTGTATATTAACCAACTACTAATATAGTCTAGCTTCTTTTTTAGTCTCATTTCCATTTAAAATCGAAACGTGCCTCGTGCTCTATTCAAATTTCTGATTGTACTTTCACAGTAAAGCAGCTTGTTCGTCTCTGTTCCACTATGGAGATACTTCTCCCGCTGTCGAACGACAAGCTAGGAACGTTAAATAGTAGATGCAAATTAGCGCCCAAGTTTTCTATATTCTAACACTGTAAATTCAACAACTGATTGGTCACAGAAATAGCTAATTCCACACAACGCTTATCTGTCATTGTGGATTTAAATATGCCCTTATTGGTTTTTGTTGGGGTTTTTCTTTTGAAAAACTGCTTTAATAGTCGCTACACTAACTAAACTTAAAACCCATAAGAAGCCGTTAAGTCACAATTAGTGATATGCTTACATCGAACAATATTTATTTCTAGCTTGACATTTGACGTTTTGTAGTCTTTTTGTATAATTTCTAAAATATTGTTAGAGAAAGTATAGTCTACCCACGTTTGGAATGGCATATTCCACACTCGCGAACCATAGTCCGAGCCTTCGGTTCGGACTACACACTTTCTCTCGTGTGGAATTTGGGCCATTCCATAACGTGTTATAGAATATATTATTCTCCCACATACCTACTTTAATAGTTCCAAAATTAATTGAATATGACAGTACGTCCAGTGAGACCATGCAGTTTATACTTACATGTTGAAAACCGTCTACATTCTTGAAATTTGTTCATTTATGAATTTTTCCGTGCTCCAAAAAGTGGCGCGGCTAGTGCAATTGCACTGAATGCACCTATAGTTGTTCTGATTCTGCTCTTATTTCTCATCTATGGACTGAGATGCGTGGAAAGTGGATTGCGAATATCTTACCTCCGTTAAAATCATGATGCAAATCTTTATAAACACATTAATTTGAATACAAATTGCTAAGTACTACCAAAATATTACTGAATAATACTGAATATTACCAACTATTACTGACAATACTGAAATATTACTAATATTACTAAAATATTACCAATATTACTTATATTACCAAAATATTACTGATAATACTATAAGACTACCGGCAGGCTGTACACCATATTACCGAAGTGAGCCACCCCTCGATACCTACTTAAATATTTATTAATATAAAAATAATAACTAACATGGAAGGACCCACTATGTATAATACATCATTAAACATATTTTTAGATAAAAGAAAAACTGTATTTTGGATGCCTATCCAATTTCTCGACTTTATCAGTAATATGTTCTTTGTCTCAAGATTTGACATTATGCAAAATATTGAAAATTTTCAGATACGTACAGTGGCTACAACTTCATATATTGAGTAACTGTCACCTCGTGAGGTCTTATAGATAGATAGATAGATAGATTTTATTGGTCATAAAATGCACCGTGGTGCTTTGACAAGTCAAATAATACAATAAATACAATAATAAATAATTTGTAAAAAACTTACAGAAAGGTGTATATAACAAACACTGAACATAGATAACAAATAACATTAAAAATTTAACCTAGTCAAAACGTAATTAATTTAGTATAATTACAAATCTGTATAATTAAATTCATTGATGCTATAATAAGCCTTGGCTATGAGATGGATTTTCAGTTTTTTCTTGAATAATGTCGATGGTGCATGTTTTAGTGATATCAGAAGAGAATTAAAGAGTGCAATTCCGAAATTGTTTCTTTTTGTGTATGTTAATCTTTGCTGTGGGACCTGTGGTTGTCACAATTTCTAGAGTAGTCATCAAGGTGATCTTTGATGTATATTAAATTGTAATAGATTATGCAAGATGGTAGTCATTATTTTAAATTTTATAAACCACTGTTTACAGCTGTCTAACTGACTTATTCCTGACAAGGTTCTAATTGCTCTCTTTTGAACAGTAAAGACCTGCTGGAAAGTTGTCAAAACTGAGATATGCCATTTCATGACGTGGACGATACTAGATGTGATTGAAGATTCTAATTCATACTTACAATACAAAAAAAAAAAAAAAATTAGTTAAAGATTTATTTTTAACAAAGTAACAAATTATTTACAAACACCTTTAATCTGATCCTGTAACCATCATATGGACTTTCCTTTCAGAGGTAACCATCTTTGCTGCTCTTTCTGTACCAACAATAGCTGACAATTGGTGAATATCATATTTAGAATAAATTACTGTGATAGTCATATTCGATATGCTTCCAACTTTTTTGTTCATATTGGCTTCCTAAAAATAAAAATTAAAGTGAATAAATAAATATTGCAATAATAGTTTTCTTCAAGTAGGTATATAAACAATACAAACAATCATCTGAAAATAAGGAATGACAAGTCTACCAAGTCCACCATTTTGGATGATTTAGTCAAATTCAATATTTTTTTTAGTGTATTTTACAAAATACTATTTTCGGAGTTAGCTTAACAGACTAAAATATTTGCTTGCCTTTCAAATTCACTTTATTTAGAATTTAATATGAGGTTGTGGGTTCAATGATTTATTAACCTGAAATGTCTATATGGTTTACCTGCATTAAATTGCACATTTCATAATAGAAATGCGGTACAGTCGGTGGTTGATAAAAAACGATATGCCTTATCCCTTTTATTCTTTTTCTGTTGAAAAAATGGTATCTTTCTGTGTATAATAAAAAATGTGCATCTCCATGGTAAAACATGTCCCTCGCTCTTGCAATTTTACCTTCCTAAAACAAATATATTAATAAAAAAATATATAATTTACTATAAACACACTAAACTAAAATTATAATGTATATATTAGTTCATAATACTTTTTGAAACATATTCTAATCTATATGAAAAGGGTACGTTAAAGAGCCGCCTTCTAGCAGCTTGTATACAGCATATACGCAGATACGATGTAATTTTAGGCGAGAATTGTGTAGTGGGTATACCAGGAGTGATAACTTCACTTCTAAATTGACAATCTAAATCAGACTCGTGCAAAAAAAATTCATTTCTTCATGAATACAAATGAATAGAACTCTTTAAACAACCCTAAGCACAGATTAAGATTCCTAAGACAGAATGTTTTTGGTCGTATTATTAGTCATTTATCAGATAAATTATCTAAGCTTGAATCTTGTGTTGTGACTGATTTAATACTAAAGTACAATTTAGCTAGTCAAAAATAAGAAAATGTTTCATTTATACAGGATGTAATCAGTTTCATGTCATTAAAAAAAACTGGTAATGGGGACCGACTAGACAAACAAAAAACCTTTGACTTTTCCCTCTAGGGGCACTTTGAAAAAACTGACCTGGGTTAACATATTAAATATTTTTTTAATATTAATGTAGAAAATAATTGAGAACCACTGCTTTTCTTGGTCAAAGGACTTGTAATTCCCAATTATAAAACTTTTAAATTGTCATAAAAAAGTGCAGTCCTCGGCGTCCCACGCGGTGTCAAAGCAAAGGCTTTGTTTGGATCATCGACTGCCTTTGATGGACCGCCTCAACCGAAGGCAATTATAAACAGGTAAATAATTCGTTATTTTTTCCCGCGCAACTGTAAGCAAATAATGGCCATAGAAGTTTAAACAGAGCATTTCTTTACATGTGTGTCTTTTAATTTGGAACAAAATATTGGATTAATGTTTATAATTTAGAATATTTAAATGTGATTTATTAACGTTTGTAACATAAATGAGTGTCCTGGGTTAAAAGCTTACCTAAGTAAATCATTCGAAATCTCTGCATCTGCATCAATACACAGTTCGGTATGTTGAATTAAGGACATACGTACTCCGTTCAACACTAAATAATAAACTATCAACTAACGTTGTCAATAAAGAAAAATAAAAGAAAAACTTGGTCTAAAATCCAAAACGAAATAAAAAAAGAACAAACAAGTAAGTTGTGTCTGTACATAATCAAGAATTTAACGACTTGAACGGTAAAGTCACTAAAATAAATCTTAACTATAAATACACAGTGACCCGAAATTCAAAAATAACAAAAACAACGAACGGCGGGGCGGGTTGGACGTGTGTACATAACGAAACACCCATA
Organism: Stenurella melanura; assembly: GCA_963583905.1. Lineage (NCBI taxonomy): Eukaryota > Metazoa > Arthropoda > Insecta > Coleoptera > Cerambycidae > Stenurella > Stenurella melanura. The sequence goes on from OY757310.1 coordinate 57,718,817, forward strand.
GTAACTAAAATATTGCACAAGGGAGAGTTAGAGTATAAGGCAAAGACACGCGAGAATATCTAAACCTACCTCAATATTCCAGCAGTTCTCAAAAGATTTTATTGAAAATTTGCGAAATTTTTATTATTTTTCTTCAAAACTATAAGCTTTAGACCCCGTGTTATATAAGGTTTTTTTGTTTGTCTTGTCGTTCCCTACCACCAGTTTTTTTTAATGACATGAAACTAATTACACCCTGTATAATTATAATTATTAGGCTCGACACATTTCTGAATCGCTCGTAGGAAAAAATTTTCAGATCGTTAGTGATTGAAGATTTCAAAATGTCAGTCTGTCACAGTTTTTTGTAAGCACAATAACTTAAGAAAAAAAAAACGATTATATTGAAAAGACAGTAAGTTAGTGTAATGAAGTAGAGGATGGTGGTCTAGCAGCGAAGTTTTAAATTGTTAATCCAAAGGACCCGGGTTCTACACCCACGTCGTCATTTTATACTTTATCGGATATTTTTTTCGTTCTATAAATAATAACAATTTACAAAATCGACTTCTAGCTGACCACGTCCCATCAAGTACGTTACGAGTTGTCAAAATTGTAAAGAAAAATGGCGTTAAATCACGTGTTCGTTACAAGTTGTTTTTTTTTTTTAGATTGAGAATGTTTGTCTATATACAAGGTGTCCCGTAATAACATGCAAAAAATTCAACTACCAATTTCCTATCGAAAATGAAGGTGGGTTTTTCATATAAATTTTTTCAAAATAAGCCTTTTCTGTCCACCTGTACCCCTTAAAGAGGTGTGCAAAAAACAGTTTTAAATTTTTATCTGAAAATAATTTATAAGCACCAAATGTCCATATTGGTACATAATACAGTTAAATTATGAATTGACACCAGCCTACTTAGTGTTTTGATTAATATAATAGTGCTTGTCGCTTTTAACTCATCACTTAGGCAGATGTAATTCAGTTCTGTTTTCTCAAAACCGGTCGATTTCACGAAGTTTTATCAAGAGGTAAAAAACGTTTCTAAATGAATCATAATGTTTAGTTATTTTTTTTGTTAATTGAACGAACATTTACAAAATTGTAAGAAGGGTAGCTAAAATCGCTCCTTTGTATACACGCTAGATGGATGAAATAATTTCGTTAGATGCCTCTTCATTAGTAACCGGGATGTGCCAAATTTCGTCATTTTCCGATTACGTTATTCTCAGATAGAAATTAAAAATTTTTTTTGCAGACCCACTTAAGCTAAACAAGAAAGCCTTATTCTGAAAAATTTTGTATGAAGAACCTTCATTTTTGATAAGCAAGTTGTAGTTAAATTTTTTGCACATTATTACAGGAAACCCCTGTATATATAAATCCTCTATTTAGTCAAAAAGACTACTACATTTTGAATACATATAAACGACAAGTAAATACAAAATAATATATATAAAACAAGAAAGTATTTGACGGACAAATTGTAACACATCACATTATCAAATATCACTCTGAGCAACCAAAACACATGATAGTAATACAGCAACATCTTATCAAGATTATCACAGTTAATTTGATAGATTTGACAAACTGTATAGGCGGCTACTCATTCAACAAATACTTCTTAAGTCGACTTCTAAATATATTTAATGTGGGACTGTTTCTAATATCTACTGGTAGATCATTATAACCACTTAACCCCTTATAAAATAAAATATTTTGAGTTGACTTCTTTTTATATGTTTGTAAATGAAAGTTTAGATTATTTCTAGTATTGTAGCTATGAATATCTGTATTATAATAGTATATTATTCAACGAGCATATAATGATGGCTATTATTCACGATGGTGAAGTTTAAGACACGACCCGCAGGCGAGTGTCGTAAATCACCAGAGTGAATAATAGCCATTATATGCGAGTAGAATACTATACTTTGTCCACGACTAATAAATAAGTATTTAATATTTAATTAATTCATCTTCATTTAATTTCTCCTATTTAAGAAAGATTCATAAGTCACTATATATAATTTTCCGATTTTTCGGGTAACAAGTTGAATGAGGCGATTTTTGCAGCTTCCCTTATCTCTGACGGTGTCAAAGAAATCTCGTTTTCACTGTCAGTATCAATTTATTTAATTATATTATTCGTCTTGAGTCTCTAATATGTAAAATTATTGAAAATAACGTTGGCGTTGAAATCGCACAAATTTTGACGTTTCAAATTAATTACAGAATACGCTTTGACACATTGGCATGGCTTACTAATAAAATAATACAGTTTGTAGACACGTAGCTAAATGGTTTCAAAAACAATGAGGATTGCCGCGTGTTGCTAATAGATGATGCTTTGAAAAAAACTTACTAATGTAGCTTTTGACTGTTCATTAAAGTACCTCTTCTGCATGTACCATGCAGTGAGTGCTTCCTAGAAAACTTAGAAAAACAACACTTGTTTTTTGGTTGCTGCAATTTTGACATTTTAAATTTTTAGTAAAAGTCACTAATGTCATTTCTTATAAACAACTGACTGTCCTTATTATTCACTGCAATCAGTGAATAATGAAATCATTATTCACTGCAAGGAATAATGGATAGCATTATCCTTGAGAAAACACATACATAATGAGTACATTATTTACTAGTCGTGGACAAACTAATTTATTCTGCATTCAGGAGTTGAGTAATTTTTAATCTTATATATAAACACCAGAGTGAAAAATGTTCTAATGCATTTAACACACTCTAATTAATAGGTGTCTTCAAGAGCAACCTAAAATTAATCGCATACTTCTGTTTGATAGTTTTTGAAGCCCTCTCATTTTTATTTAAGAGCTATAGAATAATGGAGCAGTAATTGAAATGGGGCAATATGCAAGTACTATATATTGTAAATTTGGTCCAGTGGCTCAAATAACCACTGCATCTACTTAAGGAGCTTATTTTAAAACCTATAGTCTTACATATATGTATTGTGCGGTTTAAATGATAATTGTTTGTCTATAATTACTCCCAGATATTTAATTTTTGGAACTATCTCCATTTCATCTGTACCAACATGAATTACTTGTCTATTTCCATTTAGTTTTTGGTGAATTAATGTTAATATAGCAGTACCTGTTAACATTTTCCAGGGTGTTATTTATTATTGTGAAACAATCACTACTATTTGCATTGCTAACATAGATAAGCTGTCGTCATCAAATAAATGTATTTTACAATTGTCTTTAATCTCCTCCATGTCATTTATATATACTAAAAATAATAGTGGACCCAATACACTGAATTGCAGTATTCCAGTATTATTACTTATTTCAGAAGGTATTATATTACTTATTTAATTTTAATCTAAACATTTTGAACACAGAAAAATACTCCCAGAAAGAAACTCCTGTCAGTTAATTAGCCAGAAAAAAGTGTTTCCAAATTTTGAAAAAAAAAATCAGATTTTTATTGTACAGAGCCTTCATTAATGACCGTAAGACACGTGACCAGTTAATTTGAATTTTATCTTTGTCATGTTTATGTCAGGTTTTCTAGGGATTTATCATGAATTTGTTGAATCCTACGTAGATCGCTCATTGCATCTTTACGGAGCCTAAGAAGCAAGCAGCGTCGCCCGATTTGACAATTCTCGAGCACTCTCTAAAATATTAATCTGTGACATGACATCTAGTTATTTTCTAGGGCATAGACGTACGCACGGAAAGTGTTTATTTCGTTATTTCCAGTCCTTTTTCATTTCCAAGTTAATTATTTTTACTATTGTAATTTGCGTATTTATCAGTTCTTTTCAGAACTACCTAATATACAATTATACATTTGCTATTTTTGGTGGTAAGTAATAATAAAGAGAATGATAATTTTAGGTTAAGTGTATTTCTAATGTTTCAGACGTGTGCAATTTGCAATGGCTTTTACGCCGCAACAAGATGCCTTTATTTTAATGGCCCATTTTCGAAGTGGATCTCGCAACGCAGATGGATCGTGGATATATTCATTTCAATCGTGCATTGATCAATTTAGGGAAGAATTTCCTAATGCAAATATTCTATATTCTATATGACACATTGGCCCATCGTAAGCACATAGTCCTTAAACGTTTTGCAGAAAAACACTGCATTTGCAAGGGAAAGCCAACTGGGAGGAAAACTATTTTAACTGAGGTGGTTATGAATGACGTTTGGGAAAGAATGGATCAAAGCCCAACAAAGTCTGTATCAAAGTTATCTGCTCAAACAGGTAATTTATCTCTGACTTTTTTGTCAATTTGATTACCTACATTAAGTTACTGATAGCTAAAACTTTTGCTTTACACATGAAATCATAGTTTGAATAAAAATAAATTAGTGGGATTCTCTCAATAGTCGAAGAGCTCACAATATTTTCCCAATGTCATTTCAGCATAGGTAAGAACAACTCGGAATTTTTGCTGTTACGTTAAAGTTGGCGATTGCATTTCACAGATTGCCGATGAGGAATACGAAACTTGCACATTTTTTTTATTGCATAAAAATATTCAAATATGTAAGAAAATGAGATATGTAAAATATGAGGCTTTAAATATGAGTAAATAATTAAAGTGTTAAGCTTCAGCTGGTCATTTGAAATAGTTCAGATGTGTGTGACGTTACACTGTACGTAGAAGGCAAGGATATAAGGCCTGTGCTGCAGTGTCAGTAATGCGATCTGACGTCACGGCCGTAGGTAGTGAGTAATTTTTTTTATACAAATTCTTTATAGGGTACTGTATAATAAGGCCGCTGGGGCGGGAAGATTATTTGTATATACTGTAAACGACAACCCCATTGCGTATATTTATTGTGTGTAAAAGTGTAAACTAGCTCTATTCATATCGTATTAATGAGTTATCTATAGATATGTTTTTTCGTTTTTTTAGCATAAAATTTTTTTATACGAATACAAATTTCTGCTGTTTGATTTTTATTGTTTTTAATACATCTAGGTAGGTATATGAAAAAAAAAAACAGCAGATATTTTTATTACATATTTTTCAATATTTAACAAAAATTGCAGTTTTGTGAAAATTCAGTCTTCCAAAGTGCTGCCACACTTGCCCAAAAGCACTTGCGTGTCTGCCAAACGTATTTTCCCATCCCTCTCATGAGCCCCAAGATAGCTAACAAGGTTTTGAGCAGTTACCGGGACCTGTCGCCTCAATTCATGTAACAGTATCGGGCAAAATTCCAAAGTGATGGTTTTTCGGACATATCTCTGAATCGCAACCACTTGCGAGGGTCAGACTTTGCAGGAGGTATGTTTAGAATCATATCTACTGATATATCAGAACGGCAGACAGTTACCGGACCTGTCATAAACCGACTGTACTTCAAAGCCCCCACCACCCCGGGAAGGTGCCACGTAGAAATTTGAAAATCTCGATTAGGTGACTTGGGGCACTACCAACAATTATATTTTATGGTCAGCAGACAGTCCCATTACCTGTCGCAAAAACATATAGGCAGCCCTCTGACTATCATACTCACACATAATCTTGCCTTCTGTAATGATTTATTTTTGTATTAACGTTGTTTAATAAATAGAAATAGCTTCAAAAAGTTTAACAATTTTTTTGTGCTGATGGCTTCAGGGATGAGCTGTTGTACCTCTAATAAATAGTAAGTTGGTGGAAAAATTATAAATTATTTTTGCTCAATTGACATTGAAAAAAATATCGCTGACTTTTCGACTATAAAATGACCTACTACAAACAACAAATCAATGAATTTGAACTTTTTCAGGTCTTTCAGTTGGTACAGCCCATAAAGCTTTGAAAAAAGCTATATTACATTTACATCCCTACAAGGTAACAGTTGTGCAAGAACTACTACCCCTTGACTTTGGTAAACGAGAAAGATATTGTCGTTGGTTTAACGAAAATTTAAATGATGATGATGTGCTGGATTTGACCATCTTCACTGACGAAGCATGGTTCCACCTAAGTGGTTATATCAATAGCCAAAATTATAGGACATGGGCTACAGAAAACCCTCACCGTTATGTGGAAACAAGTTTACATCCGTTAAAAATAGGTATATGGGTCGCAATATCCAGGAGAAGAATAATAGGCCCAATATTTTTTCAAGAGACCATAAATGGAGAAAGGTATCGAAATCTAATTTTAGAACCCTTTCTGAATCAGCTACATGATGATGAACTTGGTGACTTCCAACAGGATGGTGCTGCTGCCCATACAGCAAGAGCTACTATGCAATTTTTAGAGGAATTCTATGATGATAGATTAATCAGCCAGGGACTTTGGCCTGCACGTTCTCCAGATTTGACACCCCTTGATTATTTTTTATTAGGTCACTTAAAGAGCAACGTTTTTAAAAATCGATTGCATGATCCTGACGAACTACAACAAGCAGTGGAAAGGGAAATTCGCAGTATAACAGTTGGCCAGTTGAAAAATGTATTTGATAATGTGAAGCGAAGAGTGCATATATGTCTAAATGCTCAAGGCCATCATTTTGAACAATTATTGTAATTTTTTCATAATCGATCTGTATTAAAATTTATTTATCATCTTCTAAATTAGTACTTTTTGTACCGTACACTATAAAAAGGCAATAGAATTCTCATGAAATATTTTTTACCAAATAACTGTTTTTACCTACTATCCGATTTGTGTGATTCATATATTACACCCATTGGTTGTTAACGTAGATTCAATACTTGTAATTTTATGTAGTTTATTATTGTTTTTGAACATGTTTTATTATTTCATAGTATTGATTAATCTTATTAAGTATTATAACTTGATAAATAATACACTTATAAAAGTTTGTGGAATTAAAGGTTATTAATTTATTCTGAATTCTATATAATAAATTCATTCTTACGAGTAAATTTTTGTTGACGTTTATACAGGTCTTGAAAGCCATTTGTTGACAAATCTGCAAATAATTTACTGTATCTTTTGTAGACTATGGCAAGTTTCAAAAAGTTGCATATTAATAGAATTATGAAACATACGACATAAGACTTATTCCCCTCTTTACGTTGTTTTTTTTTTCATTGACATAAAAGGCATCTACCATTCTACTTTATTATTAATGTCAAAAACATATCGTTTGGTACAGAAGCCAGCATGCAATTACCCGACTATTTGTAACAGCTAGAAACATGGTTATTCCTTAAAGCATGGCGGACAAGAAAAGCGATATAAGAATGTTTCTTATATTGTCTATAATTGTTTATTTGTGGAATATCCCGATTTTCTTACTTTTTGTTGGGTATTTTGCCACTGAAAATATTTGAAAATTTTGATGAAAAAACCTCCGCCAAACCGATCAGATAGAAGTTGTTTCTTGAGTACCTGTTTATCACAAAATGTCTCGCATCTAAAAATATATAAACTAGAACAATTATAAACTAAAAAAATGAATATGAAAGCTAAAGTCAGTTAACGTTTCGGAAGATTGTCTACATCCGTCCTCAAAACTTTTGGCTTAAAGGTTTGGTTTTTGATAAAACCGATCTTAGCATGGAGCCCGCTTGAAAAACCATTCGTATGGAAAACATTCGTAAGGAAAACATCTTCCCAACTTTTCGTAATTTATCCGATAAACCATGTATATATGGAATTGCTGCCATAGGCCTAAAGATCTCAGGTAAGTAAGAAAAAAGAAAAGAATGTTTCTTAGTGGTGCAAACTTAATTTATAAATGAAATTAATTATTTAACGAAAAATCAGCTTGACATTTACTAATCATGCATAAAAAGTAGACCCCTTGCTGGTTCAACATATCTGAGAACTCCACTAACTGCGTAAGTCAATCGTATGTTTGTAATTATTAAGTGGTAATTAATCGACCACAAAGAAATTAGATGATATTTCTTTGTCAGTGACTTAGCTTGTAGGTTTAGAACGTCTGTCGCTGGACCTCCTGTAACCGGGATGTATGCCAGTTGTATTTTGTGTTCACTAAGTGGTAAGTAATCGATAAAAAAATATTTGTTTAAAACAAATACTTTCACCAATTGGAAAAGACATTTAAAGTTATTTACTGAAGTTTCTACCATTAAGAAAATGTATCTTATTACGTTTGTTGTCTGCTAAACTCTAACGAACAAGATTAATGTCTTTGGCGGTTACAAATGTAATTGCATGCGGTTTCTGTACCAGTGATGTTACTTCTTTTCCTAAATTCGGTAGATAAATTAGTGACACATGAAGATTATCACATGAAAAACTGAAAATTTCGAAACCAGTCTGCAAATAAAAACACAAAAAGCATATCCCATAACCTCAAATTATACGTCTTTGTTAGTTTATTCTCATATTTTTAATGTTTTTATTATCATTTTTAGATTAGAACCAGTGTAACATTAACAAACTCTTTTAGTTAAAATTCATATCATTTTTTAATATTGATTCTAACTCAATGTTGAAAACAGACCGCTAATTATTATAGGTTAGATTTCCAACTTGTAAATATGAGTACTTACATGTTTAAAATTCAATAAGATTAATAAATTATATGTATTTATCTAAGAGAGTTTATTAATGTTACACTGGTTCCAATTTAGCAATGAGAATAAAGTTACAAAAACGTAAATATTGGGTTTAATTAAATTTATCCAACAGTAAACTTTCAAGTCGACGCCACTGGATTTAGGGATTTTTGTTAAACAGGCGCGCCAACGGTGTTTAGTGGGTTGCATACATTTTGCGGTCACGTGTCTTACGGTCATTAATGAAGGCCCTGTATATTTTTCATCAGAATTTTAAACTCATCTTTACAAGTTCTTTATCATTTTTAAAACGTAAATATATGCACCTTTAATCAGATATAAAATTATGCATCTAAAGATTAAATTTCCAACAGAATAATTTCTATATGTATTTAAAAACGAGAAAATGTATGGTTTTACCCGAAAAGGAAGTATATCTTGAACTACAGCCAAACTGATGGGGTGACCTCATAGAGAGGTCTATTTTACTGTAATTTATGTTCGATATAATTAATTAACTCGCACAAAGTTCTTGTAAAGAGGAGTGTTTTACCAACTAAGTTGTTATTATATAATTAAAAATATAAAACTAACATTATTTACAAAAAAACTGCGAAGAGTATACCATACAATGTGCAACATTTATATAAAATGCAATAAACCAGTGAAGTGTATGTGTTTACTCTTGTTAATCTGGAAATGGAAGCCAAACTTTTTGACTCTTCTTTGTTTTATGCTCTATTGAATATTTTTGTTATTGTTGTATATTTTACCTCAGAACTCTAAAGTCATCGTTAAAAGTTCTTTCCCTTTTTTAAAAAGTAAATACCTATATGCTGCATTAACAACAAAATAACCTTCCCTGAAAGTTCTGGTTGTAAATAAAATCACTACCTTTGGAGAAATTTAACATTTTCAGCTAAATTGAGTTTCTAGCGAGGTTCTCAGATGTATTTTCATTATTAAAAGGTCATTCTAATTTTTAATAATTTGTTATTAGTTTCCTGATTAAACAAATATGCAGCTCAAGACTAAAGTCCCATCAGAATAATTTCTGCACACTTTTAAAAACGATAAAATGTACAATTTTATGTGAGAAAAATATAGATCTTGAATTATGGCCGAATTGACAGCATTAACTAGCATTTTTTTATTTATTTTACAAATCGAAAGTAGAACACTTTTTATGACAATTTTCAAATTTTTAAGTTTTTATTCGAACGTTTCAGCCCTTAAATAAATTACCAAAGTTGGATTGCGCGTAAACGGGACGGAGCTTTGCGTACGTCACTTTGCATATGCTGATGGGGTGACAGTCGAGATTTAATAAGAGTGTGGAACGTGTTATTGTGTTTCTGTATGGAAACGGTGTTTGATTGTTAAATTTTTATCTTCTTGCTGGTTTAAAATTAACGGGGAAAAGCTTCTAATATTGTGTAGTTCCCGAGTACCGTAACACTTCCAGAAATATCCAAAAAAACTGCTTTTTGATCCTGCAACTAGAAAAGTTTGGCAGAAAGCTATGCGTCGGGATATTTTTGTTTCTGACAAATCCCACATGCATTGTTGCGAGAATCATTTTAACGTAAGTTTGAATATGCCTATGTGAAAGCGGACAACAACATATATGATATTTATAACTTATTTTAGATAAACGTCAAACATCAGATTAACTCATTTCATGATATTAAAGTTTGATGGCTTATAATGGACTACTGATTACTGTAGCAAACGCTTTCGCCGTAAAGTTTATGCAGAATGACGCCATGAGTCGACGAAGTGCTTTGTACTGAAACGCAATCTTTAACATTGAATATGTAAGGATTGGATACACATATAGAGCTGAAATTTGAACAGATTATCTATATGATTGAATATATAAAAACATAATGAAAAAAAAATTATCGGTAACAAGCCCATTCATGTAACAATGAGTTTCCAAAAAAGCCATCTAGCCCCCAGATTATAAAGAGGTACTGAGTAACCTTACCTTGGAATATTCACAAATTTGAACAAATCCTATATCTTCTCTTTTGAAATAATTTCTCACTCTGACATAATCAAAGTAATTAGGTACAAAAATTAACGTCTGCTTCATCAGGCTCTCCTTTTGTGCTGGTAATATTTTATTTATAAAAATCTGAAAACGTGCATCTATGGAATCGGCAGCATTCTGTGCATCGAATCTTTGAAAAACATGTGGAAGCTGCACAAACACTTGACTAATACAGCCAAACTCTACTGGATTTGCGACTCTTATTTTTCCTGCATAATTGAAGCATTTCTTATTGAAGATCGCATTTATTTCTGGTAAAACAAGAGACGAAAAAATCAGTGTCTGCCTGTAATATTTTTCCCAGCCATTCAAACTCCAGATTCTCACTCTGGAAAAATCAGTGCCATGCGAGTCCTTGGGCTTTAAGTGCATATGGTTTAAAATATGAATGACGTGGTCCCAATTTTGCATTAAAAAAATTTCTGTCTGATCGAATATTAGCAGTTCTATTGATGTTAAAAAATCGTAGTCACGTTCTTGTTCTCCTTCTGCTCCGATGATTGTCCGAAGACCCAAAGGAGAAGCCACTATTACATCTGAGGAATAAAAATCCGCATATAGCTGGAATGGTTACATGAAAAAAAAAAGAAAACAATATCTTAATCCTAATTTTTGTCAACTATCAAGATTGGTTGAATATTTAAATAGTATGTTTATTAAATTATTAAATAGTATATTTATTTAAATGTATGAATGAAATGATTTTGCCCATATTTGCCTTAATGGATACTAATATTTGCCTTTTTCGTTTGTTTTTTTTTATATTATGTTTAGTTTTAAAACAGTCACAGACATTACTATTTTTGATAACACAGGCCCACAAAAAAGAAGTGATCGGTACCCCAAGACTGTCTTCGCCTTCGGTTCAGACTACAATCTTTTCCCTCGTTCACCAATTTCTCGATTGTCTTTAAAAATAAAAAGACATAAGATCATATTTTGCATTTCTTGGATGAAGATTTCACTTCCGATCTGACCAGAAGTGGGAATATTGTAATGAAACGATCAATTATTTGATTTACCATGTTAGCATTACTCCAGTACTGACTGGAGAAATTTAGGATACTGGGGCAAGATTAAATGCCAAATGAAGTTTTGTATGAAAAAAAATTATGATCGAAGTTCGTAAACAAATTTTTCAATAAGGGACAGTTCAACAAATATGTTCGTTTTAGGGTGAATATTCTCACAAAAATGAAATGATCAGAATATAGCCATATTCGACAATTTAAGTGCCTTGTCCCATGGCAAACTATTCAAACAGAATATAATAATATACATATATAGAAAAATTTAATTCTGTATTTTTAAATGTAGTGGGGGGTACAAAGGAAGTGCAAATGAATATTTGTGTAAGGGGGTAAGAGGGGAGAGGCCGTTAAAAATGCGTATTTTTGTAAAGGTAATGGCCCCTAATAAATTATAGACTTTAGTCTCTCATAAAATATTTGCAAATATATTATTTCAAAACTATTTCAGAACTATTATTATTATTAAATTCCAAGGAGCATTAAGAAATTTTGATGTCCTATAAAATTCTCTACTTTAAACTTTATTAATATATTTTGAAATTTTAGTAGTCACTACAATTTCTAGAAGTTTAAAAAGACATTTTATTTTCTTGTTTCTTGTACTTAATTGCTTAGAAGTAAGGTCATGTATCGGTGTGGCCAAGTTGTAAGGGTGTAGTGAATGAAGAGATATTTTTTTTATAACCAACATTAATGATAATAGAAAACTTAAAATGATCATTATGTGAACAACTCTCAGTACATGTTAGGCGTAGGCAGTATTTGGATCTAACTGTACTGTCCTTATGTCTGTTAGAAAGAAACACAAAAAAAAGAAAAGTGACTTATCTTGAAACTGATTGCAAATTTTGGATTTGTGGCAATTAGCAATTTTTCCCCTACTTTTAATTTAATTTCAAGTTTGCATTTCAAAAAAATGCCATTGAGAAATTGCCTTAAGAGTAGGTATGCCTCGACAAGCTGCTAAAATTTGCAACAGGGGAGGTGAAAGGGAAACTCCAGTGGGCGGTCCTTTAAAAACGATAAAATATTATTTTATGTGTTTATAGTACTATGTAGTAGTAAATAGAAATGAATGACCGCGATTCCACTTACGTATAAGCTCGAAATTAGTTCATGATTGTATATAAATTCTACCTGCCAAAGCTCAAAGGTTATGCCGACACCCGACACATCTATCCTATCATTCTAACCTAAATGCGTTTTTAACATATTATTCCTTCAATAAATACAGTATTTATAATTTAGACGGCTAGGTATTATGCTTCCCTAGAATTTTAATTTGTAATATGGAGTATACGAGTATATCTATATTTTTGCATAATGGAAAAGATATTCAATAATTAGTAATTTGCATTAATTAATAATAATCGTCAATAAGGAAATAATAATATTAAATAAAAAGAATAAAAGTTGATGAGGTCCGATAAAAATTATAAACAAAAATTAGTGGTATGCAATATTGCAGCTACGGACACACGTTTCAGAGTTATTGCTCCTCATCAGCGTAGCATGGCATAAATAATATTGTTATATTGTTAAAAGCAAGACCAACAAAGATAGGAAAGCACAGTATATTGTAGGCAGTGATGCAAAATTTCAAATTTCAATTTGAAAGTTTCAATTTCAATTTGAAATTTCTGAAAGTTTCAACGTACCCTCATAAATTTCTGAAATATCTGAATTTTATGAAAGTTTCAGATTAATCTGAAAATTACCACATTTTTGAAACTTTCATGAAAGTTTCAGCTGCAAAATCTGTATTTCCATTACATCAAATGAAATTTGAATTTCGCGCGCCTTTTTAATTTGTTTTCAACCAGTGAGGTAAAGTCTTTTTTAAAACATTACCTACCCCTGTAGTTTGAAAAATGTATTATTTTTTCAATGGTCTTCTTTAGCTCGAAATGTTGTACGTATGTATGTTCAAATCTGGTGATCGAATTTTTGACCATGTCCCTATATCCAATCATGCAGAAATTTTGCACACAACTTTGGTTCTGAAGACAATACAATATAGCATATTCAATATTATGGTAGATCCAATATGGCGGCCACCACAAAATAGCGGATATTACATTTTTCTTGATAACCCCCTTGACATAGGTATGGAATGAAAGGGTATATAAAGTGATACAATAAGCTGTGTGACATTCTAAATCAAATGGTCGCCGGCACAAAATGGCGGATCACCTATTCTTTTACAACCCCCTCGGCATAGGTATCAAATGGAAGGGTATGACAAGTAAAATACAATAAGCTGAGTGACGTTATTCTAAATCCAATATGGCGGCCGACACAAAATGGCGGATTACCTATTTCTTGACAACCCTCTCGACATGGGTATCAAATGAAAGGGCATATAAAGTGGAATACAATAATAAGCTGTGTGACGTCAATCTAAATTCAATATGGCGGATCACGTATTTTTTTACAACCTCCTTGGCGTGGGTATCAAATGAAAGGGTATGACAAGTAGAATACGATAAGCTGTGTGACGTTATTTTAAGTCCAATATGGCGGCCGACACAAAATGGATTACCTATTTCTTTACAACCCCCTTGATATGAGTATCAAATGAAAAAGTTTGACAAGAGTAATCGAAATGGATGGCATCTGAATTAAAGAAAATGAGGCAAACAGAAAACTAAAGTAAAAAATAAATAAATAAAAAATAAATTCTTAAAACAATGGTTTTCTTTTAAAAGTGAATTGTACTAAAAAGTATAAAATAATTTTTATTCAGTGATTAAATTACAAAATGATGAAAAAGAAAACCACTGGACGCTCATAAAGTATTTCTGTCGCTGCTGTAATACAACATATTATTCATAACATTCTATTACAATGCTGACTGTTGATATTATATTTTATGAGCATCCAATGGTTTTCTTTTTCATCATCATTTTGTAATTTAATCACTGTATAAAAATTATTTTCTACTTTTTAGTGCAATTCAGTTTTAAAAGAAAACCATTGCTTAAAAAATTCTTTTAATTTATTTTTTACTTTTCACGAACATATTTGTAAGTTCTAATCTTATTGCGGAGAAAACAAAATATATTTTTTTATATTAAAGAAAAACATTGAAAAATAAAAATGAATGAAACTAGTTTCAAAAGTGGGAATTATTACTCTTTATCTCTCGGAAGTTTAAAAAATCGCGAATATTATACAGAACTTAAGTTTCATCATTTAAAATATTTCAATGAAATTTCACTTAACTTTCTCAATATTAGGGAATTATTCAATTAAATTTCATAAAATGAAAGTTTCATTGAAATTTCACGAAAGTTTCATGATACTTAATGTTTAATTTTATATTTCAGATATTTCATAAATTTCAGATGAATTTCGAAACTTTCACAAAAATGTCACTGAAATTTTCGCCAATTTTAAGTTTCATGAAATTTTGCATCACTGATTGTAGGTACTCTATTTTGTACCTTCGTACCTCATGTGCCATATATGAAGAGCAATAACTCCGAAATACGTGTCCGTAGCTGCAGTATTGTTTGTTATTATAGTACTAATTCTTGTTTATAACTAAATGGAAAACTTAACATTTTAATGTTGTTTAGTTTTCGTATGTGTAAAGCTTTAGCTGTCACATCATTCAACAAATCAAAATTTAAACTCTTGGATCCTCAGGGGATTCCTCAGGACTTCTTGAATTTTTATTTTGTAGTCTCCCTCAAATAATGGTAGTTTACCAATAAACAAAAATTAGCAACCATTGTTAAAATCAAAAATATACACCACGCAAGTTGTTTTATCCAATAAGTGTTATGCGTATAGTATTAGTTATTTATTGGTGTAATTTGTCTATACGCGATATTCTTAGAAACTGTTAAACAGAAAAAAAGTTTCAAATAAAAAAGGTGTCTCCATCTTTATTTCTTCTCAGCATAGACTTAAAGGGTTTTCCGTTCGTTAACTGATCCTTGCAAATACTCACATTTTATCGACATGGTTTTTGAAAAAAAAAACGTATTTTTTACAATTATTAAAATTTGACCTTCATATTACCACAGTTCATTAATAAATATGTAGTGATGACATATAGTAAAATTGAGATCCATTAATGTTTTCGTTTTTTGAATTATGGCAAGTTAAACAAAAAAATAATTTTAATTATTATTGTTATACATCCAATAGACGCCGAGAATAAGAGAAATGATTCGCAGAAAATCAGTGATAAGTAATTATTTATAAGCATTAAACTATTCAACGGATCATTATGAAATTCACTAGTTGTCTATCGAGAGGTAAACCACCGTCGGCACTCGTTCTCCGAATTTTAGGCAGGCTGTCGGCAGCCATGGCAGTGGCGGTCATATAATTGAAAGCCCCGCAAGTGCGGCTGGTTGGAGTTACGCAGGCGCCGCAGGCAAGGCAGTCTCGGCAGTTGGTGTAATTTCTACAAGTGGTTGACCTCTCAGGTACTGTTTTGATAGTATATAGTATAAAATAAGAATTTCTTTACAACCCTAACCTGAAATTTGCAGACGTAAATGTAGCAAGCAAATGCCAATTTTTCGAAGTCAGTAACAAGTAAATATATCGAGAATAAATAAAGATTAAGGATAGAGGCAACCTTTTATTTGAAATTTTACTTTCTAGGAGTAATAGTCTCGATTTGACCAAGGAACTAGTGTTATATACTTAGCACATATCACATATTAGCACATATTATATAAAATAACTTGCCCGGTGTACACTTAGTTTTACGAATTATTATTCATATTTTCTTAAAAAATATATGGATGGGGAGAACTTACAAATTTGCTTTTATAGTAGACAAAAGTTTAATGATAGATGTTTTAAACTAAACCCCGCATCAAAATATCATTAATAACTTTAGACATAGTAGGTTATTTCTCAAAAATATGGATATCTCTGGTTTTACTGGTTAGATTTAAAAAATCCAAAGCATCAATTATTTGTATCAATGAAATTTAATAGTGCATTTTTTAAAATACGAATGTCAGAGCGATTCTAAAAATTTGCAAAATTTTGAAAGTAAAAAAGATGGCTAAAATTTGTATTCAAAAATGTTTTCTCTACAAATTTTTAAAGCAGAGATAAAAACCTGCAACTTGAGTCTTAGAACGTCTACATTGGTGCGCGATCTCAACAAGAAAATATTTTCAACATCGGTCCTCATCACCTTCTGGACAATACTTTTAGCTCTGATTTGTTAAATTTTCACGAAGTTGCTTTTTTCTGGAAAATATTTTCGGGTTTAAAGGAGTAAGTTGGTTTTTCTGTTTCTTTTTACATTTTGAGCCTAGATTTCATTATTTTGACAGATCGATAGATAACTTTACTGCCGACAGTTTTTATCCCTAACATTTCTTTCTATTTTTCCCAGAAATAAAAGTTATTATGAAAAAAATCCTGTTACTTGGTCTAATGCAACAAACTGATGCGTGTGACTTGATGAGAAAATGGGAAAATGTGCGCTTTACTTTTGTGTTTCTAACTCCTTTCATTGCAAATCGCATCGCCCCTTATAATTCTATATTCATGTGTTTACGACAAGAACACATCTTTAAAATTTAGTATCAATTGTATTGTCCAATAAATGTTTTCAAATATACCAGCATACCACCATTTTATAAAGAAGAATTGAAACACAATTACACATTATTGTTAGTGCATGGGTGGCTACATATAACTAGTTACTATATTGTTATAATTCCGTACTTGTAGTATAATCAAAGAGTAGAGTACCTGTTAAGTATAATAGTAAATTAATGGAATTTGGTATTTTATTGGGCGTTCCGTGTTATTAGAAATGATTTGGTTTAATTTCTTATTTCGTTCCCTCGTTATATTTTCTCATTCATAAAATCATTCTGGGTGAAGGGCGGAGCTTAAACAATAATAAATCCAGAGGGAGCTCGTATCAGTGTAACATTTATTGCAAAATGTGCCTTTGCACGGTTCCGTGCTATACATGTTTTTGCAAAAAGTATTATGTTTTTTGGAAAAATAAAAATAGTACAATACACACAAAACATGAATGAAGGTTTGTATCGAGTCCTTTTTCTCATATTTTGATTCTAAATATTTTAAAAAAAATCAGCAATTTGCTGCTAATTAAAACAAATCTTATTAATTAATACCATTTTTTCTCAAAATATTAAAAAGATACAAACCTAGATTGATATGTTTTCTTCTATTTTTCGCATGTACAAATTTCGTAACTGCAATGGTCTAATTATAATTTGTCGCGGACGGGGCGGCGTTTGAGAGTAATTTATTTCTGATTTTTAGACGGCATACCCACTCTTAAGCATAACATAATACAGAGCACAAAAAAAATTAATGTGTGAAAGCTAATATTTTTTGAAGCCACAATCCAGGGACACACTGCATGTGCATGTTTAATACATTATATAACAGAAATAATTACCTTTATACTTTTTTTTGTAACTGTAAGTCCTATTTTAAAATCGTCATTAGTATTACCCTGAAACGTTTGTTCATAATCTTCAGGTTTGGGATTCTTTTTAGGCAGAGCAAGCTCATCACCTGTATAATCTTCTGTGAATCGTTTTTTATTTATTACATTTCCTTTATCCTCAGGTAATAATATGTCGATTATCATACGGATAATTTTATAAGCTGCATCTTTGAAGGGTACAATGATGAGCACCTAAAATTATAGACAAATGAAAATTGAGAAGCAGTACTGAATTTCTGGACTGCGTTAAGCCGCTACAGCATGGCTATCTTAATAACCGTGCAGTGACGTCACGCTCCTCTCAAACTTTGACTCTAAATATCTCAGCTATGAAAACAGCGATCATCCTGATATTCTCAGTGCATTATAGGTAGACCCAATGCCGTAAGAAAATGTAAAAAAATTGATTGAATGCATTCTAGTGAATTTGGGTCCTAGAAAATTCAATGATTCAAGGAAAAGTAGGTATAATATTTATTACTAGTTTGTAATTGCTAATAGAGAATACATTTTGTATTACCTTTGGTCGTATTAAACCTTGGTCTCGAAATTCTTCTGGAACTTCATCCTTTTTGGATAATCTTGCATTATGATGTATTATTTTCATTCGAGTTTTCAGTATATGATTAACTACATGTAAACAGTATGCAAATCTTATTTCTTCTGCATTGGCAAATGTTCTCCCAGGATAAAACAAATCTTGATAATTATTTATAATAGAAAATATTTCTGCTTGTAAAGGTGTAAAGATATCCCTCAAATTTTTAAAAGTACCTTTATTACTCTTATGCAAATTACTAATAATTTGACTTTTTATACATAAATCATTAAGTTTATCAGATTTAAGATCAAATTGTTTAGGACATTCACCGGGAGAGGCGTATATTTGCTTTTCAGATATACTGAATTCACTGTTTTGTTCGTTGACAATTTTGTCACATTTTGGTATTTGCACACAAAGTTTTCCAAGTTTAGGCCAACATTCTGTATGTAAGTTGACAGGTACAGGATTACTTTCGACTGATTCATAGAGATTCGGATGTAATTCATAAAATAGATGTTTTACAAAAGGATCATTTGCATTTTCTGTATCTTCTTCCTTTTGCGTTTCTACATCAATTTCCCTTTCTTCCACTTTCTCCTCGGTAAATGAATCATCCTCGCCTTCATTAGCCGAACCTGTAACCTGATTTTCAGTTTCATCCTCAAAGTTTTCTGTTTCTGATTTAACAGACAAATTTTCATCTTCATCTCCGCTATCAACAGAGCTATCTGAATTGTGATTTTCTTCTATAGAATTTATATTATCTTGCGCATTTTCATCTTCAGTATCACTTTCGCTATCACTACTACTATCAATGGATTTTGAATTTGCATTTTTTAAATCAAATGTATTAAGAAGTTTCTTCATGTTATCATCATCTTCACTCTCTGCTTCACTTTCTGATGTTTCAGTTTTAGGAACGTCTTCAATTTTTCGTTTTTTAACATTACTTTCTTCTAATGAATTATTATTATATTTCCGTTTAACTTTATTATTTTCATTTTTATATAAACTATAGGTCTTACGTGCCCTTTGTTTGTTTTTCTGATTTTTTCTATTTTTTACTTGCCCTTGCACTTTCCCAACCACATCTCTATACTTGATCTTCCGTCGTGCCATTTAAATTTAAATTAATAATAGTTAATATGCAATTACTATTTAATGCAGACCTTAATAACATATTACATTCACAAACACATTGAAAAGTATGTTCACCACTTTTTGAGGTTATATTTATAAATTCGCCGTCATCTTCTTCCTCGTTTAGTTCGGCATTTTCTGGGACCTTTCGATATTGCATCGGGTAGGTACTATTGGTAGTAGTTGGTTATTTCGTTTCCGCTCTGGTTTCTTGTGGGTTTATTGAGCTGTCGAAATGTATGTACAAAATGTTTATCATATTTATGAGGTACTTTGTGTTATAGGAGCTTGAACTATTACGTAAATTCGTCGCTATAGATTATTTGAGCTTTTAAACTACCTCGTTGTCGGTCACACAAAAACATCAACCTGTCAAAACAATATAATTTTCAGACTAAAATTTATCTAAAAACCAAGTAGAGCAAGACCCCGGAGCCGCCAGACCTACGTCTTTTTTGGCAAAGCTAATATTTTGGCAATAAATAGTGTGAGAACGTATGCATATTTGCTAGCTTGAAAGCGGACCCCTTTTACAGATAACAAAAGGTACAAAAAAACCTTGCTAACCTACGTTAAAGTATGACAGCTCGTTTTCATATATGTTTGACAGAATACTTTTAAAAATCTATATTCATTATTGCCAGACACTTTCTGTGAGCCCTAACTTCCACCAGACGCTTTAAAGCTCGAAAAAACTCAACCTAACCTAAGATAACTGTTAAATCATATCTATTACCATATAAAAATATTAGATTGGGTTTTTTTCAATTTTTAAAGCGCCTGGCGGAAGTTAAGGCCCACGGAAAGTGTCAGGCAATAATGAATATTGGTTTTTAACAGTATTCTGTTAAACATATATGAAAACCAGCTACCATACTTTAACGAAGGTTAGTAAGGTTTTCTTGTACCTTTTGTACCTCTGTTATCTGTAAAAGGACCCCGCTTTCAAGCATACGGCCTTATTATAACTACGAATCAGATTATTTGTTGACAAAATATCAGCTTTGCTAAAATGGCGTAGGTCTGGGGACTCTGGGACTTCGTCTAAAGTCTCAAAAATCGGTTGAACCAACAAAATATTGCATAAAAATGACTAACAACATACAACAAATTTGTACCAAAAGGGGCGGCTAGCTTTATTATGAATGAAAGTAAACGAATAATTTTGAAACTATTTTTTTATAATTTGTTGTATAACATGAAGAATAGACTGTTACACGCGACTGTAATCGAGGGTTACACGTTACGTAGCACTGCTGCCGATTCTTAAGGTGGCCATTCCCTAGATAGGGACATCCGATAACTTTTTTCTCTTATAGTTTCTCTTAGTACGTATATTTAAAAAAAACTATAAGATTACCTAAGTAGAACCATAATAAGACTATTAATATGAATTTTCACCTAATAATTTCAGTGATTTGCAAAATAGTTTAATCTAAAACTACATATACTAGGAAGATGTGCGTAATTTTTAAATTTAAATCTAACTATTTTGCAAACTACTGAAATGATTGAGTGAAAATTCATAGTAATGTTCTTGTTAAGGTTCTACTTAGGTTTAGGCATAGTGTCTTACAGTTTTTTTAAATATACGAAAAAAGTTATGGCCAAAAATAGTAAATATTTCCCTATCGGATGTCTTTCTCTAGGGAATGGCCACCTTAACAATAACACCTGTCTCTTAGTAATCTTGGCCAACACCATATTAATGTGTACCCGACAAATCCCGAAACCGTTTCTGCCGAATGTCGTCTCCCTTTAATTTGGAGTTGCAACTATTTTCGTCTATCTCGTCTTCACTGTCTTGCCTTGTTAATTCTGTACTCTTTGCTTTAAGTGTGCCTTTAAAAGTGGAAGAAAATGACGACGCTGCTGTCAAAGAGGACCGAATGCGGGAAATTACAAAAGCGCAGTAGTTAGGTATTAATTATAATAATAATAATAATAATAATAATAATAATAATAAATGTCTTTATTTCCCACATAAAGAACAGTTTACAACATAATTAAATAGATACAAAACAAATATAAAAATATTATAAATACCTACACATATATTACATAATAATTAAATAACCATGGGAAATACAAGGGAAAGTTCACTCAAGAGGAATATAAGCACTAAATAAATAGCAGCAGCAAGGGCCGTCGAGAGAAAATCGTGGCTCCGGGGGGTAGTAACATATACGACTCCCACCAATCTTCAATATTAATTTCGAGGAGCGGGGGGTAGCATTCATAATAATAAACAACTTATCTCTATAAAATTTTGAAGAGCGGGGAGGAGTATTCCTTAGGATTGAATATTTATCTCGGTCAAAATTTAAATTTTGAAGAGCAGGAGGTGGGTGATATTCCTTACAATGAAATATTTATCGCAAAGGACATTTTAAACAACGGTGAAGTGATATTCCTTAAGGTTAAATATTTATTGCAACGGAAATTTTATAAAGCGGGGGGTGATATTCCTTATGATGGAATATTTATCACGGCAGTAGAAATTTGAAAGAGCGGGGGGGGGGAGTATTCCTTTGCCCAACAATTTCATATTTAATCTCATTATAAACAATACAAGTCATTCAGAACTCGTTATTATTTACATCATACTAATCATTTAAAAGTATACCTCAAAACCGCCGGGGGGTCATCTCAAAAACCATCGGTCCCGGGGGGGGCAAACACCCCCGACCCCCGCTCTCAACGGGCCTGAGCAGCAGCCGCTACCCTCATGACATCCATTGTTGATATTGACCTGCGTCGAAACAAACTAAGCGTCCTTTCAACGTGTGGACATAGGAGCTATTAGAACAGTTTTCCAGCCTCCAAACTTGCTCCGAACGTGTTTGCTATGTTGCAGGAACGTAGAACATTTATACAAATATCAGAAGTTATCGTCGCTTGGAACGTGACTATTTCAGTATTTCATTGAACATACTACGTAGTTTGTAACGCCGTGCGGCGTGCTGCAACAAACCTATGATTGTTAATTAGCTTGTGTTGAATTATCTCCAAACTTTTTTGCAAGAAGAGTGCATTACGCTTTAGCGATGGTTTTATGAGCGTTACAGATCTGGACCAGTGGAAGTAGTGTCGATGTTGATAAGAAAAGTCGTTCTGGAAATCTGGAATCACTTTTTGTAGGTTAGAACAGCAGAACAGGTCCGTACTTAAAAGATTTATGCCGAAGTTACACTAGGTTGTGTTTTTTTGGAGACAGTAAATGTTTGATTGGGATTTTTAATTTTATTTATTTATGTAATAGTAACAGTAAACTATAAATATAAATGTACCTATCAGCTCTGCACGCTAGCTAATACAATAGTAGCTGCTTTCGTTCAGCACTAGAGTGATTCGTAATCATAATAAACAGGATTTCATTGAACAGTAATCATATGATACAAAACTGCATGGTAGGGACAGAGACAACACATGAAACAGGTACCTTATGATTACGAATCACTCTGCTGAACGAAAGCAGCTAGTGTATCTAACACCTTGTTAATTCCGGATCTGGCGAGTCCTTCAAGCTAGTATGACTAGTGACATTTATTGATTTCTTACCGTCAAAGAGAAGCTGAGATAAAGTGTAAAAGTCATAGGATACCGTTGCCAATATGTCCAACATACCTTTTTCTCACCATTTCATTCTAAGATACAATAACTGCTTTCGTTCAGCAGAGTGATTCGTAATCATAAGGTACCTGTTTCATATGTTGTCTCTGTCTCTACCATGCAATTTTGTATCATATGATAACTATTCATTGAAATCCTGTTTATTATGATTACGAATCACTCTGCTGAACGAAAGCAGCTATAGTTGCCTATGAATGGTTCTCTCTGTTGCAGACTGTCCATGCTCGTGGTATGAGTATAAAGATTAGAGAACTAACAAGATACGACAGTCAGACGGAGAAGACGAAATAGACGAAGACAGTTGTGAACTCTAATTTCAAGGGACACGACATCCAGCGGGACGGTTTCGGGATAAATGAATTTGACCAAACTTACTAAAAGATAGGTTGGCCAGAGACAATTGGCTCATTAGAATCGACAAATGTTACGTCACATATAGAGACCTCGATGACAGCTCCGTGCGCCTGTTTTTTTCCTCATTTTTATAGAAAAAAAGTTTCAAAATTATTCTTTCAATGTACAATTCTATCCTAACCAAATCAGATACCTTACATATGAACATAGAAATACTTTAGGCGACATATATTACAAAGCAACCTGTTTTTTAGTGACCTATTCGACTGTTATCTTCTCCGTCTGATTGTCACATTGTGGCAACTGCGCGAAAATTCCAATTTAAATGTCGAGGTCAATGGCGCCATTGCTAAAAGATAAAAGGTTTTCCGCCGGCTGTCCTATCTTGTTAATTCTCTAGTCTTTGGTATGAGTGTAGCATAGACATATATTTGAAGTTTAGTAATTTAAGAACCTCAAAATTATTTTCCTTTGCTTTTAAACAGTTCTTCTCGTTGAATCGTAAAAATAATGAAGAGATATGTTTTTTGTGGTGTAATTCAGGATACCTGTTATCTTTCATTTATTTGTCATGTTAAAATGAGTGTAGCAGCAACAAAGATGGGGATATGGTAATTTTTGTCATAAAGAAAGAGATTATTATAAAGTGTAATGTCTGAACTTGAGTACGAGATGTTGTCAACACATAAATGTGTATCCATGGTACCATGTGTATATAATTTACTCAGTGCCATGTGTGTATCTGCTTCTATTTATAGAAATTCTTTGCTTACCGTAATATTTGAGCATCATGGTCTTATTTCTCCATGCTATAGCATATCAACGGTACGAGTGTTGCCCTGTCGTCGTGTCGTCTTGGATTAGGAATCTTTCCTAGCCTAAGTCAGTTACCGTTAGAGGCGCTGGCAACTAAACTATTTCAATGTTCATGTAGCAATGTTAGTTTTAGGCGATAGATGGCACTAGTAGCTCCGGATCACTTTAAAATAGGTAGAATTCCGTTTTAGAAACCTCTGACACAGTTCAGTAAGTCAGAAAGCAACTAGTTGTTTTTATGCATATTTTAATATGTATAGGAATATATTTCTTCCAAAGGAAGAGCATCACTTCTTTCACATAACTAATTTTAGGTATTTTTTTTTTTTTTTAGTGGGGCAAGACTATTATTTTCAATTAAAGACTGATGTTACTTATTTCATTATATTAAAACATAAAAATATAAAACAATAAATGAGGTAATATGTATATATACCGATTTATTTTTTAACACTAACATATTACATGATATCACATGTTTATTTGCACACATTCAAGTGTTGTACGTAAATTATTATTGACGTAACGTCGATGTGGGACGACAAATTTACTATAAATCTAGACCGTTGAAAATTCCCAAAATTACAAAAAGTTTCTACTAAATTTGTCGTTGTTTGAATTTATAAATATATGTTTTCTTAATTTTACAATACGTAATTCCTTGGGAAATTTCAAATGCCTTTTAACATCTTGATTCAAAATCTTTTATTGCAACTTTATCAAAATATTTTAAAATTTCTGTGCACATATAATTTTTCTTTTAGAATAGAAACACAGCTATTTTTTTTATAAAA
This sequence comes from Stenurella melanura, assembly GCA_963583905.1. Classification (NCBI taxonomy): domain Eukaryota; kingdom Metazoa; phylum Arthropoda; class Insecta; order Coleoptera; family Cerambycidae; genus Stenurella; species Stenurella melanura. The sequence goes on from OY757310.1 coordinate 57,744,124, forward strand.
AACAGTATAATATTGATTGCCATTATGATTCTTTTATAAAATGTTAACTATTGAATATGGAATACAATTGCAATTTCAACAACTTAATGCTCGTACCACAACAATTTCTTATTTCAATATCTTTACATTATAACAGTATTTAATTGTGCCCTCATATTGTTACTTGTTACAAACCAAGTAATTGGATGTTAAAAATAAAGTTATAGATCTTTACTGCATATAAAGTATAGCCGTTTTAAGTACATGTACACAGGGTGTCCCAGCTGTTCACGCCAATATTCAGGAGCACATGGATGAAGTCAAAACAGTACAGAATGATGCAAAATTGTTTTTAATGTCCTCCATTACGGAGTGTTCAATGTTAGAAGTTTTAAGTTATCGAGTTCAAAGTTAGTAAGTAGTTCATTACGACTCAAAACAGCTTTATTTACTTAGTAGCTGATACTGAATCTGATGTCAAGAGTTACAAATTTAAAACAGCGAATCCAGTAAGACAGCTGTAACATCGATATTGAGGTCATTGTAAAAATGAATAAATAATGAAATCAAACATATTTTTAACCAACTCCAATGTGGATATTAAATAATACAGTACAACAAATGATAATTTTTGGTGATCGTTGAAATTTTTTATATGTATATATATATATTTTTTGCTAAAACCATTGATTTGATCTAAATCGAACAAAAAGTACATTTTTTAAGAAAAACACTGGAAATTTAGATCCGTTATTTTAAACTTTGAATGTCACCTATGTCAAATATTGGGATGTCATCCCTTAAATATAATTACTTTCAGACTACCTGGAAGGCAAATCGACTAATAGAACTAAATCGAAGGCATTCATACTATGTAAACACCAGAACTTGGTTGAATTTTAATCTCCAGTGATACCCTGTGTTCATAACTACTTTCAGTTGTAAAATTAAATAATAACGATAATGGGTTTAGTTTTCAATACTACTTTTAAACTGAAGTCGATTAGAAAAAGTAATGGAACAAAAGCCCAGATACACGATTCAAAAATTGAAATAATATGTCATGGCAAGAAACACACCTCGTCATATCAAAACATGATTATGTGAACAGCAGGCACAAGTCACATAATAACATTTTGGCATAACACAAGCCTTCTTTATGGGATTTAACTATCTAGAGAACATGGTGTACACCCTACAAACATATCGCATTGTCACTTTCATCTAAGAAGAAGTCCTTCAGGACGGTTTTAACAAACATTTTTAAGTAATTGTTTTAAGTTTTGAGATTTTTAATACTGGCTTGTACTTCTTAGTAGATGAGACAATGTGGACTAGATTTTTGCTCCCAGCTGTTGAAATTTTTTCATTAAATAGTAATAATTACGTGTAAACACATTTTGTAGGAAACAGTAGGTACATATGCTACGGTAACTCGACGATTTAAAAATTAATATAAGGAACATTTAGTATTAATTATGCTTGATGTGATTCGTATCTCCTTATAATGTCTCTCCTCCCAATTCGTTATAAGCATATTTTTTCATATTAAGTCTGCACCAGAAATCAAATTTTATTTAAAAATGTATTTCACTCATAGAACATGCAGTTTTATCACTGTGAAACACTATACATTATTTTATCGCTGTAAAATTGTTACAACTATTGCCTTTTGTCATGTTTTATTTTGTAAAATATTCTCTGCAAACATCACTCGCGTTTTTAAATTTTTTCCATAATTTTTTCTCAAGCTATCCATTTATTTATAGCCATCATTTTATCTATGATTAAATCTTTGTGTTATTTGATTCGATAACTGTCATTTATAGTCTGTTCATGACTGGGCAGCCACAATTTTACTCCTATCAATTTTTACCAATCAAGAACTGTCACAAGACGATTTTCTAACAGTTGAAAAGTAAGGAAGAGCAAATATAACGTCTTGAACAAAATCAATATTTTTTTTTTGACTAAAATTTTTTTACTTTTAACGGTTTGTTAATTTGACTCTAAGTAATTTGGACGTCTTGATTTACTTATACCACAAAAAGTTCTTATGAAAAGCGAAAAAATGCATCCGACTAACACCTCTAGTGACATTGTATTCAATAAAATTCTAAGCACGAGTAATATTACATGCAACAAAAATACCATTTGTAAGTTTTATCCACATTTAAACTGATAAAAAAAACTGTTTTAAAATCTTAAGCAAACTTAATGTACATTATAATGTATAAATTTTCAGAAAATCAAATTTGTAAAATTTCATTTGTGATGCTATTCTTGGGAACAAAATTATTTGAATTTTCAAAAATATGCATAGGTGAATTGGGGAGAGAAAGAATAATATCAGGAGAACGACGGAAAAAATGTTTTAAAATAATTAACTTATTCTTGCCAATCATTTTAAATTTTCAAATATTACATATTAAAAAATTTAAATTAATATTTTATAAAGCATATACAAGTTATTACTTTGAACATTCTACCAGTTCATTTAGCTTGACAAAAATAAGAAATATAAAGGAAACATCAATAGATCAATGAAATTATGCACAGATGTTAATTTTAATTGTCTTTCAGGAATCAATAAGCACCATGTCACGATTCAGGGCAAGTATCTTTAGAGGGGCAGACAGGTTTTTTATAAAGTTTCGAAATGAATGTATTTTGGCGAAAAATGTCAAGAAATCTTTTTTAAAGTTTTCATTTTCATTTCTTCTCACTCCTCTGAAAAAATGTTTCCCTTAATCTTGAGGTAAACTCATAGACTCTTGAAGAAGTTTCATGATCCCTCTAATTTTTCCCCTTATATTGCAAATTTGAGGCTATTTTTAAGTTAGTTTAAACAAAAATTAAAAATAAAATAGTCATACAGCTTGGGAGTCATTTGTTTCGTGTAGAACCATATTGCCAATTTAATTATAATAAATTCACACATTTTAAAATATATGTAATAACATATATTAAATATTTACAAATATGGACCTAATTAGAATATTTTTTCTCTTATATACAATATGCACAATTTACTATATTTACAAATTATGTACAAAGGAATGCCCACAATGGGTCTATAACACCAAATAATATCGTTAAAAAAATTAATAATTATTAAAACTCTTCTTGAGCTTCACAGCATAGTATAGAATATTCTTCACTACTTTTATTTCAATAAATTACCAAACCTCTTAATATTAGTTCAAACGAGGAGTTAGAACAATAAAGATAAAATCAGTCTATCAGTTTGCAAGTTAAATAAAAATAAACTATTCGAAATGAAACTTCTTTAGCTATGGTAGTGTTTCGAAGTGGGAATGAAACGAAAAAGTGAAACGCCACAAAGGGGCGACATACACTGGCGAGACGGATAGAGTAAACATGCCCCGTTTCATTATTTCGTTTCATTGTCACGTCATCAGTGAGGCAGTCTGGAAAGGGGAAAGAGAGAGGGTAGCAGTGTGCCAGTGCGTTCTTAGACGCTACAACAGTGAGTCTAGAAGGAACCTGCCAGCTTCTGCTCACTCCGCACAGACTGTTAGAGGAGCTATGCTCCGCTAGGGTATATATGTATCATGTTTTAGCTATCACAAACCACTTATTCCTTTTTTAGATTATGAAAGAATGGACTTTGATGAAATATACCCATTTTCAATTTGAAACTTTTTACATTCATTGAATAAATCATTGTAACTGCTACAATCATAATTCTCTATCAATTCAATCAAAGCATTATTTCCTTTCCTATGCAACCACCGGCAGAAGTTTCATTTCTAATGTGCGTGGCGACCACACACAATTTTCTTTTATGTTAATTGAACGTAAATGTTATAATAAAGTAATTTTGATGGTTTTAGTGTATACGGTTATTTAATTTACGAAAAAATTCATTCGTAGCATACACTTGAAATTGTGAAGCAAGATTGAAAATTCGAGACGTTAATTACTATGCTATGTGTGATAATTGAGCGATGGAGATCAAATAGTCGTGATAATTGCCATGAACCCCTAAAAGGGTTTCGTATCATCTAAGTACTCAGTCCAATCGCTATGTAAACATATATTAAACAGGCATAAAAAATAAAAATATAGTCAACAATTAGCTGCACAATTCCTGTACTGCAGTTTCAGTGTCTTTTTAACTAAGTGAATCACAACCTGAGTAAAAATATTTTTAGTCGTTTACTGCTACGAACCCCCCACTAGTACATGCATAAACCCATCCCATTCGTTTATATTATCAGTCCTTGACGTCGACGGTTCTTTCCACTCCGATTGATCACTACTGAGGCCAAGCTCTTCATAAAACTCGTTGTTATTTAACGATTCTAGGTCAGTTTGTGAAGTGAGGCTGAGAACGGAGCCCCAATTTATAGGCCTAGTCATTTCGTCATCCCCTAACCCCGAATCAGTATCAGGTGCTGTCGATGGAAATGGTGTCGCTCTACCGGAACAAGTCATATCTCTTAGGCTTTGTTCGTAACTTGTTTCAGGCACAGGGTTCGGTCGACAAGGTGGAGACATCTCAGGTAATGCGGGATAGCTCGGTTCAGGTGGTTCAGACTCCATTTCTCGTTCTAGCCTCCGAAGGGTATTGCAAATTAACACTGATCTACGTAAGGAAGGATCTGAACATTGTCTGTATCTCGCAAGTTTACACATTGAAAGATTTAAAACAGCTAATCGTCTCTGCCGATAACAAGGTACGTGGCACCAGCGCGTTCTACCGTCACAACATCGCGTTCGCACAGGAGGTGAGGCCCCAAGTTCTAAGTAGGATTTGCCGTTTTCTTCGCAACGTATCGTTTGCTGCTGGGGAGGTTGGTAGTACTGCCAGTAATCTGTTTGGTACCTGGAAAGATGAAACATAATGTAAAAAATTCCATTTAATAATTGATGTATAATATACAGGTCGGTTCGTCCCAATGCAAACATTGTGAACATATGCGAGAAAATCATACCAATAGTCGCTTTGTACATTATAAGAGGAGTGCTCCAAGGCTCGGTTCTAGGACCCATACTTTTTCTAGTTTACGTTAATGATGTGTCCCGAAGTATGAATAATTTGAACATTGTAACTGACATATAAGCAGATGATGCCACTTTGGTTAAAAGCATAAACAAGAAAAGTGATAATCAAGTTATGCTGCAAAACGTTTTGCAACTTGCTAAAGCTTGGTTTGCTCATAATCAATTAGTCCTAATTGAAAGTGAAATAATAACTTTTAACATTTGAAACCAAATCTACCTACAAAACTAGAACAGAATCGTAAAATCAACGTCAAGTTTTTCGGGTTTTGGTGTCTACATCAAATTAACGTGGGTATATCACATTAAAGTACTGTGTGGGAAATTATCTAAAAATGTATATGCAAGAATATAAAAATGAAATAAAAATGCTTGCAATCACCACTATTTCTTGTTGTTCTACTCTTTACTCTATGGTATACTGTCATGAGGAAATGCAGTACATATCTATTTACAATATTTAATCATCCAGAAGTCTGCAATAAGAAGTATAGTAAATGCTAAATGGGATGACAGTTACCGACCATAGTTTATTCAACACACTGCCTGGTTACTTGTACTCTTTCAATAGAGAAGTAGGTTTAAAGACACTCTCACTGAAAATTATATTTTACTCAGCTTATTGCTCAAAATGAAAACAATGTCTAGCTTGTAATTTTTTATTAATTTAGTAATGTAAGAAGTTTATCACTAAGTGTACTGCCTGTCCCTTACTATTGCGTATTTCATTTTACCATTATAACTTTATATTAACTATACTAAATAAGTTAAGTATACTTCTCTTATTCTTTTGACTTGTGTATAAAATGTAAAATTTTCTTAGGATCAATAAAATAACTACTACTAATATTATTAATCGTCGCGCGTCGGAAATCATCGTATCTCGAATAGAATCTTTCAAACGGACGAAAGTGAACTGAACATATTGTCTATGTTCGTACTTGGATGAACCGATCTGAATACACCATATATTTAGGTGATGATTGGGTTGATCTAACAAAACCTCACCTATTATATGGTTGTTGGGTAAATCGAGCCGGCTCCGGCACCCCAACACATCTTTCTTCATCGGAGAGTTCATCTTCAAACTCATCATCATCGAATTCATCATCGGTAGTTAAGAGAGTTGCAGCCAACGAAGGGGTAGGCGACCTCCACGTATCCGCCGGTACCGCTACTGCCTGCAATCGCGCTATGCAATCATCTGCTTCCCATCGCCCATTTTTCGCTGGAGTCGATTCTCCAGGGGCCGTCGCCGCTTCCAACTTTCTTTTTCCCGCTACTCCTGTTGTCGCCTGCAAACCCATCATGGCACAGTTCTGGAAAGAATCGCATTATTACATTTTGGAAATATAACCAAAACATTTATACAATCAGATGTGATTTTCATTATAAGTGCCGTTTGTTTATAAGCTGATTTTATAGGCAAAAATAGTTTAAGTTTCTAAAAACATGAGCTTAGAAATTCTTCCTAAGGGAGTTACAGCACTCTGAGGATAGAACCTGAATAGTGAATTTTTTTGATAATCTGAAAACACCATAGAAAATAATGTTATCGAGATAAATGTCAAAAGAACCACATTAATTCAATATTGGCCATGTAATAGCTAAGTGTAACAACTACTGCAAATTTTAACGAATGAGAAAATTGGAAACGTGTTATTTACCGCTCGTGTCCCCATGTATGAATTGTAGTTAATAATTTAAACCGTGAACCAAGTACCAACATGTTTTTCAGATAATCAGAGAAAAAAACGCTATTTTATAGGAACTTTTCTAACTATTCTGCGTATAGAATCAGCCTGAAAACAACCCGTGTATATTAGTCCGCTAAGGACGACAACAGAAATGTCAAAATTCGTAGAATTTGTCCAATTACACTGACAAACCGTCTAAGTGTAAACTAGGTATGTGAAAGGACTTTAATCAAAAAGGTAAAGCTGGAATGTACATAAGGACATACAAGATATCACATTGTCATGTTAATTTTCATTTAAAGTTAAGATTTATAATGATAAGCGCTGTTGCCAAATTATTTTTGGAGGTTTTTAAGTAAAATTGATTATAAAAGATGCTGTAAAAAGGTGAATTTTAATAAACCTTTTCGCTATATTTGTTAATTGAAATTCAAATTATTTTCCGCTGACCGAGTGAACGGCATATAACGAATCTCACCATGGCGTCATTCTATTTGCTGGTATTATTCATTTACCTATGCGTAATCGTTTACGTATACGTTTCTAGTTTTCTAGCTGTGATTTCGGTGTTAATATTACATTTTCTAAACATGATACTTTGGGTTCTTTCCTCTACAGAAAAATGTGCGGAAATACCAACCTACCAAATGTTCTCACATTTATTCATATTGAGTACAAACGGACGAAACAATGTTTTAACGCCACGGCATCAGATCAGAGATGTAAGTAATACGTTTTTTAAACATCACAATACCATGGCAGCCATTTTTATGGCGTCAACATCGCTTTCTCAATTAAAATACCCATATTTTGTCTTAAGAAAAAAAGTTATATTTTTGCAGTTTTTATTGCAGTAATAATCTAATAAGTAAATTTCAACTATAAGTTCAATCTTTAACTTCTTACTTAACTTTTTATTTCTGTATTAGAATCGAACCCTACTAAATTTCATAATGATCCATCGAGTAGTTCTATATAATTATTTAACATTGTTATCTAATGCCGCGTTAATAAAATGTAAGAATTTACAGGGGTAAATATAGCATATAGTATATATCAAATATAGTGAGACGAAATACAGATACAAGATGTAAGAAGCTTTTTTCTAGGATTAGAAGTTTTAAAGAAAATCGCATGTTAGGAAAATTGACCAATGAACCATTACTAACGCGTAGCAAACAACTTGCGGGATTTGCAGTTTTGGTTTTAGCAACGATCTATCATTTCTTACAGAACTAATAGCAGTAAGAGCTCATATCTCGGAAACTAATACAGATAACAGGATGCTATTTATCCTAGAGAAGACATTCAAGACATGTATTAGATTCGGCAAATATGTAAAAATTACAATATCGGCGTTTTTTCTGACTGAACCGGAAGTCGAATCTGTGAGTTCTATCGTTACTAGACTTATCTCATTCATAACATTCAGTGTTATAATTTTGGTCACCCCTCGTATATACTTATTTGAAGTGTGATTGCGTATGTGTTAAATTGCATAATTTATTTTTAAAATATTCATTTAACTCAATAATCCGATCCACCTTACATGAATCTGACTGTACATACATTAATTGAAGACGGACTGTATGTTAAATATTTCTTTATTTTATTGTGCCTAGAACATATCCATTTTGGACTTCGTTTTACATTTTAATAATATATTATTACTAGATATAGATTATTTATTTACTAAATATTAACATGTACGTGCATAAAATAAAACGTATTAAAATTATACAGCAACGGTTCTGTAGAAGTACCTGGTTGAATTTTTTTTAATAGAAGCGCGAACTAGAATTTCTCCAATTCTGCTTGGCAAAGCTTGAAAAAATAAAAACATTGGTGAAACTCGACTATAATAATGCAGATTGTAGTTCTGGCAAAGTGAACGGCAGGAATACTTAGCCGGGCAGCGTCAGCTTTTGTAAAGTCTTTGATTTTATATAAGCGCTTTCTATTTAATTTACTCATATTATATACTGGCTGTAACAGTCTACGTCCTGCTAGCCAGCAGAAGTTGTGTTCTTAGTCCGGTTATAACGTCGAAGGCCGATTACTTTGCTTACACCATGAGAAACTATACTCAAGGTTACTTTATTTGTATGAGCGCAACGCTGTAACACGGCTCAGCTTTGCTGATCGTGTCTCCTTTATTTCTGCAATTAGCAAGCAAAAATAATTTACGGTGTTCTTGCCTGCATCTAGCTACTGCATAGCAGCATAGCTTACATTTTTCACCACGGAACAGCCTCATTATTAGAATTAAAATTCGTATTACCGTTCGGTCATAGTTGAGACATAACATATATCCTTGTTTTAGTGGCAACATTCCTAGTTCGTTAACTATTTTCTAATTCTAATAATTCTTAATAGAGGCCACTCTTCTTTTTCGGACATTGAAGAATGAACTAGCAGTTAAGCAGTTCCAAACCCAAACTATAAATTGTTATATGCGTGGTTAGGCTATAAGTGTGTCAAGGTGTATCTAAAGGGGTTGTATGTGGCGCCAAATTATAATGCAAATGATGTATTATAATGCAGTATTATTAGTATTAGTACCTATGCTATAATTTTCTGGATAGACTATTGTCCAGGGAGCTTAATAGGTATTTCAGAAAATCAGTTTTTTATTTACCTACTTATTAATTATTAAAAAATTATTAATAGATTTTAAGCAAATGAAAACCTTTTACACATTTTACATATAACAAAATTTAAAAAATACCTAGTTATTATGTAATTAATGCCATAGAAATCAAACATATTTGTTTATTTCATTTATATGTTCGCATTTTCGATCAGTAGAGAGAGAGAGAGAGAGAGAGAGAGAGAGAGAGAGAGAGAGAGAGCGACTGACGAATTTCACCGTGACGTCATTCTATTTGTTGATGTTTTCCATTTATGTGTAATCGTTGTTTACTTGGGCGTTTAGAGCTGCAATTTTGATGTTAATATTACTTTTACTAATCTAAAAATAATGCGTATACCTAATTCGGATAGGCTAGCATGAAAGTTAGACAAAGCCAACCTAAAGCAAGGAAATACTTATTTAACAAAATCTTACGTAGGATTTAAAAATGTATCCATTACATATTAAGTAAAATGCTACGCAAAAAAATCCTCATAGTATTCATTAGTTTATATACGTATTTAAGGAATAACATAAAGTAAACATATTTTACATTTAACGGCATAAAATGCTGCAGTGGTAAAAAAATTAATTTCGTAATTTCCCAATTTTTCAGTAATTATAAATAAAAAAAAATTGGTACACTATTCCAAAAACTAACGTAGAGAAAAATTGAAACTTCAAATTAAAGGTGAAAGTATGAACTTTTCGATGTATATTTCATTAAAGATTTCTTTTTCATCAGAAAATATTTCGAAACGCGTGATTCAGGAACCGGCCTGTTTCTTTTTTCATATAGTTCGCCCGACTCATATGAATAATTTAAAGCCTCAAAAGTATAGAAAAATTAAGAGAAATGTAGACTTTCAATATTTAAGCGCTTTGTACCTGTTTCTTTCGGCACAAAAGAAACTTGTTTTGATCAGGAGCAAAAATGTTGGGGCGAATGAGTGTCTTTCATTTACCTTCTAAAATCCTACTGATTGTGGCACTCTATTTAAAAAAAAATTAGGGATGACATATTTTGTACATAATTAAGTATGTGCAACAAGTGTTTGAAAATCAATTGAATATAAACTATGTATTCTACATACTATTATTTTAACAAGAATTCATATTGTATTTGAATTATTATCAATTTTTACAGAATACTTTTTCCACGGCTGTTAAAAAATTACTTCATCCACAATTATTTTTTGTGCGTAAAACAGGTTTATGGTAATAGTAAAAAAAAGTATAAGAAGCGACATCATTTCATACTGGTGTATAGCCGAATGAAGACTGCATTTTAAACAATTAAAGTTGTCTTGTTATCTCCACTTTGGAAACTTCAAATTTTAGATTTGCACCTATTGAAGATGAATCACGAGAAAATGATTACAATGAACAGAAATTCAAGACCAAACATAAACCGTCGATGATAATGTTGAAAGTATAGTTAAATATTGTATCATCCTTTTTCTTCGCCTAATATCTGCAAATTTCATAAACCGCCCCCAATAGAGTGAAAGAATATTTCATATTAGTACGGAATCCTGGGTGCGTGAAACTGACTCGCACTTGACCGACTATTATTTTCATGTTAGAAACCGGAAAACTACGCCTAAAGTCAATTTTGACGGTTAAGTACATCAAAATAACTACCTTGTAGAAATATACTAAACACAGGATATAAAAAACATTTTGGATTTCAGATACCTAACCGAGAAGTGACAAAAAATGATTTTCATTCCTTTCCTAACAACAAAGTTATGATTTTATTATACAAATTTCGAAGAATACCTACTTACCTAGATATATTTTGAATTCAAAATTTGTAAAGTTCGTGTTTAACAATACTTCACCCAAGATAAATACAAAGTTACCACCCAAAATGTTGAAATAACCCTAAACCTTATAGACACGTCTGGACGGGAAAACTACCCTCGATTTTAACTTGAATTTCTGTTCCCTTACTCAACAAAAAATCCCTAATACAACCCTCACAGACCAAATGTTATAATACAGTGGAGAAAACATCTACCTGGGTTCTGAAAAGGCTGGTACAGATGCTATTAAAGGACTTAGTCAGGTAAGAGAAGCTCCAACTGTATATAGGTAGGTGCATTTTTATTTTTAAATAGGAAGTTGGAAATAAATTTACATGTTCATGGTTTATTTTTCTATTTTACTTTCACGCTTACATTTTGGTACATCAATTGTTAAGTGCAGATTTTAGCTGTTTACTTGGTAATAAGGTGATACAAATATAATTATAGATACATTTCTTAATGATAAATAATCTAATAAAATATATCATGGTTTTACTTTAAAAACATTGCATAATTATTCAACGTTGTATGGCAATAAATGATGGAATGGAAAGACGACGCTAAAAAATAAATAATTAATATTATGGGCTACAATTTAAACAAGGAATAGGAACGTGGCTACATATTTATATGAAACAGGATTCAGCTTTAAATCCTGCTTTGTTTCCTTGAATTTAAATCGGTGAACATTGGTTATTTGTATCGGGAAAAACAGTGACTAGTTTGACTGCAGCAGAGAGTTATATCTTTCTTACTGAGAGAGTATTAACTTTCATGGGACAGGGAATATATTTAAAATGAGTTTTAAATGAGTAAACTGAAATTTTATTTGTGCTATGGTCGTTAGCATGAATCACAATATGTTGCATAACAGGTAACAACGATTATAGTGCTAATTTTTCCTAAGTGAGCTACGGTCCCCGAGAGCCTTTACTGAGACCTACTGCATTCAATTCCCAACTTTTTCAACTATTTCGTTATTACCAAATCCGCCGTGTTGTGTTCTATTCTCGTTTGGCGCGTCAACGCCTCACGTTCACGTATAAAAGTAATTTATAATTTCGTCTTGCAAAGGGTCGATTTTAGTTACAGCTTGTTGAAAAGGGATGATTCTATTCTAAAAAAATGGTACCATTATTAGATCGATTATACTTACGGAAACTTAAATATTGCCATCCTTAACGGATAAATAAATAATTGTTTTAACATCATTTTCGCAGATCACTTCTCGCGTTCTCGGCGTCTATACTAACTTGCTTATTTTAAATGAAACACTCAATATATTTTTTACTTTTCGAGATGACCATAAAATTCTGTCGAGAATATGTAGCAATACCTACCCTATCTACCCAAACCTAGCAGTTATTTGAGATATTTGACGTTTTATAAAAAAATTGACGGGTGCAACGGCACACGAACCGTTATAACTTTTTTCGTGTAGGAGATCCCCATTTGCGGTTTGGCACGTAGAAAGAACACAAGATGAACTACTCTCTGCAAAAAAAATAAATTCCATAATAGTACACCAAGTGTTCTATTTTTCACGTTACATTTTGTCAAATTCAAATCTCAAAAACTTGTCTAGTTCAAATAGAACACCCTGTATTTTTTTACATAGTTATATTAAATTAAACTCCCTTTTTTCTAGTATAGGCATTGTAGGGGTTAAAGCTACAACTTTTTGAAATATTGGCGATGTTCTTAAATACTCAAGAATTTTTAGTAAAAATTCAACTGAGCCATGATTAGAAACAATCATTAATGTCAGTCAATCTCTTATGTAAAAAAATCCAGCATGTTTAAATTACACCCACGAAGACTTTCTAGATTTATTTATTATTTATGGAGAATGTGATAAAGCAATATCAAGAACATGTAACACATGCTACCCGATACCCACAAGAACAGAAATCATCACCATACACTGTAAAACGAATATTGCATAATTTTAGAATATTTGGCTCTATCAAAGCCGGAATTTTCAAAATTTTTTTCTTACATCCTTTTCCCTATATCGATCAATTCAGTTCCCGGTGAGAAGCTCTGTATACCTAGGCATCGGCAGAGATTTCATATATTAATTTTTAGAGACGTTTTTAATAGTTTAATTATTTACAAAATCATTTTTCGTCGCTTTTAGGGCCTTTGTAGGTACTTTAGCCTCTACACAGTGGATGGAACTAAATTTTGCCCAAATGAATCGTCAATACTCTAAAATTTGGCGAATGCGCTGGTGTACACTATTAATTAAAATTATCCTGTTAACCATCACATCTAAAACTTAATACTTAACAGGATATCAAATGCTAGGAATGTGAATCCACTCATAGTATTAAGAACCTATGCGTGCCAATTAAAACTTGAAAACCTCTCAAAAATTGTTCATATAAGTAGGAGTTGGTGTTAATATTTGTCACCTAATTCCTGTATACATTCTCAATGTTAAATATGCGACTTTCTAACATTCGAAACACTTGAGACAATAAAATGATTGTCTTGTCTCAGGGGCCGAGAGTAACAAACGAGAAATATTAATTTAAAAAGTCCCCATGATTCAACATGGTCACAATGACGTAATACTGTAATACGACGGTGACTCAAATCTAAAACACAATTTTCCATTAGCGCATCAGTACAATGTACGCCAGCGTTGTGCTAGCTAGGGTATAACAGTATATCGAATGTAGCAAAGAAGAAAGGGGGACTAAAGAGAACGTATAGCTGGATTAGTAACATGAGCGGAGCCCCTCGTTCCTATAGCAGGGTAGCAGCCCTCGGTTAGGGGCCACACAAGCAGGCAAGGGAGGTTATTCCCTTCTAGGAAAGCCAGGCCAGGCAGGGGCAAGTTGTTACGAACAGTCGCCCGATATGCCGGCGCGTCGCACTCGCTGCCGCTGGTTTCAACCGACCCTAGCCATCAAGCCGTATGGCATTGTTGAACCAGCGGTTCTCAAACAAAACGGGCGATAAATTTTAAGCCAATAAATATTCGTTTCCTTATACTGTACGTAGAATTATGACCAAGACGCCTGGTTAAATGACTGAATATATTTAATATTTACCAGTAATAATAACGACAACAGCAGAAGTACGATAAATTGTTTATTTGTGATCAATTTCCCTAATTATTATTATTTTTTAAGTTTCATACATTTTCATTTTTGACAAAAATAAACTGACATGGAAAAATGTGAGTTTTAGTAAAACAAAAAACACTAGTTTTTACAAGAGTTTCTACTTGAAATCAGATATTACGCGTAACAACAATACACAGTGTAACCCATTTAAAATAGAAACACCTTTATAACTTTTTTATTTTTTGTCCGACTTGAACCAAATTTTACCAAAAAAATAGAACAAATTAGGATCTACTTATAGCAAAAAAACATTCGCGTCTTACCAATGCAAAGCCACCTGCGGTACCAAAATAAATGGAAAAAATAAAGAAATCATATTAGGCATTTTTTTATCGAAAAACTTTATTAATGAAAGTTGTCCAAAAACCTAGAGTCCAAAATATCAGCAACATTAAAGACTATTGAAATTTTGTTTTAAACAATGTCCGAAAATATAATATTAATTGTTTTTTTTTTACATTAGAAAATTGTGCTATGACCATTTTGTTTGAAATTAAACGTAAGCTGTCAGGTAGTTGTCAAATGATTTGTATTTTTTTTTCATTTTGTCAAAATTTAGTATTTTTTAATATTGCTGAAATTTTGGACTCTAGGTTTTCGGACAATAATGAACAACTTTCATTAATAAAGTTTTCAGATAAAAAAATGCCTAATATGATTTCTTTATTTCTTCCATTTATTTTGGTGACTTTGCATTTGTAGGAGGCGAATGTTCTTTTGACCATAAGTAGATTCCAAGTTGTTCTATATTTTGGTAAAGTTTGGTTCAAGTCGTACAAAAAATAAAAAAGTTATAAAGGTCTTTCCATTTTAAATGGGTCACCACTGTCTAACTACGAAGTGGTTAGTCACTCTGACTGGCTATAAATTGATCAAGTTTTATATTTATATTTTAGTAAAGTATCGTTTTGAGATTTTTGATCGAAATGGGAATGAATGTCTCTGCTACACTGAAAGTTGAATTTTTTTAGTGGAAATGACCCAATATTATATAGGTAAGTATGTAACCACTATTTAGAATTTTTGGTTAAAAAAAAATCCAAAACATCTTGTAATTTCAACAGTTTTCTTGCAGCCAATTAAACGGAACGAAAAAATTTGCTCTATTTGGCAGTTGGAATATTGTCTAATTTAACAGAATTATTATATATTAAAATATATAATTAAAAAAATTCACATATATTACAAAATTATTAAAACAAAAGCAAATTACAGATAAGAAAAGAACTCAAAATACTGGTTTTCACTCCTACACAGTAACATTTGATGACGAATATCCATTGAGAAGTTTGAGAGTTTAAATTAAATCTGCCATCACTGCAGTACCGACTTCGATTTCATCGTCAGTTTATGTTTTAACAGAAATTTGCCCCATGATGTCAACGAATTAAAATTTCCAACTTTTTTCCCAGTTAAAAAACCCCCAAAAAAGATGAAAAAACTTATTGAGCTTAGATTTACACATACCTACTATCAACTCAGTAACTAAAACAATAGAAAACATGTCAATTAATGTTATGCCATCCAGTGGTGTAGGCAATAACTTATTCTTCTAATATAATACAGGAGATGGAGCGGCACTGTACTTTTCAGAAGCCTGTACTGTATATAGAACGGCTACAAAGATGCCACAAAGAAAAAAATTGTACAAACTACTAACAGACTAGTATTGATCTCAGATCCTCACACAAAGCAAAAGAGCAAACATATACTATAAATAAATTATCCCCTTAAACAGCCAGCCCACACCAAGGCAAGCTAATCCAAAATAATAATGTCTCATGGTAAGCGCCTGAAAATACGCGGACACCATAGGTATCTGGGTCACACCAGAGCAACACTCACGAAGCGACGGAGTAGTTATTCAACCAGGATAAGCATCAAGGAATGATGGAAGTATATGCATCCGTACCCACTTTCACAGGACGAAATAATTCTGATTTGGATTAAGAAGTGATAACAAGTGAACTGAAAGAAACCGATCAGATAAGTGAATTATCAAGTGAGAAATAGTACTGCATGTTATATAAGTCTAGCAATAAGTATTGCAATTAGTTTCTAAGTTAATAAATAAAGCTAAACTACTAAACTAAACGTGTTATCTTTGTGTTTGCAATGTCCAAACCCACGGTTTGGGGGTGTTTATTAGGGGGCGTAAACACGCAACAATCAGTTAAATTTAATTTAAAGTAATAAGCAAATCAAAATGTTAATCATAATCAAGCAATTCATTGACAACAATTTACTATTAGGAACGTGAGCAAATATGAAAATTCACAGTACTCAGGCTTGTCGGATTGTACTAATATTGTCTAGAATATTAGTACAGGTTCTCATTAGCCACTTCACTAAATAAGATGGTTCTTCCACATCGTTAGGTTTATTTCTAGAAGTACATAAAGCCGTTTGAAAGTAACAGACGCCCGCGAAACCAAATTTAACCTTTCAAACCTGACTTCAAACTTCAACTGATGCGTGATTGTTCTTACAAATTTGCAAACTAATTTTAAACGAATTGATGAATATCAGAGCAGTTTGTGGATTGAAAGAAAACAGCGGGGGCCAGACGCATGCATTTTGTTAATTTTTTCGACCACTACAGTACTCTTTTATAAAACAACTCGTAGTGTAATGAGTCACCTACCGGACTTAACGTAAATTACTATTTATTTTTTTTAAATTCTGATATTTTCAAATGATCGTAAGTCGAGAGCAAAGTATCACAGTCACTCTCTCGAGCTGTAATGACCATCAGGCTCTTTATGCTCTTAATAGACAAATAGCTATTAAAATCATATCATTGAAACAAAGGCACAAACAAATATTAAACATTCTGTAGACTGTGGAATTACAAACGTTTTATTCCATACAGTTAGTTGTAATATCCTACCAAACTTATAATACATCATGGAATTTCGTTAATATGGACTAAATATACACGCACTGGTAAACGGCTTCTTCGGACAGCTTCTCATTGGTTGATTATGCAGAACATTCGTCTCAATATACCATACTATCAGACGATACCTGTACGTTCATTCAAAATTATAAATTCCTAACAGATATGCGTTAATTAAAGTAATAATAATAAAACTATTATCTCATTTTCTATGGTTTATATAAAAATTGTGTTATAACTTGGTGTATATTCTGAGAGTTCTCGGTCAGTCTATGCACATAAATTGCCTAAATCATCATAATGTTTAAGTTCCTAGCCTATCAGTTTTACAATATCTCTAAGAAAAACTCCGAAACACGTATTCGAGAAATTTTCCAACTAGAATGTTAGACGGGTTTGTTTTAGAACCTCTGTGCACTCGATGGTTAGAGCTTCGCTTGCTGTTCAAGTGAGATTTTGTAGAATGACGCAGGCGCAGAGTTTTCTGTTTTATCACAGCTCCAACGTAATGCGGCTCTGGGAGAAGCCAGAGACTGGTAAATGGGAAATTTTCATGATTTTATATAAGCGTATACCTATCGTGCTCAAGAGTTTATTATTCAGAAAATGATGTTTAATATTTAAAAAAAAAGAATGTTTCTTAGAATATCAATATAGTTGTTACCACAGTTTTGAATTACAAAAAATACATGTTTCTTATTCGTTTTTGTCACATTTTTGCAGGTACAATATTTTGGCGGCTGTTAGAACTTTCGTACATTCATACATTTTACTAAGTATATGAATATGTTGGCTGGCATTGAATGAACAAGTTTTTATAATGCATTTTTTTAATATGTTAGAAATTTAGCTCAGTTATCCGAAAAGTATAGTAAATTATCTGTTATTGCCATTAATAATAATACTAAAAATAGTTGTTTAATGGAACTAGTTCCCACTAATTTCTTACTACTTGCAAATTTTTCAATATTTAACGGAGTATGGAGAGAATTTTTTAAATCAATAATATTTTTGCGTTACAAAAGAGATGGTAGTTACATCAAGTGATTGCTTTCTCTGTGTCTCATTAGCTTGAATAGTGTGCCTGATTAGAACGAGGACGGCGCGACGTCTCGGGAAGACACTGCCATCATCACGATAACTCAGTAATGGTATTATGTTAAATCAACAGTACTTAGCAAGATTAACAGATATTTTTCCTATAGTTCTTATCATTATAAGAAAATTCGCTTGGTCTACGTCTCTCGCTTAAAACTGACAAGATATGACTGCATTCGGAGGTTGGAGAATGTAAAGATTTCATTATTTGTTCTCGAAAGTTGGAGATTGGAGTTATATCAAATCTGTAGTACCTACGTCTTTTTTAAATTGGCAAAATTGTTTCATTTTCAATATATCTTGCATCATTAGAAAATACATTAGGATATATCACTCCATAGATGGATTCAATGAAGTAAATAAATATCATTTAACCTACGGCTATACTACCGGTACATTTACAAGCAAGAGCAGGTAGCGGGCATGTAATGGTGAACCAAGTAAACAAATACCAAAATACATTTGAAAGCAAAAGACAGACAGTCTGCTACAGTCCATATCATTGAAATGATCTTGGATACTTCTTGCAGAGCTATTTTAGAAATAGAAAATTTCCAATTTCCAAAAATGTGATACCGTTTTTCACATCCATCCTCGCATACCACCAGTTTTGTGTATATAAAAGTAACATCTAGAAAATGCTTTCTATTTTTCCCTAACATTTGGGAAAAATGGCTAGTGAGCTTGATGGGATTTAAAAGAAAATGTTTAAATATATATTCTCAATCTAATAAAATTGTAATTATCACGTGGTACCTATAACTGATAGAACATAAAGCGATGACGTACCGAAAAGGCCTCCCAGCTCCTCTACTAAGAGTACTTTACATCCAAGTAATAATAAAGTGAAAAAGCTCATCTTTTATAAATAACATTTTTATAATTCTTACGGTCGAATGAAAATAAAATCATGGAAATGCAATTCCGGAATACGAAGAGTCGGCTGATAAGAAACAAGTCGCAAGGGTTGCATAAATCCACCTTACTATCATTTGTCATTTTCAAATATCACGTGGAATATTAGAATTGCGCCTCGAAGAGAATAAGAGAAAAGACGTTATCAGACCGACAATACCACCTCATAAAAAATACTGTTACCGCTAAATTATTACAAGATTTTGTGTATGCTCCTGTATGTTTAACATAATTACTTATTTGTATTGCTTGTAAGTCAAGTGAATTATGAGTTGATAGAATGATCATTAGTGAAATAATTAAAAATTTGATCTAAGATTATCAAGTGCCTAATTAGAAGATGACATATTTTCAAAAATAACACCATTAGTGAAGTTCGAAATGAAACCGAATGTATTAACCCTTCTCATCAAAAATTACCCTAACTCGAAGTACAATCTCTAACAGCCTAACAGGGAACAAAATATAACTCCAAGTTTAAAATTTTCTCTAATACAGATAGGACTCAAAGCTGTTTTCCCCATTAATTTCCTTCAGAGGGGGAACAAACTTCAAAATGACCCAAAAATATATTCCGAACCCTCATCCTCCTACGCCGACCCAACAAAAACTCCACCACGGCACAAAAAGCTCCCTAAAAAACACCCCTATAAGCTAAAAAGAGACGGCGTGGCAGTTGTGTAGAATATTCTATAATAAAATTTAGCAACCCGAGAGTTGCTCGCAGTTTGTTTTTGCCGGTTGTCGAGTTGAGTGGGGAGGCGTGGGCGCGTTGCCATGGCTACGGACCAATAGCACTCCACGCTGCCCCACTACCGAGTTCCTGTTTCTCAACCGACGCTCTGAGATATTGAACGTTGTATAATTAATTTTTTCATATATTTATATTCGAACAAAATTATTTTGTATTCCTCCAATGTCGTAATTAGATACACAGAAACTTGGACCAAATTTTACCAAAGCTCCGTATAGGTATACATTTTCAAACCGCAGCTGACGAAGCGCCCTTGCGAAAGAGCGTCAGCGCATTGGGGCGGGCCCTGGAAATATCTGATATCAATACTGGCGATCCCCCACCAATTTTATAAAACAAAAAAACACGTGGCTGAAGCTCTAATACAATTATCAGTTATTTTGTTTGGATATTATTTCGGAGAAATTCACGTGAGACTGAGTAGATGTAATTTTGCACTCCTCGATATTAAATTCGTTTATATATTATTTACAATTTTGACAAAAAAATCCATTTGACGAATTAATTACAAAATATAAACTACGCGTCATAAAAAAAATAGACCTACTTAGAATTCCTATCAAAACAAAATTGCAGCAGAGAAATCCACTGCTAGAAACTAAATAACAAATGGTTTCAAGGTATCCTTAATTTCGTGCGTATAGAAAACATCGAAATAACAGCGGGCTATACTCCACGTGTAACATTCAAACAAACAAGTGAAGAACGATCATGTGATTCCTCAAAAGTAGCGCCTCGCAGTATCATTGAAGCGAACGACGGCGACAAATCGGGTTTTTTTATTATTTCATTATTAAAAGATTGTTTGCTACGTCAGTTACTTTACGCCACCGCTTGAGAAAAGTTCATCGAGTTGGCCTTCTTTTTAATAAAACACGACAAGCTACACTGTTCGGGTACGTTCGTATCGGCAGTGAAGCTCGTCGGACGCGTTTGCCGGGTACGCTCTTGGCCTGATTTGTTCTATCTTATCGCAGGCTGGAGGCCCAGGCAAGGGGAGCGCTTTTAGGTCGATTTTAGCTCGCTAGAACATTCGAATGCCACGGTACCGATGCCAACATGGACCTTATAGGCGAACGCATTGCGCGAATATATTCCACAGTAAAACAAACATCATTCCAACTTTCTTAGTTGTAACTGTTATAATAACGTTGGAAGAAATGTTTCTCAACTCAACCACTTGTTTACTCCTCGTGGGCTCGTTAGGTTTAAATGCAGCGCATTTGTTCATTTCACATACACTCGATAACCATAACCGACTGCATAAAAAATTACGTTATCAATTTATGTTGTTGCAAATCAAAACATCAGTTTGGTTTCAATTTCGTGAGGTAAAAAGCTCATAGAATTGATAGAATTTTGAAATAAATGTCTGTGGAAGTAATAAATAAATAATTTAGAAAAAATTAAAAACACTTTCAAAACTCAACGAAAACTGTTACAATATAAAATAATTTTAAAAATGTTATTTTTGCGGATCAATGTATCCATCCCAAATGACGTCCACGTGATGCTCAAGGAAACTGAGAAGTTAAGCAAGTACAAACCAAAGAACTCCAAATAAAAGCGGTACAATGTGGAATGCAAAAACCTCAGTCGTGCAAGTAATTGTAGGGGCCCTCGAAACCGTTAAGAAGGGCCATGACCGGAATCTGAAACAACTGTCTGGTCAATTGAGCGCGCAAGAAGTGTAGAAGATCACACTATTGGGTACGGCGCATATTTTAAGGAAAATCCTGGAATAGGAATCTCTGTAATTGAGATCCGGACTCTGATCTGTTGGAGGAGACATGACCAACGTCGCCATAAAGGGCCAATAACCTGTAAGGGACTCCCAACAGAGCTGCCATCCCTTGGTGTAATGCCAGATCAGTGAAATTTCCTCTCCATAGAGGAGTGAATACGAAATTCCATGTTAATAAACGTAAAAGCGTGGGGCGCTCGAAGTATTGTGAACGCCCTATGCTTTTACATTGATTTTTATTTATTTTTTTTGGTTTCCCGACGTTGGACAGTCTTCTCATGACCTCCGAGATACATTCACACGGAAACAGCACCAGCACAATATCCAGAGCCGCTCCCCACATCCCGCGGAGTTATCTGTAGATTCTAGAATCATGTGCTATAGGCACGCGAAGGGACCCCAAAATGCCTTCTGCATTTGGCTTGTCAATCACTCGACAGATTTCTGACAGGTCGCTGGTCGGTATGATCTTCAGTTCTGAGAGCAGCGTGGTCTTCATACCTCTGAGTACATCGATTATTAGGACGATCTTGACCGAGCAGCCTGAATGCAGCGTTTAGAGCTCGTACTGGAAATCACGATATTTGGTCCGTGTTTCCTCCTCCCTCAAAGCAATGTTTGGCTCAGCAAAGCTTATAACAAACATCACCCTGTTTTGATGGTCTAGGAGGACCTTGTTGATTTGAATTAACCCGACTGTCCGAAACGAGTAGGTCCAATGAATTTGGTACCTATCGTATTTCATAACGGTTTCAAGTAGTCTTGAATTAGGTACGTATTTATTTTCTTTGTTTAGTTTTGTCCCAATTAAACTACTATGTTTGTTCGATAAAACCTTTTCGCCATTTTGAACTCTTGAATTTCAACTAAATATTTATAATTTGCGACCTCGAAAATATCCAAATACCAATTTTCAGACTAATCAGACAAAAACTTACAAAATTATCCGCCATGTGGACGCAGCTATATTCAATCTTTGAGCCTCGATCAAATGTTTATAACCTGCAACCTCAAAATCCCCAGATACCAATTTTTAGTGGAACTAGATATTAAAGACAATAAACCGCCCGCCATCTTGGAAATGCCATCTTACAAACCTCTATAAACATGTGAAGTTGTATTGTCATGTGAACCATATACACATCCCAAGTAACAGTCTAAATGTTTTTTAGATTTATTTATGTTTTATCAGTGTTTTATAATGGCCACCTTATAAACTACTGATTTATGTCAGATTTATTAAATGCCACATGCACTCAAAGACAGTTTTGTCTTAAAGAGTTTTAAAATATTAAAAAGGCCTTCAAGAACTTACATTGAAACTAAATTATCTTTTAGTCTCTATTGGCTTATGATTGATTTATGAAGATATTTGTCAAGCCTTCAATAAAACTTCATAGCTGTTAAGTTAGGAATGTTCTGGTTTTATCATTGTTTTATGAAATTAACTTCAGGTAGTTGTTAATGCTGGGCTATAAATCGTAATACGCTTTTAAATCACTAAGTTTCAGGTCGAACCTTCATAAAACCAACTGCTTGCAAAAGTTTTAATGAAGCAAATAAACATCTGTAATAAATCAGTTTTAAACATAAAAGAAGACACTTGTTAAAAAACGGGAGAGGCGAGCATTTAATGGACCTATACGAACCAGCGTCTCGGAAATCTAACTTTTTTGGTTATATTATCCGAGCACCATAAATTCTACAGGTTTTAAAGCGGTTGTGGTTATGTGCTCAAACGGTTTAAAATTGGTTTTAAGATAAGTTTTTAAAAAATATGTTAAGACCAATGAGGCTTAAAATATACTTTTACAAGAATAAATCGACATACTTAAAGAGCAATTGGTAATGTAATAGGCACCTTAAGACAAAACATGTTTGAAGTAGAGTTATTCACAGCTTATAGGGTTTATACATACAGCCTCCATTTTATTTCCAGCCGCGAGGAATATAACGGTCAACCATATTGAAAATGTCCAAGATTGAACAAAAAAATGTAATTTGTATCCAATAGAAATGTTTTATAAAAACAATTTACATATACTGAACCATATTATGGGCAGATGCTACTAAAGCTCTTTACTTTTTAAGGCACAAAAAAAAATTTATATATTTTAGCCCACTACTAGTTCATCTTTAACGGTTTTTCTGAACTGTTCTTAGTAGTCGCCAATTGTCCATTTTATAACATGTATATAACTATAGCGGCCCATAGTACATGTAGAATAGATTTATTTGTATTTATTTTTACTTCATTAAATACAAAAAGTTCGCTCAAAGCATTTGTGTATATCTTTTAAGTTTTGATATAGTGCCTATCCTAAACCAAGTGTGGTTTTATAATAGTCTTCAGATACTCTCTGAGTAAAGCCTCAGATAATTCAATAAACCTTAAGTTTTAATAGTAGGTTTAAAAAGAGGCATGTAGGCCCATCTCTAGATGAGCCCCTGTACTCTTATAAAGGTTTTAAATTGGCTTAATAGAGTCCTTCCAAACTATTTACGTTTATAAGTAGGTAGTCTTGGAAATAAATTTTTAGGATAACTTATAGATTATTTTAAAACTACAATTGTTACTTGAGATAGTACACATGCAAAATTTCAAGTCAATGCGACATTTGGAAGTGAGTAAAAATTGTGTTACAAGATTTTATTACATACAAAGTTACCAATAAGTTATAGGTCAAGCTAACAGCGTATTGAAAAAGATGGAAAGTTTTGAAAGTTCCTCCATACCATAAATATGGAAAATACTTATAGTTCGGCATTTAATACAACTAGGGACCTCTATTTACGTCCACGTTTTATATTACATTTGCATTATGTGGGCTAATAATTTAATCTCATAGATATGCGTAGGTATCTGTAAGATAATTGCAGTAAACATGTTACAAATAAAATGTTGCTTTTAATTGCAAAATCTTGCCTAGGTACATGATTTGTCATTTATTTTTTACATTTACCTCACAGATAGTACCGAGATAAGATAATAATGATAAATATAACAATTTCTGTTTACTAGGTACGTATAAATATATTTTTCAAGCGCAAAAAACAAAATGAAAATTTGTAATCAATTATACAGACAAAAATATAATTAAGGACTCGGCGTTTTATCAATTAAAAAGAGCGTTTAGGCCACCCAGTTTTACGTCTTAGAACAAAAGTTATAAACAACTTAATCATAACCTAAAATAGAACACAACGTTCTTGGTACTCATGGTGAATCGACCTTAACTTCGAGCCATACAAAGCTAGCACGAACGAGGTTAAATTTTACATTAGGCAAATAACGGCATGCCTCGTCCTGTCTGTATTATATTTTATCCAGTGCCCACTAGGACTTGCCCGACACCACGTGGAGGACTGCTAAACCAAGCGTGTCACATGATGGGCCCTATCTACTTCTCCACAGGTTGTTTAAAGATAGAGTTAAGCTCAGCGCATGTGGTAAATAGTTGCTTGCAATTTGTGTATCTAACGTAGATAACAAATATATGCAAGTCAGTTTATCATAGCCTTCTTTAAGCGAGTATTTATAACTCCGTTGATTTCTATAAAATGCCTTAAGATTACCTAAATGAATATTTTTTTAAATATCCATGTTAAATTTTTGCTTCCATTTCTATTACAGCTTTTAATCGACCGGTTACATTATTTTTTCGTTAACATAATACACTTTTATACAGGATTAGTCTAAAGTCAAGAATTTTAAAAATCGTCATTGTGTAAATCCTATATAAAGTATTGACCTTAAACTTTGGATATTGCGCATGTTCGAATCGAACACACACCCACTCTTTCAATAAAAAATTGCTAAATGGTGCCAATCTCAAAATTTTGACACATTTAGGGAATTTGAAGGATACTTAGTAGGTATTTCTATTTACAAATATGATTTATAAATTATCGAAATATTTAGCATTTGAAGATATTCTTTTGGTAATAATAAGGCTTCTTTAACATATTGTGCCGAAATAATGTTGTCACTTAGACAAAACCAACAGATTTACTATTCCGAGAAGTTCGAGTAGTGTCGAAAAATCAATTCAAATCTTATCTAGAAAAACTTTTTACATCGTTCGCAGCGATTCATAACATGATTCATGCGCTGTACTCATACCTATTGTGTAGAATAGAGTTTAAAATATACACTTAGTAACATGAGTTTATCGTATGATTACTAGGTATTCGTACTTACTGAGAATCCACCGAAGTCGCAAGAGAGAACGGTATTAATATATAAGTATAGAAAAAAAATCTTCAAAATAAATATAATCACCAATTGGTTAGTGTTAAAACATCAGTACAGTTATAGAATTCATTGTCTATCCATATTTTCCTGAAGATTAGCAGCATATTAGAAAAATCTTTGCAAAAATGTTTTGTCAAAATGTCCGCTCATCCTGATAGACTGCACCTAGGCCTATTCCTCTGGCGTCTGAACACATTGTATGTTATCAATATAAATCTATTCCTCACCAAGTCTTTCAACCAAAACCAATGAGCATTTACAGGAACAAAAGGGTCTCCTAGATTAATATTACTGAGAATAAATGTAATGTTTTCGGGACATCCTGAAATGTGGATAAATATGGTATGTATAATTTAAATGTGTATTTACGAAGAAAGCATTTCAGTTTAGTCATCCAGAACAGCAGTACCTCCGAAAGAAAACACCAGTGAGTAGTGACACATCTGATGAATCTTGAGTACAAACCACGAATTGTTGAAAGACAGTTAATTTCCGTTAGTGAAACCGCCTAACCTTCTGTTATCTGGTAGATATCAGGTGAAACCACTTCACATAAGAAAAAATGAACTTTGTCAAATTACGTCAACAAAAAATGTGTGTTCTTTTTCGTTATCTGAAAGAATGTGGAACCATCGACAAGTCGTTTGATCTTATTCACTCGGTAGACCATTGAAGTGGCGGTGCTCACGTGCAGCGGTCCGATTTACTACTCCAGATCCACTTGTAATTATTAATGGACAAAAGTATTGAACGTCTTCAAGAGTGGACATAAATAAGTAGTGGCTGTAGACAAAATTGACATTTTGTAACAAATTCGAGAAAATTAAGATCAGGATTAATAAGCATCCGAAAGGATCTGATCCCATCCTACCATGTCTGATCCATATAAAGATGTGGCTGTGAACAGAAACTATCCTACCAGTTGTTAGGAAAGTACAAAACGTTCGGCACAGAGCTACGTAAAATCTTTGACGCCAGAGCGCTTTTGAAATTAGAACGGAAAAACACTCACTGGTGTTCTCTAGAAGATCAAGGAAATTTGAAGAGAGTAAATGGAGTAATGATTTAGGGTAGGCAAGGGTAAGATGAAACGTGCCAGATTGCGGCTTACCTGTCAGATGCGTGAATCACTATAACTGTGCCACTATCGACTTTTTGAGATGGTGCAGTATATTGACAGAATACGATAACTATAATACTCGGTTGTTAAAAGAGAAATCTTATATTATATGGACCATATCTTGTATTTTCATGTTGATTTCAACCATAAATGATTTTTAAGACAAAAACCAAGTTTTCGTATACAGCATAAAGCATTTCTATGACTATAATAGGTCCAATTTCAAGAATCAGTTAAAATTGTCTTGTACTTTGATACAAGCGTAATCTAGTCGATGTAACTATTCAAAAAAATCATGAATTAATATCAATATGTTATACAATAATTATATTATGTAACATGTTATAACATGTATGCCTACAATTAAAAAAAATAATATGGGTATATAATATTTACCGTAAGGATTCAATAGAAGTAAATAAATGTCATTTAACCTACGGGTATGCTACCGGCAATATTAAGAATGAAGCAAGAGCAGGTAACGGACTTGTAATGACGAGCCAGGTAAACGATCGACTACTTTGGTTTGAGGTAAGCGCATAACATCTGGTTAACTATATTCGTATATGGGTATCGTTTGTAATATTCAAGCACGGTCTCGGTGTTATTCTATCACAATTAGGCCTTGTAATGATTTATCATGGTAGCAACACTTTAGACTGAATTTCTGAATTGACCACAGAAATACTATACAACACGGATTGCCGAGGCTGCCGACTACACCGTCGACTTGATTGCCGAGAGTGCCTAAAATGTGTACACCGACTACCGACGGTTGTTCATTCCTCACTCGAAAGGCATCACTAACATTAAGTGCGTAGCCAATATCTTTTATTTTTATTGTAGCTAAAATTATCTGCAGTCAGTGACGTCCGACTGCGACTTTCATTTGCTTCGTAACAGTTTTATTAAAAAGACCTTTATACAGGTAAATTTCATGTATTGCCTAACCTACGTAAAGTTCGTTTGAACCTGGGAGATATACTGTTTCAATATCTCGTACAATTTATTTCCTTGTGTACTTAATCAAGAACTGTCCTAAAGTATATTCATCGAGAGCTGAGAACACGTCAAAACAAATACATGCGCTGTTCACGTGAAGTCGACACAGCGCTTGGCAATCTCCTGAGAAATTCAACCAATGGGGATGGAACACGTCGCGATCACGCGGCAATCACGCATATTTGTTTGTTTTGACGTGCTGTCAGCTTTCCGTGAATATACTTTAACATCTTGCTCTAGAATTAATATAAAACTTGACAGTTTCCACGCCGCTGGCGATCATCCTGTACGGATATAAGTTCAATTTCACTAGAGAGTATGCTAACATGCTATGTTACATACGTTCCAGATTCTAAGCCATAGTACCATGTTTATAAGAAACAATCTACACATACAAAAACAAATATTTTTTTATTCAATATTTGAGTTCAATTATGGAACGGATTTCTGTACGAAATTACCTCAATTTTTGATAAATGAAATAGATTTAATTCGTAAAATGACAAATCAGACAGATGAATTTATGTAATAAAATATTTTTAATTTATAAAAAAAAATGTAGATCGTTTGACCTTTGACCTATATTATACTACAGAATTTGATTGTTAGGATAAGTTATTTGTTTTAACTATAGGAACATATAAAATATACAAGTCCACGATGAAAGGGGATTAATACAGTGGCCAGCTAGATGTGCTGATCAAATTCCTCTAGATTATTTCCTGTGGGGTTAACCAAATTCAGAGTATCTGAATAGGCTTAATAATACTGAGTAATTAACGGGCAGATTTAGGCACGAAATTGGATTAATCAGATCAGAACACTTTCATAAAGTTATAGAAGTACGTCGTCTTTCTTGGATATTGTTAAGAAGTATATGGAAGACAATTTGGGCTTTCAGTGATTTAAATTTTTTCAAATTATTGTATTTATTTTAAATAAAATGTACTAAATGTCTAGAATAATTTCTTTCTCGAAGTTATTGGTTAGGTAAGCATTTGTAGCTCCATATTTTTGAACATGAATGATAGCAATATGTTTCAAAATCAACGTGTTCGAGTGATCGTAACTCGCTTTGTAACAATTTTATCGAATTCACTTCATTGTCAATCACTGTATAATAAATGTAAAACGATAGAGTTGTCCTCGTATAAAATAATTTATAACGAATACTAAACACTAACAACAGTACTTATTTAATAGAAAAAAATAAAAGCAAATGCCTACACGACCGATGAGGCTGTTTAATTTAATCTGCCATGCCGCCAAGTAACTAACTTTAGGAATCAGTAATTCATTGCAGCGGATATGTTTTGTTTACATCTCGACTTCAATAACGAGAGTGACAAATGGCAATTCCGAGTTCCGACAAGTGGATCTTTTGTGCAACAATGCACCTTGCATTGCCCGAAGAAAGGCGGGTTTTGCGACTACTTGGCATGAATGGAGCAGAGCTGTCACCTGTGGTGGTAAAATAGTATTATAGTATAAGGTCTCATTATGCAAGTAGAGTAATTGTGCGTAGACCGATACCAAACGGAGAGAGGATTAACAACACCCGACACCTGTTAGTTGGCCCCAGACACAAACACACAATTAGCATCGTAACCGAGAGAACAATAGCGAGTCCGCAGGGGGGACGAGATAATTGAGTGAGCCGTGACCTCCATCGGGCAACTAGATCGGGCTATAAAAACCACATAAAACAACAAATCATGACACTCATCAATCATGGCCCTCTTTAACACTGACCTATCCCAAGTGATCTGCGAGTTAGTGAATGAGCAGGTATGTCACACTTCCGATAATACGGCGGCGATTGGGTGTGAAGCTTATAGTTCCGCCCCCTGCTGTTTTTATTGCATTATTGGCTCACGTGTGTACCACTAATCTACTACTTCATACCGGCAAGTGACAGCCGGCACGCGCCAAAACATGCTTCCTACTGCAATTGTCATGTCTTGGGTCATACACTCGGAGGCTCGGGTTATGTCAACCGTTCTTAACAGACACGACTCTAGACGGTCTGCACCTTGTCTACAGAACCGATACGCAGATTATATCTGCATAATAATTTAGCAGTCAGATCATCGCGAACGGAGATGTATTCACGCTTCAATATCTATTCTGCTTATATTAAATGCTGCTATTGTGGTAATAGTCGTTTGAGATTTAAATAATGGAAAACGCACGACTATTATTAACTTAATAAAAGTGAACTGAAACTTACAATAGAACTATAAAACCATTTTCTATAATTTATTTCCAAGATACTAATATATCTTTCTTACATAATTTCAAAACTAAAATTAAGTATTAAAGATTTGTAGTTGTAGTATTTAAAGTTTATGTTGCCTACTTTTGGACTTAGCTTGTTTGAAGAGCAACGAATTAAACAATACCTATATAGACAACACATAGGACTATAAAACCATTTTCTACCATTCATTTTTAAACCACTTAGGTATATCATTTTTTATAATTTTAAAAACTAAAATTAAATATGAAGGAATCGTATAGTATATTACTATTTAAAGTTTCTGCTGCCTATTTTTGAACTTAGCTCATATAACTATACTAGTTGTTTAAATAGCAACGAATAACATATACCAATACTACAACATATTATATAGGACTATAAAACCATTTTCTATCATTTATTTCCAAGACACTAACAGGTACTTATATCATTCTTATATAATTTCAAAGCTAAAAGTAAGTATGAAGGAGTTGTAGAATATGAATATAAGCTATTTAAATTTCATTCTGTTACCTATTTTTGTACTTAGCTTGTGTACCTAGCTGTTTAAATAGCAACACAAAATGTATTAAAAAAAATCAACCATATCTATATTATTATTGAGATTTCTGTAAGAACGCAAATATATATTTTTCTTACATCGTTTTTTAGAAAGTGTTCTAATTAGTTTATGTGTTATGTCAGGACGTCGATAAGTTAGAACGCCATGTCTGAAAATGCGATGTTTTGTCCTTTTGCGAGTTATCAGAAAGACATGTTTGTTTATTTATGTCACAGTAATATACCAAAGTTTAATTCTATATCATAATATTTGCTATTAAAGATATGCGAATCTCATACTTATTAAATATCTACTACCACGTCTAGACGAGAAAATTACCACTCCAGTGGTTCAATTATCAGGTCACTCGAGTATTATAAGGGAAAAATTTTTGAAAGGCAGACTGAGACGTGCCAGATCCGTTACCGAAGTGACCAACAATAAATTTCACTTGGAAGAAAATTATTTAAAACATACTAATACTTTGATATATGAAAGTATTGAACAAATTATGTATCATTTACTATCTAGATGTACAATGGATTTTAATTATATCTTTTTGAAAATTGCCATAGGTCTCAGTCAGTTAGTCTCTACCTACAGAAATACTCTACAGGTCGCAATCCTTAACAAATCCATTTGATTTTTAAAATCGCTTCGTCTACTACCGAAACAGAACTCTTGAATTTCATAATGTTCATCCAGTAGTTTAATTATTGCAAATAATTATTTAACATTGCTTCCGCGGACCATTTCTCTCGTTCTTGGCGTCTATCGGATAAATAATTCTAATAATAAAAATAAGGCAACTGTATTTTTGTTTCGCTCGTTCCAACTCATAAACGGAACAAGTTGAACTCAAGTTTTTAGTGTGTTATCACTACTATTTCTTAACAACATGTACTAATATAAAGGTCATATTTAAATAGATGTACAGAATATCAATTTTTTCTGAGGCTATGTCTATCTAATGTGAGAATTTTCAAGATAAATGTAGAATGGAGGCAACTTTTCTACTTAAACATAAACACACCACACATAGAAGACAACCCCCAAATCCAAAGCTTAGGCTGTCCGAAGGGGGTTACACATTTGAAAAACGCAGACAACACGCATTACTCACTGATTTTGCCAGTGTCAGAGCTAGGGATCGAACCAACACTATGGACAGTCTGACCAAGCGTGCTTGCTATTAAGACGCTTTAGCCGGCTGAGTTACCGTGTCGGGCTTGAACTTTTTTTTACAAAATCGCATGTGAAAAAATTTGACCAATAAACTCGTGTTATACACTTATTGTAATAAAACAACTTGCGGGTGTGCACTTTTAGTTTTATCAAGGATTTTAAGAATATATCGTATATCCAATTTTTTTGTTTTTCTTAGGTTAGTGTTCATTCTCATCCAAAATAACAGCAGTTGGTACTAAATTTTTCCAGCCACATTTTATCTACCAGAAACGGTATTTAAAAACAAAAATCGCAGTTCTATAAGTGACTAGACTGACTCATGTGAAGACAAACGGACACGAGCGAAGTTGTAACATATAGTAAAATAAAACGTAATGCGTTCCTCTGATAAAATGAGAAGTCAAATTTTGAAATTTTTACAAATTTTATGCCAAAACTTATTTCATTGAAATCAAATTGATAACTCGGATATCACAACCGTTTGCCGAAAACGTAACTTTTGTTAGACCTATAATTTTAGCTTGTCCTATTGAATTCCTGTTCGCTATAACTATAATAAACAGCTTTACAACAAAAAGCTGTCAAAATTACTTGTTATGTATGCAAGAATTAAATTCGACAACGCCTGACTGCAATTATTATTAGTTTCTTTTATTCATGGAAAAGGAGCTGCTGGCAATTATCATCGGTGTAGCACAGATGTATTCAAGAATCTTGATAGATTTCCAGCCGTTTTCAGTTCGTTTTCATTTCAACCACGCGTTATGTAAAGTTGATAGGATTAAATGTTAATTTCTTAATCGCTGTTTACCAACACACCGCTCTGTTGCTGGAATCATCGCATTGTTCTCATTCAAATTGTAGTAAATTTCTGCATAACATTGCAAAGTTGTAAATATGAGGGTGGCTGGTTTCATGTATGTGTGTCGTCGGTGCAAAGTGTGTTGTAAGTTTTATCAGGGGTCCGTGACCCAAATAGACATGAATCGTGTGCTCTGCTGGCAACATGAGCATATGAATCGGGAATATAGTAGACGTGAATTCACGTACAAGAAGAGACGACGTTGTCGGGCCATGAATGAACTTCACTTTCGATTACGACATCAAAAGGGGAATGGGATTTGATTTCGCATAAGTAGTACAAGATAAAGGAATGAGTAATGCAAGAATGTGACCGGCTACTCCGCTACCAACTACTTGTCCATTCATAACGTCTCCTTCTTTGTCCGCCGCACGTTTCCTATACTATCTGTCCCTTATTTCGCCAACGTAGACGGTCGTTCCTGACCTTCTTAAAGGGCTGAACCTTCCTTTAAACTTTTCTAATAATGACGAACGGGAATTCCCGGACACGTTTTTAAATGTCTTATTGGATTTTGATGCCGGCAGCTCGCCTTCCTTTCTTGTATTCGTTGTTTTTATTCAACAAGTGTGTACTAAATATCAGGAAGCGACACGGTAGCAAATATATCAATTGCTACAAATTCGTGTACATTCCCCGTTGCCATTACCTTCTTCCACACAAAATACTTTCGCTTAATCGACTTAGAGCACTTTCTAGACTTAAAATTATTTTATAGGAAACACTTTATGTTTAGAGTAATCTGAAGTAGTACACGCATATTTGACATAAAAAACGGTCAAGGGCGAGTCGGATTAGCACGCCGAGGGTTTCGTACTGTTAACGCAGAGCAACAACTACAATTGCAACAATTTTATAACTAAAATTTTATTCTCTATACCTAGTCGAATTCTGAAATTACATTTTTATTTTCTTTTGTCAGGAAGCATGAAACGAGTCAAACAGGAAAGTAGGTAAGTTGTAAACAAAAGCTTAGATTTTCCTTATTTTATTATGACGTAATATTAATAACAATAAAAAGTACGCTACAGTTATCCTTTTTGTCTCTAACATTACTTGTTTTTAACTTTCCCTCCTATAAAAATGGTGAGGTTTATTCCAATTGGTCCAAAATGAAAAATTGAGATAAGACCAGATTTTTACGTTTTCAGATAGAAGGAACACAAAAATGGTTTTAAAGAAATACCTGCATGTGTATGTATCTGTATGTGCGGAGATACCAAAATAGGTATATCTTGGTTAAAGATGGCCATGAAATTAAAAACTGCTTAGTCTTAAGGCGCGTCTTTTTTAATCATTTTAATTCTGGTGTTCACCACAGAGCACAAAACTTGCATAATTAAAGCCTATTAGATATCGAACTGGTGAGCTAGTTGAATTTGGAAATAGCGTTCAGGTTTAGATTATTTTTAGGAGCACTTCTCAATCTTAGTAGTAATAAAAGAATGTATGTATGTATGTGTTACTGTGTTGTGTTTCGCGAAAATAACCGTGTGACTCATAATTTAAAAAAAAGGTGCTGATAGGCCAACCGTTGGTATAAAAGAAGTTGCTAAGAGCGTTCGTCAATACATGGAACAAGAGCCTGTAAAACGTTTCAAACGTTCCTCTTTCAGAACTGCTGTTCCTAATTTGTAAGAAATGGAACAAGGAATTGTTGAAGAACCCGCAACGATAACGTTAATACTGCAGAATGTCTTCTCGTAGCATGAGCAGGCGCATAAACTTGTGTACTGAACATGGCAACAATAATTTTAAATTTGGTTTTTTGTTAATAAAGGGCATTAATATTCAATTTCAAGATAATTTTTAATATCACTTTATGTAGACACGACAGTGCCGAAACTAGCGAACTATTTTGAAATTGGGCAGCTGCCGGGAGCGGCTAAAACCTCCCCATCAATGTTTGCTGAGCTATGCAATGCAAAACTTCATGCCGCGGGTGTTAGTATTTTATTTAATTATACACATCGCGAGACTAGAATCATTTTTCTTATTGGCGGCAATGAAAGGGAGAGTGACACGTGATACATCGTGAAAGCAGAATAACATCTACTTTCGAATGGTACAACATAAAAAATGAATATTTTACAGAAAATTCAAGTGTGTGCGAAAAAGGCGATAAACTTTATCCGATCTGTACCAATACTTTTTCAGTTCATGGCGGCAGCAATATGGACCAAATCTCGTCAAAATCGATTTGTTCTTTTCGGCGCTATCGTATCTCTGTACCTACAGACATTTTTTTGAAAACCACCTTTCGTGGAACGATCTGATCTTAACTCAGTTTTTTTCAACTTAGCTCAACATTTCACATTATTAGGAAGCTCAGTAAGAATTTTTACCAAGGTAATATTTCGCCTAGTCGCATATTCAAGGAATCCAAGAAAGCCTAAAATAACAGTTTTCCTACGCGAATGAATATTTTTTCTAACATTTGAACCTGCGCAATTGCATACAACTATTGTCTCTGCCACACATTCGAGTTTAAATGGAGTATCATTTTCAAAAAAAAGTTTCCGATGTGGTTAAAAATGTAGCAAACGGGACACTCGAAAAAATTCACCTGTAACGACAATTTTATGCAGATCGGAGACACCTTTTCTGATCGCAACTGTATAATCATTATACGAATCCTATTAAAATAAATCATGGTAATATATGCATAAAAGAAGGCTGTGAGCAGATTTTGTTTGATTTATGCTTTGATTAAAAACGTATAAAGTAGTATTGGCGGTATTACGGAACGGGATTATTTATTCAGTGCAATCATTAAAAATGTAAACAAAACATAAACAAAACAATGAAATGTTTATCTGACATATTTACATAAAAATACTATTACTATGTTATAATTAATCGGTGTAATAACCTATCCCAACGTAATAATTATTGTTACAACTTGTTGATATGACATCTTAATAGTGCGATTACATTTTTATATTTATGCTCATTCATAAAATACATTATACTCGGCGTGACGTCACCGAAACTGCCAGGAACTAATTCATTACAATATATTTAGTAAATCTTGCTATAAATCATTGCGGAGCGCCGGCACACGACAGCCGATTCATGTGATCTATATAATTATGTTAAACCAATTAAATAAATAAATAAACATCGCCAATTATTTTTTCGATAAATCGCACGTACAAGCCTAGTTGTAGATAGGTATATGATAACTTTTTTTATGACAGTGAGAAAAAAGCATATATCACAGTGCTTTTGCGTTTTCAAATTTGAGCGCTATTTTTAAAAACTATTTTCAGCGTTAACGTATCCAACTCTACTGCTTTGGCAACCATTAAAAATAGAACTATGCCTTGCTTATGCATACAACCGTCTTAAAACGTACATATATCCACTATTATTAAACGTCTATGTCGAAATTAGAATCAAATTTGACAATATTATATACACGTAACATACCTATCGCCACTTTCTTAGGGCCTGATGTACATGAATACATACAACCGAAAGGTATATAGATATTTTGATACAGCTTTAGAGGAGCCAGAGCTACGAGGTGCGTCCAAATATTTGTCCTTTTTTAATATTAAAAAAAAATGTGTATAAAGAAATATATATATGTACCAACTTATTTTACTATTTTTTTTTTCTAAAAATGGCCGCAATAGCTTGTTAATTGGGTAACTAATAATAGTTGTGGGGTCTTGTGCCACAGTTTCTTACAATGAATACAATCTTAACTAAACTATATTAACCCTCGCCCCGGTTTAAACAATATTTTAGGTGAGTATGTATACTAAAATCGTTGTAGTAGGTGGCTTATATTTTTTGGACTTTCTGTTTTTCCGATACACACACCTAGGTATTTGGAACCTAAATAAAAAATTTTGAATTTGTAGCATGTATATTGTATATACCTACCTCTTTATTGTAGGACCTAGAAATGGGAATACTGGCGTTGTAGATGCAACTAACGAAAAATTAGCATTATCATCAGACGATATGATCGACATGATTCTTTAAAAAATCCTAAAATTTTTCAGGAAATTTTGTTTATTTGGTGGACTGCCAATATAATTATTATAAGATCGCTAGCAAAATCCTGCAATGTTGAACAATATAGGTAGGTATAGCATGAGATCCGTTTTAGATCGATTGTAAGAGAATAGCAGTCGTTCTAATCAACTGTGTTGGTGTGGTTACTATGACAACGGTGGGCGTAACAACCATGATGTACACAAGAGAACGACATGCGTTCCGTATTGCACAACTAAACCGGATTTTTTAAATAATATAGCCAGGCATATAAAACAAATTAAAAATAAAACCCTGAAGAGTATGCCTTAAGACCTCTATCTCATAAATAATTCCTAATTTTGGAAGAAACAAGCAACTTTTACAAAAGTGCAATACCTACATTAAATAGGTAAGTAGGTAAATAATAGTTTTAAAACACACATAAATACCTACCCCTTTTTGTGCTAAGTTAAGTCATTATGAATATTATAGGTAATTGGAAATAGGTATACAGACCACTTGAATCATTTTTATTATTTGACAAATTTTACTTCAAAAAACTGTCTCCTACATAAAAATAGTTGCACGTTTTATAGCTATGGCTCATAACCTCAAAAAAATCTTGTAGGTACTTACTACATCAAAATTTTTAGCTAATAAACTGATTAGATTAGATAAGATAACAGAAAATAATCCACGATAGTCTCAGCCTAAAAGGATTACCTAAACCGAACGCAAGTTAATACGCCCATTTTTAAAATAATAGTTGTTAAATTTCCGTAAAACGAAAAAAAAATCAAGTCCGTCGTAAACAGCACCGTCTGAGTGTGGCGCCGTCTCCCTCCACGCCAAAGTCTTCGAAGTACAAGAGTAATGTCCAGTCGTCCAGGTGTACAGTGAACGTAGCGCCAGCGCTGCCCAAGTGCCCAGGTTAAAAAACATTGACAACTTGTTTGGGCGACTATGCATAAAATCATTTCAATGCACACTGCGATCCTGCTCGTTTCAAAACAAAACACATGCGGAGATAGCATAGGTAACTAGATTGAGTTTGACAGTTGTCACGTGGAAGATGAATTCAACAATTTTTAACAGAAAATGCCACCGTTGTGGACACAAACTCGCACAAGTTGGTTCGGCTAGTTAATAATTCATTGTTAAGACAAAGAATACGATAATACCTCGAATATTAACATAGAAAACTGCAACTTTTATGCTACTTCTATTTTTTTTTACTTTAACGAGTTTTAAACAAAATTTCTTTCTTTTTCATTTAAGTCGTCCTACATATTTACCTATAGTAAAATGTATTACACATATTGAGCATAAGGTGGGGACTTACCTGTGATTCAAACCACATTTTTTAGTATGGACTGAGGAGTGACATTGTTGCGTGGTGCAACATATCTGCTGGAAATCGAACACACAGTACACAAATTTTAGTCACACACATACAGAGTCAACGTAGCACCATCTATTACTGGTGCGCGCACGAAAATACAGCAAGCGCCAAGACCGGTCTGATTTACTCGGGAGGTCTCGGGACGCGTCGGATGATATCGGCTCACCTGCATAACATGCCCACTGCGAAAGGTTAGGTTAGATGAAAAATATCTCTGTTACTCTGCTATAACAACGACGTTGTTGCTTGCTATACAGATACAGTGGGTACTTTCCAAACTAATAACGCTGACTGAAATTTCAAAGTTGCTTAATGAATAATTTCATACAATGGCTTGGTAATGCTGAAATATTTTTTTGTAATACCTAATACACTGGAATTTTTTGGCGAAATGTGACCCAAAAATTATACCACGTACTCCTATTTCCATGTTTTTATGATTAAGTACTTCGGTATTATAAATTCTTACATTATTAAAAATATGATAATTAATACGTCATATACGTATCTAAAAAAAATATACAGGGAAACACCACAGATATATGAAGTAGTATATTCGTTACCGCGGTATTCCTACCTACGATAAAAGTTTATGAAATTCGAAGACTCAAGGCACCGTTACGAAAATGCAGGACAGGGAGACAACTGCTAGTACAAACTGCTAACCAGCGAAGTAGAAAAGAAACGAACTAGCGTGGCCCCCTTATTAAAAACTATTTAAATAAATGGTTTTTCTTTTTTCTTCTGTCAATTGGTATACACGTTCTATGTAAATAGTTCACTTAGTGGAAATTTATTTTTGAGATTAGTTTGCTCTAATGTTATTAGTAGAGTTGCTAAAAGAGATACAGGGCGGTTACTCCAAAAAAATATTAATTAAGAAACGATATACTTATGAGAATAATAATCGAAATTTCTTAGGATGATCACCCTGTATATTTTTCAATAAATCTATAATATCAAATCAATCAAAACATATTTTATTTATAGCTGAAGTACGTGGTATTGCATTCCCGGACCGCGACCCGGAGCCAACCAGGCAACCACGGTGCGACGCTCCGCGGTGAATGTAGAGACATCCGATAGGGCTACTTTTGACCATAACTTTTTTTTCTTAGTAATCATATTTTAAAAAAACTATAAGACTGCCTAAGTAGAACCATAACAAGACCACTACTATGAAGTCTCACTCAATAATTCCAGTCGTTTCCAAAATAGTTAGATTTAAAACTACGAAATAGGAAGATTAGCATAATTTTTAAAGTTAAATCTAACTATTTTGGAAACGAGTGGAATTATTGAGTGAAACTTCATAGTAGTAGTCTTGTTATGGTTCTACTTAAGTAGCCCTATAGTTTTTTTAAATATACGTACTAAGAAAAACTATGGCCAAAAATAATAAATATTTCCCTATCGGATCTCTCTTTCTAGGATATGGCCACCTTAAAATTACATTTTAAAAACAATTTTTTGGCACTTGCAGCACTGCTGAATTTCGGATTGATAATGCGGGGAAAAACGCAATGAAAAACCCCGCTTCGAATAGTGGGACTCAACAATCTCGATGCCGTCGAAGGGGTGAGGAGAAGATGAAGATTTTGGTTTGTAATATTTCGGATTTGATGGAATTTATTGGCCGAGGCGGAATTTTAAACAAAAGAGCAAAAAAAAGGCAGAAAAATGAAGATTGAAATTTTAATAAGTGTGGAGTTAAAGAAAGTTGTGGTAAATGAGAGTGTGGCTATAGATGTTGCCGGAAAATGGGCAACGCCTGGTATGTTAGAGGGTATTTTATCCGGAATGGGGCATTATGCATTCTGATTTGGGTTATGTTGCGTGTTAGCGGACTGCCGCCCAGTTGAAAGGAATGGAATTTTTGGGATGTTTCCCGGACGAAGTCCGCTAGTGGCGTTTATGAAAAAAAAACTGTAATAGGTATCTTTCTTTGCCAGTTGTGTTAACTATACGCCAAATATTATTGCTATCTGTCACATTTTTTCTTCCACATCCACGAAGTGAAACTCCATTAAATGGAAGAAAACCGGTGCCATTGTAATGGCGGCGGGGGTGGTAAAGGGGATGGCTGGTTCCAAAAGAAAAGAGAAATTTTCTTCTAAATCACAATTTTATTATCATTATTAAACGCTTTACTGTGAGAGTGGGGGGTGGCATGTCATAAAAAAAATGAGACCTTGGCTTCCAGTATATCACCAGGTCCCCAGTTTCGGGAATCCTGGAAGGGGGTGTAGGGAACATTTAAGTACATTGCAGGGTTTTTTAAAATCATATTTTTTAATAAAAGAGATACATAATTCAACTGCACATTACTGATCAAATATCTCAAATATATTTTAGCATATTTATTATAGTATACTCTATTACACCTACATTTTATGATAGGTACTTCAAATTTTATATTTGCTGTCTTGAAAAAATTTCTATTTAGCGTTTAGAACTCTCTGGTTCTCACCTCACGAAATGCAGCTGCAATAAACAGTTGTTAATTATACAATTATCTTCTCCTCACAGGGTGGCCACTTTCCTGGAAAACAGGGAAAATCGGGAAAAGCCCGGGAATTTCATGTCAGTCAGGGAAATAAGGAATTTCTACTAACTTGAATGTAACATCAGGAAATTTTAAGAATTTTAAGATGTAGTCAGGGAAAAACGCCTTTATTTTAATACATTTATATTCTTGTTTGCAGTGAAAATTGTTATTTCTCGAAAAAAGAAATTGTACAAACTGGTTAACATTGGACAATTCTTATGTTCGGTTACAATTTCTATTAATAAAATAAAAAAAACCGCTGCCTAAGGAATCACTACTTCCACATTCAGATATCCCATCCAAGTCTCTTTAAAGGAAAACATCTGAACTATATTTGCACTCTAGTATGAGGAAATAATTAGCAATAAAATTTTAATAATTTATTTGAGATGTTGGCTTCTAGAATATACGCCAAAAATGTTTTTTTAATTAAGCCTTTCATATTGGAGTGGAAGTGGCGAGGAGGTTGAAAAATATTATAAAAAATATGAGGCTTTGGCTTCTAGTATATACACCCAATCTCAAGTTTCTGTACTCTTATCAGCTTGCTTTACTTATTTTCCCCTATTTACTCCTATTTAACCCCCAACCTTGCAACGGAATCATCTCAAAATACAGGGTGTAATTAGTTTCACGTCATTAAAAAAACTGGTGGTAGGGAACGACAAGGCAAACAAAAAAACCTTATATAACATGGGGTCTAAAGCTCATAGTTTTGGAGAAAAAAAATAAACAAAAATTTCGCAAATTTTCAATAAAATTTTTTGAGAACTGCTGGAGTATTGAGGTAGGTTTAGATCTAGATCTGATCTGAAGAAAACTATACTCTCCCTTGTGCAATATTTTAGTTACTGTGGGATGTTTCGTTATGTACACACGTCCAACCCCCGCCGTTCGTTGTTTTTGTTATTTTTGAATTTCGCGTCATTGTGTATTTACAGTTAAGATTTATTTTATTGACTTACCGTTCAAGTTGTCAAATTCTTGATTACGTACAGACACAACTTACTTGTTCGTTCTTTTTGTATTCCTTTTTCGCTTTTGAACCAAGTATTTATTTTATTTTTCTTTATTGACAACGTTAGTTGATAGTTTAGTGTTTAGTGTTGAACGAAGTGCGTATGTCCTTAATTCGACGTACCGAACTTTGTATTGATGCAGATGCAGAGATTTTGAATCATTTAGGTAGGTAGTAAACTTTTAACCCAGGACACTCATTTATGTTACAAATGTTAATGAACCATATTTAAATTTTCTAAATTATAAACAATCCAATATTTTGTTCCAAATTAAAAAACACACATGTAAAGAAATGCTCTGTTTAAACCTCTATGGCCATCATTTGCTTGCAATTGTGCACGAAGCAGTGTTGCCGATGATTAGCTGTAATTATCCGCCGACTGACATGAAAATGTCCGATTCGGTGGTGCTGGAACCTTTCCGGCTATATAGATATATGTATTAAGGCAAATATAGCTGCTTTCGTTCGGCAGTGATTCGTAATCATGTTTCATGTGTTGTCTCTGTACCTACCATGCAATTTTGAATCATGTGATTATTGTTCATTGAAATCCTGTTTATTATGTTCAGTGCAAACGAAAGCAGCTTAGATTTTGTTGAAAATGTTTCCTTGCAAATTTTGAAAAGCGGGGGGGATTTACTGGTGCACATTTTTTCCCATCGCTCAAAATTTTTGAAGCGCGGGGGGGCGATTTCTCTAAATTTTTTCCCCTCTCGGAATTTTGAAGACCGGGGGGGGGGGGGGATTTTCGACGATTATTCACTATTATACGAAACAAATCCGATCAACCACACTGCAATGCTAGATGAAATTATTCGTTTTTTATCCGATTTTTAACAGGGTAAGAAAATATCCTCCACATTTCTAAATTATCCGCAAATCGGATAATTATCCGCCAATCTGCAACGCTGGCACGAAGAGAGAACGAATTATTTACCTCTTTATACTCGCCTCAGTTCAGTTGAGGCGGTCCATCAAAGGCGATTGATGATCCTTTGACACCGCAGACCACCGCTTGTGCCGGCGAGCACTTTTTTATGACAATTTAAAAGTTGTATAATTGGGAACTACAAGTCCATTGACCAAAAAAAGCAGTGGTTCTCAATAGTTGTCTACCATAATATCAAAGATGTTGACATAGATCAGTTTTTTCAAAGTGCCCCTAGAGGGAAAAGTCATAAAGATTTTTTGTTTGTCTAGTCGGTCCCCATTACCAGTTTTTTTTAATGACATGAAGCTGATTACACCCTGTATAATTCAGTTACTGATGTTATAATACACACGTGTATGACATTTCAAGTGTATATCTCATTTTTTTTTGTTAAAACCTTTAATAATGGAGATAGTGTGGTGGGGGAGGTTGATAATATTGTAAAAAAAATCTTGACTTCTAGTGTATATACCAAATCCCAAGTTACTGCACTCTTACCAGCTTGCTTTACGTATTTTCCCTTGTTTACCCCTATTTAACCCCCAACCCTTCGCCGGAATTAAGCGCAAAATATAATCTAGTTCCAGATCTCGGTATGATACATATGTGTACCAAATTTCAAGTCAATATCTTAAACCGTTCCTGAAAAAACGTGCGCACAAAAAAAAAGTTCAGACCGACAGGTAGACAGACAGAATTTTTTTTTTCTCAAATTTAAAGTCTCGACGTTTTACGACATTCTAAGCCTATTTCAGCAAAAAAAAAAATTGAAAATTTTTTTACCATTACTATATTTCCACTCCACTACGTGGTTGTGGAAGTAATAGTTGAAATTGGCTTTTGCGTTATAAAACGTAGTCAGGGAAAACTGAAGTTTATCAACCAAGAAAGTCAGTGAAAAGGGGTTGGAAAAGGAGTTTTAGGTGGCCACTCTGCCTCAGGTTTCACGGTGTAAATGCACAATGTATAGCTTATATACAAGGATGTAACCATTAAATAAAGAGAAAGTGCAATATACGGTTTCTTTCGGATCGGAATCCCGAAATTTGACCGAAAATTTCAAATTGCTGTAACTTCTGATCATGTAAAGATAAAATGACAAATAATGACTCATTTTGAAGGAACTTTAATGCTCCACAAGTTTTACTGTG
This sequence comes from Stenurella melanura, assembly GCA_963583905.1. Lineage (NCBI taxonomy): Eukaryota > Metazoa > Arthropoda > Insecta > Coleoptera > Cerambycidae > Stenurella > Stenurella melanura. The sequence continues at coordinate 57,788,089 of OY757310.1, forward strand.
AGGATACTGCGGTAAAACTAAGGGTAGAGGCGATAAAAGCGTTTTCCGAAAAAATGCAGTTTTCGCTAGCGGATATCTCGAAGGCTATTGAGAACAGAAAAAAATTTATGGAAACAGTCTTGTAGGAAATGTTATCAGCTTTAATTTTGAATAGAATAATTCTTTCGTTGCGAAGCACTGTTTTCGAGATATACGTGAAAAACATAAAAGAGTAACGAAACATATTCTTTATAGGATTTTGCAAACAGCGGAAAAAAAACTATCTATGAGAACTAAAAGAAAAACTGTTTGTTACGAATATTAATGAAATCTTTGCATTCTTTCGATAACCTGACTTCTGGTTATGCTAGCAAATTAAAATCCTGAAATAAATTTGTCCAATTTCTTATTTGACATTCTTATTATAACACTAGCATCCAACATAGTCCCTACGGCTATGCAGATTAAACTAGTATCTGCATGACGCCCTACTGTATGAAAATTCAGTTAAAAATGAGAACAAAGACAAAATCTCTCATTCAGTTTCTTGTTAATGCTTAGCCTTTGAAACGTTTTTCGCCCTTATTCTGAGCTCATCAGAAAGGCACAAAGCCACTCATAATGATGTTTCATGCAAAACCAAGGCAATATCCATGAATAAGTATGAAATATTTATATTTGACATTAACTGATAAAAACAACAGATCCTCACCTATCTACTAGCTAACTAGCCTATATATTCTATGCATTTCATATAGCCATGAGCCATAATTACAAAATTCAAAAATGTTCTTAAAAAGGAGGTTTCTTCAAATAACCAGAAAAAATTATAATAAATGCGCCACATGTTGCCCATTTTGATTGACACACATCTCTATGCTCTTTTGAAATGAGGTTCCCACTATTCCTTAAACTGCCGGTGTGATAGATCTAAAGGCAGTTAATATTCTTTCCCTCATATTTTGTACCGTTGTTGGTGTGTCTCTATAAACAATTTCCTTCACGTATCCTCATAAAAAGAAATCCATTTTTGTAAGATATGGAGATCTATCAGGCCATTTAGTGGGTCCATTCTTCCAATCCATTGATGAGGGTAGGTATTATTTAAATGGTCTCTAACTGCATTTAAATAATGTTGTGGAGCACCATCTTGCTGACACCACATCCTATTTCGAATTCTTTCAGGGAGATTTACCAATAATTCTGGCAGATAGTTTTCCAAGGAATGAAGATAAATAGCTCCAGTAAATGTATCATTAAAGAAATGTGGCCCTATTACATGTTCTCCAATAATTCCTCCCCAAACGTTTATAGACCAACTGTGTTGGTTATCAACTTGTATTAAAAAGTGAGGATTTTTCGAAGCAAAATAATTGAAATTACAAAATTGTAGGCGCTTTTGAAAATCGTCATCAGATCATTTCTGGTGCATTTGAATATGATATGCATGCAACTTATTTGTTTTTAAGATTCGACCCACAGACCGTCTACTTATGCCTACTAATGAGCTCACTTCTCTTTCATTAACATGGGGATTCTCAACCGTTGCCAGCACCACAGAAAACTCATTTTCTTCGTTCACAACACATTTTATTCTTTTACTTTTTGTATATTCGACATTTCCAGTTTCCAGAAATCTATCGAGAAGGTTTTGGAATCTGCTAACATCTAGAATCCTTCTTTCAGGATAACGTTGGTGACAAATTCTATTGGCAAGTAAACAATTTCTGTCTGACTCGCCCAAAACAAAAGTCATGTTTACAAGTTCCGCTTCATTAAAATTCATATTGTACAATTCCAAAGATTTTAAATTCAATACAAATTGTAACTAACGACCGATAAGTGTGATAAATGCTCCGTTGTACACGACAATTTATACCAAACTGAGGTTTTATTGCTTGTCGAATAACGAAAATGGCAAAAAAATGTACAAAAAAGCATTACAGTAAAGGACCTGTTAAATGCTATTTACTCATTTCAATGGATTGGAAGAAATGGTCCCACCAAATGGCCTCATTTCAAAATTGCATAAAGACGTGTGTCAATCAAAATGGGCAACACGTCGAACACCTGTTATAAATTTTTTAAATTAATTACTTGAGGGAACCTCTTTTTTTAAGTTTGTTCTTGAAATTGACACTTATTTATTTATAAAACGAAAATAGTTGCAATTAGCCATAGAGAAGTACTTTCAAAAAATGTTTGTTTTTCATTCTACATCACATCGTTGAAAAATATACAGGGTGTTCCATTTGAAAAAATTGAGAAAATTCAATTTAAGAGTGTACAGGAACATTTATTATAATTTTTTCTACTGAGTTATTTGAAGAAACCTCTTTTTCTTAAGAATATTTTTGAATTGAGTAATTATTGCTCAATAAAACGAAATTGGTTGCAATTAGCCATAGGGAAGTATTTACAAAAAATGTTCATTTTTCATTTCTACATCAAATCGTTGGAAAATATACTGGGTGTTCCATTTGAAAAAATTCAGAAAATTAAATTTAAAAAGCTCTTAGTTGAAAAATAATTTTTGGCCACCCTGTACAGTTTTAGAAAATGAAAATGATTCAAAAACATTAATTAGATGTCTCGTAACTGGCATTCGCATAAATTTTTCTTAAAACCCATAATTGTGACTGTGGTGATTTTTTTTAACATCCATCAAATCTGCAGATTGCATTAATTCGACAAAAAAATTCATTACATCCAAGTGATTGGGAGATATTCAATGGTAATATAGGAATGAATAGAGCCTAGAAAGAGGCTTCAAAAAATGTACTGATATACATAGCATTCCATTTTAAAAAAGGCACTTGGTCCTGTAATTTCGTCTTGGCTCGCCTTGTATGTTCGAAAATAATTTCTAGTTATAGACTTTTTTTAATTTCTAACTATCGTAGAACTCGATATATCGAGGTCTGGCGCACTATTGCCACACCCTGTATATAACATATCTGGATTTTTAAGATTCGGAACTAAAAATTTGTTTTCCGTACATTTTTACATTTCCTGTTGGCATGTTTTCCACAAAATGGTATTATAGACTATTCTATCAACAGGTTTATTCCAGGGTTTACCTGCGTTGTAGGTTTTTTATTGAAAAAAACAGGTAGTAGAAATTCATCAGCTTCTGCACTACTCCAAATAAGTTCATTGGCATTTTAAAAAAATTATTTTTTTTGTTATCGGTTAGAAGTTTCTTCATTAGTTTAGAAATCTGGAGTATTCTTCATGTGTTAAATGTTCAGAATTGGTTACTATTAAACTCTTCGCTAATGGACAACGAGGAGTATATTGCATTTGATGTAGAGGAAAAATTTTCATATTACGTGTTGGTGATCGAATTCTGAACAAGTTTCAAAATGTCCGTCCGTCTGTATGTCTGTCCGTCTGTTCATCCGTCTGTCTGTCCGGCTGTTTGTCTATCCGTCCGTCGCGTTTCTTGTACGCGCGATAACTTAAGGAATGAAGAGTTCGATTGTATTGAAATTGAAATTTGGACAGTAAGTTAATCTTAGCTAGAGGAAGGACCGTATTGTTTTTGAACAAAATAAATAAAAAAGCTATTAATTATTTAAATTTGAAAATAAATATTTTTTTATGATTTATAATTTAAAAAAAATTGTCTAATACTAACATCTTTTACAAAAAAAACTGAGAAGTGTATTCTATAGAATGTGCAACCATTATATAAAAAGTGCAGCAAATTGGCGAAGAGTATAATGGTTGGATTTTTTAATCCTAAAAGAAACAAGCACAAGATGATAAGGTAGTACCCCTGATATGTTTATTTCTTTGTACTCAATCATTACTTTAAATTTTTTCCGAGCTTGCGAGAAACAACAAACAACCTACACGCAATTATTGTTATCAAAAATATACGTCAAAGTTCACGCAAAAGCACCTAGAAAATATCCGAGATTAGAGTATATTAAAAGAAATAATATACGATAATACATCATGCAGGATTTATTTTCTAAAAAAATTGAAGTGTCAAGATATATGCCCTCATCTATTTGTTCTATCCTTATCTACGATTTGTATAAGTATTATAAAGGTGGTCTCTCACCATGCACGATGCTGAAATGTGCAAAATCCACACATTATCTCGTGTTTTGGAGAGAAATCCGTCAACAATTTCCTTAGATGCTCTTGAAGACTCCAGGTATAAAGACTATATTCAATCACGGTAGACTATGAACGGCCCCGACTAAATAATTTCCAATGATTTCTACCCAAATCTTCTCCAGAAATAATTCTCAACTCACGCGTGAGGCTCTCATAGGCTGAGGCACGTAAACGTGGGAGTTAGTAATATTTCCTAAAGCCTGTCTAATTGACAAACAAAATCTAATCCAGCTAAAGTTTGATTCCCTCAGTTCCGTTAAAACCAATTTCAGTAATAACCAATTACATTTGAAAAATCCTGAGTACCTACTGGTAGCATGGATTTGACAATGATAAGGAGGATTTAGAAAAACTGAAGTGGACTGTTAAGTTTAGAACGCTAACCGATAAATCATCCACGACAACATGTAACAGATTTTCCTGTGTACGAATTGTACGTATAGTTCATTATCATTACACACCTTCGTTGACATTATATGAGAGAATCATATCTGAAATAAAGTAAACATTTCATAATAAATAATCTAGATGTGTAATAAACGTTATTATATGTAATGTTTCTCAGTATTTCTCGAACGCTGATCTAAGCATTGAAGAAGTCTTTCAGTTGTGAATACTTCGATGGTGAAATCGCACAGCGTTTAATCGTTGTACTTCTGAAACACTGCAGGTAGAAATCCATACATCAAGTGCATATTAGCATATTGCACAAAGTGTACTCCAATATTATAAAAATGAAATAAGTAGCTAGAATTGAGATTAACTTCTTTTACGTATGTCAGCCTTTCTTTCAAGTAATAATTTTTAACTCTTAAAAACCATCTTCCAAAAAGTTATGGGAAAAAACTTTCAAACGTGTTAATACATGAGACAATATACCATAATCAGAATCACTCCTCCATAATGTGGTGCGTGCATCATATACAGTTTACATAATTATTTAATTAATTTAGAAAACGTCCAACTAAAATTTACTAACTTTAAGGATCACTGAGTGTACCTAGACATTAGTTTCCCCATGATTTTCTTTTAGTTCGGATAACTACTTTCACATCCATGTATACTCCGGTCAAACTAGACAAGAAAAAGTTGAAACTTCGAAATAATTCGCCTAGAGCTGAATATTGGTACAGATCTTGAATACGCTATTACAAATGAAAGGTTAAAAGTTCCCACCGATTCCATGTCGGCTAAAAATTTTATTCAATGTCAAAGGTCACAAATATCAGTTTTTCGCATATTCCTCGTGAACGATAAATGTTATCGTAAAAATAGGTTAAACAAAGTTTGTAGATCATGCAATTATCTACAAAAACACTTTTAATACTTTTTCTCCTACTAATCATCATTCATGAGATATCGCGATACAGTGATACTGTCTTCCTCCAACATCTGCTGCTGCTTATCAACATTTATATCGTGTCTACTATCAAATTCAAGTATGGCTAGGCAACGAACTAGACCCAGAAGACTGGGGATGGAAATTAATAGACAATAGCTTGGAGCCAATCCAGACTCTTCTTCCGCCTGCTCCAGAGAGACTTCTTAATACTATTTTTGGTAATTGCAAGAAGAGTTGCAGTAATAACTGTGGCTCTAAAAAAGTCGGATTATTTTGTTCGCCAATATGTACCAATTGCAAGGCCAGCCTTGCTCCAATGTTGAACCAAATACAACGAATGAGAATACTTATTATATCAATGAGGAGATAACTGATCCATCTTTTTTCTTACAACGATTTACAGAAATCCAGCAAGGAGAGGAAGAAGAAGGCGAAGACACGACTGTTGAACTGGAATTCGAAGATTATTAATCATACGACGATTTTTAAAAGTCAATGATCCGTTCCACTTTAATAATTACAAACAGTACCATTTTTTTAATCAATAGAAAACTGTCTTATCAGACTTGCTTAATCATAATCCATCACGGATTATGCCTACTGGGGAAACCACGTTAAAAAAATGCTCCAAATGCACTACCTCATTGGTGGTGCGAAAAAGTGTGCATATTATGCAGTATATGATGTTTCCAACTTCTGAAATCGCGATATCTCCTGAATGATGATTCGTAGGAAAAAAAGTGTTGAAACAGTTTTTGTTGATAATTGCATGATCTGCAAACTTTGTATCGTAAATCGTAAAAAATAATCCTTTTTTTTTGTCGAAGTAGGTTTGGAATGCCATGAAATGTCAAGATTTTAATTTTAAGCACAAGAAAAATATGTCTGTTGGTCGGTGTGTCTGTAACATTTTTTGTGTGCACGTTTTATCTGAAATGGTAAGATACTGACTTGAAATTTGGTACACGTATGTAGTATAACGAGATCTGGAAGTAGATTATGTTTTGAGCTTCCTCCGTTGAAGGGTTGGGGGTAAATAGGGGTAAATATGGGAAAATAAGTAATGCAAGCTGATCAAATTCCATAAACTTGCGACTGGGTGTATATACTAGAAACCAAGGCCAATTTGTTATAACAATTGCCAGCCCACCATAGAAAATGAACCGAGCTAGTAAGATTTAAAAGTGAATTATTATTTGTTTGCTTATAATTGTATTCAAACATATTCTTTATAGTATTTTGCAAACAGCAGAAAAAATAACTATCTATGAGAACTAGAAAAACTATGACTAAAAATATTAATGAAATCTTTGCATTCTTTTGATAACCTGAATTCTGGTTATGCTAGCAAATTAAAATCCTAAATGAATTTGTATAATTTCTTATTTGGAAATTTTCAGTTAACAGCTAGCATCCACACAGTCCCCACGGCCATGCAGATTAAATTTAAATCATGATTTAAATCAAGTTGTGTAAAGCCAATAATCTAAGTAAATCGAATTTCAAAAAATTCAAATAAAAAGCACAGTTTATTTAAAAGCTGAATACAAATTACAAAAAATTCAAATAAAAAGAAGAAAAGAACAGTTAGGTTACACATATAAAACAAAAGTTACCTTCTTAAATGTGCATTATAAATTAGGTGCCTACTTAAAGGCAGAAACATAAAGTAAAGGAATTAAACAGAACCAACTCTAAAAAAAAAATAAAACATGATTTACTCCAAAACAAAAATTTTAAATAGGTTAATTATTGTGAAATTTGTACAAAAAAAACTAATTTAGCTGATTTTTCGGTTCCTAAACGATTTGGAATCTTAGAATGAATCAAACCAAATGTTGAAAATATTCTCTCAACCGAGGCTGAAATAGCAGCAGCAGAAAATAATTGCTTGATAATCGGGAATAATTCGTCAATAATATCAATATTTCTTTGGGATTTCCACCAGTCCAAGGGTTTTGTGTCCAGTCCAAGGATAAAATTGCATCGTTTCTTTAAAGCGTATCAAGTACAACAGATATAGGTTTTAATAGTGATAAGTAATCTTCAGCAGTTCTTTTTAAATAAATGTTTGAAATTTTCTGTCTTACTATGGTCAGTTTCATTTTTATGTTCCTCGCTAATTTTAAAAAGTGTGGGCCATGATTTAACGAAACTCTCTAAGCAGTCGGCAAGTGAGTTCCATCTTACGTCAGAAGGTAAAGTAAGTTTTTTTTCCTCCTTCTTTTGCGTGTGTCACAGGGGCAAAATGATTGTTTCGGAAGTATTTCACAACGAACGTAACGTGTTCCTTAATTTCACTAATTTCCAAATCCTTACATAACAAGTTTAAAATGTGTGGAGCACAACCGTAAGTAATAACATTTAGTTCTGTTGAGTCTTTAATTTGGTTTCTCATAGCATTCATATTGGCAACATTATCCGCCACAAAACTGCTTACTGTACTGGTATAGTCAGTCTTTAGAGTTTTAATTAAGTTTGTTGCAAGTTCTGTTAAATATACATATGTATGTGCGTTTCCAGATGTGTCTATTGTGTCTACTAAAAAGACCCATTTTCCGCAGTTACAGTTGCACATATTATTGGTTCATTGTGTATGTTGAACCATCCATCCAATGACAAACAAACTGAACTTCCTGATAAATCTTTAAAAAACATTTACTTTTTTCCTCGTTATACACTTCATCGAGCAGTCTGTTGGACACATCATGTCGAGATGGTGGTACAGATCCAGGTCGTAAAAGCGTTATTGCCTTTTTTACTTCAGGTTGTTTAATACAAATGAAACTGCTTTTTGGTCGTACGTACAACAAAAGATGATCAAGATCCAGAACTGGAGTTAGGCACTACTTTTCTCTTTCTTTTAACTTATTAATGGCGTAGAAGATAAGAGCGGCTGTGGGGCACTATCTTTCTCTGCGTCTTGTCGTAACGTGTTCAATTGTACATGTAATAAAAAACAAGATTGTTATGTTGTTCGTTTTTAAATCCAGCTACACACAGACAGGCATAGATACTATACTTTATTCTTAAAACTAGGAGTAACATTTGTCTATGGAAAGCTACTAGAAATCTAGAAAATGCACTAGATCATTTTAAAAATTTGAGTCTAGCTCGTCTCCTGGCATAACTGGCCTTAGTCGCAGAAATAGACCGACGTTTAATATGTAAATTGAAAAAAAAGGTTCTCTTAATATTTTGTCTTACTAAGAAGTTATAAATATAAATAAAATAACACTATACTTACTGGACACTGTTCCTGAAGTAGAGGGACCTTCATTATTTGTTTCAACACTTTCTACATTACGCGAAGCACATTTTTTCCAGTGCACTTTCAGTCGGTCCACAAGCCCTTGCATTTCTTCTTTACACTTTTTACATGTAGCTCTACTACCACTTTTTCCATCAAGCTTACTTGATTTTTCAATAAAATATTGCCAAATAGGATCTTTTTTCCTTCCACGTCTATTAGAGGATGTTAAAAAATTATTTAATATTTAAATGCTATAAATATAATCACTCAGACTCGCTTTCTCACTTGTTAGCGGCAGATTAGCAAATAATGGCAATTCGCATCATCCCCGCATTATAAAGATAGGCGAGTTTCAAGTACTGTCAGGAATTTTCATGTATATACGCTCTAGCTTATTTTATAATAATTGTAGATACAAGGAACACAATTTATTCCATTTGTAAGTTTAAACAAAAACTATCTTTGTTAATATAACTACTAAATCATTGTTAATGTCAATTAGTAGGATGTTTATGTAAAAAAAATAAAAATAAAAAAAAATCATGATTTTTTAACTTTTTTTTAAAATCGTGATTTTTTGTTTATTTTTTTTTAAATCATGATTTTTATTAACGCTGTTGAATAAACAAAAAAGGTTCATAGGTGTATAAAATGGTAAAAGCACGTTGCAAATTAACATTAAAAAAAAATGTTTGCCCAACTCGTCAATCGACAACCGTTGCAATTACAACGACAGTCAAGAGATCAAAGTTATAGTACTCGAAGTGCTTTCTACGCTGGTATCGTCGCTTTTATCACAGCTTCAATAGAAGCCGAGATATTGAAACACAATTTTTGCACCTGTTAGGCCTCCATCTCCCCTCCCCCCGGGACGAAATATAGAATTTTGTGCATTTGGTACATTTAACGGGGGATTAAAACGTATGCAAAAAATAAGCGAGGTAAGTGAGCTTGTCACAATAACATAGAGATAATCTCCCTGTCGCCTGGACTATAAAGTATCTGTATTTTAGACCCAAGGGTATTTACCTTAAGGTCTATTTTCCACGGTAAAAACTACTAGATAAGTACTCCTTTAATATCCTAAGCTGTAAACGTGACTACTTACATCTCAATTTTTTGTGTACGAGCTCATTAATAATGATATTGTTGCACAAGAGTTGATCTCCAAATTAAATTTCTATAAACCGAGAAAACCTCCTCGCCATAGTAACGTTATTTTACCTCCTACTTCACGCACAACTGCTTTAATATTCTTTCCCATTCATATAATTTGCGAAAATCACAACTCTACCTGTACTAATATTGACATATTTAATTGCAGCCTTGGTGCTTTCAAAACTTTATTATGAAAGTGGTTAATTCTTCGTCTTTGCTTTTCTTTAGGTTTATTAGATATTTATAAAACACGTTCTGTGCTGTTTCATTAACTTTTTTGTTTCATTTCTTTTGTACCTACAATTTATGTATGCATTTATTAAGTCTGTCAAAACCCTCCTGCCCCATAGTTAGGTCTAGTATCAGTTGAACAGTGTATAAAACAAACATATTGTTATCCCCAGGTAGAATTGTAAAATTTTAGGTTAATATCATCATAATTACATTGCATAAATTATATTCATTCATATACAGTGACTCACTTTAAGATGTCCCTCATATCTCTCTTATCTGATTATCCGAGAATTTTGAAATTTTGGTGGTGAATATATGCCTATAAAGTGAGTCCTTATAGACTTAACCACATTTGATTTTAGTCAGAGTCGTCCGATTCTAAGAGGGAAAAACGGGTTCGATTTTCAAAAAAAAAGTATTAGCGGTTTTTTTAGAAATAACTACTAAGATATTCTTAATCAACGCCTTTGGAAACCCCTTTGTACAAGATTGCATCGTTGTGGGTTCAAAAGTGTTTGAAATAGGGGCCGTCAAAAAAACAAGTTTTTGAACAAAAAATCATTTTTTTCTCTAAAAGAGATTCTCATATGAAAAAAATAATTTTTCATTTTTCTAACAAATAGTCTTCAATAAAGACCTAAATAAGTTATGAAAACAAAAGTCATTGTAAGTGTGAATTTATTTATTTTTTAAATCGCAAACACCTTTAAGGATGTTGAGGCGTTATAGTCCCAACCAAAAGTAAGTCGAATTCTAAATCGGCACTTTTACATAATAAATTATTACAATATAAGTCGATGATACCAATAATTATTGTCATAAAGGCATAAATAAATCATTTTTTATTATTAATTAATTATTTAAGTAGATTTAATCATTTTACTTAATGAACTAACTTTTGGATGTTTTGTCCAAACTTATTAAAAAAATATATATGTAAATATCTGTGTATTTTACAAATTTGTTTCAGTAAATAATTAAAAAAAAAAAATGAAAAGCAGTAAAAATTTAAATTAAATCATTAAATAATTGAAAAATCAGTTAAAAATCATTATCGAAATGAGAAATTTGACTGTTTACAAACGTTTAATAATTTTTTTATTTATTAAAAGTCTCCTAATTAAATTAAATTAATAATAAAAAATAATATTAAAATATGCGTAAGACATAAATGCTTTACATAGTTAGTTTTCGGAACTGCTGACATTATTTGGTTATTTGCTATAAATTAAAATATACCGTTTGCATGCTGGGTTGACATATTGTCCATAAGACTACATGTAAAAGTTTTTTTTAATTTTTAATTTTATGAGTTTCTTAATCACTTTGGATTTTTTACAGAAAATTGTATCATATAAAAACCTATTAAAAAAACTTTGTTTCAGATTTTTTTCATTTAATAAAATGTAAATTTTAGAATGGCTAAATGGAGACATCCAAAGCCAGTGAAGAAAAAAAAAATTTAGAAGGTAAATTATTAACTTTTAATAGAGCTTAACCAAATTTAAAAAAAGTACACGAGGATTCGAACACCCAACTACCCCCTACATTTATTACTGTTCGAGGATCTTACCATTGAGCTATGCGATCTCTGTTCAATCTAATCTAAAACGTGTAATATGTACGTAATAGAAAATTGTAAGACTTAGTGGTTTGTGGTTCGACATTGTTCGTTTGACGGATGAATACCCACTATTTACCACTAAAAATAACTTAAATATTTCATATAAAGACGTTTTTCATATTTAGTGTGGTGTTAGTTCACGGAAATAAATAATATTCTTCGTTAAATTACACAGTTTGAGAATTACTGAGCTTATGACTACGTTTCTCACTCCTCAGTATACATTTCATATTTCCGTCTCAAAAGAAGTGGGAAAGAATCTTAGTAGACATACATTGACAATGTCTTTAGGCTATTGCTTTAAGTTTGTGTGCAAGCGACAGTGAAAACGTATGTGCAGTATTAATTCATACACCGGTCATTTTAACGTGGACCCGACTCTAAGCAAAAATACCGATATTTTCAGTCTCGAGAATGTAGTACACTTAGAAATTATTATTATTATTATTGTTATTGTTATTATTTTTTTTTTTTTCGGTTTATCCGTTGCCGGACAGGGCCTCCGTGC